>OY728148.1:1771771601-1772971601 GCA_963277665.1 Viscum album
TTAGATGAAATTCCTTCCATAATTCCCTCATCTCATGTTGCACTCATTGGAGGAGGATGATCATTGTGAAGTTGAGTTTTAAAGGCTGCACACAATCTGTTTGATGCAATTCCAAAGAGGCTGTTCTATTCTGAGGGCCTATTTCATGCTGGAGTTCCCACATTTCCCCCACAAGCTGGAAAAGGGAGGTCTGTTTGGGCCTATGCAAACAGGGCTTGTTTGTTATGGACAAAGATGCAACTAGAGACCTGGTTTGCTTGAAGAGTTTCCATGAAGGGTCTTCACTATAGAGGAGACTAGCTCTGGTCTGTATTTGGTAGTTGCTTCCATGATGGTTCCCACAACCGTTTGACTGAATATCAAACCAAACCAAGCCCTGCTAGTGACTATTTTTCTATGCACTATAAAAATCCCATGGCCAACCCACCATAATCAAACCATCTATTCTAGGGCCATTTCCACTCTCACTAAAAAATCCAAACTCAAGCCCTACTACAATTCCAAGATCCCACTTCAATTTAGCCACTATGAACTCCTTCCCAGTACCCCACCATTTTTCAATCCACCTAGGCAACCCATCCACAACTTGACCACCAATCAGGCCTACCCACCTCTCAACTTCTAAGCCTCCAACCCCACATTTTCCAACAGGCATACCACTTTAAAACCATTCCAAACCTCACCCAATTCTAACCAATTAAACCAGACCCCTTAACATTTGAAGCCCTCATCTAAATTCCTGTTCCAACTCACTTATTTTAGACCCAATCAGCCCTGCCACTTCAGAAAAACAAGAGCATCCTACTTAAAATTTAGTCCAACTTAGTTTCCTTCATGCTTGCCCCCATGAGTCCACAGCCTCACCTCAACCAAATTATTAACCACCCGGACACCTGGAAGCCACAAGAGGAGAGATAAGGTTTATAGATTTTTTTTGTAATATTTTATTCCATTGCAATAGAATTTTTTGGATGCTGCCACTTGTAATGAGGTACTAAATTTCCTCTCCCTCTTTCTTCCATTAAATATTAGACAGATCCTATGTAAAAAAATCATTCTCCACCTTCGGGGAAGGAACTCTGAACTACCGTTCTTTTGTTCTTCTTCCTGCTGATGAATAAAATTCCCCAAGTATATTGGGAAAATTTTATTCATTTTTCTTCATTTACCTCTTCTTACTTACTGCTGATTTCAGCAGCCGGATTCGGTCTTTTAGCAATAGCCCATGTCATCCATCCTTTGTCTAGGGGGTTCAGTGGGGGGGGGGGGTCTGTCCTGGGGTGTCCAGGGTCTGGGGGGGCTGTCCTGGGGGGTCTGTCCATGGGGTGTATAGGGGGTCCAGTGGGGGGGGGGGGGGTCTGTCCTGGGGTGTCCAGGGTCTTGGGGGGGGGGGTCTGTCCTGGGGGGTCTAGGTTTGGGGGGGGGGTAGGTTCTGGGGGGTGTCCATGGTCTGGGGGGATGTCCAGGTTCTGGGGGGGGGGGTGTCTGTCCTGGGGTGTCCAGGGTCTGGGGGGGGTCTGTCCTGGGGTGGGGTCTGTCCTGGGGTGTCCAGGGTCAGGGGGCATGGGGCATGGGTGTCCAGCAGGGGGAGGGGTGTCCAGCAGGGGGAGGGGCTGTCCAGGCAGGGGGGAGGGGTGTCCAGCATGGGGGAGGGGTGTCCAGGGGGTGGTCTAGGGGTGTCTAGGGGTGGTGGTCCAGGGGGAGGGGTGTCCAGCAGTGGTGTCTATTGCTGGTATTATTTTTTGGACTTCAACAGATTATGCAAGGACGCGACGAATGGTCCTTCTACAGATTATGCAAGGACTCGGCGAATGGTTCTTCCACTTCTTCCTCTTCTCCCCCAAACTGTAACCTCCTCCTCTATCTATGTACTGCTTGATCTCAATATAGAAATTTACCATTGTACCTTCTTGTTTTTCTCCTCTCTCAATTTTATTCCTAACTAAATGTGTGTCCTCTGTTTCTATCAACCTTCAGCACACCTTCTATACATCTTCAACTTGTATTCCTTCCACCTATTTCGCAAATAATATGTGCCAAGAAATGTATGTTCTGTGTTGTTCTCAGTGGTCTGCAAACTTAGGTTCTGTGAACTGAAATGTATGACATAACATATGTTTGTGCTTATTCTTTGTATAAAAAAATGATATTTTGTGCTTCTCAATGCACTTCCAAGTCTCCCATTATTCTTCAAATATATTCCACAAACTTCATTGATCAATCAACATTCAAATATAAAGTGGCAGGGGTGTCTAGGGGGTCCAATGGGGGGGGGGGTCTGTACATGGGGTGTCTAGGGGGTCCAGTGGGGGGGGGGGGGGGTCTGTCCTGGGGTGTCTAGGGTATGGGGGGGTGTCCAGGCAGGGGGGTGTCCAGGCAGGGGGGAGGGTGTCCGGGCAGGGGGGTGTGCAGATGGGGGGTAGGGAGGAGGTGTGCAGGTGGGGGGCAGGGGGGGTAGGGGGTGTGCTGGGGCAGGGGGAGGGGTGTGCGCAGGTGGGGGGGGGGGCAGGTGGGGGGAAGGAGGTAGGGGGGCATGGAGGGGGTGTGTAGGTGGGGGGTAGGGGGGTGCTGGGGCAGGGGGGGACTGGTGTAGGGTGTGTGTTGGAGGCCTGGGTGCAGGGGTACAGTGGGGGTGCCGGTGGGGGTGGATAGTGGGGGTGTAGTGGGGGGGAGGGGGACCTGGGTGCAAGGGGTAGTGAGGGGGCTGGGTGTAGGGGGTGGGGGTGGATATAGGGCTGGGTGCAGGGGGGATGGGGGTGGGGATGCGGGCCTGGGTGCAGGGGGGCAGGGGGGGTGCGGGTGGATAGTGGGGGTGCAGTGGGGGGGAGGGGTATAAGGCCCCAGCCTTAAACCTTACTTAATCTTGAGTTATTACAAGATTACACATTGATGATCTTTTCGGGTTTAGAGTTTTAGAGAATTAGATCATAAAACTTGCATTACATTCCACATATAAACAAAGTGGTTACATAAAGATAGTATTCTTCATTCCCATCAATGGAAACACATTTGAAATAAAACATGGATTCTTTTTGACACATCCTTGACCCTATCATCTTATCATGTACCTTTTCCTTGACCTGTGAAAAACATTTCAAAAACTTGGGATGAGCATAAAAACTCAGTATGGGTTATAAAAACATGGGAAGGAAACATGAGATCATATATACATAAGAATGAAATCATACTATACCCATAAAACATAGTCACTTTAACATACCTCATAAAATCATGAATAAATCATAGAAACCATAATACATAAAGGTAACTTGAGGCATTCATAACATTATTACATAGGGAGTAACCCTCTTGGTTACGTTTTGGAATACACATCACAGTATATTCCCTAAAATCTCTTCGGAGAAACCTTAACGTTTCACTCCTTCGCGTTACCCAATGCATTGGAGAGCTATATCGGGCTCACCCGCCCTTAGTTTATCACGGAACCACCCGTCTTCATAATAATGCCCAAGAACCATAACATAATTCATATCACATAAAACATGCATAAAGGAAACATAACATATCCACCTTTCAATCACAAGATATCAATACAGCACATTGATATAAAAACATCATGAAAACCATTTTCAATACCAAAATAAAATAAATGTAAAACATGGTATTTATTTTTCTTTTAAAAAGAAGGTATGGCTTGTAGAGGAAGTCGAAACTCAAATAACGGTCACGACGACGGAGAAGTCGTTGTCGCCGCATACGTACGACAAAAACATTCCCTTTTTTCGTTTAGTAAACACTTTGTATAAAAAAAGATTCCTTTTGAATAAACGTAAAAGTCAAAGGGGTTTATACACCGTATAAAAGAAAGTTGTGTATAAAATAAAATATGCCTCAACGAAAGGAGATTGAGACGAAGTCCCATACCTCGTATCCGACTTGACCCGACCGTTCTTTAATCTCCTGAATAATAAACTTGAGTTAATCTATACTTGCTTATGAATCTTTTTCAAGTTCATTATTCCTTTTATACCATGTTATGAACATCATGTAATCAGTTAAGTTAATAATTTTCATTTTGTCGGTATTTGGTTCTTAAGTCAAAAATAGACTTCTTACACTTACATGTTGTTAATTTGGTCAAAGGTTAATTATATCCAGAATGGTATTCATGATGTAGATATAATATATGTCATATATATCCAGTACATTCATGCATTTATAATATTACATAATCATTTAGAGGTAAGAAATGAAATGCACCGTTCATGGAGACGGTAAGCCGTACGTACGCATGAACGCTACTTCCATTTCTATTTAATATTTTCTAGAATGGAATCATAATAATATAAGAGTATATTATAATTCCAGTATAATAACATATATAATATCATTAACTTTATCCTTTACACATCCCACATATGGTATTAACGAATCAAATCACTTTTAGGGGGCGGTAGTCCGCACTTCCTAAAGTGAAGATATCGTGTTTACCCATAATGGGAACCATAAAGGTATGCCCAAAATGAAAAAAACAGAAGAATAAGGAAAAAATAAACATATTATATATCATATATAAAAATAGTGACATCATAATGGCTACCTTTTAAGGTGTTAAATGATTATTGAACAATCATCGTTTCGGGAGGCAGAATTTCGCCATCCATGGAAACCGTATGTTCTTTAACCATTTGATGTAGTTGTGTGAGAGTGTAGCTCAAATAAATATTATAAAAACATCATAGTATATTGAAGATACTGGTGTTGTTACAAAATAAGTAAATAAAAAGAGTTTAGGGGGTTGGAGAAGCAAAATAAAACAAATGAACATGAGAGAAAGAATTACCTTTAAAAGTGTAACTCCTTTTGATTTGAGCCTAAAGGCTTCTTTTGAAAGGATTATGCCCAAGGGGAATCCTCTAGGATGAGGATAGGGATGTGGAGAGAGTAAATGGGCAGGTTTTGGCCGAGCCAAAGGCTTGAAGAGTGTGTGAAATGAGGTAGAGGTGGGGGCCTTTTATAAGAGGAGAGGAGGGGCACTTTTGGAAAGTAAAGAAATATTACTTTACTTGAAAATGTGTTTCGGTTTCAAAAGGTCCCACATTGATATAATTCGTGGATAAGGTGATAAGGGTTCTAAATCCACTCATCCAATTGGTTTTGGCCATGTTTAGTTCATAGATTTTACATTATCTTTCCATTTTATTTAAATCGTCAAATAATGATGTCATCGCTGCATCATTATTATGTCATAAATAATTTAATTTATTTAATGTCTAAAAATAATAAAAAAAATACTATGATGTATTAAATCTTTTTATCTTTCCAATGAATATTTATAATCAAAAATCTGATCTTTATAACCCTATGTAAAAATTGTTTTCGTAAAACATCTCTTGTTTGTGTCATTTTTACTTTAACATTTAATAAAAAGCTATTTATGTCATTTCCAAACCAAAGTGTCTCCATGGGGTCCCCAAGTTGACCCCATGGCTTGTCTTGGTCGGCCATGACACAACCAATAAGGTTGGGACATGTGTCTAGGTCATTTCCTATTATTAAAGCATTATTTATACCTTAAACTACCCTAATTACCACTAATCGCGATTAAGAACTTAATAAGTTACTATTCACCAAAAAATTATTATAATCCCATTGAACCACATTTTACTTCTTAATGACAACCACGTATGTTGGATTTTCAAAATTAAATACACATTAGTGGTAAACTTTCATTTAACAGAAAAATCAGTTTGCTTGATTACCACTTAGTGGTTTCGCTATTCATCAAAATTGAAGTGTTTCAGAAAATTACCAAAAATTCACCCTAAGCTATATTTGATATTCCGAATTCAAAAATGAAGTCCATTTTACAAAATTCAAATCATATAAGTCACATTAATTAATTCAATAATTAATTCCCGCTGCCAGAGCAAATAGCGTGTTTTTACAAAACAATAAGTATCAAAAGATTGACACCAGTTTAAGTCTAATTTCAAAGTGAAATTGACTCCAATGACCACCATTGGATTAAATGGTAAAAATATATTCATATTAAACATTAAGACCAATTCAAAAGATAATATAATCATATAAATAAATTAGATTAAAAAGCAGTTTTGATGTAAAATGCAGTATTTTTCACTATTCATTAAAAAATGAACCTTGTCAGAAAAATACCAAAAATTCACACAAGGTAAATTTTGATGTCCCAATCATAAATAATAATTTTATTTTGAAAAACATAGTTTATAAAACTGTCAAAAGATAAATTTAAAAAGGGTTTTCCATCATAAGGCAGTAAAACAATCTTTTAAGAATATTAGTGTATTCTATGCTTAAGATTCGATTTATTTTCATCTTAAGCCTCTAAAACACTATCTTAATCATTAATAGACATAGGTAAAAATATCTATTATTCATTACTTACTTGGGATGTTACATCCTTCCCCCCTTTAGAAAATTGCGTCCCTGAAATTTATTTACTTATCGAATAAATGGGGGTACTTATCCCTCATTGCATTTTCAGATTCCCATGTTGCCTCTTCAATCATGTGGTTTTTCCACAAAACCTTTACCTGGTGAATCACTTTATTCCGTAACACTTGCTCCCTGTGGTCAAGAATCTGGACCGGTTGTTCCTCATAATATAGGTTCTCTTCTAGCTGAACTACCTCTGGACTCAAAACATGAGATGGATCTGGCATGTACTTTCTCAACATCGAAACGTGAAAAAATTGTGTACCTGAGATAAACTCGGAGGTAAAGCCACTCGGTATGCAACTGATCCAACTCTCTCCAGAATTTTGTATGGTCCAATGAACCTTGGACTCAACTTTCCTTTCTTACCAAATCTCATCACACTTTTCCAAGGAGAAACCTTGAGAAAAACATGATCACCTACCTCGAAAGATAGATCCTTCCTCCGGTTATCCGCATAACTCTTCTACCTGCTCTGAGCTGTTCTCATGTGTTTCTGAATCAGCTGAACTTTTTCTGCCATCTCTTCTACCAATTCTAGTCCCATCAACTTCCTTTCACCAACTTCATCCCAGAAAGCTGGAGTTCGACACCGCTTCCCATATAATTCCTGAAATGGTGCCATCTGTATACTGGAATGAAAACTGTTATTATATGAAAATTCAACCAAAGAAAGATGTTGGTCCCAACTTCCCTGATAATCCATAGAACAAGCTCGTAGCATATCCTCTAATGTCTGAATTGTTCGTTCTGACTACCCATCTGATTGAGGATGAAAAGCTGTACTAAAATTTAATTCAGTACCCAACGACTTATGAAGGCCCTTCCAAAAGTTAGAAGTAAACCTGGGATCACGATCCGATACAATGGAGAGAGGAACTCCATGTAACCTGACTATCTCTTTAAGATACAAACGGGAAAGTTGATCAAGAGAGAAAGTATCTCGTATAGCAAGGAAATGAGCAGACTTGGTCAAGCGTTCAATAATAACCCAGATTGCATTATTACCTCGAGATGTCTTCGGTAATCCAACAACAAAGTCCATGGATATTTTCTCCCATTTCCACTCTGGCACTGGTAAAGGCTGAAGCATACCTTTCGGTAACTGCCGCTCTGCTTTAACCTGTTGACATGTCAAACACTTCACAGTAATATCAGCAATATCTCTTTTCATTCCATCCCACCAGTAATACTCCCGCAGATCTCTATACATCTTAGTACTGCCCGGATGAACTGAAAACGGAGAACTATGAGCTTCACATAACAACTCTCTCTTTAACTGTGAATCACAAGGCACACACAATCTCTTCCCAAATCTCAAAACATAATCATTATCAATGTTGAATTCAGGCAACTTACCTTTCTGAACCAGCTCTACCTTTTTCTGCAACTCACTGTCTTGCTTCTGTGCTTTCTTGATTTTATCTGATAGAGATGATCTCACTGATACCTGAAACAAAATAGAAGGACTTCCTGCACCAACAACTTCTATTCCAAATTTCATCAAATCGTTAACCAAAGGATCACGTTCCAACCGCAACATTGTTAATGAAGCATTACTTTTTCGACTCAAAGCATCAGCCACTTTATTTGCTTTTCCCGGATGGTAATGAATTGTACAATCATAATCCTTGATTAATTCCAGCCATCTCCTTTGTCTCATGTTTAACTCTTTCTGAGTGAATATATACTTTAAACTTTTGTGATCGGTATATATTTCACACTTTACTCCATAAAAATGATGCCTCCAAATTTTTAAATCAAAAACAACAGTAGCTAGTTCCAAATCATGTGTAGGGTAATTTACCTCATGATTTTTCAACTTTCGTGAAGCATAAGCAATTACCTGATCATTCTGCATTAGGACGCAACCAAGTCCTTTCAATGAAGCATCACTGTATATAACAAACTCACCATTCCTGGAAGGTAGTGCCAAAACTGGAGCATTCACCAATCTTCTTTTCAATTCCTGAAAACAATCATCACATTCTTTTGTCCAGATAAACTTAACACCCTTCCGAGTTAGCTTAGTCATTGGACTAGATAACCGTGAAAAATTTCTAACAAACCTTCGGTAATAGCCCGCCAAACCAAGGAAGCTACGAATCTCGGTTACATTTGTGGGTCTTGGCCATTCTTCCACAACTTTTGTTTTTGTAGGATCAACAGTTATTCCATCTTTAGAAACAATGTGACCAGGGAAAGAAATTTGTTACAACCAAAACTCACACTTGCTGAATTTCCCATACAGTTTCTTTTCTTTTAAGGTTTGCAAGATAACCCTTAAATGTTTTTCATGCTCCTCTTTACATTTAGAAAACACCAAAATATCATCAATGAAAACCACCACAAACTTATCCAAGAACTCATGGAAAATTCTATTCATTAAGTCCATGAATACAGCAGGTGCATTGGTTAGCCCAAAAGGCATTACTACAAATTCATAATGGTCATATCTCGTACAGAACGTGGTCTTCGGAATATCTGCCTCCTTTACCTTCAGCTGATGGTACCCCGATCTCAAGTCAATCTTTGAAAAAAACTGAGCTCCCTGGAGCTGATCAAACAAATCATCGATATGAGGCAAAGGATATTTGTTCTTAACAGTGATATTATTCAAGGCTCTATAACAAATGCAAAGTCTCATAGAACCATCTTTCTTTTTAACAAATAAAATAGGAGCACCCCATGGTGATGTGCTAGGTCTAATGAAACCTTTCTCTAATAAATCTTGCAATTGCTCCTTCAACTCTAAAAGTTCAATTTGTGCCATTCGATAAGGGGGTTTTGAAATTGGCTTAGCATCAGGAACTAAGTCAACAGTAAACTCAACTTCCCGATCTGGTATTATTCCAGGAAACTCATCAGGAAAAACATAAGGATACTCATTTACCACTGGCACATCATTAATCTGAACAGTTCCTTTATTTTCAACGACGTGTGCAAGGTAACATTCATTTCCATCTTTTACAAGTTTCTCGGCCTCTTGATATGTTATCAAAAGTAAGGGTTCATTGTTGTAAACAAACTGAAATTCTTTCTGAAAAGAAACTTCTTTAGCTCTACAGTCAATCTTAGCATGGTAAATAGAGAGCCAATCCATACCCAGGATAACATCAAACTCTACTAGAGGTAGAACAATAAGGTTTGCAAGTAGGTTCTTTCCACAGATAAGGATAGGAAGATTCTTATAAATTCTTTTTTCCTCAACACATCCCCCAGGTGTTTTTACCAAAAGTTCAGGAGTCATTTCTTGAGATGGTATTCCCATTTTACTAGAAAAGGTTTCAGAGATGAAAGAATGTGTAGACCCCGAATCAAACAACACACTGGCATAATCTGAAAAAACAAACAAAGTACCTGATACAACATCATTTGATGGACCGACATCTGCTGAAGTAGTTGCGAAGGATTTCACCACCCCTTTCTGCTTGTAGTATAACTGCTTCCCATCACTCAAGCTCCTTGTCGGACGCTCGTTTGCATAGTGACCCATCTCATTGCACTTATAACATTTCACTAACTGTAAATCAAATTTGTTCTTACCTTCACCTTGATCCTTTTCAGTGCAATCACGAGACTTATGTCCCATCTTAACACATCGGTAGCACTTCCCAGAATTCAGAAGACATTCCCCAGCATGCCTTTTTCCACATTTATCACAAACTGGAAACTTAGTTTTCTTACCATCAGACTTTTTTGAAGAATTCTTACCTTTCTCCTGCCACCTCGGTCTCTTCTTCTGCTGGTTGTTATAGAAAACTTGGTCATCGACAAACTCCATTTCCACCTTCTCAGCACATCGAACAAGATTTTCATAACTTTTAAACTCACGAGAAGCTAATACCCTTCGATACTTTGGCTTTAATCCTGAGTAAAAACGATTGATTTTACTATCAAGGTCCCGGATAAAATTTGGAGCATACCTTGCCAATCGAGTGAACCTTTCTTCATAGGCAGCCACTGAGTCTTCCTCTTGCCTCAATTCCAAGAATTGATTTTCCATCCTAAGTCGAACAGCCTTAGGAAAATACTTCTCAAGAAATATACCTTTGAAATCATCCCAGTCAAGAGCATCAATCTCATCGGCGTCCCCGATATTTTTAACCATAGACCACCACTGATCTGCTTCACCCTCCAAACGGTAAATAGCAAGACTAACCTTTTGATTGTATGAACACCCCATGACATCAAAAATCTTCTCCAGTGCTTTAATCCACCCTTCAGCTAGCACAAGGTCAGATGATCCTCTGAATGATGGTGGATTTTGCCTCATGAAATGTTCCACCACTGACATGTTCCTCTGCGGTTGATCTGCCTGATCTCGTGCATGGATACCACCACCATTTATCGCTTGATTCAACTGCGCCATTACTGCCACAAACTGTTCAGTTCCAATTCCGACCATTTCTGGATGCTGATTCGGAAGGTTATTTCCTTCTGTATGCCTTCCTAGCACTGCTTCCCTGTTTCCTCTGTGGAAAACCATTCTGAACAAACATGTCTTAGATGAAGCAACATGGTAATCCGTAAATGCTATATCATTTCAAAAAAAATATTTTTGGATAATCATTTAATATAATTCTAACTCCTAAAGTTATCTAAACCGACCTTTGATACCAACTATAAGGCCCCAGCCTTAAACCTTACTTAATCTTGAGTTATTACAAGATTACACATTGAGGATCTTTTCGGGTTTAGAGTTTTAGAGAATTAGATCATAAAACTTGCATTACATTCCACATATAAACAAAGTGGTTACATAAAGATAGTATTCTTCATTCCCATCAATGGAAACACCTTTGAAATAAAACATGGATTCTTTTTGACACATCCTTGACCCTATCATCTTATCATGTACCTTTCCCTTGACCTGTGAAAAACATTTCAAAAACTTGGGATGAGCATAAAAACTCAGTATGGGTTATAAAAACATGGGAAGGAAACATGAGTTCATATATACATAAGAATTAAATCATACTATACCCATAAAACATATGCACTTTAACATACCTCATAAAATCATGAATAAATCATAGAAACCATAAGACATAAAGGTAACTTGAGGCATTCATAACATTCTTACGTAGGGAGTAACCCTCTTGGTTACGTTTTGGAATACCCATCACAGTATATTCCCTAAAATCTCTTCGGAGAAACCTTAACGTTTCACTCCTTTGCGTTACCCAATGCATTGGAGAGCTATATCGGGCTCACCCGCCCTTAGTTTATCACGGAACCACCCGTCTACATAATAATTCCCAAGAACCATAACATAATTCATATCACATAAAACATGCATAAAGGAAACATAACATATCCACCTTTCAATCACAAGATATCAATACAACACATTGATATAAAAACATTATGAAAACCATTTTCAATACCAAAATAAAAGAAATGTAAAACATGGTATTTATTTTTCTTTTAAAATGAAGGTATGACTTGTAGAGGAAGCCGAAACTCAAATAACGGTCACGACGGCGGAGAAGTCGTTGTCGCCGCATACGTACGACAAAAACATTCCCTTTTGTAGTTTAGTAAAAACTTCGTATAAAAAAAGATTCCTTTTGAATAAACGTAAAAGTCAAAGGGGTTTATACACCATATAAAAGAAAGTTGTGTATAAAATAAAATATGCCTCAACGAAAGGAGATTGAGACGAAGTCCCATACCTCGTATCCGACTTGACCCGACCGTTCTTTAATCTCATGAATAATAAACTTGAGTTAATCTCTACTTGCTTATGAATATTTTTCAAGTTCATTATTCCTTTTATACCATGTTATGAACATCATGTAATCAGTTAAGTTAATAATGTTCATTTTGTCGGTATTTGGTTCTTAAGTCAAAAATAGACTTCTTACACTTACATGTTGTTATTTGGTCAAAGGTTCATTATATCCAGAATGGTATTCATGATTTAGATATCATATATGTCATATATATCCAGTACATTCATGCATTTATAATATTACATAATCATTTAGAGGTAAGAAATGAAATGCATCGTTGATGGAGACGGTAAGTCGTATGTACGCATGAACGCTACTTCCATTTCTATTTCATATTTTCTGGAATGGAATCATAATTATATAAGAGTATATTATAATTCCAGTATAATAACATATATAATATCATTAACTTTATCCTTTACACATCCCACATATGGTATTAACGAATCAAATCACTTTTAGGGGGCGGTAGTCCGCACTTCCTAAAGTGAAGATATCGTGTTTACCCATAATGGGAACCATAAAGGTATGCCCAAAATGAAAAAAACAGAAGCATAAGGAAAACATAAACATATTATATATCATATATAAAAATAGTGACATCATAATGGCCACCTTTGAAGGTGTTAAATGATTATTGAACAATCATCGTTTCGGGAGGCAGAATTTCGCCATCCACGGAAACCGTATGTTCTTTAACCATTTGATGTAGTTGTGTGAGAGTGTAGCTCAAATAAATATTATAACAACATCCTAGTATATTGGAGATACTGGTGTTGTTACAAAAGAAGTAAATAAAAAGAGTTTAGGGGGTTGGAGAAGCAAAATAAAACAAATGAACATGAGAGAAAGAATTACCTTTAAAAGTGTAACTCCTTTTGATTTGAGCCTAAAGGCTTCCTTTGAAAGGATTCCGCCCAAGGGGAATCCTCTAGGATGAGGATAGGGATGTGGAGAGAGTAAATGGGCAGGGGTTGGCCGAGCCAAAGGCTTGAAGAGTGTGTGAAATGAGGTAGAGGTGGGGGCCTTTTATAAGAGGAGAGGAGAGGCACTTTTGGAAGGTAAAGAAATATTACTTTACTTGAAAATGTGTTTCGGTTTCAAAAGGTCCCACATTGATATAATTCGTGGATAAGGTGATAAGTGTTCGAAATCAAATCATCCAATTGGTTTTGGCCATGTGTAGTTCATATATTTTACATTATCTTTCCATTTTATTTAAATCGTCAAATAAGGATGTCATCGCTGCATCATTATTATGTCATAAATAATTTAATTTATTTGATGTCTAAAAATCATAAAAAAATACTATGATGTAGGAAATCTCTTTATCTTTACAATTACTATTTATAATAAAAAATCTGATCTTTATATCCCTATGTAAAAATTGTGTTTGTAAAACATCTCTTGTTTGTGTCATTTTTAC
Organism: Viscum album; assembly: GCA_963277665.1. NCBI lineage: Eukaryota > Viridiplantae > Streptophyta > Magnoliopsida > Santalales > Viscaceae > Viscum > Viscum album. Next base: position 1,771,785,204 of record OY728148.1, read on the forward strand.
TTTAACATTTAATAAAAAGCTATTTATGTCATTTCCAAACCAAAGTGTCTCCATGGGGTCCCCAAGTTGACCCATGGCTTGTCTTGGTCGGCCATGACACAAAAAATAAGGTTGGGACATGTGTCTAGGTCATTTCCTATTATTAAATCATTATTTATACCTTAAACTACCCTAATTACCACTAATCGCGATTAAGAACTTAATAAGTTACTATTCACCAAAAAATTATTATAATATCATTGAACCACATTTTACTTCTTAATGACAACCACGTATGTCGGAGTTTCAAAATTCAATACACATTAGTGGTAAACTTTCATTTAACAGAAAAATCAGTTTGCTTGATTACCACTTAGTGGTTTCACTATTCATCAAAATTGAAGTTTTTCAGAAAATTACCAAAAATTCACCCTAAGCTATATTTGATATTCCAAATTCAAAAATGAAGTCCATTTTACAAAATTCAAATCATATAAGTCACATTAATTAATTCAATAATTAATTCCCGCTGCCAGAGCATATAGCGTGTTTTTACAAAACAATAAGTATCAAAAGATTGACACCAGTTTAAGTCTAATTTCAAAGTGAAATTGACTCCAATGAACACCATTGGATTAAATGGTAAAAATATATTCATATTACACATTAAGACCAATTCAAAAGATAATCTAATAATATAAATAAATTAGATTAAAAAGCAGTTTTGATGTAAAATACAGTATTTTTCACTATTCATTAAAAAATGAACCTTGTCAGAAAAATACCAAAAATTCACACAAGGTAAATTTTGATGTCCCAATCATAAAGAATAAGTTTATTTTGACAAACATAGTTTATAAAACTTTCAAAAGATAAATTTAAAAAGGGTTTTCCATCATAAGGCAGTAAAATAATCTTTTAAGAATATTAGTGTATTCCATGCTTAAGATTGGATTTATATTCATCTTAAGCCTCTAAAACACTATCTTAATCATTAATAGACATAGGTAAAAATATCTATTATTAATTACTTACTTGGGATGTTACAAGGGGGACCTAGGTGCAAGGGGTAGTGAGGGGGCTGGGTGTAGGGGGTGGGGGCTGGATATAGGGCTGGGTGTAGGGGGGATGGGGGGGGGGGCTGGGGGCCTGTGTAGGGGGGCAGTGGGGGTGAAGTGGGGGGGAGGGGGACCTAGGTGCAAGGGGTAGTGAGGGGGCTGGGTGTAGGGGGGTGGGGGCAGGATATATGGCTGGGTGTAGGGGGGATGGGGGGGCTGGGGGGGGGGGGGGCTGGGGGCCTGGGTGCAGGGGGGAGTGGGGGTGCAGTGGGGGGGGGGGGGGAGGGGGACCTGGGTGCAAGTGGTAGTGAAGAGTCTAGGTGTAGGGGGTGGGGGTTGGATATAGGGCTGGGTGCCGGGGGGATGGGGGGGGGGGGTGCATGTGGTACTGGGGGTGCAGGGGGGGCGTCAAGGGGGGTGTCCAGGGGTGTCGGGGGGGGGGGGGGGGGGGGGTTCTAAGGGGTTCTATCCAGAGGGGAGAGTGGTGGTGTGTAAAGGGGTGGCGGATGTGCTAGGGGGGGTCTGTCCAAGGGGGAAGGGAGGAGCTATAAGGGGTCTATCCAGTGAGGGGGTGTGCAGGTGGGGGGCAGGTTCTGGGGGGGGGGGGTCTGTGTTTGGGGGGGCAGGTTCTGGGGGGGGGGGGTGTGTCCATGGTCTGGGGAGGTGTCCAGGTTCTGGGGGGGGGGGGGGGGGGCAGGTTCTGGGGGGGGGGGGGGCTGGGGCAGGGGGGGGGGGAGTCTGCAGGAGGTGTCTATGGGGGTGTCTGGGGGGTGTCCAGGGTGTGTCCAGGAGGTGTCCAGGGGGTGTCCAGGGTCTGTCCAGGGTGTGTCCAGGGGGTGTCCCGGGTGTGTCCGGGGGTTGTCCAGGGGGGTGTGTAGGGGGTATTTTATTTTATGGATTTGGACACCCTATAGCCACGGTTCTAAACCGTGGCTATTGGTTTATTGCCACGATTTTTAACTGTGGTATAGACATAATGCCACGGTTTTAAACCGTGGAAATATATTATGTATGGCCTTTAGTATAGCCATGGTTTCAACCGTGGCTATAGATATACAACCACGGTTTGAACCATGGCTGTATACCTAAAGCCACAGTTGAAACCGTGGCTATATATTTAAAGCCACGGTTTGGAACCGTGGCTATAGGTCTAAGCCTATAGCCATGCCAAACTTATCCATGGTTCGAGGAACCGTGGCTATTACCTATAGCCATGGTTTGAGGGCCTATAGCCACGGTTTAGAACCGTGGCTATAGCCCGAATTTCTAGTAGTGTATGTTATCGGTGTCTCAAATTATAACTACCCTAACAAGTATAGCACCAGTAGGGGTCGATCTATAGGGAACTTAAAGAGGATACTGTAACATCCCAAGTAAGTAATGAATAATAGATATTTTTATCTATGTCTATTAATGAATTTGATAGTGTTTTAGAGGCTTAAAATGAGAATAAATCCAATCTTAAGCATGGAATACACTAATATTTTTTGAAGATTTTTTACTGCCTTTTGATGGAAAACCATTTTTAAATCTATCTTTTGACAATTTTATAAGCTCTATTTTTCAAAATAAACTTCTTATTTATGATTGGGACATTGAAATTTACATTGGATAATTTTTTGGTATTTTTCTGACAATGTTCATTTTTTTAATGAGTAGTGAAAAATAATGCATTTTACATCAAAATTGCTTTTTCATCTAATTTAATTATATGGTTAGATTATATTTTTAATTGGTTTTAAAGTGTACATAGAATATATTTTTACCATTTAATCCAATATTGGTTGTTGGAATTAATTTCACTTTGAAATTGGACTTAAACTAGTGTCAATCTTTTGATACTTATTGTTTCCTAAAAACACGTTATTTGCTCTGACAGCGGGAATTAATTATTAAATTAATTAATGTAACTTATATGTTTTGAATTTTGTAAAATAGACATCATTTTTGAATTTGGAATATTAAATATATCTTAGGGTGAAGTTTTGGTATTTCTCTGAAAAACTTCAATTTTTGATGAATAGTGAAACCACTAAGTGGTACTTATAAAAAATGATTTTCCATTTAAATTAAATTTTACCACCTCTGTGTTTTGAATTTCAAAAATCCAACATACATGGTTATCATTAAGAAGTAAAATGTGGTTCAATGGGATTAAAATAATTTTTTGGTGAATAGTAACTTTTAAGTTTATTAATCGCGATTAGAGGTAATTAGTGTAATTTAAGGTAAGAATAATGTTTTAATAATATAAAATTACCTAGACACATGTCCTACCCTTATTGGATGTGTCATGTACAACCAAGAAAATCCATGGGTCAACTTGGGGACCCCATGGAGCCACTTTGGAAGGAAAATGACATTAATATCTTTTAATTTAATGTTAAAGTAAAAATGTCACAAACATGAGTTATTTTACTAAAACACTTTTTACATGGGGTTATATAAGTCAGATATTTGACTATAAATAGTAATTGGAAAGATAAAACGATTTCCTACATCATAGTATTTTTTTAATAATTTTTAGACAGTAAATATATTAAATTATTCATGACATCATGATGATGCATCGATTACCTCATTAATAAAGGATTTAAATAAAATGAAAAGATAATGTAAAATATATGACCTACACATGTCCAAAACCTATTGTATGGGTGGATTTAGAACCCTTATCACATTAGCCTCTAATTATATCAATTTGGGACCTTTTAAATCCTAAAATCATTTTAAAATAAAGTATCATTTCTTTACTTTCCAAGAGTGCCCCTCCTCTCCTCTTATAAAAGGCCCCCACCTCTACCTCCTTACCCACACTTCCAAAGCCTTTGGCTCGGCCAAAACCTACCCATTTTGTCTCTCCACATCCCTCTATAACTCTTAGAAGCCTCACTTTGGTCATAAGGCTTCCCAAGGAAGCCTTTGAGCTCAAACCAAAGGGAGTTACCCGATTTTAAGGTAATGTCTTCACTTGAGTCCTTTTGTTTTATTTTGCTTCTCCAACCCCCTAAACTCCTTTTATTCATTTATTTTGTAACAAGTCCAGTATGTTAAATATACTAGTATGTTATTATAAGAAGTATTTGAGCTACACTTACACACACCTACATCTAATGGTTAAAGAACATACTGTTTCCATGGATGGCGAATTTCTGCCTCACGAAACGATGATTGTTCAATATTCTTATAACACCTTCAAGGGTGTCCATTAAGATGTCACTATATTTATGTATGATATATAATATGTTTATGTTTTCCTTAAGATTCTGTATTTTTCATTTATGGCATACCTTTATGGCTTCCATTATGGGTATACGCGATATCTTCATTTTAGGAAGTGCGGACTACCGCCCCCTCAAAGTGATTTGATTCATTAATACCATATGTGGTATGTATAAAGGATATATTTAATGATATTATATATTATAACATACTGGTATTAAAGTACTATTATTTATCATTATGTTTTAATTCCATTAAATATGTAATAGAAATGGAAGTAGCGTTCATGCGTACGTACGGCTTACCGTCTCCATGAACGGTGCATTTCATTTCTTACCTCTAAATGTTATGTAATATTATAAATGCATGCATGTAATGGATATATATGATATATATGATATCTACATCATGAATAAAATTCTGGATATAATGGATATTTTACCACATGAACAACTTGTAATTATAAAGAGTTTATTTTTGACTCAAGTACCAATGATCATTAAAACGACCGTTATTAACTTAAATAATAACATAGTGTTCATGACATGATAATAAGTGATATTAAAGGAATAATGAACTTGAAAAAGGTTATTAAGAAAGTATAAATTAACTCAAGTTTATTATTCTGGAGATTAAAGAACGATCGAGTCAAGTCAGACCCGAGGTATGGGACTTCGTCTCAATCTCCTTTCATTGAGGCATATTTTGTTTTATACACAACCTTATTTTATACGGTGTATAAACCCCTTTGACTTTTACGTTTATTCAAAAGGAATATTTTTTTTACGAAGCGTTTACTAAATGAATAAAGGGAATGTTTTTGTCGTACGTATGCGGCGACAACGACTTCTCCGCCGCCATGACCATTATTTGAGTTTCGGCTTCCTCTACAAGCCATACCTTCTTTTTAAAAGAAAAATAAATACCATGTTTTACTTTTATTTTATTTTGGTATTGAAAATGGTTTTCATAATGTTTTTATATCAATGTTTTGTATTGATATCTTGTGATTGAAAGGTGGAAATGTTATGTTTCCTTTATGCATGTTTTATGTGATATGATTATGTTGTGGTTCTTGGGAATTTTTATGAAGACAGGTGGTTTCGTGATAAACTAAGGGCGGGTGAGCCCGATATAGATCTCCAATTCGTTGGGTAACGCGAAGGGGTTAAACGTTGAGGTTTCTCCAAAGATATTTAGGGAATATACTGTGATGGGTATTCCTAACGTAACCAAGAGGGTTACTCCCTACGTAAGAATGTTATGAATGCCTCATTTTACTTTTATGTCTTATGATTTCTTTGATTTATTCATGATTTTATGAGGTATGTTAAAGTTCTTATGTTTTATGGGTAATTTATGATTTCATTCTTATGTATATATGTACTCATGTTTCCTTTCCATACTTTTTATAACCCTTACTGAGCTTTTTATGCCCATCCCAAGTTTTTGAAATGTTTTTCATATGTCAAGGGAAAGGTACATGATATGATGATAGTGTTAAAGAAGTGTCAAGAAAGAATCCATGTTTTATTTTAAATATGTTTCTGTTGATGGGAAAAATGAATACTATCTTTTATAACGAATTTGTTTAAATGTGGAATGTAATGCATGTTTTATGATATAATTCTCTAAAACTGTAAACCTGAAAGGATCCTCAATGTGTAATCTTGTAATAACTCAAGATTAAGTAAGGTTTAAGGCTGAGGCCTTATAGTTGGTATCAAAGGATAGTTTAGATAACTTTAGGAGTTAGAATTTTATTAAATGATTATCCAAAAATATTTTTTTTATGGTCAAATTGAAATGATATAGCATTTGAATATTACCATGTTTCTTCATCTAAGACATGTTTGTTCAGAATGGTTTTCCATAGAGGAAATAGGGAAGCAGTGCAAGGAAGGCATTCAAAAGGTAATAACCTTCCGAATCAGCATCCTGAGATGGTCGGAATTGGAACTTAACAGTTTGTTGCAGTAATGGAAGAGTTGACTCAAGCGATAAATGGTGGTGGTATCCATGTATGAGATCAGCCAGATCAACTGCAGAGGAACATGTCAGTGGTGGAACATTTCATGAGGAAATATCCCCCTTCATTCAGAGGATCATCTGACCCTGTGCTAGCTGAAGGGTGGATTAAAGAACTGGAGAAGATTTTGGATGTCATGGGGTGTTCAGACAATCAAAAGTTTAGTCTTTCTATTTACTGTTTAAAGGGTGAAGCAGATTAGTGGTGGTCGATGGTTAAAAATATTAGGGACGCTGATGAGATTGATGCTCTCGACCGGGATGAATTTAAAGGTATGTTTCTTGAGAAGTATTTTCCTAAGGCTGTTCAACTTAGGATGGAAAAACAATTATTGTAATTGAGGCAAGAGGAAGACTCAATGGCTGCCTATAAAGGAAGGTTCACTCGATTGTCAAGGTATGCTCCAAATTTTATCCGAGACCTTGATAATAAAATCAATCATTTTTACTCAGAATTAAAGCCAAAATATCGAAGGGCTTTAGCTTCTCGTGAGTTCAAAAGTTATGAAAATCTTGTTTGATGTGTTGAGAAGGTGGAAATGGAGTTTTCCGATGATCAAGTGTTCTATAACAACTAATAGAAGAAGAGAATGAGGTGGCAGGAGAAAGGAAAGAATTCTTCAAAAAAGTCTGATGGTAAGAAAACTAAGTTTCTAGTTTGTGATAAATGTGGTAAAAGGCATGCTGGGGAATGTCTTCTGAATTCTAGAAAGTGCTACCGATGTGGTAAGATGGGACATAAGGCTCGTGATTTCACTGAAAAAGATCAAGGTGATGGTAAGTCCAAATTCAATTTACTAATTAGTGAAATGTTTTAAGTGTAATGAGATGGGTCACTATGGAAACGAGTGTCCGAAAAAGAGCTTGAGTGATGGGAAGTAGTTAGACTACAAGTAGAAAGGGGTGGTGAAATCCTTTGCAACTACATCAGCAGATGTTGGGCCATCAAATGAAGTTGTATCAGGTACTTTGTTTGTTTTTTAGATTATTCCAGTGTGTTGTTTGATTCGGGGTCTACACATTCTTTCATCTCTAAAACCTTTTCTAGTAAAATGGGAATACCATCTCAAGAAATGACTCATGAACTTGTGGTAAAAACACCTGGGGGAAATGTTGAGGAAAAAATAATTTATAAGAATCTTCCTATCCTTATCCATGGAAGGAACCTACTTGAGATCCTTATTGTTCTACCTCTAGTAGAGTTTGATGTTATCCTGGGTATGGATTGGATCTCTATTTACCATGCTAAGATTGAATGTAGAGCTAAAGAAGTTTCTTTTCAGAAAGACTTTCAGTTTGTGTACAAGAATGAACCCTTACTGTTGATAATATATCAAGAGGCTGAGAAAATTGTAAAAGATGGAAATGAATGTTACCTTGCACACATTATTGAAAACAAAGGAACTGTTCATATTAATGATGTGCCAGTGGTAAATGAGTATCCTGATGTTTTTCCTGATGAGTTTCCTGGAATAATACCAGATCGAGAAGTTGAATTTACCGTTGACTTAGTTCCTGATGCTAAGCCAATTTCAAAACCCCCTTATCAAATGGCTCAAATTGAACTTTTAGAGTTAAAGGAGAAATTGCAAGATTTATTAGAGAAAGGTTTCATTCGACCTAGCACATCACCATGGGGTGATCCTGTTTTATTTGTTAAAAAGAAAGATGGTTCAATGAGACTTTTCATTGATTATAGATCCTTGAATAACATCACTATTAAGAAAAAATATCCTTTTCCTCATATCAATGATTTGTTTGATCAGCTCCAAGGAGATCAGTATTTTTCAAAGATTGACCTGAGATTGAGGTACCATCACCTGAAGGTAAAGGAAGCAGATATTCCGAAGACTACGTTTTGTACAAGATATAGCCATTATGAATTTTTATTAATTCCTTTTGGGCTAACCAATTCACCTTCTGTATTCACGGACTTAAGGAATATAATTTTCCATGAGTTCTTGGATAAGTTTGTAGTGGTTTTCATTGATGATATTTTGGTGTTTTCTAAAAGTAAAGAGGAGAATGAAAGACATTTAAGGGTTATTTTTCAAACCTTAAAAGAAAAGAAATTGTATGGGAAATTAAACAAGTGTGAGTTTTGGTTGAAACAAATTTCTTTCCATGGTCACATTGTTTCTAAAGATGGGATAACTGTTGATCTGGAAAAAACAAAGGTTGTTGAAGAATGGCCAAGACCCACAAATGTAACTGAGATTCATAGCTTCCTTGGTTTGCCAGGCTATTACCGAAGTTTTGTTAGAAAGTTTTCACGGTTATCTAGCCCAATGACTAAGCTAACTCGGAAGGGTGTTAAGTTTATCTGGTCAAAAGAATGTGATGATTGTTTTCAGGAATTGAAAAGAAGATTGGTGAATGCTTCGGTTTTGGCACTACCTTCCTGGAATGGTGAGTCTGTTATCTACAGTGATGCTTCATTGAAAGGACTTGGTTGTGTCCTAATGCAGAATGATCAGGTAATTTCTTATGCTTCACGACAGTTGAAAAATCATGAGGTAAATTACCCTACACATGATTTGGAATTAGCTGGTGTAGTTTTTGCTTTAAAAATTTGGAGGCATCATTTGTATGGAGTAAAGTGTGAAATATATACTGATCACAAAATATTAAAGTATATATTCACTCAGAAATAATTGAACATGAGACAAAGGAGATGGCTATAATTAATCAAGGATTATGATTGTACAATTCATTACCATCCAGGAAAAGCAAATAAAGTGGCTGATGCTTTGAGTCGAAAAAGTAATGCTACATTAGCAATGTTGTGTTTGGAACGTGATCCTTTAGTTAAGGATTTGATGAATTTTGGCATAGAAGTTGTTGGTGCATGATGTTCTTCTATTTTGTTTCAGGTATCAGTGAAATCTTCTCTATCAGACAGAATCAAGAAAGCACAGAAGCAAGACAGTGAGTTGCAGAAAAAGGTAGAGCTGGTTCAGAAGGGTAAGTTGCCTAAATTCAACATTGAAAATTATTGTGTTTTGAGATTTGGGAAGAGATTGTGTGTTCCTTGTGATTCATAGTTGAAGAGAGAGTTGATATGTGAAGCTCATAGTTCTCCGTTTTCAGTTCATCCTGGAAGTACTAAGATGTACAGAGATCTGCGGGAGTATTACTGGTGTGATGGAATGAAAAGAGATATTGCTGATTTTACTGTGAAGTGTTTGACATGTCAACAAGTTAAAGCAGAGCGGAAGTTACCGAAAGGGATGCTTCAGCCTTTACCAGTGCCAGAGTGGAAATGGGAGAATATATCCATGGACTTCGTTGTGGGATTGCTGAAGACACCTCAAGGTAATAATGCAATCTGGGTTATTGTTGATCGCTTGACTAAATCTGCTCATTTCCTTGCTATACGAGATAATTTTTCCCTAGATCAACTTTCCCATTTATATCTTAAAGAGATAGTCAGGTTACATGGAGTTCCTCTCTCCATTGTATCTGATCGTGATCCCAGGTTTACTTCTAACTTTTGGAAAGGCCTTTAGAAGTCGTTGGGTACTGAATTAAATTTTTGTACAGCTTTTCATCCTCAATCAGATGGGAAATCAAAACGAACAATTCAAACATTGGAGGATATGCTATGTGATTGTTCGATAGATTATCCGGGAAGTTGGTACCAACATCTTTCCTTGGTTGAATTTTCATATAATAACAGTTTTCATTCCAGTATACAGATGGCACCATTTGAGGCATTATATGGGATGCAGTGTCGAACTCCAACTTTTTGGGATGAAGTGGGTGAAAGGAAGATGATGGGACCAGAATTGGTAGAAGAGTTGGCAGAAAAGTTCAACTGATACAGAAACACATGAGAATATCTCATAGCAGACAGAAGAGTTATGCGGACAACCGGAGTAAGGATCTCTCTTTTGAGGTAGGTGATCATGTTTTTCTCAAAGTCTCACCATGGAAAAGTGTTATGCGATTTGGTAAGAAAGAAAGCTGAGTCCAAGGTTCATTGGACCATATGAAATTATGGAGATAGTTGGATCAGTTTTTTACCGAGTGGCTTTACCTCCGAGTTTATCTCAGGTACACAATGTTTTTCATGTTTCAATGTTAAGGAAGTATATGCCATATCCATCTCATGTTTTGAGTCCAGAGGTAGTTCAGCTGGAAGAGAACCTATCTTATGAGGAACAAACGGTACAGATTCTTGACCACAGGGAGAAAGTGTTTTGGAATAAGGTGATTCATCAGGTAAAAGTTTTGTGGAAAAACCACATGGTTGAAGAGGGAACATGGGAATCTGAAAATTCAATAAGGGATAAATACCCCCACTTATTCAATAAGTAAATAAATTGCGGGGACACAATTTTATAAAGGGGGAAGGATGTAACATCCCAAGTAAGTAATGAATAATAGATATTTTTATCTATGTCTATTAATGAATTAGATAGTGTTTTAGAGGCTTAAAATAAGAATAAATCCAATCTTAAGCATGAAATACACTAATATTTTTAAAAGATTGTTTTACTTCCTTTTGATGGAAAACCATTTTTAAATGTATCTTTTGACAATTTTGTAATCTCTATTTTTCAAAATAAACTTATTTTTTATGATTGGGACATTGAAATTTACATTGGATAATTTTTTGGTATTTTTCTGACAATGTTCATTTTTAATGAATAGTGAAAAATACTGCATTTTACATCAAAAATGCTTTTTCATCTAATTTAATTATATGGTTAGATTATATTTTTAATTGGTTTTAAAGTGTACATAGAATATATTTTTACCATTTAATCCAATAGTGGTCGTTGGAATTAATTTCACTTTGAAATTGGACTTAAACAAGTGTCAATCTTGTGATACTTATTGTTTCATAAAAACACGCTATTTGCTCTGACAGCGGGAATTAATTATTAAATTAATTAATGTAAATTATATGTTTTGAATTTTGTAAAATAGACATCATTTTTGAATTCATAATATCAAATATAGCTTAGGGTGAAGTTTTGGTATTTTTCTGAAAAACTTCAATTTTTGATGAATAGTGAAACCACTAAGTGGTACTTATAAAAACTGATTTTCCGTTTAAATGAAATTATACCACCTATGTGTTTTGAATTTCAAAAATCTGACATACATGGTTGTCATTAAGAAGTAAAATGTGGTTCAATGGGATTAAAATAATTTTTTGGTGAATAGTAACTTTTAAGTTTATTAATCGCGATTAGATGTAATTAGTGTAATTTAAGGTAAGAATAATGTTTTAATTATATAAAATGACTTAGACACATGTCCTACCCTTATTGAACGTGTCATGGCCGACCTAGACAATCCATGGGTCAACTTGGGGACCCCATGGAGCCACTTTGGAAGGAAAATGACATTAATATCTTTTAATTTAATGTTAAAGTAAAAATGTCACAAACATGAGTTATTTTACTAAAACAATTTTTACATGGGGTTATACAAGTCATATTTTTGACTATAAATAATCATTAGAAATATAAGAAGAAACCCTACATCATAGTATTTTTTTTATAATTTTTATACATTAAATAAATTAAATTATTTATGACATCATGATGATGCATCGATTACCTCATTAATAAATAATTTAAATAAAATGAAAAGATAATGTTAAATTTATGACCAACACATGTAAAAAACCTATTGGATGGGTGGATTTATAACCATTATCACCTTATAATATAATTATATCAATTTGGGACCTTTTAAATCCGAAACTAATTTTAAAATAAAGTAACATTTCTTTACTTTCCAAGAGTCCCCCTCCTCTCCTCTTATAAAAGGCCCCCACCTCTACCTCCTTACCCACACTTCCAAAGCCTTTGGCTCGGCCAAAACCTGCCCATTTTGTCTCTCCACATCCCTCTCTAACTCTTATAAGCCTCACTTTGGGAAGAATTCTTCCCAAGGAATCCTTTGAGCTAAAACTAAAGGGAGTTACCCGATTTTAAGGTAATGTCTTGACTTGAGTCCTTTTGTTTTATTTTGCTTCTCCAACCCCCTAAACTCTTTTTATTAATTTCTTTTGTAACAACTCCAGTATCTTCAATATACTAGGATGTTTTTATAAGAAGGATTCTAGCTACTCTTACACACAACTACATCTAATGGTTAAAGAACATACTGTTTCTGTGGATGGCGAATTTCTGCCTCACGAAACGATGATTGTTCAATATTTTTCTAACACCTTCAAAGGTGGCCATTAATATGTCACTATATTTATATATAATATATAATATGTTTATTTTTTCCTTAAGCTTATTTATTTTTCATTTATGGCATACCTTTATGGCTTCCATTATGGGTATACGCGATATCTTCATTTTAGGAAGTGCGGACTACCGCCCCCTCAAAGTGATTTGATTCGTTAATACCATATGTGGTATGTATAAAGGATATATTTAATGATATTATATATGATACCATACTGGAATTAAAATACTATTATGTATCATTATGTTTTAATTCCATTAAATATGAAATATAAATGAAAGTAGCGTTCATGCGTACGTACGGATTACCGTCTCAATGAACGGTGCATTTCATTTCTTACCTCTAAATGTTATGTAATATTATAAATGCATGCATGTACTGGATATATATGATATATATGATATCTACATCATGAATAAAATTCTGGATATAATGGATATTTTACCACATGAACAACTTGTAATTATAAAGAGTTTATTTTTTACTCAAGTACCAATGATCGTTAAAACGACAGTTATTAACTTAAATAATAACATAGTGTTCATGACATGGTAATAAGTGATATAAAAGGAATAATGAACTTGAAAAAGGTTCTTAAGCAAGTAGAAATTAACTCAAGTTTATTATTCAGGAGATTAAAGAACGATCGAGTCAAGTCGGACCTGAGGTATGGGACGTTGTCTCAATCTCCTTTCATTGAGGCATATTTTGTTTTATACACAACCTTCTTTTATACGGTGTATAAACCCCTTTGACTTTTACATTTATTCCAAAGGAATCTTTTTTATACGATGTGTTTACTAAACGACAAAAGGGAATTTTTTTGTCGTACGTATGCGGCGACAACGACTTCTCCGCCGCCATGACTATTATTTGAGTTTCAGCTTTCTCTACAAGCCATACCTTCTTTTTAAAAGAAAAATAAATACCATGTTTTACTTTTATTTAATTTTGGTATTGAAAATGGTTTTCATAATGTTTTTATATCAATGTGTTGTATTGATATATTGTTATTGAAAGGTGGAAATGTTATGTTTCCTTTATGCATGTTTTATGTGATACGATTATGTTATGCTTCTTGGGCATTATTATGAAGACGGGTGGTTTCGTGATAAACTAAGGGCGGGTGAGCCTGATATATCTCTCCAATGCATTGGGTAATGCGAAGGGGTTAAACATTGAGGTTTCTCTGAAGAGATTTAGGAAATATACAGTGATGGGTATTCCAAACGTAACCAAGAGGGTTACTCACTACGTAAGAATGTTATGAATGCCTCAAGTTACCTTTATGTCTTATGATTTCTATGATTTATTCATGATTTTATGAGGTATGTTAAAGTTATTATGTTTTATGGGTAATGTATGATTTCATTATAATGTATATATGTACTCATGTTTCTTTTCCATACTTTTTATAACCCTTACTGAGTTTTTATGCTCATCCCAAGTTTTTGAAATGTTTTTCACAGGTCAAGGGAAAGGTACATGATATGATGATAATGTTAAGGAAGTTTCAAGAAAGAATCCATGTTTTATTTTAAATATATTTCCGTTGATGGGAAAAATGAATACTATCTTTTATAACCACTGTGTTTAAATGTGGAATGTAATGAATGTTTTATGATCTAATTCTCTAAAACTCTAAACCTGAAAAGATCCTCAACGTGTAATCTTGTAATAACTCAAGATTAAGTAAGGTTTAAGGCTGGGGCCTTATAGATACTCTTATCTTGTTTCGACTTGGTTTGTTTATTTCTTTTAGTGAAGACTGCTGAATTTAGAGTTGATTTTGTTTTGTTGTTTTTAGATACAAAAAGAACAATTGGTTTTTATGTTTCTTTTAACAAAGTAATTTCCAGAATGAAAGAAAAGACAGGAAAATTGGTTTTGATGCGAATAAGAGTAAGAATGCATTGGGGTTATGGATTTTTGATAAGTTTATTATTAAATTAAATTTCTTATGAGGTTGTGTTGTTCATGATAATCCAACACTCTAGATTACAATTTTTAATTAAGTTTCCCTGATCTGGATCACTTAATATTAATAGATGAAGTAACTAAATCCTTGGTCTGGTAGTTAGTTTTTAACAGATATTTATTTGGCTTGGTCCATTTTGAGCCGACGAATCCTTTCAATGGTTATGAAATTATTCATTGTTATTCTTCTTTTGAATCCCTGAAGATTCTACCCTTGGTCCGGTACAAGATTTTCAATGATAATATGAAGTGATTAAGAAGAATACGAAGTGATTATTAAAAAAAACACATTCACAACAACTTAATTCAAATTAAAACCCATCAGTCTCCACAACCCCAACACACATGGTGTTTAGATACACATATTGAAAATGACAAACACAAAGTTATTAATACCTGATGAAATCAGGCTTGGAATTTTGTGTTAGAAATGATTCTTAGGTAGAAGAATGACGGTATCACGACAATTGAGCATCACTCATTCGGAACTTTGTCCCTTGTTCTCCACACCACACCGCAATCTCCACTTCTCAACCCCTTGGTTCGGAGGACAAGGCATCTTTTTATAGGAAAAATAAATACATGGCGTGTATAGAAAGTACACTCCATGTACTTTCATCAACACACTTTTGGATTCCTTTTCTCTGCTGGTAGGTGGCCTAACATGCCGTCTTTGACTTTGAACATGGCACTGCCTAGTAGGTGAGGGTACACGGCATGTAGTGCCACCATACATAGCGTGTAGTATCAAAATTTGTCCTCCAACCCCTTCTAGAATAGCAGACACGCCGTGTAGAAATGGAACACGGCGTGTCTCCTTGAGTGGCCACATGGGCGTGTAGACTCTTCTTGGCCACCAACTGCATCTAGAATGTCGTACATGGCATGTAACACCACCCCACACAGCGTGTAGTGTCTAGCTAGTGACTTGGGCGTGTACTCCCCCATTTGATCCGTGTCCCTGTCTGATTGTACACAGCGTGAATAAAAGTACACGCAGTGTAGTTGCAAAATTTTCACAGACTTCCCTTGATTTGTGTATATGGATATAAAACTCCTAAAAATATACAAGGTCACCAAAATCAAAGTATTTTTCCTCTAAGAAGTAGTTATTTTGTGAAAACTTGTTTTTATTGTTAATAAAGTGTATGAAAATGCATACACAAATTGGGTGCATCAAACTCCCCCATACTTAGTACTTTTCTTTCCCTCAAGAAAATATCAACATCTAATTATAAGAGTCTATACTTTAAAAGTAAGGACTTCAGTTAATCATAATTGTAAATAATAAGTGATAGGAGAAAATTCCAAAAAGAACACACAATAGTTTTAATTCTGATGATATTCTAATCATGCCTCATATATAATTTAATTAACTATTTCCATCTTCTTCTAACACATGTTTCAAACTTTAAAAAATAAGAAAGCCACTTTATGATCTACCTCACCAATAAAGAACTCAAAAATTGCGAATTTTTAAATAAATAGTTTTTTTCAATCAAAGAAATATACAATCTATCTACAAGATTGCAAGAATTCTTAGTTCTCCACTTTAGAAAATTTGACTTAAAAAATCATGAGGGATTTCCTAATAGGATCAGATGTTTCTATGGCTAAAGGTTGGTAGGTAATGATGTGAAAAATAATTTTGAGGCTTGAAAAAGGAGGAAATGTTCTAAGATAACAATTAATGATATTCAAAATTAATCTCAATGTAAAAAAAAAGTCCTCAACAAGCTTAATCAAACGATATCATCACCACCATATCCTTTAGCCGAGTAGGAGTCACAAACCACAAGTTTGTATAAGGTCCCTTTGTTTGTACCAGTTGTTTCACAAAGGGAACCATTCTAAATTTCCAAAATTGAGGTTTGGAACTCATTTCTTTTCTCCCCAAATGATCAAGAGGCACTCCCCCACACTTAATTTCTTGACAATTCACAAATTTATTCCATGTGTTTCCAATCCCTTCTTTTAAGCTCAAATGAATAGTCATGCAAAATCATAAATGAATTTTGGTAGGAAGGGAAATAAGCTTGTAATATGGCTTCCTATTAAGGCTATTCATGGCTTCTGTGGGCTTTACGGAGATCAGATGTTGGGTAGGCTTTAAGATAAAGTGGTTAACAATATTATGCCCCAATCATTTTAATGTAATTCGAAAATTATTAATGTTTTGAAAATAAAACTTTAAAATTTTGTAAGTTATGCATATTCTATGAATCTCTCAAGAAAGATGGTTTTAGAAAGAATATGAAAAAATGGTTTAGAATACCTCTCAACAGTGTGAATAAATAAGAGTCAATCAGGTCATGACTTGCGCATAATTGATTAGTATAATCAATGTAATTATACACAAATTACAAGCTATAATTTAAATTATATCAATAATCATTTTAAAACACTTAAGAATCAAAATAAGCATGCAAATTTTTGAAAATTTGTCACTTTTAGTTTTATTATTTGAAAATAAAATTCACCAAAATATCTTCACATTTTAAAAATATATCTTCTAACAATGATGTCTCCAAAATTGATGATAAAGGAGAAGACTTAAGCGGTCAAGAGATATGCCTCCCATACTAAAGAGTGCACATGGTCCACCAAGTTCCAAAAAAGAGGAACAAGGTAAGGTGGGGACACAATAGTGGACTAGACCGATGGGAAGTAACGAATGTAGTAATATCAATAAAGAAAAGAAAAAAAGGAAAAAAATACTCCCCTCATGTCTAGGAGAAGAGAAACGTTAGGTGGTGGAAAAGAATAGCCTAAAATGTGGCAGGGTACCTGTGATGGTGGGAGAAAGAAAACACGACAAGCATACAAAGAAGACACAAGGATGAGAGAGCACAAAAATATATATATAGTGAAAATCATATGTCCCAAAACCAGTCATGGGGTCGCCTCAGAAGAGGCATCATCCAGTACAGAATCGACTGGAAGAGATGGCGCAGGAGCCGTGGAAGCTAGAGGCTCGCACTCGGCGGTGGTATGGGAAGATGGAGACGCAGGAGAGGAAGGCACTAGACTCGGTAAGGGAAGCTAAACATCCCCCCCTGGACTGGCAGTAGTGGTGGTGGAAGGAGAAGTAGTAGTAGGGCCCACAGTAGATAGCAGAACTGAATTTGTGCCCAGTGCTGTGAATGGAGGTGGAGCAGCAGCAGAAGGGACAGGGATTTAGGTAGCTGGTGGAGGCAAAGGAATACCGAAATGCTGAATAGTAAGGCCCAACAACTGCTCCATGCAGTCCTGGCGGATGTTTATATGAAGAAAATGCTCCCCAATACTGTCTTGGTGGTCGGCGAGTAGAACCAAATGCTGCTCCATCACGACTAGGCGGATAGGAAAGGCTAGATCAGATGAGGGTGTGGGGGTAGGTGGGGATGGTGGTGGGACAGAAGAAGAAAGGCCAGAAGAAGTGGGGTCAGTAGGAGGTGGGTGAGGTGGAGAAGCTGGAGGGGGTGGGGAAGGAGGAGCAGGGGCATCAGCTGGGGAAAGAGGGTCAGTAGGTGGCTGGGGACGAGCCTGGGCAAAGATATAGGCACCCCCTACATCTAGACCAATCCCACGCGAATAAGAATGAGATAGTCCATTCGATGGGGAGAACCTAACAAGTCATGGGGTAAAGAGGGCTCGAAAACCCGAAGGTGGTGGGTGAGGTGAGTGGCGTAAAACCCGCTGTTCAGGTTGCCCTGACGGCTAGTAAACATAGAGTGGAAATAGGAGGTGGCTAGATAGGGGAGGTCTGGGTAGTCGTGCAGGATGACACAGGTAAGGAGCTCCATGTCACGGTTGGTCACAACCCCCATATCCTCATTGCGGGGGAAAATGATGGCACTGAAACACCAGTGGGCGAAGCGAAGGATGGGGTCAGTGACAAGGGTGCTCTTCTGGGAAGTGGGGGAATACCGGTGGTCAGGCCCAGTGATATTCCGCCACATTGAAATGATCTCAGAGCACTCGGGTCAGGTATGGGTAGAAACAGGGGGTGGGGTGATACGATGGGGGTAGAAGTAACACCCTCATCCAAACTCGGTCATGGTGAGGGAGAATCATCGGCCGCCCAGTTGGAATCGAACAACAGGCACTGCATCACCAGGTGTCTCTCGGTACTCAGCTCCATCAAACTCGAAAGAGGCTGTGGACTCCAAAAATAAATCGTGGAAGATAGGAGTTCTAAGCTGGAAAATAGAGAGCAGTGGAGTGTGTCCAAGGAGATCCTGTAAGTCCTCCCAAATATCGAGCTGCTGCGGAATGCTGGTGTCAAGGTATCGACCACTCAATGGTATCGGCGGGAGAGAGAAGCATCAGACTCTATCATGTGCCAGATCGGTGACCGGGAAGACCATGCATGGGTTAGGAACACCTACAGGTCCCGGTCCAGGTGCAGGTGCAGTAGCAGAAGCTGGCTCTGTGGGTGGAGTGGCTGCAGGATGTGAAGACTTGGTAGATGAAGCGGTAGATGTGGGACCAGCTGCTGATGAAGATGGCGTAGGTAGAGTGGAAACTGGTGGAGTAGAAATGGAGGTGCTCGGAAGCACTGTACTGGTAGGCGGAGGTACAGTCGTGCTAAGCCCGACCTCTACTGGGGCAATCGGTGGTAGAAGAATGGTCAATGGAGGGAGTTCGTAGACCGGTGTGTCTGGGTCTGGCTGTTTCGGAGGTCGGAGTCGAACCCACCGAAAAATGGGCCCCTCGCCCTCAGTGGCAGAGGCCGACCGCTTCCCCCGATAAGGATCGTGATCTCCCATAACCTAAAAAAGAAAGAAAAAGAAAACAAAAGAGAAAAGAAAACAAAACAAAACAAAAAAAAGTGAAAAATAAAAAAAAAATACACAGTGTGTACATCCAGAGTACACGGCGTGTAGTACAAGTGGAGCAGTATCCAGTGTTCTCTGGATAAACACGTCAAGGGAGCAGAAGATAGACCATGTAATGATACAAGGCGTGTACCTAACATACATGCCGTGTGTATACAAAGTGCATGTGGTCATCTATTACAAACGACACCACCATGTTTTTATCAGTTCAAAGAATAATGGACATGCCGTGTAAAGGACAAACACGGTGTGTTGTTTACTCAAGGAACATGGCAGTGTGGGGGCGAGACACGGGCCGACTGAAAGAAATAAGCTACATGGCGTGTACCGAACAGACACGCCATGTACGTGAAAATGGTGTGTGAGGCCATGTGCAAAGGGGTACTCGGGAGCGATGGGGAAAAGTACACGGTGTTTACCGATGATACACACCATGTATATTCATATTTGGAAACATTTTATGTGTGGATATGTACAAAAGTACACATCGTGTGTTCTTTATTTCGTGGTCGTGTACCGCGGAATCCGAACGGTCAGAAGATCCGAAAATCAACCTAAACGAGTCTAAAAATTTGAAATAGAGGGTGTAGAAGGGTTTACCATGACCGGGGATCACAATGAAAGAGAAATCAGAGCTTGAAACGAACCGAAATGATGGATTTGGAAAATGGAGGTTCGGGTTTCATTCAAGAGAAGAAACGGGAAGATAGGGGAAGAAATGGGGATCTACGCGACACGGGCTCAAGCCGGGTGGCCCGTGGCTTATATAGCCGCATTACACGGTGTGTACGTCAGGACTACATGCCGTGTATCCCAAATTTTTTTTAAAAAAAGAAGAATAAAATATACTATATAATAATTAATATTAATTAATTAAAATAAAAGTAAAATTGGTATATATATGTATTTACAGAATTAAAATAAAATTAAACTATACACGTATTGTAGTGGGAAAATACACGTTGTGTGTTTAAAATTTGTAAAAAGAGAAGTATAACCTTTGGTTCGGTGCTCGAGGCGAGGTTCGAACCGACAATCGGCCGTTCCGAACGGAAGCCCTCAACCACTGGAGCGAAGGATGTACTGCTGCCCATATTATATATATATATATATATATATATATATATATTCTATACGGCCTATACACATGGGACGAATGAAAAGAACGACATGTGGTTTTCAATTATATAAGAAGGGGACGAAGCAGGAAGATTTGCTGAGTTCGAACCCGGGTATTTTGGATCCAAGGCCGAGTCTTTACCAATCTGCCAACTTCATCCGCATGAATTTATTTTATAAGAAAACATTTTTAAATTAGTAAGGAAAATTATTGCACACATGATGTATATCGAAAGACACGTCATGTGGTTTTATTAAAAGGTTAAATGATGGAAATGGGGCAGTTTCCATGATTTGAACCCAGATCTTTTGGAACCGGGTTACGATCATGGCCAACCGATCCATCCCCATCATGGGTTTTCTTATAAGAAAATACATATATATATATATATATAAATTTTTCTACACACGCCATGTAAGAAAATACAAAAGGGAGGAACCCCCTGTCGAAGGTAGGTCGGGAGGATTCGAACCAGAGACGGCTCGGATAAACTCCAGTGACCTTACCATCAGCACTGGCATCATCCCTGTTTATTAATTAGTTAATCTATAAATTTATACTATTAAGATTATAAAGTAAAAATAAAAGTACATGCCGTGTATATAAGTGGGACACGACGTGTAACCTCTGGGTTGCCTCCCAGGAAGCACCTTTGTTTTAGGTCGTTGGATCGACCTTCTTACCTTGAATTACCTGAGAGGTGTGGTGGAGATCACTCCCACTGTATCTTCCATGGGATGGTAAATTTTTAGGTGCTGGCCATTCACCTTGAACGGTTGACCATCCTCCATAGAAATTTCCACCGCTCCGTGAGGGAATACTCGTATGATATGGAAATGTCCCGACCACCTTGATTTGTGCTTTCCTGGGAATAGACAAAGACGAGAGTTGAAGAGGAGTACCTGATCACCGGGTTGAATTTTTTTTCAAGAAATCATACGGTTGTGAATGGATTTCATCCTCTCTTTGTAAAATTTAGCATTCTCATACGCCTCCCTTATAATTTCATCGAGTTATGATAGCTAGAACTTATGTCTCTCTGTAGCTGCCTTCAGATCAAAATTTAGGGCTTTGACGGCCCAATATGATTTGTGTTCCTGCTCCACAGGTAGATGGCATGGTTTTCCATAGATGATATGAAATGGTGACATCCCCAGTGGTGTCTTAAAAGTGGTGAGATAGGTCCACAAAGCATTGTCAAGATTTTTGGACTAGTCCTTCCATGAGGTATTCACTATTTTCTCCAAAATTTGTTTGAGCTCATGGTTGGAGATCTCCACCTGTGCACTTGATTGGGGATGGTATGGTGTACCCAGGTGATGCTTCACCCCATATTTAGATAGCATTCTTTTCATTAACACGTTGTCAAAGTGAGTCCCTCTGTCACTGATCAGCACACGAGGAACGCCGAACCTACGGAAAATTTTCTTTTTTAGAAAGTTCACGACTACCTTAGCTGTGTTGTGGGCCGTTGTACTGACTTCTACCCATTTAGAGACATAATCAACACAGATGAGGAAGTAGGTATGCCCGAAAGAAGGGGTAAATGGTCCCACAAAGTTGATTCCCCACATATAAAAATTCAAGATCTCTAGGACGGTGTGCTGAGGCATCTTGGCTCTCCATCCCATATTACCTGTACGTTGGCATGGATCACAACAGGAAACAAAGGCTCGGGCATCTTTATGCATGGTGTTCCAGAAAAACCCAGATTGAAGAATCTTTTCTATGGTACGATCTGGTCCATGATGTCCTCCAACGGGTAAGGCATTACAGAATTCTAGGACCCCTTGGACCTCCGTCTCTGGGATGCACCATAGGATCACCCCGTCTCCACAGGATCAGAATAGGAGTGGGTCTTCCCAGAATTATCGCTGAACATCAGAGAGGAACCTTTTCTCTACTAGAAGGAGAGGTCAGGATGGATGACATCTGTAACTAAATAGTTAGCAGTATCATCAAACCAGGGCCTAGGGGACTCAATAATAGAAAAGAGATGCTCATCTGGAAAATCCTCTCTTATATCTCGATCCTCCTCTTTCTCCAAGTGCGGCAGCTCCAAACAGGATAGATGATCAGAAACCATGTTCTCACTCCCTTTATTATCTCGGATCTCTAAATCAAATTCATGCAAGAGGAGGACCCATCAGATCAATAGGGGATTTGCATCCTTCTTGTTTAACAGGTACGTATGTGATGCATGGTCAGTATAAAATATAACTTTAGACAGCACAAGGTATGAACAAAACCTATCAAAGGTGAATAATACTCCCAGCATCTCCTTCTATGTAGTGGTGTATTTTAGTTGGGCCTCATTGAGTGTCCTGCTGGCATAGTAGCTGGGTCGGAAGATTCGGTACAACCGCTGACCCAGGACAGCTCCCACCCCATAGTCGCTGGCATCACACATCACATCAAATTGTGCCTCCCAGTTGGGGGCAATCATTACTGAAGATTTGACCAGGATTTTCATTAGATGCTCAAAATATGAGGTGCATGCCTCAGTGAATCCGAAAATGGAATCCTTTTTCAGGAGATTGGTGAGGGGTTGTGCTCTCTTTGAGAAGTCGCGGACAAACTTCCTGTAAAAACCCGCAGGGCCCAAGAAGCTGCGGATGGCTCTAACAGAAGTTAGAATGGGAAGTCGTGAAATGACTTATATTTTTTTGAATCCACCTCTATCCCATTTTCTGAAATTCTGTGGCCCAGAGCTATGCCACTTTGCACCCTAAAATGGCACTTTTCCCAGTTCAAAACTTTGTTAGTGTTTTCTCATCGCTCTAGTAAAATATCTAGGTGCCACAAACAGGTGGTGAATGAATTCCCGTAAATGAAAAAATCATCCATGAAGAACTCTAGGATTTTCCCTCCATCTCGTGAAAAATGGCCAGCAAGCATCACTGGAATGTGGCGGGAGCGTTTCACATACCGAAATACATCCTGCGATAGGAAAATGTTCCGTATGGGAAAGTGAAAGTGCATTTCTACGAATCTTGTGGGGAAATGGAGATCTGATTATAGCTAGATTATCCATCGAGGAAGTAGTAATATTCATGCCCAGCTAGCCTTTCTAGAATCTGATCCATGAAGGGAAGGGGAAAATGATCTTTCCTTGCGGCGTTATTCAGCTTCCTATAATCTACACAGAATCTCTAGCCCATGACTGTGCGAGTGGGGATGAGCTCGTTCTTGTTGTTTGATACCACAATGATGCCTCCCTTCTTAGGGACCACTTGCATGGGACTTACCCACGGGCTATTTGATATATGGTAAATGATTCCTGCATCTAAAATCATGATTACCTCCTTCTTTATGAATTACTTTATAGGAGGGTTCAGACACCACTGGGGTTGTCTAGATGGATTTTATCCTTCTTCAAGCAGTACCTTGTGGGTGAAAATGGTTGGACTGATACTCTTAAAATTGGCAACTGTCCATCCAATTGCCTGTTTTCTCGGCTTCAAATCTTGAATAAGTGCATCCTCCTGTTCCTGTGATAGTGTTGCACTAAGAATAATGGGAAATGTATGATGATCCCCCAAATACCCATACATTAAGGAAGGTGGGAGAGGTTTCATTTATATCTTAGGTTCCATGAGTATTGAAGGTACCGATGGTTGTACTTATGCCCTCTCTAGGATGTCAGGAATGACATATCATTGCCAGTAGTGGTTGCCCTGGAATTCGATAAATTTCAAGTCCTCTAGCACCTCATCAGTGGGTATGTATGGAAAAATCAAATCATCTAAAATGGAAGAACATACCAAATCATCTTCTTGTCTACTCAGTTGTTCATCCATGGTAGTCACTTTGTAGCATTCCTCATGTTCAGATAACGATGCTTGTTTGACAGCCTTTAGAACATTGTAGGAGAATCTTTCGTCCCCTACTCGGAAAATCAACTCCCCCTACTGCATGTCAATCATGGCTTTCCCTGTGGCTAGGAAAGGTCTTCCAAGTATAAGAGGTTCCTCCTGATCCTCCTCCATGTATAGGATAATAAAATATTCTAAGAGGATCAATCTTCCCACCTTTACGAGCACATCCTCCAGTATCCCTTTTGGATATTTAATTGATTTGTCAGCAAGTTGAAGGACGACTCGGGTAGGCTTCAGATCGTGGAGTCTGAGATTTTGGAAAACTTCGAATGGGATGAGGTTGACACTGGATCCTAAGTCGCATAGAGCTTTTCCAATTTCACAGGGTCCAATTTTACAATGGATAGTAAAGCTACCTAGATCCTAGAGTTTTAGAGGAATTAAATATTATACGACTACGGAGAACTCCTTTTTCAGTGCTATGGTGCCCAAATCCTCCATATTCCTATTATTCAAGAGGATTTCCTTCATGAATTTTGCATATGTGGGCTTTTGAGTCAGAGCCTCTGCAAATGGGTTGTTGATGCGTAATTTTCTGAATACTTCCATGAATTATCCAAATTGGTGATCCGGATTCCTTTGCTTCATCCTCTCTAGAAAAGGTAATGCAGGCTCGAATGTATTGATGACCTCCTTTCCTTTCCCTAGTTGAGCCTTTGGTGATGGATTTTCGGATGAAGAGGGGTTTGAAACTGTACCTTTGTTCTCAGTAGGGAGTATAGGTGCAGTTGACTGTGCTGGTTCCTTCTAGTATAGATTCTTTCCACTTCGTAGTTTTATGGCATGTGCCTCCTCTTTCGGGTTCTTCTTTGTGTCACGAGGTAGTGTACCAGGATGCCTCCCTAAGAGCTAATTTTATAATAGGATGATTTGGTTCTCGAGGCCTCGATTAGAAGCCTCTTGGTTCTGAAATCGGGTCTCAGTAGTAGAGATGAATTTTGTCAGAAGATCCTCTAACCTGGAGGTATTCTCTTTCTAAGGTGGCTGTGCATCTGTTGGAGGTGGTTTCTGCCTTGGCTGCTGGGGGCAAGGGTTTTGATACCCCTGCTGCTATTAAGGGCCATGTTGGGGTTGTTGCTGCCTTTGGTACAGGTTCTGATATGGTGGTTGACTGTAGCCGGGCGGTCGCTGAGGCGGAGGATACTGCTGCTGTTGGCCCCAACCTGTGTTCTGGTGATCTCGCCACGCCTGGTTCTAGTATTGTTGATACTGGTTCGACCCTCTGTTTCAAGCAATATATCTCACTTCTCTCATCTAAGGGTCAACTGAAGGTCCCGAGAATTCTCCCAAGATGTGGTTGTTACCACAATCACCGCATGCTGGATGGTTCGCCACATGGATTTGAGGTGTGCCCTTGAGATTTAATACATTGATATTTTTGGATACCACATCCAACTGGGCAGAAAGCATGGTAGTAGCATTAATAATATGCATACCTCGTTTTTAGGTCCCCCTCTCGGAATGCCACTGGAATCTGTTGGCAGACATATCTTCCATCAGTTCAAAAAGTTCTTTGGGGGACTTTCGCATTATTGTACTTCATTCAGCTGCATCCACTATGGACTTTGCATTTGTTTTTAGTCCTCCGTAGAAGGTTTGGACTTGAATCCAGAGTGGGAGTCTATGGTGTGGGAATTTAAATAGCATTTCCTTGAAATGTTTCCAAGATTCGTACAATGACTCTGAGTCATGCTGCTGAATGTTGTGGATCTCGTTCCGTAGGGTTACCGTCTTTGAAGGTGGAAAATATTTGGATAGAAATGACTGGGCTAGCTCCTCCCAGGTGAGGATAGATCTTTGTGGCAACCCTTTGATCCAGTCTTTTGCCTTTTCGTATTGAGAGAAAGGGAATAGGCGAAGACGGATTCCATCCTCATAAATGCCATGGTACCTAAATGTATTGCAGATCTCCAAAAAACTGGATAGATGGGAGTTTGGGTCTTTACTGGGCAGGCCGCCGAATTGTACAGTGTTCTGGATTAGCTGCATGATAGAAGGCTTGATATCAAAGTGCTGGGGCTGAACTGAAGGACGAACGATAGCCGTGTCAGCTTCGTGGATCGATGGCAGGTCGTACTTCATGAGAGTACGACGTGGAGGTGGCAGCTAAGGAGGGAGAATCAGCAGGTACTTTTGGTCCTGAGGGGCATAGTATGGCCTCTGACCTTGGTTGAAATATGTAATCCACTCTAGTTGGAATTGTTGGAGCTGTGGTGGGCCATATGGTGGTGCAAGAGAAGCTCGGTGGTTCTGATTGTCATCCGGACCTAATTGCTGTCCAGCTTCTTGGATAGTAGCTGGATTTCTTTCCTCGTTCTCTGCGTTGGGGTTGTTTTTATTTTGTTCAGCCATGAGTGTTCATTGGCACCTCAAGAATGTCCGTTCAATCTCTAGGTTAGTTGGGAAAAACTCTGATGAATCTGTGCTCTTGGAACGTTTGAGGTGGCTGCTCGTACACTTACGAACCTGCACAAAACAAAACAAAATACCAAGCTTATATGAGGGAAAATAAGGATAAAAAGAAATATGATTAGAACAGATATTTTTGTGAATTTATGATTTTTATTTTCACTAAAATTTATTAAAAATTGAATTAAAACAAGAATAAAATAACTTTAGAGTTCCCCGGCAATAGAGGAAAAATATTATGAGTCATTCCACTAAAGTTATGTTATCAGTGTCTCAATTTATAATTACCCCAACAAGTATAGCACTAGTGGGGGTCGATCCATAGGGAACATAAAGAGGTTAATTTTATCTTGTTTTGACTTGGTTTGTATATTTATTTTAGTAAAGACTGCTGAATTTAGAGTTGATTTTGTTTGGTTGTTTTTAGGTACAAAAAGAACAACTAGTTTTTAAGTTTCTTTTAATAAAGTAATTGCTATAATGAAAGAAGAGACGAGAAAATTGGTTTTGATGCAAATAAAAATATTAATGCGTTGGGGTTATGGATTTTTGATAAGTTGATTATTATATTAAATTAATTATAAGGTTGTGTTGTTCATGATAATCCAACACTCTGGAATACAATTTGTAATTATGTTTCCTTGGTCCGGATCACATAATGTTAAGAGATGAAGTAACCAACTACTTGGTCCAGTAGTTAGTTTTTAACAGATATTTATTTTGATTTGTCCATTTTGAGCCGACTAATCCTTTCAATGGTCATGAAATTATTCGTTGTTATTCTTCTTTTTAATCCTTGAATATTCTTCCCTTGGTTCGGTACAAAATTTTAAGTGATAATATGAAGTGATTTAAGAAGAATATGAAGAGATTATTAAAAAAAAACATTCACAACAACTTAATTCAAATTACAACTCATCAGTCTCCACAACCCCAACACACTAGGTGTTCAGTTACACATATTGAAAATTACAAACAAAAAGTTATTAATACCTAATGAAATCATGCTTGGAATTTTGAGGTAGAAATGATTCTTCGGTAGAAGAACGACTGTATCACGATGGTATAACGTCTCTCCTTTGGAATTTTGTCCCTTGTTCTCCCCACCACACCTTAATCTCTACTTCTCAACCCCTTGGTCCGGTGCCCAAGGCCTCTTTTTATAGGAAAAATAAGTACACGTCGTGTATAGAAAGTACACGCCATGTACTTTCGTCAATGCGCTTTTGGCTTCCTTTTCTCCGCTGGTAGGCGGCCTAACACGTCGTCTTTGACTTTGAATGCTGCACCACCTGGTAAGTGAGTGTACATGGAGTGTATCGCCACCATACATGGAATATAGTATCAAAATTTGGCCACTAACCCCTTTTATAATAGCAGACACATCATGTAGAAATGGAACACGACTTGTCTCCTTCAGCGGCCACATGGGCGTGTAGACTCTTCTTGGCCACCAACCGCTTCTAAAATGTCATACACGGTGTGTAATTCCACCCCACATGGCGTGTAGTGTCTGTATAGTAATGTGGGTGTATACTCCCCCCTTTGATCCATGTCCCTCCCTGAATGTACACGGTGTGTATAAAAGTTCACGCCGTGTAGTTGCAAAATTTTCAGAGACTTCCCTTGATTTGTGTATTTGGATATAAAACTCCTGAAAATAGACAAGGTCACCAAAATCAAAGTATTTTTCCTCTAAGAAGTAGGTATTTGGTGAAACCTTGTTTTTATTATTAATAAAGTGTATGAAAATTCATACAAAAATTGGGTGCATCAGTGCCTCCACCTAAAAGGTTAGTTGCTCAGGTCATGTCTCAGATTCTCCTAGTGATGCAAGAATAGATTCAACCTCATGTGTTGTAACAAAACTAACACATCCATGTACCTAATTTTATAGAGGTAGTGACTCTACATCCTCTAAAAATTTATTCACACCCTCCAGCTTCTCAACAATCACCTACTGGACCCTCTATTGATCCCTCTGAGAAAGGGAAGGAATCTCTTCATCCTAATCCATTTTGTGGATCACTTTCTGATACGTCTATTCTGTTGAATTTTGTTATCTCATCTTGAATATTTTTAACTCATTTTAATATATTGATAAATAGAATTTTTTTTCTTGTCTTTCATCTATTTCTCTTCTATCTATTATTCTATTCTACTTTTTATTTCTTTGCAACCCATTTCTTTATTGATTATACTCCACTAGGGGAGAACAGTTTTAGACCCCCTTTTACTTTTTGAAAATCCCAAAAGGGGTAGAACTATATGGAATTATCCTTATTTACTTTACCTCTGTCATTAATCTTCTGTATTTTTTTGATACCAATACTATTTATTTTAACTATGAACCTTATCTTTATATTGAGATATATCACGAATAATGGGAGATGATAATTAGTGTGATTATATTCCATATAAAATGATTGAACTGACTAATTCCATGATCTGTGACCATCAAAAAGGGGTAGATTGTTGGCACATAAGAGATTATTGGCCACCCTCTCTAGTATAAATTGATTTAATAATCAAAAATCATTTCAAATCCTATTAATCATTCCCAATCATCCTAATCACGTTTTTTAACATTCCATATGGCTAACTATGGTTATCTATGATCACATATAAATTTCAAACATTTTATTAATATTCATGTTGTAAGATAGTCCAAAGAGAAATATTTTTTATATATGAAAGACTGCCACCGATAGAAAGAATGAGATACCAATAGTTAAATTGAGTCATAGAAAGATGGACTACCGACACAGATGATCTACCAGTGCAAATGACCTACTGACGAAGATGACCTAATGAAATAGATAACCTACCAACACAGTGGAATTATCAATTTTGATGAACAACCAATGCAGATGACCTACCGATGCAGACGACCTTCTAATGCAAATGACCTACCGACGAAAATGGCCTACCGATGCAAGAACTCACTATCAGTTCAAATGACCTACTGATGCCTGGTGATACTAATGCAAGGAATCACACACAGTTGAAATGAGTCACTGATGTAATGAGTCACTGATGCATTGATATACCTATAGAATAACACACGGATGGAATGAGTCATTGTAAGAAGGTGATACTTACATATGAATCCCCGATAGAATTTTTAAAATTTATTTAATTAATAATTATATCTAAAAATAATATATGGAATGTTTTAATGGGACTGATTAATTTAATGGATTTTTGAAGACATCTTGAATGAGGATGTTAGAAATATGAGGTACTATATCTACCTTAAACATGACATTTTTTTGTCTACTAGAATATATATAAAAAGTTGAGTGAATGAAAGAGATACAGATGTGTAGACACATACACAATAATATATGAATTCAAAATACATCATACATATACGAGAAACCCATAAAAAATAAGAAAACACAAGAAACTCTCCATTCTTAATTTTTGGGAACCAGACAATTGATGTTCATCAATGTTACATCATATATGTAGAATACAACAACACTAAAGTAAAAGAACATCTCATATTCTTGGAAGATAGAACATAGTACTGCACGACACTCTCTTTTAGTGTCAGTCTCAAAAAGAGGACTCGATCATCACATCGCCTATATCCAAGGATCCTAGAGTAGAACTGCATAACACACAAAGCTTTATAAACATTATCTAAGTAGTATTTCTCTCTAATTTACCATTTATTAGTTTTACGAGAAGTGTGTATCTATCTGTAAAACACAAACTATCTCCTATACTGATGTAGAGGATGCTAGATATCTCAAACAACAATATTTTTTACACTTGTTTATCCAAATTAAGAACTATGAAAGAGGTCATGTGCGACCTGATTGTTTTTGTTCCCACTAAGAACTGTGGTAGATGTCTTATGACCTGGAAAGTCTATTGTACTATTATAAACCCTGATCTTTGGTGTGGATAAAAAAACATTATCTTTTTTGATTTCTTGTTGGATGGTGATTACCTTGTGGAGAGGACTAATTCTCTACTTAAGAATAAACCTCTTATTTTCTATTCTTTTTTTTTCATTTTATTCTTTCTCTTTGATAAATCATATTTTAGAAAACTAAATTGTACTTTTATTTTTAGTCTTGGATAGTAGTTATAAATTTTTCCATATTAGAGTTGTTTCAAATGTTATATCAATATATCATATAGTTATAACTAATAATTAACCAATCCTCTATGAAAATAATTGAATATCTGAGATATTAATATTTTAATACCTAGTTTAGCTGGACAATTTTATTTTACATTGGGGAAATCTTATAAATAATCATTTGACCGAAAAAATTTATAGGACCTCAATTCACTCCCTCTTTAGTGTCTTACTCCAAAAAACATGAGGTTCAATTCATGGGTCATGTAAACACTAGTAAGTTAATATAATTAGAACCTTAAAAATAGAAATAAATGAAAACTAGTCCAGAAGATAGATATTAACTGAGTATTTTAGTTTTCTTAGGTTATATGGATACTACCAATTTATTTTGTGAAATTTAACATTGTTATATAATCAAATAACCATGTTAAAAAATGTAACGTTCATTTTTATGCTGGAATGTGATTTTATTTTTTAAGGAACTGATAAAGAAAATGGTCATAGAACACGTACTTAAATTATAAGGTATTAAGGTTTTGTAACAAACAATGATGCCCTAATTAAGGTTCTGGGACTCAATCCAATGAAAATGGAAAAGTAAATTTCTTTAAGCATTATGATAATTAAAAACTCATGAGAAAAACTACTCGATGCATGCATTCGAACTAGGAATGATTATCTTTTCATCAAAAAATGGAATAATTTTCTCTATGGTGAGAAGTATGACAGTTATAGAAACCACCAGAGTTTAAAATTATTATATATAAATAATGTGTGAAATATAATCCAAGGGTGATGTTTGTAACTAATCAATGAAAATTATTTCACAATAAACTGCCACACTTTGCAGGAAAACTAGGTGGATGATGCTTTAAGTAAGAAAAATAATTCCCCCTTTTATAAAATGAGCATTGAAATACATTGAATATTCATATACATTCAAAGGATAAATATTTATATCATAATAAATGGTGATAAACCATATCTTCACCATGTCAATTCTCACCATCAATTCATGTTATGATAAAAAATCACCAAATGATGATGTACAAATATATAAAATGTTACTGAATATTATTGATCGTAACATTGACAATACTAGATTTATATTTTTTGGAACATGGATAAGTTTTAATTCATAAATAGAACTGAATAATGTCCATTTGGATGGTTCCCATAGCTTATCATTCATTATAAATCAAGGATTCATGAATATGAATAGAGATCTAGTGAGAAAATGATGCTTTGGAAACATAAAGATGGATATTGAAAAATACACATCCCTTTTCATGGTATACCCGTATGTATAAGATGAATGAAAAAATTATAAGGGTATGTTTTAAACATTACTAATACAAGAATGAAAATGTACAAAACAACCCTGACGATTTTTGTCATAGGACTCCCCAAAATGTCTTACTGAAATTATATCATTTTTTTAATAGTCAATTTCATTAACAGGACTTAATTTTTTATTTTCATCAAATAGTAATTATCTCATGAACAACAAGAAAAGATATACAAAAGAGTTGTGGTAAGACAATTTAAATTACAACGATTAATTATATCAAATAATGTCTAGAAGATTACCTCATGATTCTGGAGAAGACTTTAAAAAGGGATATATACTAAATTGAGTATTATAACTGTACATTATCCATTGTTAGATATTCAATCATATAGAAAAATTCAAGCTTTAGAGGATAAGCATATATTTTGTTCAATAGATTTCCATGGGGTTTGGGATCAACACCTATAATTTCTAGATATATTATATAATGACATTTTTCATTATATCATTGTTATGGAACCATATGAGACTCTGTGTAGAATGATAAATAGGATTACATCATGTTGGGATGTAGTTGAAAGTGGAAATTTATAGGTCATAACCTTGTATGATAAATGAAGGACAATAATCAAACAATTCAGTGGAATATGAAAGCAGCATTGAGTTGATAGAATTTATACATAGATATCATTGATGAGATATAGAGTTTCAATTTTGTAACAAAGTTATCCTTTAGATATATCATTGGAAACACATTTTGATATTGGTGAAGATATGGAAGGAAATACCAAGGTCTATTGGTTCTTTGGAGATCTTTGATCATTTCAGGGATGTATTATATAACACACACACACACACACACACATATATATATATATTTATATATCCCAAAGACTCTATAAAAAAATGATGTGTTAATTTTTTTTAAATTTGACGATTTATAAATTAGATCCTTCACATGTACTAAAATCAGATGTCATGCTATAGGAACGTGATCTCTCATATGAGTACCAGCTAATGAAAATATTAGATAAGAGAGATAATGTGTTGGGAAAAAACCAATCATTTAGAATGAGTTCCATGGGGATATTATAAATTTCCTCTTTCCAGGAAAAACCTGAAGATATAATCATACAAAACTACCGTTACTTATTAACTTCCTAGTGATAATAACTTCAATGACAAAATTATCTTAAGGGGTAGAATTTAACGACCTATAATTTTAAATCTTTAAAAAATAATGGTATGTACACTAAAATGTGTTACTGACTACACCCAAATTTAAAAATCCATTTTACATTAAATGAAAATTATTAATAAAGTAGTAATAATCACTAAAATAGTAAACCATTAAATGTTATATCCTTTTGACTATAAAAAAACAATATTATAATTTATGTAAAAGTGAAAAATATGACGTAATCCAAAGAAATAAAAAACATAGGAAAGTGGCATGTGTTGAGACCCACATCCTAAGAGTCAAGGAGGTATGGAATATAGAATGCCAAGGGAGTCACCTCTAATAAGGTATTCCTACATAGGATAAAGATATTCTATGTTGGAGAAGGATATAAACTGACATTCCAGAGGAATATGAGATGTAAGAAAATTAGACACATTGTTACGCTATCTCAAAGTATGAAGAATATACATGTGGTTATTGTTGAGAGACTAATTCCTATGATATTGGTAGAAGATGAACCCATAATTATCAATGTTGTTTTGGAGAGAGTTTTAGAAAATCGTGGAAACAATTTATACTATTACTATATGGATGATCTCAGAAAATAAGAACTAAATAACTTTCAGCATTTCCCTATCCTCTTCAAGTAGGGAATCACCCATCTTGAAGGTAGATGAAATGGAAAGAACTGCACTACCCATGTGATCCTGGAAAATGAACCCCTTGTAAATTATGATGTACAAGGACAATCAATGTTAATATTCACGTTGTTGTTTTATGGGGTCCATAATACCCACCATCCCCGAGGAAGTTCCCTTTGGATGAAATGAGTGTTCAAACATTGACGTATAATACATCAGAGTTACTGGGTGAGTCCCATTTTCTCCACAGTAACATGGTCGGATTCCAGGATCTA
The DNA here is from genome assembly GCA_963277665.1 of Viscum album. Lineage (NCBI taxonomy): Eukaryota > Viridiplantae > Streptophyta > Magnoliopsida > Santalales > Viscaceae > Viscum > Viscum album. The sequence continues at coordinate 1,771,819,400 of OY728148.1, forward strand.
TTTTTTGGGAATAAGAGTCATTTATGAGAAACATATGCCTTCATATTGAATCTTGTTCTGAGAAACCCAAATTATTTTACAGCTAGATTCCATTAGTTTGGCTCCCACTTTCTTATCATAATTGTTCCACTATACTCCCTAAAACTAATTAGAGAAGAAACAACTACCATAGAGCACCATTGAAGAAAAACTAGTGAACTCAACCATGGATTCCAAGGTAGAAATAGGCTTTTCACTCTTAAAAATTATGTGATAAGTCATCTCCTCAATATGTTTGTGACAGGAAGACCCCATCAATTCAATAGTGATCCCTATCTACTTGATCTCATTAATAGATATGGCATCTTAGGATGAAACTGTTAATATCCACCCATCATGATAATCCATAAGATTAATAATACTAATAAATGGGGCCAAATATTTTATTTAAATACTACCTATGTGATGGAAGGATAATCCATGGCCTCTCTAGACATAATATTTGGATATGGGTAGGCAAAGAAGCATAATGTGGAACTATCCCAGTTATCAAAAAAGACAGTGATGTCGTAATCTACAATTATATATCATTCATGGTTATGTAGGTCACAGATATGGATCATGATATTTTTCTATATATATGGAACCTTTCACTTTGGTGAGTATATGGTATTCATGTACTTATCCCCAATAAACATGGCCCATAGCATGTTCCCTTCTGTTTCCCCCAAGATATTCTAACATTAAGATTATATCAATGATTCTTATCAAACCTATAAAAGCTTATTTTATACGTTTATACATTATCTCCCATGAAACCCATGGATTCCTTCCATTTAAGTGAGCATCCATGATGAAGGTGGTCAATATGCATTCAATGATCCATATGACATTTTCATAACATTTAGAATAGATATAAAATTTATGGGATTTTTTAATATGTTTTATTAGAAAAAAATTTATTTAATAGGTATAGGTTTACATTTTTATAAATGTGTACTAAAGGAAGCAGCGGCACTACAACCTTTTGGTTTCAGGTAAAAGACAACAACAATGATACCACTTTTCTGCTAAAAAATTGTTTTTCTATTTTTTAATTTTTTAATTTTATATATATATTTAATTTAGTAGAATTTATCCTCTATTTAATATCTATAAGTACTTCCATTACAACAGTCTAGATTTTGACAGGAACCCATAATCTGGGGCTCCCTTTTATAAAATTTATTGCATTGTAATGCATTCTATGTTTTCAATGTGGTATTATGATTCTCCCTTTTATATGCAGAACATTCTGCATTTCTGATGGAGGACTCTGTAATATTTCATGCATGTGGCTTTGAAAACCTATAAAATATAAACTATTAAAGCAATATATATTAAAAATTAAACATGGATTAATTATATAATAAATAGTCTAAAATAAAAAAAATCATATCAAATGTTGATGAAAAATAATTTTTATGTTTTCAAGTACACCTACATGAAATGTAAAAATGTTTCATGTATGTGATTTTGAAATCCTATAAAATATAAATAATAAGTTCAGTATAAATGTAAATTAAACATAGATTAATCGTATAATTAGAAGTTGAAAATAAAAATAATTTTGTATCAAATATTTATAGAATATAATTTAAAAGCATTCATAGCCACCAACATTAAACTTAAAAAGGCTTCAAGTATGTGAATTTGAAAGACTATAAAATATAAACTATACGACCAATATAAATGAAACATAAAACTTGGATTAAAATATAATTTCTCATATTTTTTGTGTATTATTTTTAAATATTATGTGGAATTATTTCAAGACCAAGCATGAATATGGCTTGTAATTTCGCGGATTGGTGAGCTCGAAATTGTGGTTTGAAAATTTTATGTTAAGAGAGTTAGCGTTTGTGCATATATGTGACAGTTTCCAAATAGGTGCACAGATTAAAATTATGAGGGGGCTGTTGCATCCGGAATGATGTCTTTACCTATGACCGGGCCTAACCTCGATCATTGCGGATCAAGGGAAAAAGATAATTTTCAATATTTTTAAGTAAAAGAAAAATAAATAAAAAAATTTAGATGGATTAATATATTTAAATTAGAAACATTCGCTATTGTGCAAGGATTGGGTATCTATTTTAATATTTAATGACTTTAAAATAACAACACTAACTCATTAAAGACAATGTGTAATAGAATGTTGAAATGCGTAACCTTATTTTAAAATGTTAAATGAATGTTGATCACTGACAATAAGTTGAGAGAAACTCTCTATAATTATTTGATCCTTGGAAGGAACTGTCGATAATGAATGATGTCGAATCATAGGCACGAATCAATGCACCAACAGAGTTTATGGATCCCAGTGGTGAAAGCAGTGTGATTCATTCATCAGAAATAGACCCCTTCTTGATGTTGGGGTTGTAATTTTGTTTTATTTCTTCAACGTTCTTTAATTAAATGATGAAAGCGGATCAACCGAAAAACAGGTTGATCAGTGGATCGTGTTTTCTTATGGGTGGGCATAATATTCTGTTACTTTTGGGGTTTGATATGGGAAATATATTTGTTATAATTTTTGGATTATCTGTTGATTCACCCTATTTAATCCTTCTTATGGGAGCAAATCGACATATTGACAAACAATGATGGATGTGTGTTCCTATTTTATTTATTGACTTCATCCTCCTCTTAATGATATGTCCTTCATGTTCTTTGTGGTGTTACGAACATTAGATCATTATACATCAATTTCACAATGAAACGATCCCAAATTCGAGATCTGACATCGTGATGACTCAAAGGAGGTGTGATGGGGATGGCGACAGACGAATTGACATGGTTCGGGAGAGATTGTTCTTCATCTATTCTTCACGCTGATGATCAAAGAGTATTTTGGGGTATGATAGAATTCCCGAAACATTGACTAAAAGGAATGGAGTCCTTGGATCATGAGCTATGGGGTAAACGAATCACCAAATTGAAGATCAGAGCATCACCGAGGTTCGGCAGTGCAGGTTCGCATATCTGAAAATTTCCAAAACACACGGCGTGTATCCCGAAGAAACTGTTGTGTGGTACCGATGGCAGCACCTAGGGTTTCTCTATAGTATATGGAAAATAACATGGAGTGCTACCTAGAAGACATAACTTGTGGGCCCCACCAAGCGGCAACTTGAGTTTCGAGCGATAAAAAGCCCAAACACAACGTGCTCTCTGAAGAAAACGACGTGTGGGTCCTTACGCGGGACTCAGAGTGTATCTTGGGCGATACAAGGACACAGGGTGGAGTACATGGCTGAATACTAAACCACATGGCCAAACTAGGTTGCCTGCACGAGTTACCTCGTCTACCGGTTACACGGGATGGAACAAACGGGAAAAAGCCATGTAAGGAAACACTGTCGCGTACACGAAGCTGACCCAGATTACTTGGACATGGCGAGTGGTCCATCCTACATGATGTGTACATACCTTTCAACATGGAGTGTGCCTTCTGACTCGGTATGTTTCACACGGAAAATACCCAGAGTCACGAGACACGGCGTGTGGCGCAGTCTACATGTCATGTATATCCCAGAATATAACATGTTTCCCTTGTTCACCATATATTGGAATTGTTTCTTTTGGGTCAGTTCCCCTTTCTCATTCCCCTGATGGTCAAGTATTGTTTCAATTCACAAGATTATAATCCCTTTAGTAAGACATCCCGAGATAGAGTCAGGTATCCCTCTGAGAAGCCTGATGTAAGATCATCCATCCATTCTTGAACCTAGGTAGTGTTAGGTATCGATGTGCTTAATCCTACAGGATTCCGATCCTCTACATTACAGCTCAATCCGAATGAGTTTTCGTATCCTCCAAGGCCCTATAAGCAATCCTCATCTATGTATCATGATCATTCCCCACTCAAGAGTGTTCTCTCCTAGAATGAGTGTATCTCTCTCTCATGACCTTTCCCGACGAATGTTGCTTCTCTATGGATGTTATTAGAGCCATCAGATTAATGGGGTGAGTTCTCCCAGAAGAGTGCTTCAAGGAACCTTCAAACTGAATCCCTAAGAGCGGTATGTGGTTGTGTGACATGTCTCTAGACTGTGGGTGTATGTATTGAGTATATCTGGATTGTGTTTCTCTTTTTATATGTTATGTAGACATATACTGTGAAAAGATGATCGTACCTTTAAGTTGCGTATTTCTTTCTAGTTATTGGGGTCCTCTAATGAGTATTTTTATACAAACCCCTGCATGGGCTTTTCCTGCACGGGTCATGTATATTGTAGGCGAGCGTCCTTTTGACGGAGTCTAGGGAGGACTAGGACCGGGAGGATCATTCTGAGTTCACTACCGGCTAAGGAGTTCCCATGGAAATGAGCAGTATTCAATGTACCTCTTTGTGCTTATAGGTTATACATTGTAGTTTTCATAATAATTTTTTTCTGGGCTTGTATTCTGGCTCATTAGTACTTTTTTCGCTTTATATCTATTGTACTCAATTGGTTGGGTTTAGTTGTTTTCATGATTTTTTTCCTTAGTGATTTTTACATTTCATTATTTGTGGTGTTGGAGATGTGTGCATGTGTACAGGTTCCAAGGCAATGCCTCCTACGTTAATGATATATCTACTCAGAGCTAGTCACCAGCCCTGGCCTATTGGAGGTGGGCTTGTGGAGTAACAAAATAGGACCCACTGGGATGGGTCATGATATAGTGGTATCAGATGTGTTCGGTTCTACCTTAGTACCAAGAGTATGTGTGTTTGGTTTGGGGAAATAGTGTTAAGTGTTTCAAACATAGATTTTAGGCCAGAGAATCCATTTTTGGTGTGGGAATCCAACATATCCATACACTAGGACTCTGATAACCTTCTTTTCGACTTAGTACATGAAAATAGTAGTTTCAGGGAAGTAAAAAGTGGTACATGAATCATATTTTAATAGATTGTTTTTTCAATTTCATTTGTTTGTTCTATCCAGATATACTCTTTTACCATGGTACATTTGGTTTCCTTAGAAAATGACTCCATGACCCATATCCGCTAGGATTCTATAGCTCGATCACGAGGATGACCCCCTCACTGATGAGGCTTCGATACATGGACCAGTTCCCCAAAAGTTGCATCCAAGTGGTGCACCCAGTATACCTACACCGGCAGAGAAGCCCGTGGTACCTATAGTACAGACAGATGAGGGCTGCAAGATGAGAATTCTCTATGAGTTCCATAGACAGAGACCCCTCAGGTTCTGAGGGGAGCCCAACCCTCATAAGGTTGAGGAATGTCTTGAGGTGGTGACTATACATTTCCGTATAGTGATGAAACCGGTAGACCATATAGTGATCCTAAGAGCGAGACTTCTTCAAGGTTCAGTGGGATGATGGTAGAGTATGATCACTCAGACCCATGATGAGTAGACTATTTCATGGATAGAGTTTTACCAACTTTTTTGGGAGGACTTCTCTCCAGTTACCCTGAGAGTAGTATATATCTAGTAGCTTCTTCAGCTCCATCATGGTAGTCCTACAATAGCTAAATATTCATCAAGGTTCACCAACCTCACAAGGTACTCAATAGATAGGGATATGGATTAATACATCAGAGCTCATACATTCAATTTGGGTCTACTATGGGACATCCGAACTAGTTTTGTTCCGCTATGAATTTCAACTTATGTTGGAGTACTCGAGCGTGCCTTGGAGATTGAGATATTCGGGGTGGAGCAGAGACAACCAACGACCTTCAATAGTATAAAAATAGGTGTGGAGACCTCTGCAGTAGGGAGCTGACATGATGCACAGGGATTGGGTTATGGGAGACATCACAGGAGGAACCAGATAAGGGGATCATCTGTTCAGGGCACTCAAGGTAGATCCAGTTAGCATAGGGAGAGGTGATGATACTCGTGCGACTGTAGAGAACTTCTTGCTAGAAACTGTCTGACCCATCGAACTGCTGACAGAGAAGTGATGGATGGACCCCAAGGCAGAGGTAGAGAGGGATGCAGATAGACTCATCAGGTGGTGGATGTAGAAAAAGATCAAAGAGAGCTATAGGTTGTGGAAGAAACTTCGATATACTTCCACCACTACACCCTGGAGGTCTGCACCAGGCTCAGGGACCTAGGGGACATGAGTAGGGACAACTACATGCAGTCGAGGCATATGACCTAGGGAATCTAAGGATGATTTGAGATATGATCTGTGTCTTTTATACCTTAGCTACTATACTTATACACATAAGTGAAATTCATTATTTCCATTTCACATGTCTTGTGCAAAACCTTGAGATTCTGGTAGAGTCATTGTATCAATCATTACACTTGGAGGCACCTATGGAAGGAGACTCAATGTTCATGTATCTTTGCCGATGGTGTGATCATTCCATTAGAGGTGAGAGTGTCAGCTGAAATATCTTGGTGGTATAATCAAGGCCTCACGACATTATTCTCAATATATATTTCCAATCTTTGATCCATGCCTAGATTGACTGCTTTATGCGAAGATTGTGGTGTGTCCATAGTGATGGGATGAGGTTTTCCATTATTAGTAAAAAGGTGACCCTGACAGAATAGGATGGGCTCATTCATAGGAGGGTGAATCCAATAACACATGAGTTGTCTTGACATACCCTCAGAGCAGTAGATGTTGTGATCTTCCAGTTCCCAATAGTTTTGGTGGAGTATGAGGACATCTTTACCAAAGATGATCTAGGACAAACTCTGCACTGGGAGATTGACTTCTGCATTGACTTGCAGCCTAGGATGACACTGATATCCTCACCAACATATCAGATGGCTCCCATAGAGCTGCATGAGCTAAGGGTGTAGCTAGAGGATTTACTGAGAAAGTGGTTTGTCAGATGCAGGGTTTCACCTTGGTCGACCCCAGTTATATTTTCCAAGAAGGCAGATGCCAGTTTGAGGTTGTGCATGGATTACCGGCACCTGAACCAGGTAATGGAAAAGAACAAGTATCCACTTCCAAGAATTGACGACCTATTCGATCATATGAGAGGGGAACAATGGTCCTCGATATTTGACCTTCCGTCATGTAACCACCAGTTACGAGTACAGGATGAGGATGTCACAAAAACAAAAATATGATGCCTCTACAGTCACTATGTGTACAATGTGATTCCTTTTGGCATAAAAAATCCCCCCATAGTGTTCATGGGACTTATGAACCGGTTCTTCCTACTATTTTAGACCAGATTATAGTAGTCTTCATCGATGAAATCCTTATGTACTCAGCACCATAGGAGGAGAACACCAGATACATGCGGATGGTTCTTAGCGTACTATCAGAGCACCATATTTATGAGAATCACTCAAAGTTATAGCTATAGATTCAGCTGGTCCACATTCTAGGAAATTTCATCTCAGAAGATAGATTAGCTATGGACCCAGCTAAGGTGGAGGCAATGCTAGATTGGGAGCCACCTCAGAGCGTAACAGAGGTGTGGAGCTTCCTTGGGTTGGCTGGATAATACTGAAGATTCATTCCTGACTTCTCCCAGATATCATCACTGCTGACAACATTGACCATGAAGGGAAAACCCATCATGTGAAAAGAGATGTTCCAGTTGGTTATCTGGTAGTTGAGATAGAGTTTTATGAGCACCCTGATCTTGAGATTGTCGGAGGAGGGTGTTGAGAACATAGTTTTCTATGATGCATCATGGATCGTGATTGGTTATGTCCTAATGTAGGTATAGGTGGTGATTAATAATGGTTCACATAAGCTAAGACCACACTAGAAAAACTATAAAACCCAATATCATGAATTTTTAGTGGTAGTATTTTCATTGAAGATGTGGAGACAATACCTTATGGGCGAGAGGTTTATTTTTTAATCAGATCATGATATCCAAAAATACATCTTCTCATAAGAAGTATCTGAATTAGAGGTAGAGGCGATGGCTATAGTTCCTCCAATATTATGATTTGGATATCATATATAGTCACGGGAAGGGGAATGAGGGGAAAGATGCTCTTAGCGGGAGATTGATCTTTCAGTCGTTGAGTGAGACAACAGAGTAGTTGGACAAGTTGTAGTTATCCATCATGGATAGAGAGGATGTAGTTTACCTTCAGTTGACGGTTTTCATCTCTCCACTCTTACAAACTTTTAGGTATGAATGTCTCGGGGATGCCATCTGTGAGGCTTTAAATGCATATTTATCCACATGACATTCTCTTGATGAAGATTTCGAAGGTGGGGAGAACTTTGTTTTTTTCAGGGGTCACATTTTTGTACTTGTGGAATTGCGGGAGGAGGTCTTGAGGGAATTTCATACATCCACCTCAGTGGTACAACCTGACATGGAGAAGATGTACCAGGGTCTCCGATGACAGTTCTGGTGGTCAGGTATGAAGAAGGCAGTAGCAGAGTTCATTTCTCGGCGCCTTACATGCCAACATGTGAGGGCTAAGCACCGGGATTCAGTAGGTTTGATCACCCCTTGGAGGTTCCTGGATGGATGTGAGATGGGATATCAATGGACATTGTGATGAACTTACCATGAATGTATAGGGGATATGATTCTATATTGGTGATAATTAATCAACTCACCAAATCAGCCCACTACATAGCTATCAGGGAGGAGAGTTATGTAGAGAGCATAGGACACCTTTACATGATGTATATAGTTCAGATTCAATGAGTACCTTTGACAATAGTCTCAAATCGTGTTGCTCTTTTCACATCACATTTTTGGAAGGTATTTCAGGAGGATTTTGGGACTCAGCTATGATTGAGCATAGTGTTCCATCCCTACACATATGGTCAGACGGATATGACCATTCATGTTCTAGAGGATATGTTGTGTGCCAATATCTTGGACATTAGTCATTGTTGGGAGGATCACCTACCACTGATGGAGTTTGTGTACAATAACAGATTCCACTCCACCAATTGGTATGACACCATTTGAGACTTTATATGGGAGAATCATTTGATCATCTCTTTGCTGGAACAACCCCAAAGATTCAGTACTCATGGGTCTAAATTCGGTGCGAGCATCCACCAAAAAGGCACAGATCATCTAGGAGGGAATGAATAATATGCAGAGCCGACAGAAGTGTTATGCTGATAGGCGAAAACGACCTTTAGAGTTCGAGTAGGGAGACAATCTATTCTTTCATTTGTCACCTTGAGGAGGGTTACTGAGATTTTTATGGGAATAAAAGTAATCTCTAAGGTTCATCAGACCTTTCTAGATTCTACACAAAGTTGGCGAGGTGGCATAACTCCTAGCTCTACCACCACAGTTGCACTAGGTACATGATGTCTTAAACGTGTTAGAGCTGAGGAGGTACGTTCTTTACCAATCACACGTCATCGACTAGGGAGATCTGGACATCGGGCATGGAACTACCTCTGCTGAGTACCCGGTGGAGATCAAGGATTGGTAGAAGAGGATCCTTCATGGGTGATTGATTCCCTTAGTGTGCATATGGAGGAAGCATAGGAAGTTTTAGAAGATCATGTGTGAGATGGAGTCTCAAATCCATTCCCATTAACCACATATATTTGAGTAGCCCATTGTTTTGGATTTTTAGGGTTACAAAGCCTCAAAGTGGTGAGAGTTTAATGTCTTGGATTTTCAGTGTATTATTTTTAAATATTTTGGGGAATTATTTCCAGACCAAGAACGGAGAGGCATGTCATTCTGAGGTTTGGTAAGCCCAAAATCATGGGTTGAACAATCTATGTCATGTGTTTCGGTGTGTGTGCACGATTGTGGAATATTCCAAAAGATTTTTGGATTAAAAATATAAAAGCACCATTGCTTCCGGGATGAAGACATTACCTAAGAATGGGACATAGCTCGACTAGCGCGGGTCAAGGGAACAAGTTCATTTTCAGACATTTTATGTAAAATAAGAAAAATAATATAATTTGGATGGTTTATATTATTTTAATTGGAAATGTTCGCTGTAGTGCATGGATAGGGAAACTGGTTTAATAATTAATGAATTTGAAATAGAAACCCTTACTCATTAATGCCACAGTGTAATTGAATGCTGAAACCCGTTCAATTTTTTAATAGGTTAAACAAATGTTGATCTTGTAAAAATCTTGAGAGAAGCATTTGGGAAATCTTGGAGCCTTAGAGAGAACTCTCGATAATAAATCACAACTAATCAAAGGCATGAATCACTATGCCAACTATGATGATGGATCTCGTCGACGATGGATGTGTGATTCCTTCATCATCAATCGATCCCCTCTTGAGGTATGGGTTGTTATTTTGATTTAGTTCTTCCTTGTTCTTTGATGAAATGACGAACGCAGATCAACCCATGAACATGTTGATCTATAGATCATGCATTCTTACTGGTAGATGATATTTTTCATGTCTGTTGGGGTTTGATTTGGGAAATTTATTTGTTATATTGGTGGGTATATATATTGATTCACCTTATTTAATCCTTTTAATGGGATCGAATTGACACCACAACGAATGATGGTGGTGGTGCGTTCATATTTTGTTCATTTATTTCTTCCTCCAAATAACCCCACATTCTTCAAATTCTTTGTGGGGTTATGAACATCAGATCATTTCATGTCCATTTCACAATGCAAATATCCCAAATTGGTGATTTGAAATCATGAAGACTCAATGGAGGTGCAACAGTGATGGAGGCAGACAAATTGATACGAATCAGGAGAAATATTTTTTCAACCATTCTTCGTACGAGTGATAGAAAAGAGTTTTTGGGGTTGACCGAATGCATGAAACCTCCTGAAACATCAAGGAAATGGTAGGGAAACATTGGATATTGAGTTTTGGGGAGAAATTATTTCCAAATCTAAGATCAGTACATCACCGAGGTTCAGTGGAAGAGGTTCATGTTTCTTGGAAATTTTCAGAAAACATGGCGTGTATCCCGAAGAACATGATGTGTGGAACCAACGACAATGGTTTGGGTTTACACACTACACATGGTGAAGAACACAGTTTTCTCTCTAAAAGACATGGCATGTGACCCCCACCCAATGATGGGTGGAGTTTCTTGTGGCAAGAATCCCAAACACAGCATCTTCTCTGAAGAACACAGTGTGTGGGTCCTTACGCAGGACTCTGCATGAATCTCAGACGATACACAAGCACAATGTGGAGTACTTGGCCATATACTCTACCACATGGCTTGACCAGGCCTACTGCACGGGTTACCACATATACCGGTTACAAAGGATATAACATACGGGTGAAATCCTTGTACGATAACACAACCACATACACGGAGATGACCCCAGTTACTTAGACATGGCATGTGGTCTGCCCTACACGTCGTGTACATACCTTTAGACATGGCATGTTCCTTCTAACTCGGGTCATTTCACATGGGCAGTACCTGGATCCATGAGACACGGTGTGTGAAACATTCTACAAACCTTGTATATCTTGGAACATGACATGGTTCCCTTGTTCACCATATCTTTGATAGGTTTTGATTGGGTTAGTGCCCCTATCTCTTTCCCCTGATGGTTATGTGTCGTTTCCAGTAATAAGAGCATGATCCCTTCATTATGACTTCCCGAGATAGAGTCAGTTATCCATATGAGAGGCCCAAAGTGAGATCCTATATCCATTATTGACCCTAGGTAGTGTTATGTATCAACTTGACTAATCCTACAGGACACCGATCCAATATATAGCAGGTGAATCCGAAAGACTAGCAGTATCCGACAAGGTCCTGGTAGTGATCCTCATCTATGTATCGTTATCATTTCCCACTCGGGAGTGTGTTCCACCAGAATGAGTGTATCTATCTCTCATGACCATTCTATATGAACGGTGCTTATCAGACGGACATTATCAGAGACATAAAACTCATGGAGTGGGTTCTCCTAGATGAGTGCTTCATGGAACCATCGAACTGAATCTCTAAGGGAATTATGTGGTTGTGTGACTTGTCTCTAGATAAAGAGTCTATGTTTTGAGTATATATGTATTATATTTCTCTTGATATATGTGTAGTAGGCATATACTGTGAAGGAATGATTGTACCTTTTGTTTTTGTATTTATTTCTTAGTGTCGAGGTCATCTACTGAGTATTGTTATACTCACACCTGCAGGGGCTTGGCCCGTTTGTGTCATGTCTTGTACAGACGAGCATCCTTTTGATGAAGTCAAGGGAGAACCATGACCAGACCGAGCTTTTTGAGTTCCCTTCAGGTCGAGGTGTTCCTATGGCTATGAGCAGTTTTCCAAGTACATTTTTATGATCAGATGTTGGAATTTGTAATTTTCATACTCTCATGTTTTTCTAGGCTTATATTCTAGCCCAGTATAATTTTATGTACTTTACTTCCAATGTACACAGTTGGATGGGTTTAGCTGTACGCATGAATTTTTTTCTTTAGTGGTTTTTAGATATATGCTTTTGTGGGCTTGGAGATGTGTGTGTGTGTGTGTGTGGAGGTACTTAGGCAGTGTCTCCCATGTTAGTGATATGCATACTCAGTGCTAGTCACCAGCCCCTAGACTATTGAAGGGGGGCATGGGTAGTCACAGCATGATCCCTACAAGGATGAGTCATGAAAAAAATATAAGAAATAGTTAAATATAAAAATAATTTTGTAACAAATGTTGATGATTAATAATTTATATGCTTTCATTTCCACCAACATGAATATTAAAAATGTTTCAAGTATGTGGCATTGAAAGACTAAAATATAAACTATAAGATGAATATAAATGAAACATAAAACATAGATTAAACATATAAGAAATAGTTGAAAATAAACAAGTTAATTAGTAATAAAATTATGAATTATATAGTAATTAATAAGTTGATTGGAAATATAATTATTAATTATTAATTATATAATTAATTATATAATTTATAATATCATTATCAGTTATTTAATAATGAATTAGTTAATTATTAATATAATTTTTAACTAGATAATAATTAAATATTTAACTAGTAATCTAATTATTTATTATATAATAATTAATTAGTTATTTGGTAATATAATAATTAGTTATAAAATATTTAATTAGTTAATTATTAATATAATTATTAATTATAGTTATTAATTATAGTTATTAATTATTAATTATGTATAATTAATTATATACTTATTTATAATATAATAATTAATTACTTAATTATTTAATTAGTAATATAATTATTAATTATATAATAATTATGAAATAGTTCGTGGTCATGACATATATTATTAAGAATGAAATAGAAATACGCAAAGAATTCATTGAAGGGTTCAAGTAGAGGATATGCCCTCATCCATAGAACAAGTATAAGTCAATGTAATATAGAACATTATCATGATAATAATCAGAGTCATCGCCATTTTCAAAGGAATATTATTCTGATAGTGAGTGCTTCTGGTTGAAAATTTCTAAATACTGCTCTTTGTGTTTTTTCCAGCTTCGGGGAAAGTGCCTTGGAGGAAGCTGTAGTAGACCCACAATCATGACCATGAGTTGAATCATCGTAGTAATGTACCTGTCCAAGGCTTCATGGAGGCCTACCCCATCTCCAAGTCTTCGTCTAATCCCATGTTCCTTCAGGAGGCCCAACAACAGCATATGGTTCAATACTGATATACAGACCAAGAATGACATCAGAAGCCACATTGAAGATATATCCTAACTCATCGTGATGTGAATCAAGAACAAAATATTTGTTATTTGTTAAGGATGAATCATTTATAATCATACTGGGATCTAAGTAAAAATGTGCACATTTCATGTTGATCACCATTTTAAAACCCTCATTATCTATTCTGTGTTCCTTAGGAAGATCCATACATGACTACCATTGAAGAAAATCTCCATCTCCAGTTTGTCAATCACCGAAATTTATTTTAGGTTTAGTAGGGGAAGATGTCATCATCTTACCTTTATGATTTTTGGAGGCTACTAATTACTCTTTCATGATAGTTTCATCATCCATAGCTTGTGATATTCTCTCAACTAAGTCTTCGAACTCACGCTCCTTAAGTTCTCCCACCTCGGTGTTAATACCTTCACCGCTAACCACATCCTCCAAATTTGGGTTAACTATCTCATCAGTAACTATTTCATCCCATCTCTTCTTTTTAAATACATACCCATGTGTAACAGATATATGTCCATCCTCAATATGGGACATAACACCCATTTTCTCACTTACATCAATATGCAATTTTACAGTATTCACATTATCCACAACAGATTGTTGCAATTTTCTAGCACCATTTATTGCATCATTATCCACAATAAGATGTTGCAACCCACCCTGACCAGCCCCAACAGGATACTACAACCCACCATGTACACTACCAAGAGGATGTTGCAACATACCCTAATCTGCATTAGGCAGCTGCATCCCAACCTACTGCTTCAGCTGACTATGTTTAGCACTGTCAATAGGGTGTTGCAACCCGCTGTCCCCAACACACCCAAAAGGCTGCCTCTTAGCCTTCATGAATGCATTTATATCATGTACTCAAGTAGAGAAAATATCACATACATGAGATCTCATGCAGTTGTCAATATGATGTCTAATAATTTTTCATTCTAGAAAGAACATATGGGTTCTTTCTTAAACAATATTTAACTCAAAATCATGCTCATCAGTAGAATGAAAGACTTGATCAACCAGGCTCGGACTAAGATCTACCTGAACCAATAGATGAGCAAAGTGACCAAACTGTGTGACTTCAGTATCCTTTTCCACTTTTATGGGTGAAAAAATTGACCTTACAATTACGTGCATGATTTTTGGGTGCCACTGAATCTAGTGGAGGCTATAAACCTTCACCCATACACGAGAAATAGAATTACCAGTATCTAATTGGTTGATCTTCTTGTCCCAATCCTTGATGTGATGGGACTCTAGTTGTAATATCATTCTTACTTATATAATTGTTAATTAGTTAATTAGTAATAAAATTATTATTAATAATTATTAATTATAATAATTATTTAATAATAATAATAAATAAATAAATATTTATTTATTTAATAATTATATTACTAATTGACTAATTTATTAGTATATAATTAATAATTAATAATTATTAACTATAGTTAACAATTATATTAAAAATTAAGTAATTAACTATTAATTATTAATTATTATTCATTAATTATATTCCTTTTCAACTAATTAATTATTATATTATTAATAATTAGTAATTAGTAATTATTAATTATAAATATTAATTATATTACTAATTAAATAGTTAATTGGTAATATAATTATTAATTATTAAATTAATAATTATATTACTAATTTATTATTATATCATTTAAATTGATATTACCAATTAGCTAATTAAATATATAATTAATAATTAATAATTAATAATTATATTAAAAATTAACTAATTCATTTTCAACTACTTGTTATATGATTAATCTGTTTTTTATGTTTTTCTTATACTCGTCTTATAGTTTATATTTTATAATAATCCAAAGTCACATATTTGAAACATTTTTAAGTTTCGTGATGGTGAATTTTATAGCATATATATTATTTTTCATCAACATTTGTTACGAAATTATTTTTATTTTGAATATTTTTTAAAAGATTAATCCATGTATTATGTTTCATTTATATCAGTCTTATTGTTTATATTTTATAGTCTTTCATAGTCACATTCATAAAACATTTTCATGTTTTAATTAGGTGGCTTTGAAATCTTATATTTTATTATTAATCAACATTTGTTACAATTTTATTTTATTTTTGACTATTTATTATATGTTAAATACATTTTTATGTTTCATTTATATTGTTCTTATAGATTATATTTTATAGTCTTTCAAATTATAATACTTAAAACCTTTTTAGGTTTCACATAGGTGGATTTGAAAGCTTATAAATTAATTTTAATTAATATTTTTCACGTTATTTTATTTTCAACTATTTATTATATGTTAAATCCATGTTTCATATTTAATTTATATTGGTCTTTTAGTATATTTTTTATAGTCTTTAAAAGCCACATACGTGAAATAGTTCTGAAACCCACATTGGAAAGGCAAAATGTTCTCTACAGGATAGGAGGAACCAGAATCCCACATGAAAATCCAGAGTGTTGTAATGGTAGTTCTATTGGATATTAAATATTATAAAAATTATGCTGAATTTTTTTATTATATATATATATAAACAAAAAAACAATAAAAATAAAATTAATAAAATTAAAAAAATTGTAATTTTATTTATCGGGAAGGCGACATAGTGGTTACCGCCATTCGCATTAATCCGAATGGAGGAAGCACCACTACCACCTTTATTAAAAATTATAACAAAAATTATCCTAATACTATTCAATAATTTTTTTTTCAGAACTAAAATACTAATAAAAAACTCTAATGAATTGGGAAAAAGCATAAAACACTACTGACACGATTTATTCTTCCTCCAATATAAATGAACTAATTCATTAAAATAGTAATGGGACAGGAGATCCTACCAACTAGATTATCATGATACTGAATATAAAGCCATACATATATAATAGGGGCTCCAAAATATTCTCTCGTGAAGTCCATTTTATGGAAACCATTTATTGAAACAATTATTTGGGAATAATTTACCCCACACATCATAGAAATATAAACAATAATCTTGTCTTGAAAGATTTGATGACCACTCCACATGCATTAAACTTCAAGAATTTTGATAATTCCATGAATTTATTTGGATCTATCATTGAGAAATAACACCGTACCATCTGCAAAAATCATATGAGATAAACCCATAAAATGTAATCTATGGCATCATCACAGTATGGCCCCTTAGGCATCATGGTACTAATGTTCTTACATAGATCATACTGATCCATGATTCAAAGTCTCAAAGATAATGGGTCCCCATACCGCAGCCAGTTCACTGATTTGAAAAGGACCTAATTCATTCGCATAAAATAGATAGTAGGCCATAGAGAACTAAAAAATTGAAAAAACATTGTAACAACCCTGGAATAAAACCCCATGTTGTTATATCCCATAAGAATATTAACCCATTCATATGATTAATAGGATTCGTCCATATCAAATATAATATTATTATTGGAACCTTGAGACTTCTTTTTCATATAGTGAATCATTTCTTTTGTGAGCTGGATGAAACACGGAATGGATATACACTTGACAAATCCATGATTCTCCTAGAAATTGAGAAAAAGTCCAAAATAAAATTCTCTAATTGATTTCCCATGAAATAACATTATATGTAAAATTATTCTGACTTAATTAATTCAACTATTTAAAAGATAAAGGATCATGACATTCAAAATAAGACTCGTGCAATAGTGCTCATCACTCGGGGAATAGTTCCCCCGCAAGAAAAATATTACTCATCCTCATATACATTATTTTTGTATAATAAATAATTTAGGATAGTGGGATTTGTAATTCTGATAACTATTTCTATCCTATTAATGTTAATCTTAAACACACTTTTTTCTATAAAAAATTTCGCATCATTATCGCTAGTCGTATAATTAAATTTTCAAACCATAGAAATTGTATATGATAAATTTATTTAAAAACATGAAATCATTCTATTGAACATTTATAAAAAAAATTAATATTCATTTTTTTACAAAATTAGTCATAATGGTTCTAAATTAATTACCAAGGTGAAATAGAATTTGGGTAAAAGTAAAAAATTTTAAAATATAAATCCCTAAAACAATAAAGTGTGTCTCCAAAATGGGTGTTTGAGTTCCATTTTAACCAAAAACCACTATTCACTCAAAAATTTCCAGTTTGGATCTTTTCACCATTGAATTCATTCATTAAAATAATGAAAATTTAATGATTTATTCCAAATAAACCTTATTTTCAGTTATAAAATGAAAAAGCTTCCACCACTTGACTGAATGTCCCGAAGGACTAAATTTTTTATTTAATTTTAGATAAACCCCATTATAAGGTAAAAGGGAGAAACCTCACATGACTTCAAGGATGTAGGGACATAAACACAACTCAAAGGTCAAAACCCAAAACAAGACTACTTGGAAATACCCCTCCCCAATATCAATATCAATATTAAAGGCCCCCACCATTGCATGACTGTTCAGCTAGCTATCCCGTGAAGGTACACGATCCTAGTACTGATGGCTAAACCATAGCCTCTCAAACTTCCAAATCCAAATAGTCATGCATGATAAAACACATACCCTAATACTAATCTAATGAATTTCCATGTAGAATTTCTAGAAAAATACATCCAAAAATCCAATGCCAAATGATACCCCTGTACCCTTAGGCAGTAGAAAACCATGTTCAATATGAAATTCATTCTCAATCTGCCTCACTCTTAACTCAATACCAGTCCATTGGTTCCATGGAACGATAAAACACCAAAAGACTTTCCACAATATCAAGAACAACACCAATACTTCCACAGAACCCAACCATCATAACCAATGTTTCTCCACATCTTCACCACCAAATTAAATCCATCAAAACAAAGTCAATACTAAGCTTCAAAGGATACATAACCAACAAACTGAATCCCAAAAGCTCAATTTAATTCAAAAAAAATCCAAAATCATTCTTTCATAGAGAAAACCACAATCACAAACTGAATCATCATCCAAAACAAACTTGAAACACAACGTGTCCCAGATCTGGGCACAATCGCAAAATCCGTTAATCGATTCAATGGAAGTGGAAATCACCTTATACTCTCACAACATTGGATGGATTATTCGACCAGATTACAATCGCAATGTGGCTACCTCGGGTCCTAGACCACCAGTTCCTTAGATCACACTAGTTAACACCATAAAAGCATCACCACAAATAACTCACGAACAGCAAAAACCCCAAATTCAAAAAACGAATGCATGAAAACGATGAAGAAAAACCATCACCAGAGCACTTTGATAAACCCACGTCGTAATACAGACCCAAATCCCATCACCTTCATCCAAGATGTCTGAGGAGTCCATGAAAACCTCCCAGCACACAACCAGAGATAGAGCCACACCATCATATCACGGAAGCTGGGACTCGGCTGTTGGACCAACACCACAACACCATCGGAAGCCCTATCCAATGAGAAGGAATTAAGATAAAAACTAGCTAGAAACAATGAAAAACTCTTAGACAGCTGAGCCCCTGAAGTCGCACGACACCACCGCGATAAGATGCCACGACCACGAGCTTGCCGTTAACGAGGAGGGGAGCCGAGCTGATCTGGGAAGTTGGAAGGAGGCGACAACGAGGGGAAACCCAAGAGTTTTCACCACTTAAAGACTCAGATATCCTTCAAATTTATTATTGAAATTCTACCACCATGATTATCGATGAACCATTCCCCATTTAGATAATCATCTGGAAAACCTTAAATATCTTAAGGACTATCTTTTCATGGTGTTTTCTAAGTGAAACTCATGCTTCACATTTTCATATTACATTATATTAGTCTATTATTTTACCAAATTTATCTCTAAATAATATATAGAATTATTAATATAAAGAAATAAATATAATTATAATATATAACATTAATTATATTAATTTTAAAATAATTATTCAATCCATTACAAACAAAAATGAAAATAAATAATGTCGATCAGGAATACAGTGTAGAACCGCCTTCAAGAATCATTGTTTTTCATTTTCCATCACTATATATCATGGATGAAAACAAGTATGAATTTGATGAATTATATTTTTTTATAAATCTCATTATAAAATTAAATCATAATTTATCATATTATATCTTTCCCGATATTCAAAAATAAATGTTATTGTCAATTGTTCATATGTGTGGAATCCAACATCCAAATGAGAATTGATTCTGATTTTCACTAACAAAACCTTGGATGTTTTTAGTATATATTTGATGATTATATGTTATATATATATTTTTAATATATATCATGTAAATATTTATTTATAGATAATAATAATTAATGATTGTTATAAGGTAATCAATCAATATAGATGTATAGGTCGAAACTAGTTCATCATCAATATATTCTTCAATAAATGCAACAAAAACTACAAAGTGATGAAATTATAACAATATATGTCTATATCAAATATCAATTATTGCTATATTAATGGTTTTTATATTTTTTAATTTTATATAAGATGGAAGATCAACAACACTTTTCTGAGCCCAGTTGATAATGGTCAAAATTATAACACCCAATGTTGAAAAAAACAACTACAATTTAATAAATTATTACTGTTGTTAATATTAAAGAGTATAAACAAAAATTTATATGATTATGGTTCTCAATTAGATAATTAATATATTTATCATTATGTTCGAAGATGTTAAATATCATTCGTGGAAATTCAATGAAAAAGTATAGGACATGGTAACTTAAATAATGTTATTTGAGTTATACAATTTCTTATTTAACATCATTTTCCAAGAATATCCATTCTAAATGATGTCATCAATTTATTTAAATTCATAATATTATTTTAAAAAAAATCCAATCCTATGATTTTTTTCTATTAATGGGTTTTTAAATATTTTTATTAAAAGGATAATAATAGATATAGTTTTGGCACAGATATAAAAATTAAGAAACAACTTTTCAACATTTAAATTTTAATTTCATTTCTATCATCAAAATTATATACATAAAATGGAGTTATCTTCATGTGTCAAACAATATTTTCATTTATTTTGGTATTATATGGGGTGATTAATTTTTCAATATCAAATGAAATAATTAATGATATTATTTTATATCAATTAGATGTTTAATGAAACCCATATCATTACCAAATTTTATTCATGAAAAGAGAAAAACTTTTAAAATTGATAGATATATATAAACAATTTTTATTTTATAGTTTTTCATGATCCTAGAATGAATGGCTCCCATCAGAACATAATTAATTTTAAAAGAGATATCACTCATTATAAATTTGAAATTATACATTCATTTAATAAGTGGATTATAGAAAAGTATTTTTACTTCAAGAGATTAATCTTCACATTATTGACTTCTCTTAATGTCATTGATGTTTTGATCATTGATTTTAAAATAAATATGGGAGATTAAAAATCATATTTCTCGAATGTAAGAAATAATTCCATGATAGTTGTTTACACAATCAAAGGGAGATTAAAATTATAGTATGAGTTTGTTTATGGGGGAATTAAAAAAATAGTTACTTGGGGTATTTGTTTTAAAATATTTGATTTTAATAAGTTTTTAAAATAACCATAAGATTTTTGAAGTGGTTTTCCAAATATTAATTTCATTTAACCCATGTTTCGTAAAATGAAATTGAAATATGTGTGTATTATATAGTTTATTTTTTACACCATTATTAAATTTGATGAAATTTTTAATGATGCATTAAGTAGATACCAATTGTCTTTTATAGTAATAATAAGTACTCCAAGAGGGATATGAGTTTTGATATTGTAATGTCTCAAAATATCTATCTCTAATTATTATATTAGTACATTATTTGTTACCCTCTATTTTATACAATAAGTATGAATTAATATTGAAAATAATTGTGTGATAAATTTATTTTACATAGTTCACACAAACTAGGCTGATCTAAGGATAATAACTCAGTGATGTGTTGATGACCCAAAACCACTAAGAACTATTCTTATTATAATAGTTTATATTTTCCACACTTACCCACTATTATTATGACCTTAAAAAAATTAATAACTAACAAAACATATCCCCCTTAAATTCCTAAAATGTTGTCCTGATCAGCATGAAACATGACCGAGTTGACACCAACAATAGGGTATCAGTTACATTCACCTTCCACAAATTGACGAACCCCGTAAATAACCTATAATATAGAATAATTGATCCCCATTATGACATTTTATTAAAAGTCTATTATTTATCTTCTATTCTATATACATTGATCCATATCCTAGTTTTCCCTTTTGTATAAATATATCACCCTGTTCATAAAGGAATCTTCATATTTACCTCTTAATAATTATAGAAAAACTATAAATAAATGGGGAAAATTTATCCTAGAAACACCCTCAATATTGATTAAATATCACCCATATTACTTTTTAAATTTCATCAACTATATTGTATTATTTAATATGGAAATAGACCAACATGATATTTTCATTTCCTGAGCATCACCATCATAGAAATATCCTCAGTTTCTATAAAAAATGTTACAATAAATATCAACTTCCCAAGATCCTACCCAACTTGGCACTCTTCATTATGGTGCTTCAATAGACTTATTTTAATTTCATGGGAAAATGTTAAATAACATGTCATGGAGAAAAAATCAGATTCAACTTTAACCAGCACATAAGGGTGAAAACCTTCTCATTACTATATAATCACCAATACTAAAATAAAACTACCACATTCATAACGAGTCACTACCGCATGACCCTCACCCATGATGTCACCTTCACCCATGGTGTGATTATTTTTAAGTTATATAACCCATAATAAACTATACATATCTATTTTCCACATGATTCACTAATGAAATGTAATTTATATCTTTTATTTATTATCTTCATTATAAGAATCTAACATCCCATGACATGAATAACTCATACATATAATTTCATATCTATATCAAATTAAAGACTCTAAATCTTGAATTTGTCATAGAATTACACTATCTTTCACACCATGAATTAAATTCCTTGGATTAAACTTCCTTGAGAATCATCATCATTATGTTCCCTTCATGGTGTGAACCACTCCCCATTATGCCAACATCCAAAATATTTCATCCCAACAATGTATTCTCAGGTAATGATGAAGGTCGTCACATTGTGGCTCCAATCATATAAGAAGAACTAACATATCTATATAAATCATTCTTTTAAAACATTGTTAACCTTTTAATTAAATATCAATATAACTTGAGTTTTCTTTAATACATATTCACACCAAAAACATCATCAACACATTACTTGGGAATTTTTTTCCAACAATCCCGATCGTGGGGTTTTCTTACAACTCCATCAAGACATATTCAACACATTAGGATTTAAAAACATTATAAACAATTGGTAACATACTCTTGAACCACTCTCAATGATATTGGGAATTAGTGTTTAACTAATTATCAAATATTTACAAATGTGAGTGATGATCATTATAGAGATCAATAGAAAAATGAAAATATCCTCATGAAAAAACAATCTTGAAATTAAGGCTCTATAATATCCTCCCTCAATTTCAATATTAAAATATAATCCCACGTTTCAATAAATCTTCATCGGATACCTAACAATTTCATAAAAAATTAAGAACACAACTCAAAATCCTCATCCATAGTAATGGACAACTTATCCGAAGAAAATCATGGAAAACGACCCCCTCTTCAACAAACCCAATGAGAGTGTCCATGAATGTTCTAAAGAGAGGGCTAAAAATATTTTTTTAATTCAATAGAGTAATTGTAACATACTATAATTAATAATTCACTCGGGTGTGGAGGTCCCATATTTGAACTATCTAGTAGTATAATGATTTTTAGAATCAAATAATAAATTGATTCCTTTCAAAATATTCCTTGGTTAGTTCTTTTATCCAGATGTTTACAACCTTAATAAGTATCGATTCATATTACAACATCATAATACCTTATTCAACCAACTCCGTGTTAATATGATTCTTTATCTCAATGTCATATATCCATGGCTGAGGGGAATAATATTTCTCTAATATTAATAACACTCGAGTTATGAGATAATATTAAAATATGAAATTTTACTTCCACTCCAACATCCTAATTTTTATACCGGTCCAAAAAATAGAACATATTATTTAGTAGATTGTATATGTTTACATTCTATATAATTTATAAGAATACATTATTTAAAATATATTAATGAGTAATTAAATAAACCTCCACAATAAATTGCACCACATGATTATAAAAAGGGATTATATACTAAGTTATCTCCATCTATAACCTTGAACACTAATAACCCATATTGATAATTTTTATGATAATGTGGTTCAAATTATATAGGGGTATTTATATATAAATTTATCCCATTAACTGATAAAATTTTAACAACTTATATATAATTTGATACCATGTGTCCGGATATATAGAAAAATAAAATTTTATGTTCTTCCATTATTAGGTACAGTAAGATTTCAATGATTTACTAACATTTCCTGAAAACGACAATTTTTTATCATCAAATCTTGAATAGACATTTAAGTTTGAACTAGTGTTTGTAGAAACCTATAATCCTATATTATAATCCTATATAATGATTATAGGGAATATTTTATTTCAAAAATGAATGTATTATTCTCTCATTGAGTTAGATGCAAGATATGGAAAAATGTTATTTATCCAGTAATAGAAATATATAAATCACACCTAATAAAATTGAAAAGCCTATTTCAATATGTCCTATACAATCATATAAATAATATATCAATCCAAATAAAATGAATAACCATATTTTGATAATCCTCCTCCTTGAATTAAGTTTTTTTATTAACTCCTCAACCTTAAAATCCCTGTTAAGTCTTCTGTTGATCATGTCAAGAGTACCAATCACATGTATCTTTCATCATCACGTCTAATTATTTCATCAACATGTATAGTTATATCTCATCTTCATCTACAATAAATAAATATAGTAACATTATATACACTTTGTCAATTGTGTAATCCATTTCGGAGTGTTTATATGATATCAATATTGAAAACCTTTAATTCAAATTTCGTTTATATTTATAGAAATAGGTGAATAATTACAAACTTGTATATGGGTTAAGAAATAAAACAAATACATGTTTTGTTGATTTATGAAAATTAATTCCACATCAAAATGATTTATTTGTATCTACCTCTCCGTTTTCATTGATTTTGTAATAAAAACCCATTTTATATTGATGATATATTTACCTTATATACTTTGGAAATATTCCTCCAATTTTTTTATCATTTTATTAAATATCCCCATGTATCTATTTGATCCAAATATGGTATTTTAACTATTATTAAAAACAAATAGGCTCTACAAGTGATAAAATGGATGTTTTTAGAGTTATTATTCATCGTGATGTAAGAAGTGTTTTCCATTCACCAGTGAGAAATATTTAACCTATTTGGTTCGTATGAATTACATTATTTATAGTGGTGGAACATGCATTATTTTATTAATACTTTATTTCTTCTTCCATACCTTCTACACTCCAATGTACCCACCTTCAATACTCAATTCATTGTCAATATTTTCTTATCATTTTTCACATATATTTTATAAAAACTAGTCACTATATTTGAAATTCTACACATTCTGAATAATATTTATTTCATTAATTTTATTTATTTTTCTATGATTTTTTATATCATTTTAATTCCTTGATTTTCAGATGATTACCTAAGATAAATACATTTATCCCTACAAGAGTTAAACCAGTGGGTTTTCTAAAAATAAATTATTAAACACTTATTTCTAAACGAATTATATTACATTTGTATTAGATTCATTCCATAAATCATTTTATAGGGTTTATGCACTATATTAAAACAGAATAAGTCAATTTTGGATGTAAATTGATGTTGTAATTACTTTAACCGAATATTTCCTGAGAAGTTACTTCTTGATTGAAATCTTCTAGGAAATTTTACAGATAATATGGTTCCTCCTCATAATAACTATTTTTTTTTATTTTACAGCACATAAATTTTATTCCATATTATATAATTCATTATATATTCCTCCACATGATTTTTTTTTGTTTTCACACCATTTTCAATTAATAATTTAATATATATTAGCTATACAATCTACTTCATCATCCTTCAATAATGTGTAACAAACCAAAACAATTTTGGATTCAAAGTTAACAACATTATTAATTACATTCAATTATTATAATCACTAAAGATCATATAATAAGATTTTTTATCCATGGAAATGGTATATATTGTCCCACACACATTAATATTCACGAACTCAAGAAAAATATTCAAATTTTTATTCACCAACATTTTTCTCAGAATGATTTTACCAATTCAACAAGCATCACATCTATGATTTATATAATGTCAATGTTTAGGGATATCATCAACTATATAATTATTCAACAATTCATCAATGGAATTTTGTCTTATGTGTCCAAGCCTCATTTTCCAAAACATGTTCTATTATTTAATCAAAGGGAAACACATGTCTTCCTTACCACCCATAAGTTAGATATTCCCTTTTTTATTATTTACAAACATCACAATTATATCATCTATTTATTTGATGATTTAATCCTTATTTATGAAATTTTCCTCATACCCCAAGTCAGATAATTTTCTTAGACTTTCTAAATTTCCATTAAGGCCACAACCCACTATGAATTCCATTAACTTCAGCTAATTACATTCAATTTTTAATTTTTATAGCCAATGATATTATTATTTTCATAATTAAAAAAAACATATTTATCAAAATTTATCACAATTGATGTTCCCTTTTAGGGATGATTATATTTTTCTTAATTAATCTATTCAATATTAATGTTTTCAATGATGGAGGAGTTGGGTGATGGAATTTGACTCCCCAATTAAATTAAAAGAGAACCTACCCATGGATTATTGTAAATCTAAAGAAGAGTTATAATCTACCATTTAATGTGTAAAGGTATTTTCATATGTTTGAAATTATTTTTCAATGGACTTTCATTTTTCCCCATAAATTATACAATATTCAATTATTTTCCATCGATATATGTAAAGTGAACCAAGGTTTTATGTGATGTTTAAAATATTTAAATGAATAAAAAATCTATTAGATGGTTTAATTACATAAATAATCTATTAATATATGTGTAACAAACATGAAGGAATGTTGAGGAGTCCATTTTTTTGTGCTGCTACTAATGATTGGTAAAATTGCTATTACACAATACAAGGATATATATTTTTTAATGTTTGAATTGAATCTAAATTTTTATATGGATTAATATTTTATGAATATATTTAACATTGATTTTATATCTTAATAGTCTTGGTTAATGGATCTAAATATTTTTATAATGTTTGATAAATTCCTAAAAGTGATTTTAGTAAAGTTTAGGGGGATTAGGATATTTTAATCTAGATCCAATATAATTTGTAATATTTATGGTTTTTCAAAGTGAACATGAAAATAATTATCCATTTTTCATAAGCACGGAGGTATGTATAATAATCACTTTTTTAAAAGTTCGAATTTTGTTTAACATATATGGATGAGGTGTTTTATGGGACATTATCTTAAAGATGATGCAAAAAAACATGAACTCATGTCTATGTAAATATAATAGAGCCTATGTAAGAATTATTACCACGTAAGAATCATTTTATAAATGTCATTTTTATGCAAGGATGTATTGATGAAACTCTAATCAAAATGATGCTTTGTATGTATGATCCATATGGAGACCACTCCCCTAGGTTTGAAGCTATAATATTGAGAATGTAATGCAAAATTTATGAAGGTGAGAATTAGATAAACTCTTTATATTCTTGATTTTAGTGGAGTTAATTTCGATGATCCAACTTGTACAAATCACTAATAACCAATGTAAATCCATGATAAAATATTTCATTTGAATATGAATAAGGTAGAATATCACTAATTTAGGATTTTATTATTTTAAAAATATAATATTTAAAAACAATCATTTGTGACAAAATTATTGATATAAATTATGATGATGTAAGAGATAATATTAGTGGATTCTTACATCGTAAAGATACTAGTGGTTGTTTCTTGATGAATGGAAATCAATAGAATCTTATCCCAATACATTGATTAGAAAATCAAATAAATAATACATTAATGTAGAATTAAATTTAAAACTTTATAAGAAAATTTTAGAATATAAAAAAGGTTATATATTATCATGTTTGTGATAATTTAAAAGTATAATAAATTAAAAAATAGTTTATTATGATTCATGATGGTATGTTTGAATCAAAATACTAAAAATAGTTATATACTCAATATGGTAATTTTTTTTAAATGGTGGGTTTTGAAGTGTTATTGTGTGATTAAAAAATTAGAAAAACATGGGGTTTTCATGTTTTCATAAATATTTAAATGAATAAACAATTTTATTATAGTGAATTTTCAAGATGTTTTTCAAAATATTATCATAAAATAACAGAAACTCAATCCTACATCAAAATGTATTTTATAAATCTTATTTTTTATAAAAATGAGAATGAAGATAAAATAAAAGGGTACACCTATAAATATTTATTATATAGTATATGAGGAGGTAAATAGAATATTGAGTTTGGGGAATTCCCATAATTGAAAAAGACGATAAAAATATTTTTTATGGTCATTGGAAATTAAAAAAATGGAAATATTCTATATTATGAATATTAGTTAACACACTGATAGTGAATTCTGTGTAAAAATAAAAACAAGAGGATATAAGACATCATTTATAAAATTAATATTGTAATAATGAGACATGATTAATGAACACAAGAACACATGATTATGAATCATTACATATGGAGCCAGTATTGTTGTTTATATATAATTATCAAATCAAACATATGTGTTGAGGATGATCCTATGAAAAATATTTTAAACGAACCTTAATAATAATATGAAATTATTAAATATTGACAAGGATTTCACAATTTTAATCATAGATCCCATCCTTTTTAATATGAATATATTTTTGAATTTATATGGTCATTAGAGATCAATCCGAGTTATGAATGAAATGTTTGTAGGTTTTGAAGATGTGTAACCAGAGATTCAAGTGGTGACTAATTTTGTAGTCTTTTCCATGTAGAATATTCTATCATTCGAATAATCTACTACAATAAAAATGAGATATATTTTATAGACATTTATAAATTAAAATGATGACTAGTGATCTTATTAAATATGGATTTGATATAAATCACTTATATATACATTTTCATGAATCAATAGAATGCATGTGAATTAACATGTAGAGGGAGGTCATTGTGTAACTATGTGACTACCATTGAAATATGATGAAGAAAATTTTGAATCCATAAAGAGAAGACTTGTAGGAATTTGAAAAATTAGGTCTGTTATACACAAAATCGATTATAATTTGAACCTAATTATTTTAGAGAATACATTATTGGTTTGTAAAATAAATAATTGAAATTAATTAAACTTTCTAATGTCTCTTTTTAATAGTTTATTTCTTGTGAATTTTTTTACATTGTACAAGTGAACAAAAGATAATATATGTTGAGAGGATTGAAAATGACAGTATTCTATGAATATTATATGGATAAATAAATTTATAAATGTAATAATAGGACACTTAACCTCACCAAACTTTTGAATTCCACCCTAGAGGCACAGATTACGAAGGGGAGGCCCTCCATTGATTCCTTTGATAGGTTTGTTTTTCTCTCATGGGATCTTCCAGAGAGGGCAGTCATGGGGTTTTTTAATAATCAACACATTATGATTTGGTTTTCTTGTTAGGATGACCTCATATGAGCCTGGTCGTGTGCCCCTGGAGATGTAATGGTTTTAGAATCATCATGTTTAGGTGGTCATATGATTTCTACATGAACCAAGAACCTCATTTGGCTACATTTTGTTTATGTTTTCCAAATCCACATTTTCCATTTCAAAATCCTTCAGTTATAAAGATTATTTAAAACATAGTCGGTATATTTTTGTGCTCTGATAGTCGTACGAAGTCCATTTCTTATCCATTTAATCCATATAATTGTGTGTAACTGGATCCATCTATAACTCTATTTTATTTTTTCTATATTTTAATTTGCAAGGAGTACCGATGTAAACATCATGTGGTGTATGAATACTGGACTGAAAACTGCTCTACCTGCATACGCCATGGTCATTCTATGGATTTCTGCAGTCAAGGGTAAAAAATGATGAGGGGTAGGGGAAATGGAAGAGACTTCTGTTATGTGTGCAGCAGAACGGGCCATTTGATGATGGTAATTCAATGAGGTTTCCAGTATAGGGGAAGGTTGATGGATGGTATCAATCGTAAGACTTCAGAGGGCTGTGAGAAGGGTGGTTCAGAATAGTTGTCCATGGGTGCTGTGGGGAGAGATCAGGGACCTCTATGGTCACAAACGATGGATGAGGAACAACCTGGAGGTGGTCCAGTGGTATGCATTGCAATGCCTAAGGGGAATTCTAGTGATGATCAAGTGAGGCAGGCATCATCCCAGGTCAATACGCTGGTTTCAAAGGTGTTTTTTAGGATGAATATGGATCTAGAAGGACAATCAAAGGGTGTCAGTTTGTTCGTGCATGAGGTTGCCAAAATTTATAGCTTTATCATGGATCATATGTTGGATGGAGAAAAGGAGGAGATGACATATTTTATTGATGAGGAGCTAAGGTCATGCAGTGATGATAAGGTTAAGTGGAGGAAGGGGATCGACATGTTTGAACACGTTCCGATCAGTGGGAAGGAAGGTGGTTCAACTTTGGTTCAGAACATAGTTTTATAGAGCAACAGGTTTGGCAGACTCTTATAGGACGGTATGGGATCATATTCTAAGGTTCCATGCGAGGGGTCAGGGCCTGGCATAGAGGTGGACAAGGGGATTGATCATCGGAACACGACTAATAAGGTTTCAATCCCGAAGAGCAATAGGGGCTTCAAGGGGAGGATTGGGAGGAATAACTATTCCTCACTACCTCGTCCTTTGGAGACCCCTTCGACAAAGAAAAATACCAATAATAAGATGGTTACAGGGACCCTAATCTATCATAGATTAGGGGAGCATGGAAACCCCTTGGTTCTACTTTTAATATAGGAAGAAAAAGGGACCGAACAGTTCATGTATGTCAACTCATCTGAGGAAGAGGCAAAAAATATGATGGGAACATCTTTGCAAGCGTCGCTCAAGGAGTATCAACATTCATGTATTCACAAACATGACCTAATCCTCATAGGGGTTTTTAAAAAAGGGAAGATCCACACTCTGGAGTGCATTTAGGTTTGGGACCAGCTGGAATCTGGGTTTGAGAGGCTAATGCTAGAGGTATCTTACTTTCATGTTTCTTCCTTATCTTAAATAATTACCAGGGAGATAGAATTGTGTGATATCAAGTTTATTTTTAATTATTATGATTACATTTGTTATTAGGTTGGTTGGCTAGGTTGGATTTCTTGGGAGATCATTACAAGGTTTTGATATTCGTGTTGTTTGTTTTTTTCATGATGTTTGGTTTCCAGCAAACTGCTTAGACATGCTCCTGAAGGGGATCAAACCATGAAGCCTTCACCAATAATAGACTTTATGATCTGGATGCTAGAGAGGGTTTGGCATCGCCATTGGTATCGTGTTCGTTCACTTATGCACAGGAACACTTGACAAAGGGTCGTGTTTTGGTGAAGGCCTGGGGACATGTCATACTAGCTGGGGTGGGCCAGGCTTGGTGGTTTGATCTGGTTTTGTTTCTTATTTTGTGTTTTTGTGGTTGTCTTTTTGTTTTATGTATTATCACTTTTCCTTTAAAAAGTGTTCTTGTAAATAAAAAATCTGTTTTCAGTCAATTATATACATGTCCATAATTTCAAAAACATGTACATTATTCATTAAAACAACTGATTATTGGAATTTATATTCATCTATTATTTATTCTCTTGTTCATTGAGATTGGTATTTTACTTAAGAGAACACATATTATTTATGAACCAAATTCCCACAACCATAAAACTAGTTTAATGGATGATTATTATTTTTATTTTTTATATTACTTTTATACCTTCTAGTATTTTATTACTAATTTAAATCAACCTTTATTTTTAGTGTGAATACTTCTAGTTTTGAATCAACCAATACTAATATATTATTTTTCTCAATCCCCTCAAAATATTTTCCTTTATATTCCATTTTTTTATAATAGTAAAGTGTATATAATATTCACTACCATAATGGGACACTACTAACATTATTATAAATTCCACTCACTCCAAATTCCTGATTCCATGAAGATTTTTCAAAGTCACACTAGAATATTGATCATCTATTGAATCTTCACATTCTATTCATTGAGGTAATTTATTTTTTTGATAATACATTTCATGGAATTATCTAATAACTTGATAAACTGGGCTCTCATTTCATAAATGTGAATAAACATGGCGTATTAAAGTTAGTTTCCAAAATATTCATATTTTATTCATTAATTTTAATATATCTATAAAGATTTTTATTCTTTTAATTGTTACATATATAGTTTGGAATCATAAAACAATTTTTTTCTTTTTACTATCCTTTAATAAAAAAAATGTATTTAATAGTGGCTTCATGATCATCAATTATGTTGAATCATCACTAAAAATTTTCATTTTAATAATATCTCTTAATTAATTTACACAGGTTTATTATATCTATAATAAATTATTAAATATGGTTTTTGTAGTCCCGAATTTCATCAGCATCTATTTCATCCAGTATTACATATTATTATGAATGAATTTCCTTATTTTAGAAGAATTTATTATACAAAATGACCTTGAAATTCACACCATGTGATGATTTATTCATGTTTTCTTGTCTTTTTCAACTTGTAGTGATATTATTTACATTTTCACACTGATAGGAAGAAAGTTTAAGAATTCCATTTCATTTAACATTACCATTTTTGATATATTTAGAAAATAAAGACATCACCACTTCTTATGAATTCCCATTATCCAAGGACTAATTTTCATGTTCCTCAGCTCATATAAAATGTTATTATTTAAATGAAAATCATTCATTATCACTTTTTGATCAATTTATCTGGGCACTAAGACCACTGAATTAATATCGTGTTTAAATAGATCCTATATCCTATACATGATTTTTATATCATCATGTTTTATTTGAGTCAATGTATGTCTTAAAAAATGATGTCCGGTTACTCGAATACGACATTAATGAACTCATTTGGCTATATTCGTAATTCCCCATCTTCTATAGAAATAATAATTTTACATTAGATACCAATAAATTTCTATCAATGATATTGGATTGTATTTATTTTAGAGAATTTAATTATTTATATTAAATCCCATTCAAGTTTATTGAATTTCTTAAAGCTCCCCACAATGAATCAACTCTATTAGCGTCAACATCAAACACTTTTCATCCATTTTATAATAATTCCTTAAACTCCATGTTTGATGAGATAACATGTATGTAATCCATATAAACATCTTTTCCAAAAGAAAAAACTTACAATTATATCATACTTTCCCATTAATTTAAATTTTTCCAATAATATTTGAATTCAGTTATGGTTGATGACTAATATAACTATATCATATAGAGAGGGCTCTATAAATAAAATTTAGCTCTAATTCTACTTGTTGGTCTTAATAAATTTTAATACCCTAAGAAGGGTGGTTGAATCTTTGGATGTCAACCTTTTAAAAAAACCTCATAGATGGTCATTCCCTACTATTATTTGAAATGTTCCCTCCATTACATAATGGTATGGAGTGATAAAAAAATAATGATAGGGAAGAAGTAATTTTACGTGGCTCCCTCAAACTGGGATAATTCATGGTCCATTAAAAGTTGATTTTTCGATATAGAAAAAATAAAAATCATATTACATGTAGATAGAATTTTGAGTATTCACACTAACCCATTAGATTTATTAAAAATATAGAACAATGTTCTCACTAGAATTAGCCACTATATCATTTCCCCTCTACCATAATTGTTCTCATCATTATCTCTATTAATCAATAGTGAGAGTAACCCTATAATGGTGTATCAATAATCATCAAATTCATCAACATGATGAACTCTTTAATCCTCAATGGATATAGCCTCATGGATTCACTTTATATTATTACCTCTACATTAATATACAACCCTCCCTTAACTTTTGATGAAATATTTCTCCCTGATCATAAATCAATCAATACATTTTTTATGAAATTGATATTTACTAAACCCTAAAAATGTTCATATAATTCATCAAAAAACATCCTCAATTTTTAGTTAGGATCATCCATTAAACCGATAATGTTTACTTCTAAAATATAGGATATCTAAATATGGAAATCCATTGACTTAACCTTATCACGGTGTTAGAATCACCATCATGGAATATTTTATAACATATCATAAAAATTTATGAAATTAAAATTCAACAACAACCTCCCTAACATTAAGAACATCAATGTGGTTATCCATTAGTTATAACATTATTTCTTGTCTCAAACATTAAACAGATTTCCTAGTGAAAAACTAATGCTTCTTCATTAACGAACAAAACATTGTGAAAACATTTTTTTATGGAATGATCACCAAGAAACTGATAATATAACCTCATGCATAATGGGCCATTTATCAATAAGAATTATCGATTGGGAAGATATCATTAAAAATGATGATGCATTAGAAACTTTATATGTATCTTTATTGTATGATCTACCACTCCAACAACTATAATATGATAATGGTATCATCTTCAGGATTTCGATGTCACATGGTATGTTGTGAATTAAACATAGGTAATAATTTATCTTTGGTGTTATAGGAAGGACACTAAATAATTAATTGTTCATGGTCTGACATCAGATACAAAAAAATGACCCTCAATATTAACTTTAAACATCCCAAATCCAAACTTAAATGGCATTCCCTTCACATCATGAACTAATTCCCATGACACCAAGATATAGAAAAACTAATCAAAATAATGTATTATAATTGAATAACCCTATATATTTTAACACGACTCATATAATATAGAAATAAAATCCTTTTATTATTCTAGTTATATTTTAAAATTTCCCTAGACATCTTCAAAACATAGAATTATATTTTTACAGTTTCATAAACCACCATGTCTATAAAAAACTAAAAAATGGATAACTATATTTTTTTTATTTAAAAAAGAATTGGTGATAGTTGATAATATATTTTTTATGAAATGGGGAATGAAAGACCCCACATATTTTTATTTTTAAAAATTTATAAATAATTTTGTTTTTCATAAAAAGAATGATTAAAATCCTCAAAACTAAATTTATTTCAAAATTTAGTAACATGAAATGTTGCAGCTATTTTAAGATTTTTGATGGAATTTTTTTGGTGAACCAAAATTCGTTACAATGTAAATGTGTCACACCATTCAAAACACAATGTGATACATCCATTTTGATGATACAGATAAAACATAGTCATTTTTGAAGTGATAATGTTGATTGTGGTTCTTACTAAGGAATGTTGTATTCATATTTATTATTAGGAGTTAAAAACATCATAGTGGATATCACAGTATAGAATAAACAGAAGAGTATATCATGGTACTAGTTGTGTAGATTGATGTTTTTTTCTTTAAAAAATTCTATTATTTGGAATAAAACACATCCTGGGGTAAGTCTTATATGAAATTAAAAATAATGAAACTTATGGATTTTTAAAGATAATATGTCTTAAATACTATTTTTTATATTCAAATAAATATTTAATGAAAATATATATTTCATTATGTTTTTATCATATGATATTCAGTAATTATACATGTTTAGTAAAATATAATAACTATTTAAATATTAAATGTTTTTTATTTTATGATATTCAATAAATTTTAAAATTATATTATATATATTTTTGAGAAAAATTAATTATGAGGGCATATATTTTAATTTTGGATATCATATGAAAAATACCTTTAATTAGTGTACATATATATTTATATTTAATGATATACGTTAAAATAAGAGAATGGAGATTATATAGAAATAAATTTTGAAAAATAGTGAATTATTGGCTCTCATTGATAAGTCAATCCATATCAGATTGAGTGGATAAAGTAGTCCATTTTCATGTTGAATAAGTAGATGATTATTTCAAAAAAATGCATTGGATTTTATATATTCATTATTAAAAATCATTGTGTTCTCATTTTTGAAGGAGTGTGGTTTTTCTAAAAATTAGTATTGATATTTCAATGTATGTGAAATCACCCATGTCTGTCTTACCATGATTAATCGGATATTAAGGTTCTTAGTGTGAATTGTGGATAATACAAAAATTTTACTATTTAAATATTTATATCAGTCGTGGGTTCAAATTTTTTTGATTCTAATTTATAATTTAGTGTTTAGGGGTTAATCTGTATGTTTTGTGGATATGGTACATTTTTTAGTAATTTCAGAAGTGGTAAATTTGGTTCATGTTTTTTTAGGGAAACTGGATAATGGTGTGGTAGAAAAATACATTCAATGTTCTGATAGGTAAACATGGATATATAGTGGATCCTTTAGTAGCTTACCCAACATCCACTAGAAACCTAGTGGGATCTAGGTATCCTTTTTTAGAGAGGGGTAAAATGGAATTTTTGTCCTAAATTTCATAGAATCCCTTTAATTGGATAGAAAAAACACATCTCATTACATATATTGTAATTCATGTGGTATTCCTTGCAATAAGTATACAACTACTTAATTTTTGGATATATATTAAAGGTGTATCTTGTTGGTGTAACTCACAAGTTTCAGGTTGGATCGAATCCTTTATTATTCTCTTGTCCCTTTCCTATTCTACTCCAATTCCTACCACTAATAACTTTATATAAGTATATTTTATTTAATGGTATTTCCAAAATATCATGGTGAAATATATTTTATTATAGAGTATACATATATTTTTATTATGGTGGATCTATGAGTCGGATTACTTGGAATTTTCTTATTTCATTAATTGGTATTTTTTATGAAATAAAACAATTGTGTTTTTTCTATTAGGAGTTATATTTTAGGGATAAGTTTCATGGATTCAATTTGTCATTCATAGATATTAATTATAATATAAATACTATATTTTTCTACATTGTTATTTTATTGATTTCTTTTGTGTTTTTAGTATGATTGATATTTTCTCGCGTAATAATTTTTAATGATTTTTGAATGAATTTAACAGAAATTGAGTTACAACTGTAGTTTAAGGTAAATTTCATCATAACTATTCTTGTGGAATAAAATTACAACTGATATAAAATTCCTTAAAATTTGGATATATATTAATTTGATTGAAATTTTCTATGTCACTGAACAATATTTATTATTAATTTAATCATTTAAAAGTAAATATTTTTAAAAATATTTCCAATATCTAAAAAATAATATTGTTATATTAATATTATATATTATCTTGGCAGTATATCTCATATTTACAGATATTATGTTATATATTTTTATCTTAATTAGGTATCATTATCCAATTTTATTTACATATTTTGAGTGATTAATCAATGTTTTTTTATCTATAGTAAAAAATATTTTTTAAAATATATCTATGTTTTAAGTGTCATTATATGGTAGCTAAAATATACACATTAGTTATACCAAGTTAAAAATATAGTTCACTATTTTAAAGGGTTGTATAATTTAATGTTTTGTAATTTATGGTTAAGACTTTTTAATTGTAAACTATAGTAAATTACCTTACTATTTTATTACATTATTTTTTATGATATAAAATGATTAAATAAGTGGACTAAATTATTTTTCTAAAAAATATGGTAAATGTTTTCATAACATCTATGAATATTTTAGTGATTCATTTGAATTGAGAATAAATTCAGAATGAAAAAGAATGAGTAACCTGAATTAATGGGATGCAATATAGGTTTTTTGTAAATGCTTTAGTTATAAAGTCAATTTATCTTAATTAATTGGGAGTGTGACTTGTTAGAATAGTTATAATACTGTGTTTCAAATCAAATACGTTTTTTCCACTATAACCATTTCAGAGAACTAGATTATATTTTGATTTCTTTAAAGGGTTAATACATCACCCTAAAAATTTTATTGTAAAAATAACCCTAAACCATATATTAGAAACATAATTAATAAACAATTTTCCATGTTATTACCACATGGAATTTTTGGTTAAAGACTAATGGTTAACCACTGATATGATGGTGGTATAGTGGTGAAACAATGGATGTGTAATGCATATTATAAAATAATTGGATAATCATAACCCACATTCATTAGTAATGGTTGTTTAGATGATGGTTTTCATTCATATCTTACATTTAAATGGGTTCTAACTTGTCATATAGTATCTTTAGTCAGGTATATGTTTATTTTATTTTCATAAAATTATGATATTAATTTTTTCAAATCCGCGTAAACTATGCTAAGTTATTAACATTATTTCAATAAATAAATTATTAACAATACACCAAATAAAACTATTGATGTCACAATATTACACATTGAAAAATTTCAATTATTGAATACAAAATCCAATCCATTAAATAAATAAATGAAGTATATTTTAATTATATCAAACTGAAGCCTATTACATATTAATTGTAGTTATATCTATATATATTGGTTTACACTAATGTTTTTGGTTATTTAAAATAATTTTACCCATGATAATAATCAGTTTGAACTATTTACACGCACTATTTGTAGAAATATATCCACATGGTATTTATTTTTATATATATTTTTTAAGCACAAACATTGTTTTTTCAAGATTTATATTACTTATTTTTTAGTATTGTTATTTTATTCTAATATACATTGTTTTCTCATTTTATGAATGTATATTGTTTTTATATAATATCATTAGTGTATAAAAAATGAAAATTTCACTGTTTATTAAAATATATAGTTGAATGATATTTGTATCCCAACCATACATTGGTATACCCCTTTCTCATTACAATGAGATAGGACGGTAGTACCCTTGCTTAGTATACACATTCCATTTCCCCTGGAATATATTATGAACTAATTATAATATTGTGTTATATTTATAGGGTAAATGAATGATGATTTTCCAACCCCAAGTTATATTTTTAGCATTGGGATAGACAGATCGAATGTGATTTTAGGTATATATACTCCTTGTATAGAGAGTTGAGTATCAATATTGTTAACGTAACGTGTGTGTTAAATTTAATGGTTCTACTAATAATTCTATAGTTGAGATGATGTGATATATTTATGATAATGATTAGGTTGATATGATCAAACAACATTAGTATATTTCATCAATGATATATTATTGGTTATTTCATATTGAGTATTGTATAATCACACCCTTGTTGTGGAATATAGTGGAAATGAATCTTTATAGTCTATTTTTGGTACCTTTATGTAGGAGTAAATTTGCAGCTATATTTTTTAGGTTTTGATGATTGTTATTATTATGGGTCATGTTCTACTTCTTGTGGATATTGGTAACTGTGGATCATATTTTTCATTTAATCGTGTTTCTCAGATTCCTATTTGAATTGTGAAACTTAACATGGAATGTTCATAGTCATTTTATGATATTAATTTAATCGATATTGTATGAGATTCCATGTGACAACTGGGTCCTAGTGAAAGTACAACCACCCCACCTTAACATGGTCATTGGGTCCCGACCCTCCAGGTACCACCAGCTTCCCCACAGACACGTGGTCGCCACCCAAGGGGCCACCAACATGCTAGAATGGGTCATCTAACTAATGACAGTCCCCACAGACAACAGAATTACTTTCCAGTGTGCTTTTTACTTACTCTCACACACCCTGGTTAACTCCTAGAATGGAACCCATCCTGATCACTACTCCTGGACAAGCACGCTTAACTGTGGAGTTCTAATCAGACAGGATCTCGAAAAAGAATGTGCAACTTGTTGACATGTGTCATATCATTTAGTCATTTAACCCTTTATCATTAAGGGGTGTTACAATCACCTCCCCATTTTGATAACAACGTCCTCGTTGTGGGCCCTACATCTCAACTGAGTCAGTGCACCACACTTAAGCCTGGGTACCACATCTGGTTATAAAGGAAATACCTTCCCATTCTTAGGGAAATATGCCTTCAGTGTTGGTCTCCAGCCCCTAGCCTATGGAAAATGGGCTTGGAGTAGTCAAGGCACGGTCCCTAGGGGGACGAGTCTTGACAAATTGGTATTAGCGGAGTTGGTTCTACCGTAGAACATATGACTCTAATCTTTTCATTGAAGCAATATTGTTAAGTGTAGTGGGTGTGGTTTTCAGTTCAGGGAGTCCAATGTTGGTGTGGCGGCCGACGTATCCACACACCAGGACCCTGACTTTTGTTTTCTAACTCAGTGCATGAAAAAACTGATTGCATATGTGTTTTCATTCTGATTTCTTTAAGTCAGCTTCACTAGGTTAGCTCACCAGGTATAATCATTTGACTGTCGCGTCTATTTCTTTCTGGATGCCTCCACATGGATGACCAGATGGAGTCTCGAGAGTTGTACACAATGATAGCCCACCGAGCGACGAGGCTCCAGTGTAGGGCCTTATTTCTATGTTGGCACCTTCGGGTGGTGTTCCAGCAGAACCCCCACCCATTGGGCCGAAGATTCCACCAGCCACACTGGCGGACGGTGCATGCCAACTGAGCACGTTGCATGAGTTCCAGTAGCAAAGGCCTCTAAGTTTTCAAGGTGAGACAGATTCCCATGTAGTTGAGTGCTGGCTGGAGGTGATTTCTAGAGTTTCCCATCTATTTGAGACACTAGTAGAGTAGACTATGATCTTATCTCCTAGTATTTTTTAGTGATTGGCAATAAGAATGATCTGCTTAGTGATGAGGCTTCGGTACATGGAATGTTACCCGAGATAGTACTTTCGGGTAGTGTTCTAGCTATATCACTTCCCGTTGGTCAGTAGTTACAACTGGCGATATCGGTAGAGGACACATATAACCATAGTGCCTTACACGTGTTTCATCATCAGATACCCCTCAGGTTCCGAGGCGAGCCCGACTCACATGCGGCTAAGGACTAGCTTCAGGAGGTGGCTAAGAGTTCTCTATAACTACTATAGCTTCGACAGGATGACATGTCGGTAGCTGAGTATTCATCGAATCATACAGATCATTCCTAGTCCTCAATGAATACGATATGATTAGTGCTTCAGGGATTGATCTTTTGAGTGAGGTGTGTTTAATGTACATATGATCCTGAAATATTCCTTTAGGAATTCCTACTTATGTTAGGGTCCTAGAGAGAACCTTTGTGGTTGAATGTTTTTTGGTTGAGTTGATGTATCAAGTGAATGTTAGTAGTGGAAAAACTGCAAAATAGAGCTAGTATCAGATACTTGGGCATGTATAATGTTTCAGGAATAATAAGTGTTAGGGATAGATGAGTCTACAGGGCAGTAGACGTGGAAGAAGAGTTAGGAGAACAGTATTAGGTGGTTTATTTTTTGACATGTTACAACCAACCCCATTTTTTGTAGACCCCTCCATTCTCAGGGAGCTTGAGGACAGGGGAATAGAGTAGTTGCATGAAATCAAGAAATAAGACCCAAGGGCTCTAGGAATGATTCGAGTTACGGTAAATGTCTAATAATAGCTTCTGTATCAATAGACATAGGTACCATTCTTTTCTTCCTTCCTCGAATCTTTTCTGAGTTTCTGGTTAAACCGTTGACTTGACCTTCATGTCTGGAGATAATTTTTGGAGGAGGCTTGATAATCACAATTATGCCGATAGTGTGATCTGACCCTTGAGATGATTGTTTTGTTTAGAACCTATTGGTGGAATCTTCTAGGCCTCACGACAATAATTTGGGTTTGGACATGACATCCAGAGAGTTCACACTTAGATTGACTTTTTTAGGAAAATAGGTAGTGGTTTATCTACAACGTTGGGATAGGGTTTTCTTTGGTTGGCTAAAAAGGAATCCTAGGATTCACAGGATATTCTCATTCATAGGAGGGTGAATCCAATCACTTTTGATTTGGTAACCTCACCCTTGTGGCATCAGAAGTTGACTATGAGATAGTCTATACTCTTGGGAAGGTAAACATGGTTGCAGATGCACTCAGCAGAAGGTCTGGCCGACATCTACTGAGTGAGGCAAAAGATGAGATGTAAACTTTATAAATATACTTTCTGGATAGAGATGTAGTAGCCTTCCTTCAATCTCGTACAGTCCCCCCCCACTTATTTTGCGAGTCAAGGAGGCACAGCATGGGGAAACTGACTGCGAGACACGACGTTCTTAGATATCCACTGGGAAGGCACCTGATGGATTTTTTGATGGTGGGGAGCACGTCATCTTCTTCAGAGGATGTATTATGGTACCAGTGTCACTTCAGGAGGAAGTGTTGAGGGAGTTCCACACATCCCCTCTAGTGGTACATCAAGGAGTGGCGAAGATGTACCAGGATCTCAAACGACAACACTGGTGGCCGGGAATGAAGAAAGTATTATCAGAGTTTGTTTCTTGTTGTCTCACTTTCCAGTAAGTGAAGGCAGAGCATTAGGTACCAACAGTCTTGGTTCAGCCTTTGGAGGTCCCAGAGTTGATGGGGGATGATATATTCATAGACTTTGTGATAGTACTTCCATGTAAATCCAGAGTACATGACACAATTTGGGTGATCGTCGACCAACTCACCTTGTTGGCCTACTTCATACTGAGTAGACAATAGGGTTGAGTAGAGGGTTTGGGACGCCTCTATGTGTAGAAGATTGTGCAGAAACATGAAGTAAATTCAACCATTTTCGCCGATCATGATGCATGTTTTACTTCCCATATATGGAAGGGGTTGTAGGAGGTTTTTGGAACGCAAATTTATTTGAGCATTGCCTTCCATCCTCAGACGGATGGTCTGACTGAGTAGACCATTCAGACCCTCAAGGACATGCTGCATGCATGTGTCCTCGACTTTAGTCATAGCTGAGAGGATCACTTAACATTGGTGGAGTTTTTATACAACAACAAATATCACTCCACTATAGGGATGTAACCTTTTTAGGGGTTGTACGAGAGACCTTTCAGATCATCATTGTGCAGGAATGACCTTGGGGATTCAGCACTCGTCGGACCAGAGATGGTCCGTGAAACTATAGATAATGTGCAGATCATCTAGGAGCAGATGAAGACTACATAGATCCAGAAGAAGTCATATGCCAATAGAATATAGAGACCTCTGGAGTTCGAGGATGGTGACCACGTCTTCATACAGGTCTCACCCCGATGAGGTCTATAGATATTTGGCCAAGGCGCCAAGTTATCTCCTACATTCATCGGACCTTTTCAGGTCCTCAGTAGAGTTAGAGAGGTGGCTTACCATTTAGCTATTCCACCTCAGTTGCACTGGGTGCATGACTTCTTCCACGTATCCCAGATGAGGAGGTACGTGAACGACCCTTCTCACATCATCGACCACAGAGAGTTGGATGTCGACGATGGGGCGACTTTTATGAAGGTTCCAGTAGAGATTGAGGATCTATTGTAGTGGGTCCTTCATGGACAGTTGATACCTCGGGTGCATGTTTGTTAGCAGTACAAGAACCTCCAGGAGAGCACATGGGAGCTGGAGGCTCAGATTCATGCTCAATACACTGACTTGTTTACCTAGATGAGTTGTTGCTTACGGGGATGTAGAGCCCTGAGGTGGGGAGATTGTAAAGACCTGAAATCTCCATGATTTTTTTAAAAAATTATTGGG
The DNA here is from genome assembly GCA_963277665.1 of Viscum album. Classification (NCBI taxonomy): domain Eukaryota; kingdom Viridiplantae; phylum Streptophyta; class Magnoliopsida; order Santalales; family Viscaceae; genus Viscum; species Viscum album. The sequence continues at coordinate 1,771,862,769 of OY728148.1, forward strand.
AATTTTACGAATCCTAGAAATCTGTTGGCTCACGATTCTGAGGCCCAGAGTGCCCCGATTGATCCGTCGAAGTTTTTTTAAGCTTATTTTAACACATGTAAGCAGTTTTCCAAAAATAGTGGAATAACTATTAAATAGTTACTCAGTTCAGAAATCTAAGGGCACCTTTATGCTCTGGATGGTGAGTTTACCCTAGGTGCAATAAAATATTAGTTGGCATGGGCCTCTTGTGTGAAAACCCAAAAATGGCATAATCGTAAATAAAATAATTAAATTTTTTTTCAAATGTTTATAACTCACAAATAGTAACTCAGATTAAACATCCAAGACCACTGCTGAACTCATGAGGGTATGCTTAATTTAAGAAGATACTAACTTTGGATGGCATGGCCCACTAGATAAAGTTAGTTTTTGGCCACAAATAAAATAATTTAATGTCAATAATTATATTGTAAAATTCATAACTTCTAAATGGTAACATAGAGTGAAAATGCGAGAGTACGGTTGGGTTTTTTGGGGAGCATTTTACTTAGTAAGGGCCTAACCTCGACATTAGTTAGCTGAGGGTGATTGATAATTTTTTTCCAACCTGTTTTAGGGTACATTCAGTAAATGTGCGAGCGGAGTTTTATATATTTTGAAATGGTGATCAGAATTTAAATATGAGGGCACCGTTGAACTCTCAATGCCGATATTCACTTAAGGATACTTTCACCTCGACAATATATCGATTAGAGGTAAAGTTAATTTTTGGATTTTCGTGGATATAATAAAATAAAATAAAATTCATTTTATTTTATTTTGAACTGCCATGTGAATATTTCAGGTGGGGTCCACCGGAATTAAACCTTGATGTGGAACTTGGAAGCGGGGACCACCAGACCTTAACCTCCCATGAGAGGTTAAGGTGGTGGGGACCACCCGAACCATAACCTCCCATGAGAGGTTATGGTGGTGGGGTAACACCTTGGATTATAACCCCATTAACCCCCCCTTTAATTGGGAGAAACCCACAACTCCCACAATTAATGGGGAAGAACCTATTGACCTCCTCTACCTTAATTGTTCCAATGCACATACCATTAATCTTGCCTATGTACCGCATCATTACACCAGCATAAATTAATTGGCTTTCCCCTTTTTAAATTAAGTAACCACAAGGTGGGAATTTAGGAAGGTTCCTAATAAATGAACCTTCATAAATTCAACAATCGTTACCTACCTCCTCCCTCCTATATATATAGAGATTCAAAGGAGGATTTGGGAGGTCCTCACAAAGTGGATAAGTTCTGGTAAAGTGATGTGATTCCCAACACTTGGAGGATTACGATCTCCATTGAAGAATGTGTTCTTCCACGAAGAACGCTCCACCAATGAAGAATGCCGATGGGGAATGCCTTTAACTATGAAGAATAACCCCGACTTCGACTTCATTCCTTGGAACATCCTTCTACATAGAACATGTTTTTCTACAACAAATCGACGTCCTCCTTCTCACGAAAACGTCAAAGAAAAACGAGAATGGTATGGATTTTGTTTAAGTATGATATTAATTCCTTGTTTATTTACTTCCAAAACAAATAACATGGACCATCTTATTCTCATGTTTATCCGTGAATATTTTTCCTTGCAGGTTGGGAATATTTTGTTAAAGAGGGATTATGGGAATTAATGATTTTAAGATATCTTCCATGATCATTCTTTGTTTATGTTCTTTATGAGCTAATTTCTACCACACTAAACATGGAGGGTGCGGGCCAAACCAACATGGAATGACCCCTCTGATGTTCTTCTTTGTGATGTTCATCGGAATGGCGATGAGGCGATGAGACGACAAATGGAACAAAGGCAACATACACGCTACCCACAGCCTTCGCGAACTATACTGCCCACCGGTCACGCCACCCATCGGCCGAACCGGACCGAGCCACGCCGCGCCCCAACCAAATCAGCCGGACCCACGAAGCGCCCCAACCGACCGACCTCGGTCCCACCACACACTGTTCGTGCCACCCTAGCCACACCCTCAGCCCAACTGAAAGAGATGAACTGGCCCCGACCACCCCATCCACCGGCCAAACTGGCTCTGTATCCCTGGGTTGAACCGCGGTGCCCTCCCAGTCGCCCACACCTCCAAGACACCCATGCCCTCCCGGCCGCCCATTCCCTCCCAGCCAACAATGCCCTCCCAGTTTCCCACACCTCCCAGCCGAACCGGCTCCCGACCGAGCTGGCCTTCTAAGCCCCCGGCCGAACCGCCCCCTCACGGCACCCTAGCCATGCCGGCCTCTCACACCCCTCGCGGTGCCCCGGCTGAACCGGTATGTACCCTCACGGTGCCCTCCAGGCCAAACCGCCATTGCGCCGAACCACGACCGGTCTGTGCCCTCGAGGCCGGTCCACACCCTCTTGGCCCTCCGTGGCCCCTTGGAGCCCGTTAGGCTGGGCCCAATGGGTGGGGGCGAAGCCAATGGGATTCCCACCAAACAGGCTAGGCAAGACCCAACGGGTCATGCTAGGTCAACCCTAACTGGGTTGACCCAGACTGGGTCTAGCCGGGTCTGTTAGGCCGGGTCAGACTAAACCTGGGCCCACTACGACCCTTTACATTCTTTTGGCCATATCATTAGAACCAGACGTCCGTTTGACGAACCATCAATGCTGCTGGTAATCATGTAGTGTGACAGTCAATTTTAGTAGATTCCACTGGAGTTTGGGGTATAGTTGAGATACAGTCAGGTTGGATCATGCACGAATCCAACCAGGCCCCTGGGACGAAAAGGCTAATAAATCACAGACCGGGCGTCTGATTGATGCGTCGTCGGTTGTGTTGAGACCCCAAGGTGTGGAGGGCTTTCGAGATAATTTATTGTGGGACTTCTTGGAAGTTAGAGCATTAACCAGTATCTTGTGGATAAGATATTCCATAGATGAGAAAACATTTGTGAGGGATCCTAGTAGCTGGCTGAGACTAGACGACTACTGACTGATCGACTAGGAGTGACTCATATGGACTAGTGGGGAGCGCCTGGTAGTGGTGGAAGACACACAGTGGAGGAGAACCTAGTTGTGGCGGCATGCCTATGGTATTAGACAGGATGAGTACCTATACACGTTATGAGGGGGTGCACCTGGTTGTGGCGATAGTCCTATGGTGGGGAGCACCTCTGTGTAACGCAGCAGACCCGCAATACTCGATAGGAGGAGTACCTCAGTAGTCCAAGGTTAGTGGGAAGAACTTGGTAGTATCGGCTTCCCACTATACTCGATAGAGGAAGAGTTCTCCAGTAGCTGAGGGTTCAATATGTTTTACCCCTAGAATAAATCCTTGTTTGAGCTAAGTCAGTTTTTCTGTTTTTCCTTATGATTGAGATGGATCACTTGATAACTTAGGTATATGTATGGGCATATACCTATGTAAGGTTATCTGTTGATTTCATACTTTTTGGTTTATCCGTTCTAGATTTTGTGAGACCTTGAGGTTCTCAGGGTCCCTTCTGAGTATCTTTATACTCACCCGTGCATGGGCTATGCCCACACCATATTGTGTTGGATGCAGACGACATACAATGATGATCGAGGCTGAGAGTACCAGGACTGAACAATATGCAGAGGTGGACCATACAACATGTCAGTATATAGAGGAGACAGATGGATGAGGAGTGCCGAGGAGGAAATCTGTACCTACCCTTCATGTAGGAACCCCGAGGATGACCCAATATCTCTTTTTTCCTTTTTCTTAAGTTGTACTCATCTTTCAGTTGTACTTTTACTTTCTAGTTGGGCTTGTATTTTGGCCCCTTTTTACTTACTGTACTCACTTGTTGATTGTACAGTTTACTCTTTTTCGTATCTTTCTATTTTTGCTTACATGTTATAATGGCAATTCTTTCCTAGTCATAGGAAAATATGCCTTTGGTGCTAGTTGCCAGCCCCTAGACTATGGAAAATGGGCTTGGGGTCGTCACGACACGGGCACCAGGGGGATGGGTCATTATGTAGTTTATTATGCTGGGGATGTTAAATAATTCTATAATTTTAATTCTATACATTAAATGTTAGTTTCCATCTATTGGGGATCATGGGGTTCCCTTGGTGTATGGAGAAAAATTCTCTACAAAATGGTATAAAAGTAGGGAAAATATATCATTCCTCACCTAAATATATTAAGATGACCTATATTGAGAGTAAAAATAAGATTATATAGTTAGGTATTTATAATTAACCTATAAAAATAGCATTGATAACCTCGTTGTTGATGATGTTTATGTTACCCAGAAAGACCATGTAGTTAATTAGAAACCACTAATGAACAAGTGGAATTTTTTTCAAGTGCCATTAATATAGGTAATTATGAACATATAGTTTTCATGGGTATCGACCAGTAGCCACATATAATACATGTATAATGATCATTTATTTAGGAACATTAAAATATCATTACACATATGATATTATTAAATATTTGTGAAACATTAATTAATGTTCAGTAATAAATAATGCATGAAATATTATTTGTATACCATGTTAGAGTAAATATAATTAATTATGGTAATCACATATTTTATTTTTTGTAATTTCTTCTGCATACGTGATTATGTTACTCATTTAGATTATTAAAAATTTTAATATATAAATCTTGATTCAAAATGTGATTTTTTATTCTAGTATTATTGACTATAGAGAATTATTATATTTCTTTGTTTAAATATTACTTACATACTAACTAATATTTTTCAGTACATTATTTCACTGATTTAAATTACTTTATTCTTTTACTATGTGTTATATTGTATTTGAGAATATTACAATATAATCCAAATTCTTCTCATGGTTATCCCACACACTTTTTCCATGTTGAAATAATGGTTATTTATATGGTTTATGATATGACCATGTTAATATATTTCTAATAATGACAATATAATTTTTTTAAAAATAATATATATATATTAAAGTGGGAACAATATATTCAACTGTATTGAAATTGATTTTATTTATAGATTTTTAAAAAGTAATGTTTTGTTTCTCTTTATTTTTTTAAAAAATTAACGGTATTTATGGAATTGATCATGAATATTGGTCACATTAAAAAATATTTTTTATTAACATCGATAAGTTGTTGTAAATAATAATTAGGAATAAGGTAATTCATATGGTGGGGATTAGAATAACTAGTATTTTCCGGTTAACAGTGCTTAAATAATTAAACATGCGATAGTACATCTTAGGTATCAATATATTTTCGTTTTTATTGTCTTTTGTTTGGTTATTTGTTGTCACAAAATAGAATCATGATGCGAAATGGGGTTATATAGTTTTAGGATGGTTGTGTATATTATAATTTTGTTATATTTAGATATTTTGAATATATTTTAATTTTAAAAACTAGTAGTGAGTTATATGTTTGAGCTATGTATGTGTTGTATATAGATGCTGTTGTTATAGTCTGGAAATTTAATCCCGATGTTGGGGTTATATATCATGAAATAATAGATGTTTGGGGAAAATATTGAATTCTTAAGGGAAACTAATCTTTTTGTGAGTTTCCTCTATAAAACATCGTAGGGGAGATAATTGTTATATTGGAGAGGTTATAATGATTAGTGTCTTCATTACCTAGATTGAGTATTTACTAAGGTCTTACTGGTAGTTCTAGATATTTAAGGCATAAAATATTTTTAATTTTAGTTATGGATTATAGCTTTTATTGTTTTTTGGGATCAAATATTGAATTAACTTTTTTAGCATTGTATATCATATTTTTCTTGTGTATGTTTTTAGGATTCATATGAGGTTCAAAAGTACTAAGTGGTGTTCTAGTGTTTTTAATAGAGTAAACACCATAAAGGGATGTAAAAAAAGGATGATGCATTTTTGGTGGTTTCCAATAGTTTTCTAATTTACCTGATTTTATCTTACTATATGAAAAAAGTTGTTCTGGTTGATACCACCATAAATACAAGTGGTTATTCGAATTTTATATCTAAAATGTGAAAAATGGACTTCATGGAATTAATTTCATAACACCCTTCAATGTGTACCATGACCCCAATTTTCCCCAATTATTCATTTTCCTAATGTGTAAATTTATTGGGTTACCCATTATTACAATCTCTATCTTCTTTTCAAGATATAGATTATAGGTTCATCAATATGGTTCACAAACTAGTATGAGGCATGGTGTTACGTCCTTGTATTGTTTATGGGTATAAAAATCATTGTGATTTTTTTTCTTTTCTGTTTTTCAATACCTTCACATTTCCAGTATTTATGTTTTATAGGATGGGTCAGTGGAATTTCATGAGGTGTTAGTCAAGTGGAACCAAATTCTAATACATGGTGGCCATTTGACATTCATGAGTATTTGGTTGTAGCATAGGTCGGGTACAATGAGGTAGTGTTTAAATTTGGTGATTTTTTCAATTATGGACCAACATTGGTGTAGAACCCAAGATAAGGAATCAATTTATGGAACAAGGAACCTTATCAATTTTAGGGTCACTATGCCATGTCATATGTTTATTTTCTATCCATATTTCTTAGTAGCATGACTATGTTCTGTTGTTATTACCTTATCAAGTGGTCACTCATTTTAAGTTTATTATAAATCATCATTGAACATTAAATATATTCTAGAAACACTTATGACTATAATTTATTACAACATAATCCATTTTCTTTCAACATTTTTTCCCGCATCTGTCCCCTTGGAATCATTGTAAAAGGATTACATCATGGTGATATACAATCCAAAATTCCATATATATTCCCATAACCACCGATTCAAATTTTAATCTACCTCTATCTACCCTAATAATATTAATTCAGTGGAGACTTATTTGGGATATAATTGGATCTCTAAACATAATTCCTTTGTGGATGTAAGTATTGATCAATGTTTTGGTCATTTGTAGGTTTTTCGGTGTCAATCATGGTCTTGGATATATATCTTTATTAAATCTCACATGTATCTCTCTATGAATGGGATTCATCAATCTGGTAAATTTTTGGATCTTGTTTTCTAATCCAATTCACAAATATACTTTTCAAAATTGATGGTTTTTGGATCTTCTGTACTTATGGGGAATTTTTCATGAATTTATTCATGTCCATCATGTATTACAGAGATCCTCAGTTCATCATGGATTATGATTTCCATGTAGGTGTTGTAATTACTATTATATCAGGGTATTCTATTTTCATCATTCATTTTTATTTTATAAACCTTCAAATATTTATCTATTAATGTTGATAAAAAATGGATTTGAATAATTAATTATATAGTTTTAAAAAATTAATGAGAAAAGAATGATTTTGATTAGGTTAACCAAAATGCTATTGGAAATGAGGCTATGTGACATCCTACGGGATAAATTATTCCCCTAGGACCTATTTTACTTGGGTATTTAGTGAACCATGTTACCTTTTATGTAGTGGGAATCAATTATGGATATGAATTTTTAAATTCTGAGACCTTTTTCGTTGGGGTAATATACTCACCAGGTGGATTATTAATCAAAATAATTCTTTGAGGATTATCACTATCCTAGACTAAGGTTTGTATATTGGTACGTATTAACTATTTTAATTAATTATTGGGGTTTCTGAACGTTATGAAATTATTTATAAAACTATTTATATGTTTTATTTATAACATTCGGAAATGGGTGAATTATACATGATTTATATTGATCTATATTTCATTCCAGTGTATTCAATTACATTACTAAAATCATATTATATTGTGAATTTTTCTTATGAAACAAATGTTGTGATCATACTGGGATCTTATGCTCACACTATAAATACAATTTTAGGGGTTTTTAGAACTTTTTTATGATGTAGTAAAGGGATACGTGATCATACAGGGCATCCGATTTGTTACATAGAAGGGTGGAAAATTTTTGAGGTCACATAATGATAGAAGCTGTTGGGAATTAGCATTATTGTGTATATTGGTTTTTTAGATCATTGATCGTTATGTGTATCCAAACTAAATATTTTTCAATGTGTTATTATTCTCTTCATTCTGATATTTTCTCTATTTATATCACATTATTCAGATTGTGGAAAAACTATTCCTAAGGGTATTTCATAATGCCCAAGATCTTATCGACATACCATGGTGATCAGGAATGACCATGTAAAAGTGTCTGGACAAGTATGGGATATAGGTAATTGGGTAATCAATTATTGTTCTTCAAATATTATAATCAAATGGTATTTTTTCTTTATCAATTTAGTATTATTTTCATATTTCTTTGTATACAAGGGAAATGAATTTTGTGACATTAGGTGTAGGTTATGAAGTACTGACTATCCACCTCTCATCATTAAAATCATTAAGTTACCATGGTTGATGGGAATTGGTACTTTTTTGATTTTGAGTTACAATATCCAAACACATTCTCATGTAAATATATTTATAATTTTTATTGAATATTGATATTATAAATTAGAATTTTTTATTGGATCACGTATTCTTGTGTTTTCTTTTATGTTGATATGTATTACTATGCCCACTAAGAAGATGTATATAAATTTCTTTGGATGTTGTTTTGTATGAAACCAAATATTTAACCCCTTTATATGATCAAAATATGTCCAATGTATAAACAGAAACATTTTGATCTATGGAAAAAGTTGTGAGACATGAACCAGTTAATTCATGGGATGATGTTCCTTGAAGGGATGAAGATAAGAAATATGCCAAAGAATTTATTCATAAAAAACCACTCCAAGGGAGTAATTAAATACTTTAGGTGGTGTATTTTTTAGGTAATCTTATAGTTCTATTCAAATTCTTTGATAAACCCAACTCAGTCCAAGTAAAGTGAAACAACTTCAATCTTGAAGGTCTTAGTATAATGAAATGGGACTGAATTTTCTTGAATAATATGTATGTATCATTATGAGGAATGAAATCAAGGCCATATTTATCAAGTAATTATACATTGAATCAATCATCATGGGGAATTATATGGTTTTTTAATCAAGATTTTTAGAATCAATTAAGGATGTATTAATCCCATTTTTTGGTTATAACTGTATGTTTTTTTTTGTAAAGAACTGTATTTATTAAGAAGTTTAAGGTATATAGGTTATATATTGGTCATTTTGATGATATCTAGTCATACATCATTGTGATAATTCTGAAAAACTGTACTAAGGTGGCGGATAAAAGATTTATGTCAGATTATAATATAGCAGTTAAATCAATATTGACATGACTTTTTTTAATGGAAATCGATTCATTGGTTACGAAAAAGGAAAGAGGAAGCTGCATGAGTTTCCTGGGCGGGAGATGGTTCTTCTCAAAATAACACTTCCTTCACAATAATAAGTATCTAATGGATCAACATGTTAAAAATGTTGCTAGACTGACCACATAAAATATTTTTTCCACATGTATCTAAAGGTTTTATACTCATGTGGATGACATTTTCATTTAATCTTCTTTGTTTTAGCCCTATATTTCACATACTATAAAATAGACTACACATTATCGAAAATAACATTGGTGTTGTCTGATGTTTTATGAACACTAGAGTTCCAACCATAGGACTCTAAAAAGAAAAAGTTACATGAAATTATGGAGTTTACAAAGGATATTAATGTGGGAATTTATAGCTACCCAATCCTCTTACACAAATTATTACATTATTTTGGGCATAATTATACATTAAATACAAACCATGGATCAAAGAGACAAATGTATTAGGAAGAATAGGTATATAATTAAAAATTAAGAAACCAGAATAAAAAACCATTTTATTAAACTTTATATGGAGCTCAAAACTTTCTTTGAGATCATATAACTACATTGGATAACCTAGGGAATACATAGAAAAATAGAGTTCTGTAAAAATCCTAGAAAGATAATAATCGTGGAATTGAAGAATAACCAATGATATATAAAGCCTAACAAGATAAAATAAATGGAATGACTCTTAAATAAACCTATAGAATCATTATAAATATAAAATGGTATCATATGACCATGGAAACACATTGAAGTTGAAGAAACAAATAACACAATATAAACAAGATTCAAGGATAACTGCCATGACTATATCAAATGGTGGACATTGTCCCATAATGTATAAGTCTTACTCCATAAGTACATATATATTGTCTCATGATACTAAAAAATTACCCAATTAATTATATATCTATTGAGGTGAAGTAATCATAACATTTTCTCGTATATGTGTGCCACATGAAAAATCAATCACATGGTCTAAACATAAGGGTTCCCCATGGAATGAAATTAGTATCATAATATTGTCATACGACCAACCCAAATAGAATAAAATAATGGTATAAATGAAAAAGGGACTTAAATCATTGATAGACATTATGAATGAAAAAAATTATTATATAATAATAATGATCTCCAACTAAATTGAAATCATGAAAAAGAGTCATAAGGTAAAATTAGAAATATGCTTCTTAAGTAAGGTTTTATGGAAAATAATACAATCCTTCATAAACAACATGATATTTTTTAAAAACCATAAAAGAGAAAAAATATTATTTCATGATATATGGAATTATTTAATAAAAATATCTTGGGTATTAAATAATTTTATGGATTAAACAAGAAAATTAGTAAGAAATGGAGATGTTCCCTTTAATCGAGATTTCGTATCAAGTGCAATTAAAAAGGGAACCTTTTGAAATGTGTAATTACCCATCGATGAAACATTATATGAGATACATAAATATGATTGGAAACTATTCACTTAATAAATGATATGTATATATGAATAATTAAGAGATAAATTTAGATAAACAAAGAGAATGTTTATCCAAAAGTAAATATAGATGTTCAGAGAACCCGCAAATCTTATTTTCGAATGTGTTCTCCACATTAAATTCAAGTTAAGGATAACAAAAATATATTCATTAATTGATTATATTAAGACATTTTAAATATTAATTTAATTTAATTTAATTTATTATGTATATTTATGTCCATTTTGATGATTTATAAGAATTAATTTTGTCATCTTGGGTGTGTTTCTTTTGTGATTTCACGGTCAGTTTGGTCATTTGTAATTATGGAAGATATATTAAAAAGTAAATAATACCATATAAGTAAAAATAAATGGTATTAATAAAAATTATAAGTATAAATCATTGAATATATCATTTTTTGACAGGAGGATGTTTAATTTGATAAAATTCTAACGATAAATGTTTGGATTATTTTGGAGGATTTTATGCTTATCTCGCATTAGATTCCTTTTAGATAATATTATGTCTTAATATTTGTTCCAAAACAGAAAATATGTTATGAAAGAATTATTAGAATCTTATTTATCCATAATTATGGTTTTATGACTTTCCATGAAGGTGGTAATGAAAAATGAAAACTTAGTATCCATGAATATGGTTAATCACCATAATTTGGACAATGGTTTCCTTTCATTAAAATAAAGTATATAAGAAAATGGGTTGGATAGAAAATATTACATTACAAATATTAAATTTTGGTACATACATGATATGGGGTTTATTTTGATTTTATGGATGAAAGTGGTGAGGAGAAATTAAAATTATAAAAAGAAATTAAAAGTAGTAGTTTTGTATTGTAACCTCTTCAACACCACCTCTATTACGGACCCCATGATGAAATTAGAAATGGCCAATTTAATATAACAGAAAAACATTTATGTGTGGATTGTGGGTATGTGAGTGTTTTCTAGATATTTAGAAATATCAATGGATATGAAGGTCTATGGAAAAGTGGTGGTGAGGGGTGACATTAATATGGAGAGGAGATGGGAGTTTTTGTAATTTCAACAAAAAATAATACTATTCTAGAACCAAATGATCAGAAATGAACATTAAATTCATATGGGATGAAATTATAGGCCATATATTATCTACTTTTGTTTTATTTAGGTTTTTTTTTATTTTTTTAAGTAATTTAATAATTTTTTAATCCCCTAAATTGTCAATATTTTAAAATTTGAAACAAATCAATTTTTTCATTAAAATCATCATGTGAATAAGTAAAATTTAAATAACTATTTAGTATATATACAAAATGTTATGGTAATCAATATAGTTTTTATAGATCAGTAAATATATCAAATTATATTTATTTTTTATATTTTATTATCATTTATTTGATATTTTCATTAATTGAATAATTACTACATTAGCATAATGTAAGAATTTAAGGTATTTAATTACTCCAAAAAATGAAAATAATTTAAAATGTTTACTATAATAATTTTAGACTTAAAAATTATATTTACTATCAAAGATATCTCCTATATTACTACACATTTATAATGTTACAGTTAAAAAATACAATAGTGTGATGTCTTTCACATTACATTAAATAAAATAATTTAATGACTATAATCATTGCCAAATGGCATTGAATAATCATATAACTGAATCCTAAATTATTAGGGATAACATTTAATAATGAAATAAAATAATTAAATGTTTTAGTGTCATTTTATAGTCCTTATCTATTTATTTTTTCCCATTATTACCCGATTTAACCTTTATCAAGGTAATTTTTTTGTTAAAGCCACTATTCATGTTAATCAAAAATAAAATAGACCTATTTACTAAATTGGGACCTCCTAATTCTAAATATGTAATCTATTTTTCAAAATTCAAAGCAAATATAATATTCATAATTTAATTTGAATTCATATTGGAGAAATGCAATGAAAAGATGTTTTCATAAAAACGCCCATTGTTTATAATAATGTGTTTCTATACTAATTAGATGCATACAAATAATTAAAAATACCAATATTAGATTATTTATAATCAATATTAACTTTTTAATCAAAAATATTCCAAAATAGAATTATTATTTGTAAATTCATTAAAATAAAATATTGTTTCAATGAAAATTAATGTTTATAATATTCATTAAAATTTAAATCATTCTAAATAATATAAAAAATTCAACCTAATATAAATTTAACATGTTGAATTCGAGAATTATTTTTATTTGGTAATTTAAATTTTATATATTTTTTTAGTATTATATATATTTACTTTCTCATAGAATGAAAAAATTGATTTTTTGAAGAAAACATATTTTTATTGAATATTTCAACATTAATAAAAATTTAGTTTTATTTCCTAAGAAATAATAAATAAATATATTTCATAATATTGTTATTTCAATTCAAACCTTCCAATTCAATGCCCGATAGTTATATTTTAATAATATTTTAAGGTTTTTCTAAAGTTGTTGGTGCATAAAAAACAAGATACAAAATAAAATAAAATATTTATAGAGAAATATTTAGTATAAATATTGGGGAGATACATTATTTACCCATTATGAACTTCCACCAAAAAACATCATTTTTCATTGTAATGTGAAAACACGTGAGGGTACTTCTCCATCACCGTTTCCTCTTATTTCTATATCTAATATCTTTATTTGTGGTTCCTCAATAGTACTTTAACCAGGCAAGTGGCATTATTGTGTATGACATTATCTCAATAGTTTATGATTTTCATTAGCTACACCTCATTAGATAGATTCTTTTCCATCCATTCCACCTATGAATTTAATACATGCGAGGGTTTTGGTAAGTACTACTTCAATAGGGATATGTAGAATACATCATGTAATTGAGACATGGTCGGTGGAAGTGTTAATCAATATGCTATAACCATGACGCAATCAAGAATATCAAAGAGGATGATGTACCTAGGACAAAGATTTCTATTAATTCTAAATTTCTTGAATCTCTTCCCAAGAGATATGTGAAGAAATACCTTATCTCCAACCTCAAACTCAAACTCTTGTAAATGATTGACTTTATAGCTATCCTTTTGAATTTGGGAATCTCTGAAATGTAACTGAATGGTCTTTACATTTTATAACATTTCATGGAAATTTTTTTCCCTAGAAGCATATGATATCCAAATTCATTCCACCATGTAAGAGTTCTATAACTCATCCCATAATAGAAATCATATTGTTTGATTTGGATACTTTAGAAAACATGTTGTTGTTTGATAACTCAAATAGTGGAAGATGTTAATACAATACCAATTTTAATTAAATTGAACATTCTTGCAACATGTCTCCCCATGTCTAAGTGGGGTACTAAGACTGTCTATCAGTTTGAGGGTGATTAGTTGTAATGAATTTCAACTTAGTTTTTTGGAAAAATTTGAAGACATTTCCAAAACATGTAGTTAAATATCTTACCAGTTTTGGATACATTTCATAATAGTTCTTCATGTATCCCCAAAACTTCTTATATGTATAACAACGAAATTTTATTTAGTGAGAAATAATATCAAATTTCAATAATGTGAGATATATTCTTAAGATGATCCACAATAACACATAAAAAATTATTTCCTATTGATTTATTCAGAAGTCCAGTCACAAAGTCACTGGAAGTGTTTTTCCATTACCATGTATGTATAGGAAATTGATACATCATATCATTTTATGTTTTCCTTTAAAACATCAGTTGGAGACATACTAGACAATTTTTTGTATATTCAATGATCCCTTTATTTATATAGTCCTGCCCATAATGTTCTTAGAGATCTCGGTAAATATTTTATCTCCCTATGATAATGGATAAGTTTGACCTATGTGAAGCATTACAAATATCCCTATTTATCTTAGTATTTAATGGTATATAACATCATTATCTAAATATTATAACTCCTTCTTCATATATTTTGAACTCTATGAATTTCCAATTTCTGATAGATTCCACCTTTTTGTGAATTTCACATAATTTTTGCGAGCTTCCTTTGTATTTTCTATATATTATGGTAGAAAAATAAATTGATATCAGTATGAAGATGTTCCTTACCATATAATTCCCTTGTCTATACATTACATTTCTCTGTAAATATTAACCCTTTAAATTCCCATCATTGACAAAGTTTCATGATACAATATTCTTAAAACATTTTCCACTTTATATTCATTTAAATGATGGTAGTTGTTTAAGAAGACATAATCATTAATGAATTTTAACGATATTCTCTGAAAAACATTAATATCATTCTATGTGAATATATATTTTAATCTCTTATGATCTGCATATATCTAAAACTTCTCCCCATTGATATAATGCTTCTTGATTTTCAATGTGTAGATCGCAAAATCCAACTCTGGATCCTGAGTGGGATAGTTTCTCTCATGAAAATTAAACATCCTTTTGGAGTAGTCTATTACTGTATCATTTTCATCAGCACACATCATTATCCCTTTATTGATTCATCTCTATATACCACAGAGACCTATCCACTAGTAGGATGTCTAAATACAAGTTCAGTGATAAGCCTCTTTTTATAATCATTGATGCAGTCCTAAATTAATTGACCTAGAAAAACCTTAAACCTTCCATGTAATCTGGGTTTGTTATATTTATAATCATTTCAGTTCCAAAGAAATCATTAGTAATACCCATATTAATCATGGAATCTACAAATCTCTATTATTGATCCTGGTTTTGGCCACTCCTTAATTTCCATTACCTTATAAGGGTCAATAGATAACCCTTACCTATTAAAAGTATTCCCCAAGAAAAATAATTTCTGCATATATATCTCACATTTAATATAATGTTCACATTGTTTTTCCCTTATCAATGTTCATTTAATAGTACACTAATTCTCCCCAAGCTTCTCCTTACTCTTAGAGTATATAAAAATATCATATATAATGACTACATTTTTTTTGAGGTAATATCTAATAACTATAGTCATTATCTAAATGAAAATTTCTAAATAATTACCGAGTAACAAGGGTATAACAATGAACTCATAGTTTTTTCACCTCATTAGAAAGGTAGTTTTCGAAATATATTCCTTTTTCACCTTTAATTGGTGATACACTACATGAATGTACACCATAGAGAAATAATTTTACCTACACAGTTGATCAAAAAAGTCATTTATCCATAGAATGTGATAATTTTTCAATATCATGATACTTTTGAGCTCAAGATAATGTATTCATAGTTGTAATGATCCCCCATTCCTCCTGATAAAGAGGACAGATTTATTATAGAGTGAACCATTAAAGAATATGAAACCATTGACCAGATTTTATTATTACGTCTTCATCAATTATGAAAAACAAATCAAATATATTTTTAATATAGTCGTTCATATGGTCAAAAATTGAGGTATACAATCCATTTATAACTAAACATCTTTGTCTTGAGGAAGACTGGGTAATTCTTTATAAAGACTGGGCATGTCTTCATGAATGGTTATAACTCTTATGACAATATTATGGGCCAGATATGATATTCATAATGAAATAATATCCACACTTGAGTTGATGAATCTTAAAGAGATTACTCATCCTCAAGACACTTGTAATGAATTAGAAGATTCCTCTTTGATGTAATCTCTGATCTCCCTATATCGAAATATGATGCGAGATTTATATAAAGATAGCCAATATGTTCTAAATAAAGAATAAAAACCCACCAAAGGAAGCACTATGATATTTTATGAGAGGTTTATACCACAAACATTGACTAGGGAGGGGTTATATACATTTGTGGAAATAATTTCCCAATATTATGTTTTCATAGACACTTTAACCTCTATATTTTGAGGCTATTTTTGAATTGTTATACTAAACATGAATTATATGAATGACTTCAAAGAACTAGAAAAAAAGTGTACTTTAAATATTCCTATATTGATTACCAATGTCAATTTTAGCACATCATTTTTAGGATCCACCATAACCATAGTGATTGCATATTCCCTTTCTTACCACCATAGAGTTTATTTTCATTGATTGTCTAGGACAACACTCGGTATAGGGAATTAAATCATATAATCACCATGTTCCTTACACATTAAACACTATACTTCAATACGAGGTTTTATATGAACCTTCCTTTGTTATTTCAAATTACTGGGAATCTTCAAATACCTTCATAAATGATTAAATTGATTCCCCTCTCTTACACATTTGAAGGATCTCCTTGTTCCCTTTAGGAAATTCTTGGAAAGCTTTATATCATTATTTTACCATGTGGGATGTTATTTTTTCTTTCCTCCATGGAATTAATCTATTGATCCTCCAATATTAAACTCCATATACTTATTTTTATTTTCAATCCCATGAGAGTTTTGTATTTCTCTAATCTCCATCACAACCTTAATGGAACAACAATAAATCTCTTTATAGATATCAAAGAATCATATCACCAATTTTTTTAGAGTTCAATTTAACCAACTAAAGAAGAGATACACCATTATTTTGTTGTTCTTGACAAATATAGAGGTGTTTTGTGTAATAAATTTAATATTTTTGAAAAACACTCCATTGGACTCATCTACCATTTTCTTCATCCCAAAGAACTCCCTACTCTTCTTATGACAGAGTATTCAGGGAAAATATTTATTAATAAATATTTTCATGAATCCTTTCCAATCCATGGAATTACATTCCTCTTTTAATATCATGTTCTTGATCAGTGTCCAACACTAATCACCTTCCCCAAAAATATTAGAGACGTCTAATCCAACATTATCTTCCATAAAGAACTGGAAGACCGGGAATATCTCATCAATATATTTAATCCATTGTTATTCAATTAGGTTATTAGAAGATACACTAAATATATGAGGCCTTTTCTTATAATGGTTACCACCACAACCAGCTCTTTAATGGAGAATGGGGGGTTTTACACATGATTCTAGTCAATGATCATTATATTAGATATTGAGCTCATACTATCTTGAACTTATGATCCCTTGTTCCCATCATGATTGGAATCTCATTTGGGAAACCACCACATTTACAATCACATTAGTTACTGTAATGGGTTCTTCTATTTCCCATCATTAACTAAAAACAAAAACTAAATTTAGTGATATTTAACATATAGCTAATGAGTATATAAATATAAAAATATGTACATTTAAGGATAAACTAATAAATGAAAAGTATATCCAAAATTTTGGATCCATACGTTTCTATATAGGTAATCCATGGTTGGAGAATTATCAGTAAGGGTATCTAATAAAATATTCCATTTCTAATCACCATACCTATCTAGAATATCATCTAATACAAACTATAGAAACTCAATCTTGTTTAAAATATTATGAAATGATTCTAGTAATAATTATCCATTAACTAAAAATAAATGACTTAAAAGTATAATGTCTTTGGATGACTTATTACATAATTGGATATCATGAAAATAAAAAAAAAACATATTTTTATTAATCTCCATAATGATATCAAATTCCATTTGAGAACCTACAACTTCATAGGACTACATGGGTAATACATAGAAATAAGTGGGGATCTATAAAACCATGTAATGGAATAAACATGGGATTGGAGAATTACATATGAGTTGCAAGGCATAACAAGATTACATAAAAGGCATGGATCATGAGTACACATATATAATCATAAAATATAGAACATTAAAACATATGATGAAGGAAACATTGAAAATTGGAAGCAACATAAATTAGAACATAATAAAAATTCTAGACTAACAACCAAGAATATATCTCATGATGGATATAATCTAATAATAGATAAGGCTTACCACCTAATACCATACATAACATCTTAGGAGGAAAAAAATTCCAATGCAATTACATATCTATTAAAGTGCACCCATCATAACATGTTCATTAATATTTGTTCCACATAAATAATCTTACATAAGGAATAATCATAAGGATAAACCATGAAATGAAATGGATATCATAGTCATTTCACAAGGAATAATAAAAGGGCATTAAATAGTGGTATCTATAAAATAAGGTATCAAAATAATTATAGGTCATTATTAAAGGAAAAACTAAGAATATATCAACAATTATGACTTATAATTGAATTGAAAACTTAAAAAATTGGTTATGTAAAAATATTAGTGTTCAACTTAAGTACGATGGGGGGGATAAAGTGTCATTATAGATGAAACCTTATAATTATCATTATAAAATCAAACATGAAAAAATAGTGTCCATGATAGATTACATGTTTCATTGATATATTTTGAGGAATAAATCATTTTTTTAGTTTAATTTAATATAGTTAACAAACGTTGATGTTTCCTTTAATATGTTTTTTATCTAGAGGGATTAAGATGATAACCTTTTAAAACATATAATTCTCCATAGAATAATGATTAATTGAGAAACATAAAAAATTTCAGAACATATAAATAGAATATATGAGAATTATATAGTATGAGTTAAGAGAATAATTAATGAAAATAGAGAGAAATAATTATCTACTAGAAATAAGGATGCTTTGAGTGATATCATACCATATGTACAGATGCATTATAAACACGCATATAATGTCCTGGATAATAAAAATAGATTCATGAATATATTAATTCATGACCTCATTCACAAATATTTTATTTTTTTCATATTTTTATTGAGATAATTTATGTCTATATTGACGAGTTAAAAGGTACGATTTCATCTTTTCAAGAGTGTTCGTTCAAAGGTTTTATGATGTATTAACATGTGTATAATTATGAAAGTATTTTAGTAATGGGAATAATATTACATTAGTGAAATGAAATTTTATTCATATAATTTTATAATTTTAAAAGGACCCATATATCATCTTTTTTCTTACATTAGTATGATTAATTTCATAAGGTAAAAATGATTAATGTTCAGATTATTTTTGTTGTTTTTTAGAACATCTTACATTAGATAAATTCTATTTAATATTGTAAAAATCAGGGTATTGATAGAATATGAAATTTTCCTATTTATTAATACATTTGGATTAAATATTAATTTGACATTAATGGGGTTTCTATGTTCGATGGCGTACCAAACATGTAATAATGGGTCTCTCTGAAATCTCTTGTTGCGCACAAGGCTGAGTCATACTAAAAAGAATATTATAATATTATTTGAAAAGGTAGTTAACACCTTTCCGCTGTATTAGTGGGAATAAATATAAAAAACTAAAATATGATTATAAATATTTTTTAAATGTATTTTTTATTTATCCATCTAATTTTAGAGGCTTAAAATAAAAATGGATACAATTTTATGTATGAAATATTCTAATATTCTTTAAAATTTGGATTACCACCTTTTTATGTAGAACCATTTTTAAATATATTTTTTTTGTCAATTTTTGTTTTCCATTTTTCAAAATAAACTTTTTCTTTAGAATCAGGACATCAAAATATACTTTGGCTAAATTTTTTGTATTTTTCTAAGAAAGTTCATTTTTTGTGAATTGTGAAAAATTCTGAATTGTAATTAAAAACATCCTTTTAATACAATTTTATATATAGTTAGATTATAGTTTTTGGCTTTTAAAGTGTAATTGGATTATATATTTACCATTTAATACAATGTTGGTTGTTGGAATAATGTTAAATTTTAAATTGAAAATAAACAGTTACAAAACTTTTGATAGTTATTATTTATTTAAAACAGGCTTTTTGGTTTTGACAACGAGAATTAATATTAAATTTTATTTTAAAAATTCTGTGCTTAGAATTTGGATAAATGGATTCCATATTTGGAATTAGGAGGTCCAAATTGTGTAAACATGTATCCTTTTTTAGACATTATGAATAGTAACTTTAGTAAATATTTTATTTATCATGGTTAAAGTGTAAATACGATAAATAAGGGTAAATATTAATATTATAATAATATTAAATTACCCTAACACATGCATGAAACCTATTTTCTAATACATGTCAAACCATGGGAATCCTGGGGTCGATTTTGGGAAACTGTTGAGAAACTTGTAAGTGAAAATGACACTTTATAATAATTAATCTATGCTACAGAAAATGTAACTTAAACAAATATATTTTAGTAAAATCATTTTTATATGGGGTTATATAAGTGAAATGTGAATATTTAAATATTAATTACAAATATAAAATGATTTCCTACATCATGTTATTTTATTTATAATTTTTAAGCATCAAAAAAATAAATTTATTTATGACACAATGATGATGTAGTGATTACCTTTTTAATGAATGTTTAAAATAAATGATATTATAAATATTAAAATAAATTTATTTTGAAACTTTTTATGAAATCTACGAATTTTATATATAATTATGACTTGTTTCTTTATAATTTATGAACTTATTTGGAATGAATATCATGTTTTTGGATTTTAAAAAAAGTCATGATATTAAAAATATATATTGAAATAAATGTGTTTTTTAAAACAAATATTATTAAATTAATTGATATTATGATACAAAAAATATAATATTCATCCAGATGACATACATAAGGTTTATAATTTCATTAATGATCCTCTTATGGTTACATTGGAATTTTATGGTAAATATATTTACCATATAGTATGAATATACAAGAATACATGGTAATAGTTAAATAAGTTAAAAAAGGGTTAAATATAAAATATATGGATTAAAAAACTATCTAAAACCTATAAAATTATTATTGGATGTTTCTATTTAGTCTTATATTTATCATATCTTTGAATTTATTTAGTAGTGGACCATTTGAAATAGAAAATAATTTTATAATAAAATAATACTTTCAAATATTCTTAAATAGCCCCTCCTCCATCTTATAAATGGACAACACCTCTAACCCATTACTCACTCCCCTAAAACCCCTTAAATAAACCAAACACTACTCAAATAATCTCATAAAATCCATATCTTTCACCTAGAGGCCTTACTTTGGGAAGAAAGAATTTTAATAAATCTTTTTCGTTCAAACCAATTAGAGTTACCCAATTTAAAGTTAACGTATTTTCAGAAGTTATTTTATTATATTATCCTTATTCACTACCTATGATATTATTGTTATTTATTTACATAAAAAACCATTATAATAAATATAATAGGTTTTTTTTAAAATATTTATTTGAACTACACTTCTATGCTCCTCCATCTAATGGATACGAACATACTGTTTCTGTGAACGGTGAACTACTGCCCCACGAAACTATGAGTGTTGAATTATATCATAATGCCTATAATGGTGGAAATTATGTTAGAAATGTATTTATATGTGATATAAATTATATTTATATTGTCTCTATAGTTCATTATTTTTAATTTATATCATACCTTTATGGTTTTCATATTGGGTAAATATGCTAATTTTATTTGAGGAAGTGTAGACTACCATCCTCTCAAAGTGAAATGACTCATTTATTCCATACGTGGAACACTTAAATAATTGAGTTAATGAAGTTATATAGTATATTAAATTAAAATTATTATTTATCTATGTATCATTAATTTTTCATTACATTAAATCTGAAATAGCAATGAAAGTATCATTCATGCATACGTATGACTTACGGTCTCTATGAATAGTGCAATTCATTTCTTATCTCAAAATGTTATATACTATTATAAATAAATATATTAAATGGATATATATGATATATATGATATCTAAATCATTAATATCATTATAGAGATAATGTAATTTTGACCACATGGACAACCTGTAATTACAAGAAGTTCATTTTTGACTCAAGTTCTGAATATTGACAAAACAACCATTATTAACTTAAATGATTATGTAATGTTAATGACATGGTAATAAGTAATATAAAAGAAATAAAAAAATTAAAAACTTTATTAATCAAGTATAAACTATCTTTAATTTATTATTCAATAAATTAAAAAATTAATGAGTCATGTCGGACACAAGGTAAGGGAACATATTAACCAAATTTCCATTCTTTGGGTAAACTTCTACATCATGATTATGTGGTGCTATGAATATGTGTGAATAACATCTGATTGTATTACACATAATATCCAATTATATTGGGTGTATTTATTTTTTTAACGCATAATTATTTCACTAATTTATCCTTAATGTAATGATATGATCTCTGTTAGGGACTTCATCTCAATGTGCTTTCTTTGAGGCACATCTTGATGTTATGCACCTTTATTATCCTATATGGTGTATATAAAAACATTTTGACACATTATATCATGAACAAGAATATTATCATAATATTTAATGTTTTCTTTAATGTTATTTATTAATGAATTTTATTCAAGTGTACCTCAAGTGGTAAGAGACTCTTTAACTAAAAAATCATTTTAAATGTTTTAAAGATCAAGACTTCTAAATCATTCTCCTTAATTTACATGTTTTTAAAATAGTTTTTAGGATTTATTTATATGGGAATTAATTTTTTAAAATTTTAATTCATTTAAAGGATTCAAAGTGGTATGGGACAATTTTTTATAAAAATCTCTTCACTAAATGTTATAAATGATTTTGGAAAATTGAATGATTATTTCTCTGTCTTAAAATGTTATATTTTGATTGGAATGGGGAAAAGTTATCATTAATTTATGATTTTTTTATTTGTTATTAATATTTTATTGTTCTTGGGCATTTTTTATGCATATCGGGGGTTCCGTTATAATATTAGGGTGGGTGAGCCCGAGATATCTATACAATGCATTGGGTAACTCGATAGAGGTAAAAGTTAATGTTTCTCCTAAGTGATTTAGGTAATATATTGTGTGGGATATTATAAATGTAACTCCCTACGTAGCTATTAAAAGAAAAAACATATGTAAGTTATGTATTCCACAAGTTACCTTTATGATTTATGATTTCATGTGTTATTTATAAATCTTATGATTTTTTGTAGTATGCTATGATTGAAAAATATGATTTCATTTATTTGAATGTATTAATGGACTAATTATTTTTTTTCATGGTTTATAAGACTTAATTATCTTTTTATACCCATCCCATGTATTTTAAATTTTTTCACATGATATAAGGAAGGGTAATAGAAAGGAATAATTTATGAATATTTTTGTGAAGAAAATAAATATTGTTTTCTTTTAAGAGTTGTTATTCTATGAAAAAATGGATACTGAGTAGAAGTGTATACTTTTTAATATTTGATATGTAATGTAATAGTTATTTCCTAATTCTGTAAAACTCTAAACATTAAAATATCCTCAATGTCAATTATTATATTAATTCATGTTTATGTAATGTTTACAGTGGAGGCCTTTTAGTTGGTATTAGTGGTCAATTTATATAATTTCAGAGGATAGGGTGTTAATTAATCATAAGTGACATAACCATAATGGTTAGAATATTAGAAAGAGTCATAGTAATTTTTGAAAAATTGAATGGGTTTAAGATAACATGAATATGTTTATCTTGGGGTTTACCCACCTCATAATATATTATATGATGATTTTTCTGATATACTCACACTGAATATTTTTATTATAGTAAATATCTGGATCTATTAGGAACTAAAGTAAAAATGGATGTGAAGAAAACCATGATAGTTTTTTAATAAGAAACTAAAGGTAATGGTCTATATGATGAAAAATCATTTGGTTATTCTCAACCAACTATCTAGAGTCACAATTGACCCCCTAAACCTTAGTGATTTTTATAAGGCATCGTATATGTGATAAACTAATACTAATGGGAGTTCAGGTAATAACCATAATGGAATGTATATTCAAAACCATACGTGTCATGGATGTGAAAATAGACACCTAGGAAAATGCTTCCAAGGTATGAAAAGATTCTATAGATGTGGTAATGATGGACATAAATAAAGAACATGCCGTGGAAAAAGGAATCATCCAGTTGAATCCAGGAAAGGGAAAGAAGTTCTTTCCAAATAATCAATTGAATTATTTAAATGTGATGTGCATAGTTATTATAATAATAGTTTTCCTAAAAAGAAAGTCTGGGAATGGGACCAGAAGGATCATAAAAATATATTTTTACCAATTCCTAATAACATTCCAATTGAAGATGAGGAAACTGAAAATAACCTATAATATGTATGGATTATTTCTTGGCCGTTGTTTTGATATTATTGAATCATAGGGAATGATTCGTGATTTTGTTTATAGGAATTATTTATTGTAGAATATATTGTAAAATAATGGTTAATGGATCATGATGAACATTAAATGAGTAATAAATCTAGATATAAGGGATTCGAGAGTTATGGTATAGTTTAGGATGATGAAATGCATAAAAGTATTAAAGCTCTTTTGATTATGGGATTGCTTTGGAATATTTTTTCTATTATGTGTAACCCTGAAGTTGGATATGTGAAAATTTTATTAAAAATGAATTATATATTATAGTGTGTACAAAATGGTTAACCATAGAGATTCAGGTGATATTTTTTGATCAAATTATGTGTTATTAAATTGGAATGAAAATGCTAGTCATGAGATAATATTTGTGGTTCAAATATGTTTTGGTATTTTTAAATAATTTACCTCATTTTTTAGAATTATATAAAATATTATAATTTTAAAAAAAATACAATAAGAAGACCATGTGACAACCCATCGCATCAGCAAATTCTGTGGGAATCAAACCCATAAAAAATGTACAATTGGGATTTATCTCCTACTAGTAGTCTACGTGAATTCCCTAGTTAGTATGAGAAATTATTTTTGGTTAAATGATTTTATGGATCAATAATTTGTTGAGTTTGGGAACTTATGTTTTCTCAAATAGATATCCTTAGTATAGGAAAATGATTTGGTGATGAATTGATAAAATTTATTTTGGAAGACGATCCCTCTTTTAAATAAACACTATATGCCTAAGGAAAATAGAATACATTGGGATTTCATTTGTGGAGTAATTGTTGAAGTTTTACTTTGGAAGAATCCAATTTTTTATTGTGGAAATATGATTGTTTAGATAACTTATGGAAATTATTAACCCATCTTAGAGAACATGTTATTTGGTTAATTACATTGTAGTATGAGTCTTTATGAGTAATCGATGTTATTAGGAGATAAATGTTACCATTTTTGTGAAAGACTATGTGATCAAAAACTTCGGATTTTTGGGTTTCAAACATAGTTTGGAAAATTTTGAATACTTTTAAAGACAATTGTGCATTGAATGGTCTTTGTGGATCTTTGGTTATTGTTTGTTCAATTTTGAAGATTAAGAGTAGTATTTTTTATTAAATATTATCCCTTTTGGGGGAATATCATATATTGTACTAACCTTTTGGGTTTTAGTTAATGTTTAAGAACATGGGAAATATATAGTTTATCTTTTTTGGATTATGTTATTATCTATAAGTTTGTTTTATCACTTCAGGTGTGACTAAGTTATCTTGAATACTCATCATTTGGGAAAATATGAGTTTTTGGTAGAAACTTATTAATGGATGAAACTATACTTGAAAAGTAAGGATATTTCCTTATGTTCTTATTTAATATCATAAAAAATATCTACAACATAATTAATGGGATATTAAAACAAATTTTTTTATTAATCCTACTAGGGAATCAATTACCATTTAACCTATAAAAGTTGTGGAATTTTTTTGTTGGTAAATTTCACAGGGTCATGCTTTTTATTACTCTCCATCAGAACATGACACTTAGTTTATCTTCCAAATCCATATTTTGATACATGGAATCATAGTATGGTTTATCTCTGGTGACCTTTGTACATCACTTTCCTTATTTTAATGTGATATTTTATTTACTCTTTTTCTGATGTGGGGATTTCAATGATGTTTACAAGCCCAATTTTAAAATAGTAAGGAGGCAATTTCCAAATTAGAGAAGGAAGTAATGACCCAAGTATTTATAGAAAAAAACTTTTTCATATTTATTAATACTTGTGAATTAAATATTAAATATTATTTAAATGGGATTATATGTTTTATGGAATACCTGACATGCAACAATGTGTTTCCCCAAAATCTCTTGTTGCACACAAGGCTGAGTCATACTGAAAAATAATAATATAATATTATTTTAAATGGTAGTCAGTGCCAAGTCGTTGTATTAGTGGGGTTGAAAATATATAACTAAAATATTATTATACATGTTTGTTAAATATCTTTACATTTATCCAATTAATTTTAGAAGCATAAAAAAACAGATCAAATTTTTCGCATGAAATACTCTAATATTCATTAAAATGTCGATTTACCGCCTTTTGATGGAGAAATTTTTTAAATCTAGTTTTTTCACTTTAATTTATTTCATTTTAAAAAGTAAAATTCTTTTTTAGAATTGGTACATAAAAATTTACTTTGGGTAATTGTTTGATATTTTTCTGATAAAGTTCATATTTTAGAAATAGTGAAAAATTCTACATTTTAATTCAAAACATCTTTTTAATATAATTTTTTATATAGTTTGATTGTTATTTTTATTGGTTTTGTAGTGTAATTGGATTATATTTTTCCCATTTAATACAATTATTTTCATTTTAAGTAATTTCACTATGAAATTTAATATAATCATGCATCAATATTTTGATAGTTCTTATTTCTTAAGAACTTGCTTTTTGGTTTTGACAAAGGGAATTAATTTTAAATTAATTTCATCAACTTCTGTGTTTTGAATTTAGAAAAATGGATTTCATATATGGAATTATAAGGTTCAAATTGTGTAAATAGGAAATGGATTTTAGACATTACGAATAGTAACATCAGTAAATATTTTATTTACCATGGTTAAAGGGTAAATATGGTAAATAAGGATAAAAAAATAATATTATTAAAATATTAAAATACACTAACATGTGTCCTAACACTATTTGATGTTACATGTCCAACTATGGGTATTGTTGTGTTGATTTGGGGACCTCATAGATCCACTTGTATGTGAAAAGGACACCTTATTAAAATTAATTTAAAGTTACAGAAAATGTAACAAAAACATATATCTTTTAGTAAAATAGTTTTTATATGGGGTTATATAAGTGATATATTTTACAATAAATTTTAATTAAAATATAAAACTATTTACTACACCATGTAATTTTATTTTTTATTTTTAGATATCAAATAAATAAATTTATTTACGACATAATGATGATGTAGTGATTATATTTTTAATGAAAGTTTTAAATAAATGATTTTATAAATATTAAAATAAATTTATTTTGATAAATTTTATGCCATACACGAATTTTAGAGATAATTATGACTTGTTAAATTTTAATTAATAAATGTTTTTCGAAATAATCAAGTGGTTCTGGATTTTTAAAAAAGTCTTGATATTAATAGTATATAAATTTACATAAATGAGTTTTTAAAAAAAATATTATTTTATTAATTTAAATAAGAATCCTAAAAATTTAATATTAGGAAAAATAACATGGATAAGGTTTATAATTTCATTAATGAACCAATTTTGGTTCTATTGTAATGTTATGACCAATATATTAACCTTATAGTATGAATATACCAAACGACATGGTAAAAGTTAAATAAGATAAAAAAGTGATAAATAAAAAGGATAAGGAATAAAAATATCCAAAAGATGTCTAATTATTATTGGATAATTTTATTTACACATATATTTATATTATTTTCTAAATAAATTATTTTTTACCTTTTGAAACCGAAAATCATTTTATAAAAAAATAATACTTTCAAACATTCCTAAAGAGCCCATCCTCCCTCTTATAAAAGACCACCACCTCTACCCTCTTACTAACACCAGCCAATACCATTATCTCATTAAAATATTTCTCCTATAAGCTCATACATTTCCTCTATTCCACCCAGAGTCCTTACGTCGGTCATAATTCAAATCAATAATTCCTTTTGGTTCAACCCAAAAGGAGTTACCCAATTTAAAGGTAACATCTTCTCTCATGTTTTTTCAATTATTTTCCATCTCAACTCCCTGTGATATTATTATTCCTAGATTACATAACAACACCAATATCCTTAATATACTATGTTTTTTGTATGAGAACTATTCAAACAACACTTCCACACACCTCCATCTAATTGATACGATTATACTGTTTTTGTGGATGGTGAACTACTACCTCACAAAATGATGGTTGTTCAATTATCTCCTATCGAGTCTCATGGTGTCCATTAAGATGTCACTATATTTATATATGATATATATATTATATTTATATTATCATTATTCTTTTTATTTATCATTTATATCATACCTTTTTGGTTTCCATAATGGGTAAATATGATAATTTCATTTGAGGAAGTGCGGACAGACGCCCCCTCAAAGTGATATTACTCATTCATGCCATACATGATATGATAAAGGATGGAGGTCGTGAAATTTTATATTAAATTATAATGTTATTATAATATACCTATGTATCATTACATTTTCCTTCTATTAAATATGAAATTTAAAGGATAGTAGCATTCATGGGTACGTACGACTTACCGCCTTCATGAATTGTGGATTTCTTTTCTTATCTCTAGATGTTATATACTATTATAAATACAAATATATACTATCTATATATTATATATATTATATCTAAATCATGAATATCATTCTAGAGATAATATTGTTTTGACCACATGGACAACATGTAATTATAAGAAGTTTATTTTTGACTCAAGTACCAAATATCGACAAAACAACCAATATTAACATAAACGATTCTCTAAAGTTTATAACGTGGCAATAAGAAATTTAAAAAGAATAATAAACATTAAAACTTTATTAAGAAAGTATTAAATTAATTTAGTTTATTATTCAGGAAATTAAATAATGAATGAGTCAAGTCGGACATGAGATTAAGAACTTGTACACCCTATTTTCATACTTTGGGTAGACATCTACTTCTTGATTATGTTGTGTTATGAATATGTGTTAATGACCTTTGATTGTTTTAAACACAATATCCACTTATATTTGGGGTATTTAATTATTTTTCATATAAATATATTATTAATTTATCTTTAATATAATGATATTGTCTTTGTAAGGGACTTCGTCTCAATATCCTTTAATTGAGGCACATCTGGATGTTATGCTACTTCAACATCCAATATGGTATATATAAAAACATTTTGACATGTAATTTACTGAATTAGTATATTATCATGATATTTAATGTTTTTTTAATGTTATTCCTTAACAATTTTTATTCATGTGTATCTCAAGTGGTAAGAGACTCTTTACCTAAAACATAATTTTAAATGTTTTAATGATTTATTCTTCAAAATCATTCTCATTAATGTCCATATTAAAAAATTGTTTTAAAGATTTATTTATATGGACAAAATTTTTGTAAAATATTAATTCTTTTAATTGTTTCAGAGTGGTATTGGACACCTTTATCTAAAAATATCTTTAATAAATGTTTTAAATTGTTTTGTAAATGGATTGACTATTTTAGTATCTCAAAATTTTATATTGTGATTGGAATGTGGAAATGTTCTCTTTCCTTAATTATGATTTTTTATGTATTATGAATATGTTATTGTTCTTGATAATTTTTTATGAATACAGGTGGTTATGTGATAAACCTAGGGAGGGTGATCCTGATATATGTCTCCAATGCATTGGCTAACATTACAAAGGTAAACATTAATGTTTCTACCAAGAGATATAGGGAATATACTCTGTTGTGTATTCCAAATGTAACTCCCTACGTATCTATGAAATATAAAATGTATCTATGTTATGAATGCTACATGTTACCTTTATTATTTGTTATTTATATGTATTATTCATATATTTAAGGATTTTGTGTGGTATGCCAAAAATTAAAAAGTATGATTTCCTTGATTTTTATTCATTGATAGAAAAATGTTTTGTTTCCTTGTTTTATAACCCTTACTGAGCTTTTTATGCTCATCCCATGATTTTGTAATGTTTTTAATAGGATATAAGGCAGGGTAAGAGAACAAAAGAATTCAAGAATATTTTTATCATGCAAAGAATTGTTGTTATCTTTTAAGAGTATTTATTTTACGAAAAAACTTAGGTTTATTAGAAGTGTCTACTTTGTTATATGTGAGATGTAATATAATAGTTATAGCCTAATTCTATAAAATTATAAAATTTAAAAGATCCTCAATGCGAATCATTATATTAATTCAAGATTATGTAATGTTTACGGTTGAGGCCTTATAAATATTAAATCTATATATTGGTTAAATAAACTGAACAACTCTATAGTATAATTATCAAAATATTATTTAACCTTAATAATAGTATTATGACTAGATTCTAAGATGGTAATTGAAAAAACCAATAATCCTTGGATAAGGAAAACCAACATAACTTCGACACTAGTTTCCTTTCATAGAATATAGGGAGATGATAAAAAGATACAAATATAAAATATTCTATTAGGAATATAACATTATAGTTTATAAACTATACTAGAATTATTATGATATTATGGATTAAATAGGTGATAATATGGCATAAGAATAATATAAATTAAAAGAGGTTGTTTGAGAATGTTACCTCTTGAATATCACGTCATTGAAGCACCCCCTAAAGAACATGGAATATCTCATTTGGTGAGACTAGTTGCACTTGGAAATTTTGATAGTGGGGAAAGATAGTGTTTTATAGTTATTTTGAATGATTTATGTCTTGGAAGGTGTGATGAGAGTTGGTCGTGAGAAGTGGTATTTGTAATGGAATGAGGGGTTTTTTTTGGAACTTTTCAAAATATTATATTATAAGAAGCCTATTATAGCCTCAATTGCTTCCAAATGACCTATAAATTAAAATGGGATTAAATTTTAGACAATATTATTTTCCCCTTCGGCCTTATTTAGTATTTAAGATTTTTAAATAATTTAATTACAATGTAATCCCAAAAAATAGCAATATTTTCAAATTTGATAAAATTTATCACATTGAACTTAAAATCATCAAGACAACATGTCAAATTCAAACCAAATATTTTACCATATTTTGAACTTTTCACGTACTTATATAAAATTCTTGTATCATCTTAAATATGTGACATTATATTTATTTTAGTACTTTAAATATCATTTATTGGATTATATTATTTATTTTTATAATTACTTCATAAGTGTTGTCTAGGAATTTAAGAAACTTATTTCTAACCAGTAAATTAAAATTAAGTACATTTTTTAAAATAAATATTTTATATTTCAAAATAATATTTATAGAAAATGATATCTTCTTGCTAACCACATATTTTAAAATTTATATTTGATAAATATAATAGTGTGATATCTCCGACTCTTCATTAAATATAATATTATAATGGTTATAATCAAATGAAAATGTCATAAAATGGTTATCTAACTGAAAATTATATTTATAGGGATGAAATTAACTACTCTAGTAAAATCACGGAAAGTGAAAGGGTAATTATCAAGTCCTTATCATTTTATTTTTACCCATAATTCTCTGATCTAGACTTCAGTTTGGTAAGAAAAATTACAAATGTTACGTTTATATATTTCAAAAAATAGATATTTTTTTAATAAATTTAGACAGAATCATTAAAAATAAGGATTAAATTTTTCAATATTAAAAACACATATGTTTCATAAAATAATTTAAATTTTAACTGGAACCTGAAATGAAAAACATT
The DNA here is from genome assembly GCA_963277665.1 of Viscum album. Taxonomy (NCBI): domain Eukaryota; kingdom Viridiplantae; phylum Streptophyta; class Magnoliopsida; order Santalales; family Viscaceae; genus Viscum; species Viscum album. The sequence goes on from OY728148.1 coordinate 1,771,895,106, forward strand.
CTATCAAAAAAACCCTTTTAAGTCTAATTTGTTATACTGAATTCATATATAAAAATAATTCCTCAGAAAAAAATTAGATTATTTATAATTGAAATAATTTATTATAGTTTAAAAATAATCTTAATTGAATTTCTAATTTTTAAACTATTTTAAATAAAATATATTTTTCAATGTAAATTTGTATTTTTCTTTATTCAAAAAATTTTCAAAAATTATGGGAATTTATAAACAAATCTTACTAGAATAATTTTAACTTTATGAGTTCAAAAATAATATATATTTTTTATTAAATGTTTTTATAATATAAAAAAAATTAAATTTATTTTCTTATTGGATGAAATAAATCTGTTTTTTTAAAAACTTTTTTTAAATAACAAAATCACATTACATGAAACTAAGTTATTATTACCTAAGAATTAAAAAATGAAAGTTATTCATAAAATTTTCATTACTATTCATAACCATTATTTCAATGGATTGGTTATACAAGTCCTGGGAAAATGACAATATTCTAATTGAATATTGTGGTAAATTTAAACTCAGTGCTGTGTGAAACATAATCTAATAAATAAATTCAGTGATTTAAAGGGACTTTATTTTAAAAAAAATATAAGGATGTTATACTCTTCCAGCTTTGATAGGTACCATTATTTATCATTTCATTGTAGTGTATGATTTATTTGATGTGTTTTCCTTCCAATATATTATATGAACTCATATGATAAATCTTTTGAATCATCAAATAGAACTCATTTTAATCATTAAAGAAATTGAGATTCCTTAAAGAGAGAATGAGCATGGTTTCTATTCTAACTAAAGAAAATTGATTATATATGACATGGAGATTGATTTGGATTTGTTTTCCCTTGAAATTGAATTTATATATGTGATTATTAGGATGTAATGTGTGGCCATTTATAAGGCTTATATAGATTTTTATCATCATTATGTGTTCTTCACCAATTCTGATAAGAGCTCCTCTTTTTTAGAATGGAGTCCAATATCCAGTCAGGAAGGTAAATATATTGAATAGAATGAAATTTTATTTTATCTGTATCCAAATAGTAATAGGGACTTAATAATTTTAGTCTTTGTCCCATGGTTAATGAGTTTTTTATGTTATTTTGGACGAAAACTATGGTTTGCCTCCTTAGCATGTGGTGGAGTTATCATATAACATTGTACATGGAACCCAGTCGATATTTATGTAATATTACTAAAAGGTTCATTGTCAATTGAAAAATTTAATTATTTAGGTATATTATTTTTGAGGTAGGGGATTTTTACACACAAGTGTGTCACCATTAGAATCATCTATGCTATTTTCCAAGAAGGTAGATGAAACTCCATTATCAAGCAGCAATTATCAGAAACAAAATTGAATAACATTCATGAAAAAATAACACATTCGTCATATTAATTATTTTTTTTCCAAAAATAAATGTGGAAACGTGGTTTTATAAAATTTAATTTTGGTTACGTCGTCAGTAACTTAGGATTAAGGAGTCTGATGTATTAAAGACCACCTTCGATTTTGGTATATCCATTTTGAGTACCATATAATTTTGTTTGTTATAACTAATAGTCTTTCTATACATATAGAATGATTGAATTGGATTTTACACTACTATTTTTATAAGATATCAATGTTATTTATTTATGAAATCATGGTGCACACTCAGAAATAAGAAGATCATAATTATCACAGAGGGTTTGTTTTGAGAATATAATGGGAGGATGGTCTTTATGTTATATTATCAATGTGAAAAATATGGATCCTAGAATTATTATTATATTGACACATGAAATTTGAATATGAAACCTCAGTTCATATATAATAAAATTAATGGGTATCAATTCTTTGGAAGAACGATGGAATGTATTCTAGATATGAAGATTACCAAGTTTAATATGAGAACATCAGTGGTTCATAAAGAATTTTGGGATACTTTATTCACCATTGAATGCTCTCACCTGAAAGGGGTGATGTTTTTAGGAATTTTATGGGTCATAAGTACTTTGATTTTTGTTACAGAAGTGTTTTAACTGGGTATATATTTTATCATTACTCTTGGCTGGTCAAGTCTATGTGTTTTAGTGTGATGCTTTAGGTTCTTGTTGGTGTTCTATCATTATGATGAAAGTTCATATGGGGTCTTATGGCTCACATCAGATTCAATATCAATGAATAATTATCCAACTCATGATTTAGAACTTATTATGGCTATGAATATAGTAAAAATTTGGAATCACTCGATTTTCAATGAATGCATTATCATTTACTAAAATAAAAAACATTAGGTTACATTGTTTCTAAAAAAATATTTTATCCTTTGAAATATTTTTTAGGTAGAAAACCTACAGAAAACTGATTTTATCATTTCTTATATACCAAGAAAAGTTAACATACCATTTGAAACTCCTATTTATAAATCATCCTCTTATATTGTTAAATATTCAAAGGATGAATGGAAAATTATAAAGGTATTTTATCTAATGATGTTTGGAGTATGGGAAAAGGATTCTTTTAATGTTTTTGAAATTTATCATGTTTAATACCTTATATTTGATAGTATTAATCAATAAATTTTTTAAAATGATGAGTTATGATGTATTATATAATCTTTATATATTGGGAAGATCATCGGTGGTGGACTCTCTCTTATATGTTTATTCATAACTTCTAGTGATGACATGTTTTCCCTTTCTCTTAGAGAATGGTTGGGTTGGGAGAATTTCCTAATTAATTATGGATTTCCCATCATGGTACAAAAATTATGTTTTATGACATGTAGATTAATTTTGGTGGTCGTGTGTGAACTAATAAATTTACAGCATTGTGTCTCGATTATATACTTGAAATCAAATTAAGGATAATCACTAAAATCCCTTCTGTTTCAGCATTATATTTTGTTTCTTAAAAGCATGTGGTATGAATTTTTGATGTATTTTATTATGTTTTTACCTAAAACTCTAAAAGTTAATCATTCCATTTGAGTGGTGAAAAATATGTTGTTAAAATGGACTCATTTCATACTAATTTGTGATAATACTAAAATGGATGGCTTGAGAATGATGTATATAAATGATATTGTATGGATTCATGGGATACGTATAAAAATTATCTAGAATACGAAACCAAATTTTAATACAGGATTATGGATGATCCTCTAGGATGTAATGAGAAATCATGTATGATGAGAAATAACATGTTATACATAGAAGGATGATTATATAGAAATGGACAATTAGATACACAAAGATATTCTTTGTGCATATGTTTTAGACTTCTTATGCACTTTGATATCATGTTAGATTTGTTTTATTTTAGTATAATAACAGTTAAAAATATTCTTTAATAATAGATCATTTTGTATATTTTTTTTGGAAATCCTATAAGATCACCTCTTTTTTTGTTAGAGTTTGTAGAAGTCCCCTTAGTTGAACTAACTATAGTTTATGAAACTCATGGAATTCACCTTGAGTATTGATAGATCCATCGTCTACTCAATTGATAAACTAATAGATAAAATTTCACGATCACATAATTATTTATTTATTTTTCATTCATGGTTATAATTCTTTATTTTAGGGTTTATACATGGTTATATAGAATAGTAAACGAGACTGCATAAATAAAATGGTTATGAACATAATCAATTTTATAAATTATGGATGTATAATGTAATGTAGAATATTTATATGCTACAAAACATTACAAATAGATTCACATTTCAATCACTAGGATGATAAAAAACATTAAAATTTCATAATGAAAATAAGATACAGGAGTATTTCATCACATAGGGTAGAATGTAAACACAGTTGGGGGTAAAAATAAGCCGTAGCTGAGGATTTATTATCCTATTAGAGAATTATAATAATATTATAGGTTGAATATAAGTAAAATTTGAACCAAATAATGATCCATAGTTATCTTAATAAGGATTTAGTGTGAGTTATTGAGTAAATCAAACATATAGGATTCATATAGAATGGACTCCATTCCGTAGTTCACAATATTTCTACTTAATCCTACTGGACTACCAAAAACCAATCATAGACTCTCACAAAAATTATGATTTCATATATTAGACTATGAAAATAAATTTTTTTAATCTTTATACCATAATACATAAATTATATAATATTTAAAATATTATAGTTTAGGGGGTCAATGATTTGATAAAAACAGTTTAAGAGGTTTATGAATAAAAACATTTAAAACTTCTAGAAACATGTATTCAAAATAAATGTACAAAATGTTGGAAACATTATCATAGTTATAATATATCTAGATAATTTATAAGTAAATATTCCCTAAAAATTAAATTTTTCTATCTAATTAACCCATCTTATGTAATTTCATGTAAATATATAACATTTTCCATTTTATAATTTCATTTGAATTTTTTGGTTCAATCTATGTTATTTTCCTTTGAATAAATATTTATAAATAAAATATCCAATGTTACTATTAATATATCATACATGATGAAGAAATATCACTCTATGGTGCTTGCTTCTTGGCATAAACCCGTGCACGACACGTCATGGGTTAGATATCAGAATAAACTTAGGTGTCTGAGAGAATACCTCAAGACATGGACTAAAAAATATATTATGGGTAATCATGATTTAGAACCTATGATGTGTGAGGTTGAGAATGATGAGTACAATCCAGAAATTTCCTGGGATATAGATTTTTTCAATGAAATTATAAGAAACATGATTAATTTATCTATCTTGTTTATGGAATTAGAACACAATTATTTGGAGAATTCCAATCAAAACTGGATTAAAACTGGATATAAAAACACATTATTTATTCATTTATTTATAAAATAAATGAAATTGGTGGTTTCCTTAAACATACATTTTCGGTATGGTTATATTACTAGTGATATTAATGTGGTAGATATTTAGAGGTGAATAAAATGAAAAACTATCCTCTATGTGTTAATCTATTCTGGAAGGAGGGATATCAAAGTGGAAAATCGTTGTTATGGGATGTTATTCCTATATTGGTAAATGATTCTTTGAACTATGTTCTTGAGAAAATTCTTGATGATAATGGGAATTGAAACTCGATGGTCTCACTCAACTAGGATAGTTGTACATGATTGGATGTATTTATGGTCTCATTCTATAATTGTTCTTAGAGCTTTATTAAATAAGAGCTTGTTGATGTTGCTCCTCATTTTGTTTATGGATATATCCTACCTCATATATCATGTACTACCATAATTAATCCTATTCATAAGGTGTGGTACCCCTCTTTTATTAAGCATTATATACCTATTAGTATTTGTAACATTACGTAGAAGGTACATATTAGTGTGATCAATAGGAGACTCCCAACGAATCTTCCAGAGTTGATTATAGAGTAACAACATAGTTTTTTTCAATGGGAGGTGTAATCATGTTAGTATTTCACCGGCACAAGAGATTATCAGATATATTAATAGAATTACCTATGGTTCCCATATTTATATTAAAACTTATGTGGATAAGTCTTATGAAAGACATTAATTGGGAGTCATTTTCATTGTGACGAGTTATAATGGTTTCCTTATATGGGTGTCTAACTAATTATTCTTGTGGTTTAGCGCACCGTCATTTTAAATCAATTTTAAATGTAAAAGGCATTCATTTTTTAAATAAGTAGTAGGATTAAGATAGGGTGATCCCATTTCTCTAAGACTTTTTATTATATTACTTGAATCCTTTAGAAATAAATTGTCAAACTATATTAATGGTAGAATTATTCTCCCTTTCAAATGAAGAAGAAATTATATTAACATCTTACATGTCCTTTTGTAAGAAGACATCCTTATTTTCATCAATGGAAGATGGATATTTATTTAGGGATTCAATAATTTTATGAAGGAATTTTGAAATTGGAGTGGTCACTGCATTATCTATGGAAAGGGAAATGTCAATATTTATATCTCAAGTTTATATCTCCATGAATAAAATATATGTGGATATCTAACTTTTAAGATAAATGTATTTCTTATAGATTACCAAGGATAACTGATCAATTCATTTAGTCATTCTAATAATCACATTTATAACATGGCTTCCAAAATTTCATAACATATCACCAACTAGGAGAGTCGATTTCAATATAACTTAGGCCAAATTATATTGGTTAATTGTGTTCTCACTTCAAATATGATGCATTCAATATATGTTCTCTATTTCCAAAAAATAATCATACACAATACTGAAAAAATCCTGCAATTTTTATTTTTGGGATGCTCAAATGGGTGGCCAATGTCATTGGGAATCCTAGGGTAAAATGACCTAACTGATTGAGGTTGGTGAATTGGGCTTAGGGGTGTGGTTGGTTTTATTCATAACATCAATGTCTTATTAGCATGGGATGCTATTTAAGGGAAATATATATGGGGAAACTTTTCTTGGAAAAATATAGTGATGAATAATGCAATCCTATAGGGAGAGTTTCCAATATTTGGAACATGTTAGGGGGGGAATATTCTGGTGCTAAAATATGGATCCTTATGGAATTATTTCTTCATGGAGAAAAACTACTGAAATGATAATTGGGTGGGTATAACCATTGGTTTTATTGGATTTCATATACCTAAAATATATTAAAATGATTATAAATTTACGAATTTTATTTGAGCCACTATTGATCATAATTATCATGAAGTCTTCAAAAATATTCATCTCCATTCTGAACCTGAAAAACATTCCTTCACTAAGACCTCATTAGGTTTCTTTTCATTCAAGGTGTTTTGGATTTCCATACAGGCTGGTATGAATGTTTTTATTATTATGATTATTGATTGAAAAAATATTCCTACCAAATTTAATTCTCTCATTTCATGAATCTGAAATCATTCAATACAAAAATAAAATCTACTCAAGAACAATGGAATTCTTTATATATTAATTTTATTTTATGATCATAGATCCAAAGAAGAAATGACTATCATTTATTTTTTATAGTGTTTTGGAATGAGATTTGTGGATTAGATTCAGTAATCACTTTAAAATTGACCATATGGTTGTAAGTGACAATATTTTTTCACGATCATGGTTTAATGGAGTGGATTTAAATGAAATTGAAAGGAAAATCATGACCAATCTTTCTGTAGCTTGATAGTGGTGCATTTGGATTTTCAAAAACAAAGTGAGGATATATGAATTTTCCTTGTAAAACATAGCCTTGAAAACCTTGTCCAAATTTCTACTATTTGATATGGGCTATCTCTTAAAATATTTCAATAATTAAAACTCCATTAGGATAATCATATTTGAATATTGAACTACACCTACCTCATAGAGGGTGTCTCGACTGAGATTATTGATTATTTGAAATCCCTTTGTAATGGATTCAAACTCAGCATTTATTATTCTTGTAATAATGGTATCAATATAGAGGGTGGTGTTTTTTGAGGCTTCAACAATTCTGTACTCATTGCCTTCAACAACTTCTATTGTTCTGGTCATACTCTGATGGAAAACGAAAATACATTGTTCAATTGAATGATGATTTTACATTAATTCAATATTGCCATTTCTTACATTTAAATTAATTCATCAATTATATTTTAATCTATTCAAGGAACGTATAAACCCCAAGACCATTATCTACCTCATTCATAGTTACATAAATATCATTAGATGTTTTAATGCGAATCACACTTGGTTCAAAGGTAATTTTGTGCTTGATTTTCTAGCCTAAAAGGGTAATTAGAGTTGATGTAGTCTTAAGTATAGGCTCACTTATCTATGAGCGTATTTTATTTGTTAGGTTGGATGCACATGGACTTCATTACTTCAATCATCCTATTCTAGGTGTCATCCTTTTTTCCATGACTAATAAAATTCATCCCACTTTGATGATTGGTAAATTATATTAGAAATAGATAATATGTTTTGCACCGTAATTCAAATGATAGAAAAGTACTTTATTTTATTTTCAATTTTAATAAAAGAAATAGCATACGATATCAGTATATATTTTTATAACTTATGAGAAATTTAATATAATATGCAATTTATTATAGTAATATCCTATGTATATGAAATGTATTACTTACCTGATATTATATAATGTATCATATCATAAAATCTAAACAAGTCAGACACATAAGGTTTTTTCAATGTCAATTTCCTTATGTAGATAATGTATGAAATTTCAATACACACTATCAAATCCCTAAAGAGAATATACTATGGAAATATATTTCTAGTATATTTTATGATATTAATAATAATATATCATTGAATTGGCCATAAAACCAAAAATTTATTTCAAAGGAGAAAAGTCTTATGAGTATCAAGAATAATGTTATGTGGATACATGTTTTTTACGAAGGAGAGGAATGTTCATTGCTATCTTAAAAATCATATGATATGTTGTACATATATCTTAATGTTTATTACATTGATATAATTATTACAAATATGAAAAATTTTCTATGAGAAATTTTTAAAATCATAATAATTTCAATATAAAAACCAACAATGATAAAATCCATTGATGATGACTATTTTCCAATGTTTTTTATTTTTATGGAATACAAAACTATTAAAATATTTCAATAGTGGTTTTCTGATAATTTTTATATAAAAATTAGTTATTCTTGAATAACCGGACTATAAATTAAATGATACTTCTTCTTCCAATAATATGTATAATTCTATGATATATTTGTTGTTTAAGCCAATAGATAATTATATTATCTCCATTTTCAGAGTAAATGGTCACATGTAGAGAACAACATGATGTTTCTACGAATTAAATATTTTATTAAGATCATCAAACACTATAAATACTATAGGTGAGTAATATATAAAAATGGAAATGTGGTTTTATTCTAATAAACATCAAAATAATAATCTATTTTTATTTTCATATAATTTTTCTGAAAATATGTCATGAAAATTGCTTTTTTCGTAATAAAGTCCAGATACATGTATTGAAAATGTTGTTTCATCAAACATTCATCATATTTTACACATTCATTGATGAATTTTGATCACCTATTATCGATTATTTCTTACAACTACGTGTAAAATTAGTTAATCCTTTCTACATCCTTTTCATTCAAATGTTATATCTCTTTATACTGAGTGGTGTGAGGGCTCTGTATAGGTATTATAAAGGGATATCCATGTTATAATACAATATTTATTTGTAATAAGATAATTATTCTTTCCTATATCCCCAAAGACCCTATAAAATGAGATTGTTCAATTAAAATGACAACCCCCACATTGAGTGGTTGTTGAGTGGATTATTGATAGTTCCTCTTTCCTCATAACTCTATAAATAAAATGTGTGTAACTATTTTTTCTCTTTTTTTCTAAACATATTTGGAAAATTGGGAAGGGTGTATTTTATTAACATTTTAATAGGAATATTTTATGTTTGTAAAAAAATTATAAACTCAATTCCCTCTCCCACAATCCACTTATAGAATTGTGAAACCCTATTAGGATGATAAATATTATCATTTATGTGGGTTTTTATTTATCTAATATAATTATTTTAAGTCTAAATATTAATATTATTTTATAATAGTTGATTAATTTTTATGAATATCTATTATTCGAGAACCTAAAATCAATGTAGAAAACTATGGGTGTTTGAAATAAAGGAAGAGTGTCTACATGAAAACCCTTAGATTTAATGTTTACATGAAACATATAAAAAATAAAAAATTTATAATATATAATATGGGAAGTGGGATAAAACTCAATATGGTGAATATAAACTCAATATAAAGTTATGAAGGATATAATCTGTTTTTAGGAGATGATGAATTAAATTGAGATTCCTAGTGTGATACAACTCATGTGTCATGCATTACTATTTATGTTACCTATAAAGGTAAAGATAATGTAACATGAACCAAATATAATATTTCTAAGTGGTTGTTTAACATTGTTATAATCATTGAAGGTGAAATAATAAATCATTAAAATGATAGATTAACTAAGATCGTTAGTTATGTGTCAGTATTCAGAACTCTAATTCTATAACTAGATCAGTCATTAAAAGTTATCATAGTGTTACGTCTATATAAAGTGGAAATTTATATATAAGTGGCTAATCATATCTTTTTAAAGAGGAAAAAATAAATAATACTATAGGAAATCTCATGATAAATAAGGTAGAGATACATGGTGAAATTAATAATAGTATATTATGTTAAAGGGAAATGCTAATTTTGGTGTTTCTATAATGAAGGAAAAGAATATAGGGGAAGGAAATTTATTATCAGACACATCCAATGAATAATAATCAAACAATTTATAATTTTAATTTAATATATTTCAATTTCTAAGGATGTTCTTATTGTTCTATAATAATATTATAGTATTCATGAAATACTTCATAAAGAATAAGAAATTAGAGGTAAATTTTAAATAACTAATATATTATGAGTTATATAAATTAGGACACATCAAACCCCAGTTCTCTAATATTATATATATAAGATGTAATCTAAAATAATTTTCATATGAAATAAGATTATCATAAAAAATAATAATCCATGAAGGAAGATTTTAGTGACTCTAAACTATGTAGTGATGATTAATATATTAACAATGAATACGAAAGTTCCAATAAAAATGAAAATATGTTATTTTTTTACTCATGAACAATATGTAAAATTGATTTACTACTATTAATATAATTTAAAATATGAAATCAACAATTTTGAAGAGAAAAATTAATATTGTTCAATATTATAAGACTTGTATAAACCACATAAGAATAAACTGAATAATCATATAATATAACATATGATGCTATTATTAGTGAAAAGTACTATTAACTATCATTATTTTCTGATTTATTGAAAAAGATAGATAATTTATTTTTTATTTTATAAAAAATTATTAAAGAATTAAATAATTATTAAATGGGTGTAAATTATTAAAATATTTCATTAGGGATTTTACTAAGGTGTAAAATCACCACAACAAAATCATTAGTCCAAACAAATAAATTACCAATAAACATGGAATAAGAAGTATTGGTGAAAGTAATAATCTATATAGAAACTATATTTTGTGTGGTTCTAATGGAAAAATGTTATATGTAATTTCACATGTTATAAATATGTAGTTGAAGAAAGTTATTAAAATGTTTTTTACATTATAAAACCAAAATATTTATTTTTAAGAATTATATTTTTCTAGTTAATTTATCTAAATAAAATACTATAAATTATTGTCAATATAAATAGATATTGATTCCCCAATCATTAGTAGATAACATAATATGTCCCAAGAGTATATTGTATATATAGACTAATTGGAAATAAATTTTTAGATATAACACTTTAGGTAATTTCATTTTATGTGTACCTATATATTAAATATTGAAGGAGTAAAAATGGAGTATTTAAATAAACCCCCCAACTCTAAAAAGTAGTTAGAGTCTATGTTACATTTAGTAATAATTATCAAAGAAATGTCACCATAATTGATTCAGTTAGATATTTTGATTCATGGATTATTATATTTTTTATTTAGGTTAAATACTTAAATAGAACTTAATATATATATATATATATAAACACACACACATATCAACTCTATGATGATATATTTTCAGATTATTTTTTGGTGTAATTATTATTTGATATTTTCATATATATTTATAAGGTTTAAGGCACATAAAACAATAAATGTTTAATCCTTACATCTAAATTCATTATTTAAATAGATTATGATATGATTAAATACTAAAATGAAATAATTTCATATTTTTAATTTGATACTTAGACATTCTATCATTTAGTTTTTGATGGAATCATCTAAGAAGATCACAATTTTAGATTTATCTCAACATAAGTTAGATAAAATGAAACTATGTGATTCATTATAGAGGGTAAATGAAAGAAATAAAATTTTAAACAAATAAAATTTGAATCTTCTTGTGTTCCGTTAAAACATATTCACATGTATTTCTTTAGACTATCTAGATCTATGATCCATGGTTGAATTTTTTTTATGTCGTATATTATTATTTGTATATATTTTCATGGGGTAAAATTTGGTGGATTAAGAGATAATACTCATGTATTTTTAAATTATTCAATACGTATGAAATGAAAAAGATAGATCATTTTTGTAGAATTGAAAATTTAGGGGAGTTTGACAATCATTAATTCAATTAATTCTTTTCATAACATTTCATTAAGCATACCTTCTCGAACCCTAAAACACCTCAATGAAATTGTCTTCCTGACAGAACACGAACCTGAAATAAAATTATTGAACTATATTATGTGAATATATTATTACAACACATTTTTTCTAAATCTATTAGCATAACATGATAGGTCATACATAGTTTTTTGGGATAATTTTGAAGAAAAATCCATATTATCACTGTGATAATAGATTATTAATGGTTGGATATGTCAATTTTTAGTAAGTTCAATAAAAACACTAATAAATAAATCACCCTTAGATAATTTACCACTTTTAAATCCTATAATGTCTTTTAAAAGTAAGGGATGGTTAAATAATATAAATATGTAAAATATAATGAATCTCATCAATTTGATCATAGTAAAATTTATGATGATGATTTTAGTTATTATATTGAAAATATATGACCCGAACATATTCTTGGTAACAAATATTAAAATAATCTAGATCTTGATCATGTTATATCTAGTCATGAAGTGATAGAATCTTAAAACCCTGAATATGTGATTCCTAGATAGACTAGTACCATGAAAATAATCACTTATAAAATGGTATAGGTTTCTAAGATGAATGTGTTATGAGTAGAAGACGTTCTAGAATTATTAATAAGTATTTACTTTTATTTCTCTTCTTAATCCTAAAACCATAAAATAATTCTTGAGTGATGAGAGTTAGAGATTAGTAAATAATGAAGAATTTAACCAATTCAATTGGAAAATGGTATGTGCATTATTTGATAAAATAAATGATAATATTTTTGTTATTGAATATTTGATATAAAAAAATTATGATGAACATGAATTGTTTAACATAAACAATGAATGATTAGTAATTAAATTTTAAAATCAATAGTAAGGTATATATTTTGAATAAAACTTTTACCATATAGGTATAATAGAATCCATTAGAATACATTAAGAAAAATTCAAATGATTCGAAAATTAAATAATATCATATGAACGATAAATATGAAAATTAATATTTATTTTTAAAGGAGAAAGTATTGTTTAACAACCCCTAGTATTAAAAAATACAACTTTTCCAAATTTTGATTTCAAACATAATAAATAACCTTGGTGTATTGAACATGGACCAAGGGAAATGTATGAATGACTAGGTTATTTTCCTATAATAATTTTTATAATATACAATTTTATTTCATAGAAATTTTATGGATAACTTTCCCAATTGTTATATTACATTTAAAAATTTATACTGATGATGGGAATTTTGGCTCAAGAAATAAAATGTTTCATAATAATTTTTCATAACACTTGGAAAAATATTTTGAAATAATCATGATATGTGTGTAATATTTTTTTCTTGAATTTTATTAAGAAAAAATAAATATTTTGAAATGTATTGAATACAAATAAATATGAATATTATTTAAAAAAAACATTTAGACTATAAAATATTACCATATATAAGAATCATATTATTATAATCATTCATCAAGATTTAGATAAAGTTAGTAAACCAGGGGACAAATATTTCATATCTAGTAATTAATATACAAATTTACAATCATCTAAATTTATAATATACATTATGTTTTATGTTTTTATATTTTATAGATATTATGAAAATCATAATGAATCACATTTTATTACTGCCAAAATATTATGGTATTTGGACGAAACAATAAATCTATTATTATTTTCTCCAAGAAATATGATTATGATTTAATTTCATATTGAAATAATATATTGGGATGATGTAGGTCTGGTATGAAAAGTACATCATAATTGTTCTACTTACTTTGAAATTTTTTTTTCATTGTTGAGAAAGATGGAAGTCACTGTTATATTATCAATAGGTAAAGTAGAGTACATTATATCTTGTAGTTGTAGTGAATAGATATTCTATAATTAACACACCATTGTGGACTAGAAAGATAATTTTTATTGTTTAACTTTTATGTGTCATGATACATTTTTTGTTTCTAGAAAATAAAATACAAATTTAATGAATCATTAATTAAGTGATAAAATCTAGAGATATCTCTATGCAAATAATTTTTACTGAATATTAACTGGAAATGATATTTAAAATTCCATTCCATTTAGGTATATTTCATTTTATTTAAAGTTAATTATTAATAATTTAATTAAATTACTTATACTTGATGAAAAATTATTCCTTCTATAATTCATTATCATGTTTCTTTTATTTCCAATTATTTTTATTTATTTTTATTTTTTATTACCCCACTAGGTGACATGACTCTTTATTAATTTCTTAGGACTTACACATTTATTTTGTCACGTCAGACATTATATGACTTATCATATTATAGAAATAAGATTATATCAATCTTCCATTTGAAAAATTAATTCTGTATTTATTGAAAATCCATATGAGATCATTTTATCCCACATAGCATATGTAATAAGAAACACAATAACCTAATTATTTAAGAATAACAAATAATTTAGGTTTCCATGAAAAGTATATAGTATAAAATATATTTATTTTATTTGGTTGGACAACACAGAATTGTTTCTGTGGAACATAATATATATCCAAGAATTGATTTTTTTGTGTTTTTTTAAAAAATAAATGAATTTATCTATTATCGGAAATTTATATAATATTATAACAATGAAGAATTAATTTCAATGATGGTTATGGGTATATTTTTTTAATCATAACAGAAAAAACACTTTAAAATCTATAGTCAATGTAACTATTTTTTCCTTTGCACCATGATAGAAGATACAGTTTAAACTCATCTATTGCCAGTATAGATTTGTTAATTCCTTCTGAAATTATTTCATCTCAATTTTGAGAACCATGTTTGTTCAACAAAAATGAAAACTCATAGATTTATTAAACCTCAATTCATGAAAAATTACATAATATCACATATAATAAATTCCCAAATGGACACGGGACATAGGTTTTTTGGTAATAAGATAAATAATATAATAACATAAAACAACCCTACAATAACATTATTTTAAATTCTACATCATGCAATTAAACTTCCATCGATCGTCAATTATTGTACAGGATATCCTGGGGATGTACATAAAAAAGAGGTAATGTATAAAGCCATTTAAGATAATAATCAAAGAATAAAATTATGAAATGATGACATCTGATTGAATAGGGAAGTCATTGTGATATAATTGGGTAATGATCATTTTCATGAACATAAATGGACTATTTAAGATGATAGCATTATGGAATCATTGAAATATGGAAACAACATAAAACAAGGAATCATAAGTATAATTCTTGGATAATTGCCATGAAATAATGACATAGTGTTCTTAAGATAACCTTTATTGCACCATAAATTGATTCTCATGACATATAATATCAACCATTTAATTTTAGGGATATATAATATCACACACACCTGCCACATTCACATCATAGAAATGAATTTATCTCATACATATATTATAAAAAATAAGACTGCCTTTTATAACCTTTAATACCAGGAATAATGAGTGTAGTATTAAACAAATTGAATTCACAAATCAATGAAGGATAATATTATATGGGTGAGTACCCTTAAGTGGATATGGGTATGGGTATTCATAGTATAAAAATTTGGCCTGGAAAATTACGAGATAATTTCAGCCGAATAATGGGTGTACATAATGATACATATATGTGATTAATGATAGTTATAATATTTTTATCCTTCCCTAAAAATAGTTTTGATAGAAAAATAGTAGTGTAAAAACCCATTAAAACATAAAAAAATGTAAAAAAAGTCATAATACAAATAATTTACATGATTTAAAAAGGATCATGAGAGTACTCCTTATCCTGATAGGCCATATAAAAAATCTGGAAAGGATATTGTTAAGATATTGGGAACACCATGTAAAAACATTATTGAGGTATATAGAATGTAACTTAAGGATAAATATATTTTGAGTGAACTGAATTCGGATAATGGGAGCATATTTATAGAAAACATGTTGGGAATTCTTTATTAATTTCTAATCAAATGTTATGTAATCTATATGAAACAATAATCAAAACCACAAACTATACAATTTTCATTTAACGCATTTTTTCAAAGAGGTGTGATTTTCAATATTTATTATTTCCCAGGACATAAATATTAAAATAATATCCATGGTGATGTGGATTTGAATCATGGTTATAAAGAATTTACTTTGAAAAGATAAAATATAATATTTCAATTAGAGGAATCAATAATGGCATATAATATTAATAATACTACATAAAAAACACATTATCCTTAATGAGTAATTTATATTTGGTCTTTAATGACATTTATAGAATTTATTACATCACTTTTGAGCAATTATGATATCATTATAAAAACTATATATTTATAACATGTTAATTTTTTTCAAAATATTTGATAGCCTCAATGTTTATTTTGAAAAAAACGCTATTTGATAATTTTTATATGGTGATTTCAATGTAATCTTAGTTTTAATAAAATAATTTTGTAAATATAAAATTTTTCAATCGTATATAGAAAACCGTAATAAAAAGTATTATTTTTATGATATTCAACACTTTCTAACCATTAAAAAATTTAAATTTGAATTCAATATATTACATTACAAATTATATTAATTAATTTTTTATATTTTCAAAATATTTTACTAATGTAATATTAATATGAAAAATTCTAGAATTTTATTAAATAATATCTTAAGAGAAACTATATAATTCACCCGAATACATTTTGGATTTCTTCATGTCAAATATAATTTCTGTCAAACACATTATATAATAATCTATAATGAAATAATAAAAACGGTTATGTATAATACTCATTATATTAATAGGAAATTTTAATAATTCATGTCACTATTTTCGAGTTACATTACCCCTTCTTTCGACAATGTATGACATAAGGGTAATATGTGCGATGGTAGTTCTTACTTGAGGTGATTCGGTGAATATAGTTTGGTATGTGATCAAAATAATATTTAGATTATCTCCAAAACAGGTTTGTATGATATTTAGTTTTTGGTTCTTGTGGTGAGTTTTGTAATGGGATAATCCAATTGATTCCATATCCCTTGAAATATCTGATAGACGGACTTCATAGGGTACACTCCAACTAGTCGACTCAATCACTTCTTTCTTGTATTTCAATTAGACTTTATCATAACCCATAATATACTAATCATAATATAAATTTTGAAATGGATATATTTTCAATGGATATGATACGTAATGGTCATTAAAATTTGAAAATCCATATTTTATAAAAGTTAAAAATAATCAATCAAATCTATGTGTTCACTATAATAAAATTAATTAGTATGTAATTTCACTTTCAAAAAGGGATGTTCATTTATAAGAGTTTGTTTCGTTACATTCTTCTCCCATTTTGAAATTTCATCCTTGAAATTCCATATTTTACTCTAATATAGAATAATTTTATTCTATTTCATTTCCTAGTTTGGTTCCAGTGTTTCTTCCTCAAACTTGTGACTCGTCCATAATACATTGACCATGTGAGTTTCATATTTCGTAGAATATTTTATCTATTACATAAAATATTAACTAGCTGATCCTCTTATATAAGAACATTATTCAATGGTAAAACCACTAAAATTTGTATATGATATGGGTATGGTATGTAATACATCAATAGTGATGTGTGAAACACATCATATACTTGATATAAGTTAGTTGGGAGTGCCATTAGGTACGACACCACTCTAATACAATCAAATATGTCAATGTGGATGATGTATATTTTACTAAACTATCTCTTATTCCCCAACCTCATTACTTTCTTACACAATGATATAAAATGTAACACATTTTTTTTACCTTAATATCTTTGAAATGTGGTTAATTTTTTGTATATAATTTATCTCAACCATAAGTTGATTTCATATAATTTTGAATATGCAAATAGTCATTTTTGTATAATGGATATTATTTAGTCACATAGTCTTCCACTCTCCATATTTATCCCATAATGTTGGGGTTTAATATCTATTCTTATAGAGAGCCTTATAAGATTTTATCAGATTGCTAGATTGGAAACTGATGTAATATGTGAACTTCATTAGGGGAAGGTGATAATACCAACATCCATGTAAATACATTGAACCATTTCTCATATAATTATCTATTTACTAATTGGGTTTCTCGAGATGAACATCAATCTAAAGGTGACATGAATTACTAAAACATATCTCTATTTCCAATGTTTTTTGAGGAATTATCTTAAACCATGAGGTAATCCTCAAATCTTGATTAGAAAAAATAGAGGGTAAAACAACATGAAGTCTTAATTCATCCCTTACGAATATATTGGTGAGTTATAAAGAGAGAAATATTCTATGATAGAAATGGAATGTGATGATTTTGTAAGGTGTTTGACAACCACCCAGGTTGTATAATTTTTGTAGGTGTCTTTGGGAAAACTATGATGAAATCAACAGTTGTTTTCCTATTTCTGTAATTGTATGTGAAATGGTCACATAAACAACTTTGAAATCTATCATTTTAATATTAATTTGTCGTCAAACCTGGAATTGAGATATATATTGTTAAATATATGTCTTCATGTTATCCCATGATTTGTTATGCATAACTTATATATACATCTTAGTGATTCTGTGATGAATAGTGAAAAATTGGCTTTGTAAATAATCTAAAATACACCCATTTTTCATTGGTTATAATTGGACACAAACCTAGGTTCCAAACCATATAACTCTACCTTTATCATTTTTTAACACTGGAATATTATATAATTATATATGTATCCCATCATCATCATTTTTCCCCCTTGATCCTATTAATAATATATGGATAAATTGTTATCTGATCCATGTAGGATAAAGATCATTTTATATTTTCAAAGACAATTCATTTTATTTCTGAAAAGAATGGATCCCTTTTTGTCCACATTATAGATAGGGATAAAAGATCATTTCTACTCAAATCATATTCAACATTATTCACCAACCCGGGATAAAAATGGGTTGAATAATCTTAATCCTTGATCAATTGAAAAAATATATTTAGAACAGACGAATAAATTTTAGTTTTATTATATAAGTAAATATTTTATGATCTATATATTTTTCTCATATATAACTATAGTGATATTGTATCTAAATATTCAACATGAAGATCCTATCACCTAATTCTGTAATATTTTTCTTGTAGGTATGCTTAAGGATCATTAATTGGTAGGGGGAATATTTTATCACATTGTAATCTTGCATGGGAAAACAACTAAATATTATTTTTTAAAAGTCACTCTATATCATAAATCCTTCCCCCCTAGTAGGTAATGTGAGAACAATTTTAAAAATTATTCATTTCTTTAACTCCTTATAGCTCTCCTTACATTTTTCATTCAAAAAAAATTGCATTAATTATATGTTATCTTTGTTTGTGGGATTGAAAATAAAGATATTTTTCTCACAAATAAATTATAGTTCAAGGAAACAATAGACTACCATAATGGGTGTGGGCCTTAAAAATCCTTTAAGATCTTATGTTATGGAAGGATCTATGGATATTCATTTTTTCATGATAAAATTCCATAGTAATGTTAATTTCTCCATCTGAAAATAACATTTACTCTACTACATACATAGAATTTCCATTTTAAATGACTTTAGTAGAACATTCAAATATCCAATTTCTTCTTTGATTTGGGGAATATAAGAATATCCTCAATAATGGTAACAGAAAATTTATCCAGGTTTTCCCTTGTAATTTATTCATTAATTATATAATGATTTATATTAAATTAGTGAGTCTGAATGGAATCAATCTGAACTCATAATGCTCGTAAATTGTTAGAAAACTAGTCATAAGGATATCCACATTCTTTATAGTAACTTGATAACATCCTGAATGATCGTCTATCCAAGACATGTACTAGGCTCCATATAGCTGGTTAAAAAAGTCAACAATCTTTTATGGAGGAGGATTGTTTATTATAATGATATTGCTGATCTGATGCTAGTCAACGAAAAGGAGTATTGTGTCGTATATCATCTTGGTGAAGAGGTTCAACACACTATGGTGAGATACTTGGGAATATTAAATCTTTATCAAAATTATCTATTTATTTATTATCTAGTTCTTCATGTTCAAATGTGTTATTTATATATAGATTTTTATATATTTTTAAATCACTTGGTATATGTTTTATTTAGATATAATTTTCATGACATGAAGGAA
Organism: Viscum album; assembly: GCA_963277665.1. NCBI lineage: Eukaryota > Viridiplantae > Streptophyta > Magnoliopsida > Santalales > Viscaceae > Viscum > Viscum album. The sequence continues at coordinate 1,771,915,491 of OY728148.1, forward strand.
TTCTAGGAAACTCTTTGGGAAACATATATTAAAATTACAATTCGATGGGAATATATTTAAGATTTATCATTTGCTTAATATAGGTCATTTTTGAAAGATATGATTGTTAATTAGGAAATATAATCAATTATAGATATAATGGTATCAAAATATAATCATTGGGCTCTTATCACATGTATAGAATTAGAGGGTTGTTCACAATAAAAAGGCTGTTTTCCTTCCCTTTAAATTTATGATTTATATATAGAAGGAAAGAAAATCCATAAATAGAATATAATCAAATTATTCTAAAGAATGTATGAAAAGGTTAAATGATATTTTTGGAAAAACAATACAGAGTGGGGAATTTTTTTTCTAGGGATGAATATTTTTACCTACTTTACATCATCACATATTAATTTAATTCCATGTGTTTAGTATGCTTTTAAATATTTCTACTTAACATGAGTGGCATGAATGAATATTTTATACTACATTTAAAAATAATGTACCTAATTAATTATTTAATAATAAGTATACATATCACTATATTAATTTCAAGATCCACCTTTGAAATTTTTATAGAATAAGACCACCTTTTTCTATAGTCCCTTGATGTTAATATCATTAGTTATCATAGAAATACCTTGGATTTTTCATTGTTTCACATAATGTCATTGTTTCTAATTGTTAAATCATAGGAATTAATGGTGAGGGTTTATTATAGAATTTATTTTCCTATAACATTAATGTGTTTCTACTATAATCATTCACTAGCTAGGTTCTCTTACACCGCACACAAAACTCATTTCTTTGTCTCTTATTGGTAAATTCCATGATATATCTGAATACACTTTTGAAGAGTCTGGTGTTAGACATTATTTTCCCCATGATATTTTTCCATATCACAACTATAATTAAAATACATTATTATATTTCTATATTTATACCTATGTGTCCAATGATATTCATTGATCACCATTTTGACATTGAGGGTGCAATTAATATTAATATTATATTTGTTAAATCTTGATTTGAAAAATCCTTTCAATGATTTTATTTTATCCCACTAAATAAGATTCAACATGAAATTATGTTTCAATTAAAAAATTTGAGTAATATTAATAATTTATTGTGAAATTCACCTCATACACACGAATGGATTCATCATACATCTTATTTGGGTTAAATAAATCCATCTCATTTTTATTGGAGAGTGTGAGAAAAATATTTATCAAAAAATATTATATGGAAATATTTCAACTCCACATCGTAAATCTCATACCAGGACATTGAATATTTCATCATTTTACACCATTATAAGGAATATATCATTGAAGGATAGGGAATAAAATTTTAGTAGAGTGGATCAATTATTCTAAAATTATAGAATTAGAAGACCCAATAAATGTCAGAGGCCTTTGTCTCATAAAGTCCCAAATTAAAACTATCTATTTTATATGGGTATGTGGGTGTTTCATTAAATTAGATTTTATATTAAAAACTCAAGTTAAATGACAAAACTATTTTCATAATTTTACTACTTATTTATCCCAACATGTTGGGAAACCAATTTGGTTTGTCATCATTTTCCCCCTAACATTGTTGACCCAATTTCCATTTTTACCATAAATTTATAATAATAACTATAAAATTTTGAATTAGAATATGCCAACATTTAATCATATAAAAAAGAGATTATTACCATTAATTTGATAACAAATAAATCACATTAATTCAATTTATCCTTGAATATATATGATTCAATCTAGTTTATCCATGGTCTATTTCATGAAATTAAAATTTATAGGAATTTTATTATTCCAATCACATGGGTCTATAAATGTCTTATGAATTTAATAATTCATATATTCCAATTTTTTCAATAAATATGTAAAGAAATACCTTTTTTCATGCACTAGGTAATCATCATGTTAATTACCAAAGCACCATTTTCTATGTTGTTACCCCTATATACAATTTTTCTAGATCAAAATCTACATGGAGTATCTAGAAAGTGTTTCATAAAGAAAAAATTACACAATGCATTACTATATTATAAGTATGTTTTCTAATGCTTATCTAAGAAGGGAGAGAGACAATATGATTTGGGGGGAGCTCGGGATGTCTTTTCACACTTTGTAATTGTAAGAAAATACCATGTCAGCCCCTACCCCTATAGAAGTGGAGGGACCTTCATCATCCTCCTAGGAAATATAGTCTTCTTCCTCCCCCTTCTCCAATTCGGAGATGATTCCACTATCCCTACAATTCACCTTGCACCCTAATGTCCCCAATTTATACAAATAAAGCCAAAATATTCCATTGTCTCTCGCAAAATTTTACGAAGCTTCACCAATTCTTAATCAAACTCTAATTTATGGATTATCACAGAGAAGTATGTTAGTGTTAACCTTTGATAGATTATTCTTTGGTTCATGGGATCTATAGGATAGGGATACTATTGGTTTACATGACAACAGAAACATAGTGATTCGCTATGAATCAGAGGATGACATGATCAAGGCCTTGTCATGCATGACTCATAGCAGAAATAGGTCTATATTATATCTAGATAGATGGAAATATGAATATCACATGATGAAGGAATCCCATTTTTTTCAATTTGGGGAATTTTCCTTAATGTTTTCCCACCTTTTCTGAGCCCTTTGATTATTAGTATTCTTAGGAATCTCATAGGAGGAATATTGTTTTTTGATAGTCCTACTAATGTAGTGTGTCATGATGTCTATAAAAGAGTGTGTGTCATAGTTGATTTGTCACAAAAGCATTATAATTTCATTTGGATTGAAATCGGAGAGGAATGGTGCTGTATGAAACATTTAATGGAGGAATATTGTCTGGATCATTATTTTGTCTGCAAGAGATTATGCAATTCTTCAGAGGCATGTAAAAGTGGTTTAAGATAGCAAGGTTTTGGGACCATCTTTAAGGATGGGTCCTCTGGTCAGTGGATTGGTGGTGTGAAGATCGATGAGGTTGTTGATAGTGAACCATGGGATGGGTGGATCCCTTTATCAAAGATGGATGTGGAATTGGGTGGAAAGGCTAAGTTACATGACCGTAGTAATTTTTCTAGTCTAGATTCATGACTAATGGAACCTTCTAAATGAAGTTTTATATCATAATGAGGAATTCAACTATAGTACATCCTTTTGAATCCCTAGGAGTGATGGTTTGGTAGGCCCTCAGTTGACTGCTAATATAGATAATGGCCTACCACCTACATAATCTATGAGCGGATGGAATAAAACCCCAGAGACCCCTAAGGATGATTCAATGGAGGTGGTTAATTTAGAAGATGTTATCAAGAATATATATGATGTAGAGGACAAAAATTCAAGGGGATGTACACATAGTGATGGAAATAAGGGTAGGGTGAAGATAATAAGAGGGGTGAGACTTGAAAGATCCAATAAAAATGTTATATTTTTCAATAATTTTTAGTGTCTTGAGGTTTATGACCTGAGATAAGATTTGGAGGGGGGAATATATTGGGAGTGGGTTGATAAGGAGCATTCAGAAACACAATATCAATCATTTGTGGTGGATGAGGTTCTCGATGATCATATTGGTGGCGAGGCCAAACATTTTTTATCATAGAATGATGGTTTCAAATCAGATGTTCAACATTCCAATGATTATAAAGATATATATGAATTGGTTTAGGAGTCAGACAGTTCAAAAGTCAGGACATCCACAGAAGGGAAGAGGGGCATTCGTAAAGAGAGGAAGGATTTCTCCTCCGTGCCTTTTCCTATAGAGACATTGTGAACAATGAAGCTGAAATCCAAGAAGATGGAAAACCATGGGAATCGGGTTTTGTGCTTAATAAATCCTTGGGATTACTCATGAGCTTAGAATAATAATCGTTTGAACATGTTTTTCGCTCAATGCATCTTAAGAAGAATAAAATAAAATGATGGGGATGTCATTAAGGATTAATTTAAATGAAGACAAATATGCTAGGATAGACATGAAGGACCCAATCATAGTTGGGGTTTTAATAATGGAAAGATCAATATTTGGATCAGACATATTTCTAGTACAAATACATTCTTATTGAGGCACTAGACACTCAGGTTAGGGACATCTCTAGGAAATTATTTAGGGGGTCTAATTCTGGAAGCCTTAAATTTCTATTTAATAACTCTACCATTTCCTTTTGTGTTTCAACTCATGGTTTCCCACATTCTCTTTAAAAGGGTTTGAAAAATTAAAAATTAAATTCTGGCCAGTCCTATTTTATCCTTATCCCTAAGACATTCACTAAATCTTTCTATTCCAGTTCCATAGAAATAACTAGACCTTTCTCTGTTACTAGCTATGAAAACCCATATCATAAATAAACCTATATTCCCTATTAATTACATATATAACACAATATAAAATGATATAATTTCACGATCCCATGTGTATGAATGTATATAAATACATTTAATAAATAATTAAAATATAAATATAAAATTTTTATTTAAAAACTCCACCACATGTCCTTACGAATCAATCAATCTTATAATACCACATAGAAGAACCTCATGATGTACATAATAAATGAGTGATCTAAAAAACCCACTAAATGAAGAATATAATAATAACATGATGAAATAAATAAATATGTATTAAGATTCATATCATGTTGGCATAATGGTGTTAGGATCATAAAAATTATCATTAAGGAATGATATAGCGTGATAATAATAAGGCAAAAAAGAAATATGTGAACAATAAAAAACATGAAATCATACACATATGTTCAGGATAAATTGTATTAAATTATAAATTATTATTCTTAGTATATCCTCCCTAAAACATACATGGTTTAACATCACATAAAAACATTACCCAATGTATTAGCGGGAAATATAATACTTGGTTTTCTTGTCACATTCATATAATGTACAATAATTATTGAGTCAAATAGATAATAAAATAGTATAATATATTTCATGAAATATAATCCCATGATTAAGTAATTTTATATTTAAGAAATTTTATTCCATAGTAAATGAATTACCAGTCTGTCTACATGAATAACATTGACTAAAATGGGATGGGTATTCACAATAAAAAATCTAGGCAAATAAAATCATGAGATAATTTTTGAAGCATAATGGATATACCATGAGGATCATTAGTGGAATTATTTATAGGTAAATTATTTATATAATCACATTTAAATCATTATAATATTAAAATGGATGTGAAAAAAAACAAAACAGGAAAAATTGGAAATCAAAAGGCTTAAATAAATAAGTGCTCGAAGAAAAAATGTAGAGGTGATGATATATTATGTTTAGGGGAACATATAAAATATTGAGTGTACCTTCCAAATATCATTGAAACATATTGGGTGGGATTTAGAGTGCTATATGGTGATTAAATCCATTCACAATGTTGTTTTAGGGATGATGAGTGGGTGGATTGGTGAGTAATTGTGACAAAAATTATGTGAAATGTTTATTAATTTCTAAACATATTTGTTGGAATCTATCTGATAAAAAAATAAAAACAAAAAACATTCTAATTTTTTCTACTAATGGATTATAAAAAATATCAATGGATTTATATATTTAATAATTCCAAGAACCATAATATTTAAAATAATACCATTGGCGATGTGGATGCGAGTCATGTTCATAATGAATTTATTTTACAAATAAAAAAATTTCTTATAGGTTGGCAAAGATTCTTTCAGGTTTTATAAAATATAAAGAACAAAATATTATAAAATGAAAATATATATTTGGATGTGTATACATCTTATAGAATTTATTAAAATTCTTTTGGACTATTATGATATGATAATACAAACTATATATTTATATAGTATTTATATTGTAGCTAAAAAATTAGAGTATCTCATAAAATTATTAAATTCAAAATTGGATAATTTGGATGAAATTGTTTTAAAAATAATATATATTTTATCAAAATATTTCTCTATATATTATATTTATAATTTTAAATAAAGAACAGTGTTTACTGAAATATTTTAGTTTTTTGATATTAACTACATTTTGATTATTATAAAAATTACAATGGGCATTATAAAATTTTAATATAATTTATATTTACATATTATTATATAATAATACAATTTCATTAAAATATTATATTTTAAAAAATTCATGATATTATAATTTTTCTCTTAATTGAGACTATATATTGCTATACTATATTATTTTCATCATATCTAAATATAATTCTTATCAAACTTATTTTATAATAATTGATAATTAAATAATAATAATAATTTATAAAAAAATAATAATTTTATTAAATATAAAATTAAAATAGTACTATTACAATGGTTTATAGACATAAACCCTTATTACACCTGTGTATTCTCTAAGGGTACAGTGTATGATGGTGGTGTTTTTTTGGGTCATTTATTAAACATAGTTTAGACCATGATCTTAATATGGTTGAAAATATATAGTAAACAGTTTCTTTTGGCCTTTAGTTCTTTGATATTGGTATCGATTTTGTCATGGACAGTTCATAGTCATTCCATCTCCCTTAAAACACTAATTCTTGGGATTCATAGGTTATGATCCCATTGGTTAAGGTTATCGTTTCTTCTATTAATGTCAATTATAATTTAACATAACCCTTAATTTACCAATATTAATTATATCTATTTAATGGATTTTTTATCAATGGTTATGGTTCAAAACCATTGTTTAAATCCAATAGACTCTATATTATTGAAATAAAAAATCAAAAAATAATTTCATTTTTTTAAATAATAAAATTAATTAATACAAAATTTATTTGTTGAAAAGATTTAATTTAATGTATAATAGTTTGGGTCATTAAATTCTTCCTCATTTTATTAAATTCACATTTTAAATTTAATTTCATAAATTAAAATAGATTATGTTACTTGTATTTCATTGGCTCTTTTGGTTACCATGATGCATACTCAAGCATGTGGTTCAATTGAAGTAATTTGACTAGGTGAGTAGTTTTTTTGTAGAATAATTTATATATGAACTATGTTATTTCATAGCTTCTCCTCATATCAATGATAATTCTATAAATATAGAACATCTATATTTTGTACATGTGTGGGGTAAGGTATGTACTACCTCTAGAGTGATAAAGGGAAGACATCACATACATGAGATAAGTTATCTAGAAGTTATATTTGATAGAAAAACACTATAATGCAACAAAATATCTCAAAGGGGATGATGTATCTTGGAATAATATTTCCCTTCTTCCCAGATGACATTTCATTCATTGATACATTATATAAAGGATCATATTTTCCTTGTCCTCAAGATCAATTCCTCATTGAGGAATTTTTTAATAGATTATATGTCTAATTTCAATCAATCTTGTAAGACTTTGAAAAATATTATCATTATTTATGAAATCATGGTTGATATTTAGTACTTTAAGATTATACACTCCACCAGCATAAAAAAATGTTGGAGTCTAAAACCTATTCCCATATAAAGCCATTAAAGAGCTATGTGAATGCATGAATGTAAACTATTGTAATATGAGAACTATAATATGGGAATGGTCTCTTCATAATATCCATGGAGATATATTGAACATGATATGATCATATCATCTATAGTTAAAATGGTTCTCTCTAAAGGGAAATCCATAATAGATTGAGAAGTAGTACTAAAACTCTGCTATGTATCCAGTTAGTACAGAATACATATAGAGATACTCGAGGTAAATCTCAGAACACTATCTGATAAAATAGAGAGTGAAACTATATGAAATATTAAAAATCTATAATATGTCATGGATTTTTGGTCATGGGATAATTATTCCATGATTTAAATGAAATTTTCTAACTTGGTAAGGTGACTGACCACCACTGAGATTGTGCTATTTCATATGGTGGCTTGAAAAGACCTATTATAAAATCCATTTGTATTTTTTTATTTCTATACTTTTATGTGAAATTTTTTACTTCATACACATATAAATCTAATTTTTATCCTTTACTTTTTTGTAGAAATCATCGAGACATAAATTATAAATTCTTCTTCTTCATGTTATCCCACTAAATAGTTCTTGTAATATGCCAATATAAATTATTACATCCTAGATAAATTTATAAAGATGAGATTTTTTCTTCTTATATTGGTTCAATATGAATATTTATATTTCATTATAAACTAGGACATGTGAAAAACCATATAAAATAATTTTTATAATAGTTTATCTCTTTAATATTCTCTATCTTCTTTTGTAGCTCCTTGTCATTATTACAGTCCACCATTAACCGCTAAATAATTGATGGACTAGTATTAATTTGATAAAGGTAGGATGAATATCCATTTATAATTCTTGTTCTCATTCAATAATTCTTTATGAATATTATATAACCTTAAATTATTATCATGGATAGTGTTGTAATATCTTTTCTTCTCAAAGAATCAACAAATTTTTTCACCATCCCAATATGATAATAGATTAAAAAATCACAATCATTAACAAACACTATCAACCTTAATTGGATCATACTGAACTTATTTTTTTAATATATAAATATGTATTTTATGGTTAGTATATATCTCTATCTTCTCACCATAGAGATAATTTCACAACAACTTCAACAAGAATATCACTACCCCCAATTCCATGTCATTTTTGGGGTAGGTATTCTCATGGATCATTAATTTAAAGTTATCATATACTATCAATTTTTTATCTTAAATGAGTATAAAACAAAATTAATATTTGGAATCATTATCGTTGATCCAAAATACTACCCATATAGTTGGTAATTTGAGCACAGGGTTGTGATTATCCTATTTTTAAAATCATTAAAAATCTCTTCGCATTAATATATTTAGAAAAAAATTAATCCATTTTGAGTTAGAATGGTTATTGGGACTAAAAATATTGGTATGTTTCCAAAAAAATCTGTTACAGTATAATTCCATGGATACAACATATATCATTCAAATATGTTGGATTTACCCATCCTTTATGTGCCTTTATTTTGGAAGGATCTATATACATACCTTTGTTGTTGATAAAATTCCAAGGGAATGGTACATTATCCATGTAAGAAAACAATTTATTATACTTATTATGTATAATTTAAATTCATATGGTGATTAGTACATCATTAAAATTCTATTTAGGGAATAATATCTTTGGTCTCATACCCCTCTGAATAACTAATTATGGGTATTTATATGGTAAGATCATATTGTTCGATGGCGTCGCTTCTTCCTTCTATATCAACATGAAATTTTCATAACCCTTTAAATAAAAATCCTAATAATCATTGTACATTGACTATATTATTAACTGTGTAGATTGTTAATAGTCTTCTAAATTTAATAGGATATATTTTAGATTGTTTCAAAATACACCATTTACTGCACATGCTTTCATTACTAAAATTATTTAATAATAATTTGATACATCCAAAAAATTAATTGAATTTATAATATTTAGATTCATTATAAGAATCTTGTTAATTATTTGATACATATGTGAAATATTTAATCCTTATTTACATAAACTTTTATTTTAAAATATAATGGGGAGTTTGAGAGAGTCTTTTTTGAAAATGTAAATTGGTTTTATATATTATTTTTTGAGAATATTGTTATAGTTTATTGGTAAAATAAATGATATATATACCATGTTACAAGAATAAATGATGATTATATCAATCCAAAATGGTCTGGACTCTGTTGTTGAGTGATATTAGATTTAGCTACATGAGGTTATGAATACCATTTTATAGTTATTAAACACATCCCGAGGTAGAATTATTAAAAAATTATTTATTTATTGATCAATTTTATAAACAATATTATTACTATATGATCTGAATATGAATCATATGAGGGCCCTACACATATTGGGATTGATAATATATTATATTGTTTTAAAAAAAGTAACTGGATAAGTAGAAGTTGTGGATGATGGTTTTTTTGAAAATGTTATGTCTCATATTATTAAAACTATGGATGCTTGGAACTAAATAGAGAATTTATTTTATAATGATAATATTGTTTGGTGAATCGAAAAATAAATAGTCTCTATTGAGATTCATTAACCAGTGACTGAATATTGAGATGATGAAGAAGTTTTTCTATAAGGTAACGTTGGTGTCGATTTTTTAGAGACAAGTGCATTTTTTAATGACGTTGAAGCTAGGAATAAAAAAAATCTAGAAACATGTATTATTTATCAAACATCACTTGTGATAACAGACATTAAAACATATATAGGATTGATGGTTAATATTTGTGGTTGTGATTGGAGGAATATAACATTTATATCTAATGTTGGTTTTAATGATGATTTTATTGGATCTAATAGAGATGATAATATCGTACCATGACTAGTTGAATAGATATAAGTTAGTTAAAAACCTAATAAATTTCATTTTTATAATTTTCAATTTTTTAAACATCATTTTTTTTATTGGACATAAAATGAAGATAAAAATATCCAATGGTTTTGATGGTGAAGTGAAGAGAAGTGGATCCTGAATATTCACATGGAAAAGAAGAAAAGTGAGAATAATCTCTTGTTGTTCAATAGACAGAAATAACTGAATCAAACAGTCAATTTCAAAACAATTCAAACAAAACAATTTATAAATTTAATTCAATGGGATAAAAAATGCTTATTTTGAAAGTGAAAATAGTAGTCTTGAAAAAAGAATTGGTCCCTATAATTGATTATGATAACCTAAAAAATATTTTAATGTCAAAGTTAGACAAGATCCAGGATAAACATATTATATAATAACATTTTCCATTTTATTATATGTGGAAATTGAATCCATTAAAGTGGAAAAAAATAATATATTCATTATTTAATGACAGAAAACATATATGAATTTAAGAGTGTAAATCTTATATTATCTTTTCAAGAAATAATTTAATCTCATTTTTAGAAATGAAATTATTTACTTACTAAAAGATTGAGAAATTTATCATCTAACATGAATATTTTTTAGATAAAATTCATGAATTAAAATGATATTTAAGATTTATAGTTACCAATCAATAGTTGAAAAGTGGTATATTTTCTATTATTATGGATGTCCAAGATTAATAAAAAAACACATTCAATAGATTGAAAAATATATAACTAACCATAATTAGTTCATTAAAAAATGTCATGCCTATCTAAAGTATACTTCTATTTAAATTATAACCTCCTCTAAAACCCATCTAAATTTTGTAAATAATTGGTCTTTTATAATTAATGATAATATTGAAATCATTTTTATAGGAAAAAAAGAGGTTAAGACAACAGCTAAAAATGCATTTACATATAATTCTAGGGAATCAATGAAAATGATGATAAGAAAATGTTCAAGTTAAAAAGGAATATTCCAAAAACAATGTGATGATTTTCATTAAAGAACTCAATCCCTTACAATTTTTTTATATCCACAACCAGTAATTCATGAATTTTAATTAATCAAATGTAATTTCAGAAGAGATTTATTTAAAATAGTTTAAATGAATAAATTTAATATACTATGAATTAGTTTTGGAATTGAGGTATTATAAATAATATTAAAATAGGAAATTTTTTTATAGGTAATATATTAGAAAAAAATAGATTTCTGTGGTGACACATTGTTCTAGATATGAGGTAGAAAATATCTAATACATATACCTCCAGATAGGTATACTATAGGTTAGAAAAATATGGAGGAAAAAATAGATCAAAATCATAATACTCCCAAATAACCTCTTAAAAACAATATTGAAATTTTATTTTATTTTTAATATATTCTCTATTTTATTCATTATTATTGTAATTTTACTAAAAAAGAAAACATTAGTTCCCTATTTGTTCTTTATTCTATATATTTCGTATATAATTATTTCCCAAAGAACCTAATATTTATATTTACATTTTTACTATTGGTTCTTATTTGATTTTTTCAATTTTTAATTGTAATCAGATCATAAAAAATGTATACTAGATCAATTTGTAAATTTTTTACTTTCTATTCCCATAGATCATCCATTCCTTTTGGAATATTGAATGATTTGTTTCTATTTTACCTCTCTATTTTGTATCAAAAAATGTGTATGTGATATGTGAAAAAAAAATTGTACTCCCATATTAAAATGTTTATAAACACAAAAGGTAAATGATATAAAATAGAGGATATAAATGAATTTATATTTAGTTATTGAAATCAAATTTATATATGAAATTGTAAATTATGCATGTTTAATATGTTTATATCTCTAAAATCAATAAACATTTTATTTTAATTAATATATTTTTATCATCTAAAAGTGAGGGATTATTGGACACAGTAATATTTTCCTATCATATCACAATAAATCGACTATTTTAATTCAAAACAATTATCATTTATTATGTTGAATAATTTAAATTATGTTATTTCTGATAAATAATTTACATTTTGTAAGTGCTATTAAATTGGTAATTCATTTAGTAGAATATATGTAATTTTTGTTTAAAAAAATATACCTATGGAAAAAAGAACAATTTTTTTTAAAATCCTATATTGAGATGAAAAGACATACCTACTTAAATGAAAATTAATGTAATGGATATTCTCATGATGAAGACATGAAGTTTTAGTATCGTATTAAATAAATAGAAAAGTAAAAATATTTTATTTGTGTCTACTTACAAATACATATCACATGATGGTAGTAAATATCATAAGACATAAGTAAAATATAATATAATAAAAATTTTATTATTGAAAATATATTATGATTACATAGTTTTTAGTATAATAAATATTTGGTAGATTTATTTATACTATGAGCTATAAAATTATTACAAATAAATTTTTTTACATAGTAAATTAACATATGAACTTAAATATCATACAGATTATCAAATTATATCATGTTCAGAGAAATTGTTCTATTTAACAGTATTTCCACAGGATCTTGTACATGATGGATTAATTTTTTGTTTCCATGAATTACATAGTAGAGTTTGAATTCGGAATAATTAAGTGATGTGTATACTAAAAAAATGCATACTTTGGTCTTTATATGATTTTACATTTAGAAAAAATATATAATGAAAATATAATTATACTAGTATCAAATTAGGATAAAAACACTTAAAATGATTTTTCATCATATTTTTATTCAAATATTCTCTTTATATTAATATAAATCATCATCTACTGTAATATTCTATAAGATTCTATATGTTAATGATATCATTCATTTATAAATATATTTTTTATTATTTTAGCACTCATTGTACTGATTTATTATAAACATAATGAAAAAATTATCTAAATTTAGATACCAATTAAAATATCATAGGCCATTTTAGTAAGTAAATTTTTTTTATCTCAATTAGGAATTAACTAGGAAAGGTTCGAATTTTGTTCAAAATATCATTCTCGCATTGAGTAGTGGTGGATAAGATTAGGGGATGTTCCAAATTCATTGAATAACTACAAATACATTATGTATCACTCATTGAATTATGTTTTATTTTATTATTCATATCAAATTGATTAAAATATATTTTCGAATATGTTTTTATGGGGGTGATTTTGAGTAGCTAAAATTATAAAAACTCAATTCATCATTTCCCCCTGATGAGTTATTGTGAAACCCTATGGGGTCTACACTATTCTAATAATTTATAATTTTGGTGAATAATATAATATATTACCATAGAACCTGTGAAATAGATATGGGAGAATGAAATTGACCCCACCAGTTAAATTTTCGAGGTCTGTTTAGGAATTTTCATGTAGTACTATGATATAGAATTAAATTTAAGGTGTTGGTACCCACACTACATGATGTGACATTTGATGAAGAAATTGAAGGCCGACATATATTTTTATGATAAAAATAAATCATTAATATGATTCTTAAATCATAATAATTTCATTATTATCCAATGAATTTTAAAATAAATATGAAAACCTGGATGTTTACATGACGTTATCTCATAATCATGAATATTACATTAATAGACTGAAGTAAGAGACTAATTATATTTTCATTTCATCGATCAGGAGTATATTAAAATAAAAAATATAGGCTAGTCATTATGTTCTCGAGATGATAAATTATTCTAATTGACTAGCAATGTTTGGATTAATTATGAATAACAACCAAATAATACAAGTCTTTATCCTATCCTTGTCACCAATTTAGTCTATTTTCATTATGAATTATAGAATTAAATTCATTGTGAAATATTTTTAGTATCATTTGGGTAATGTTTTAGAAATATATAATAACACAAATAATGATAAATTATAGTTCTTGTGGTTAAAATGAATAAATAGTAGTCAAAACCTTCAATAAAGAGTATGAAACCAAGTTAACCTTCATGAAATATTTCAAAAAATGAATGATAGAAATTGAGAGCATCAAAATGGGCATTATATTCTTATAATATCATAATAAGGTTCAGTATTAGAGAAAATAAAATGAATTTAATAAGATATGATATTATTCTACTTTAGGTATATTCATCATTATATGTATAACTTGTTTACATATGTGGTATTAGATGAAAAATATGACTCACACTTCTATATGAAAATATATAAGGCAAGGAAGTTTAAAAAAATTACAAATGTTTTGTGGATCATCAAGTTGACAATAGAGACAGATACAAAAATAATCATTATAACATCATAACATCAAATTTTATGTGAAAGAATCTTGTACCAAAAAGCTATTATTATTTAATATGTATTACTATGTTATTATCACATTATCATGTTTAGAACTAATTTATATTTATATCATGTTTTAAACAAACATCACTATAAGATTAAATAATTGAATATGTATTTCACTGTACATGGATAAAATATATTATATGTCAACAATTAATGATGGATATAAAATATAAAAATAAAATAATACCAAATTGTGAACAATTAGTACTAGATCAAGTTATTAAATTATTAAATTTAATAATATAACATGTTGGGTGTTCATAATCCTTTTGGGTAAAACAATTTTGTATTTGACTGTAGTTTTTAAGTTGTATAATTAACATGTAATGAATACAAAATAACACTGATAAAGATACCTCGTTTCTATAATTACTTCAAAAAGATAAATGGACTAGTTCATGTATATTTTATAGTAAAACACAATCCTAAGGAGATTATATTAAGAAATTAGTGGAATTTAAAATTAATGTAAGAAACATTCCATATTAGAAGATAATAGATACTCTTTGTGGATAAAAAATTAATATATTTTTGAAACCTTCATTTATTTTTAAATTACACAGTGGAGTTATTCTTAGACATTTATTTCATTATGGACATAAAATTAATGATTTTAGTAAATAAATAAACTAGAGGGGTTCTTATCTATCTTTATGATCTTCCATTATTCCCTTCATCATTTTCAATGCAATGATAATAATTAAAAATTAACCACATACCATTTTAAAATTGAAAATTGTAATTTTATATGATTTATAATTATATACAACTACATCCTATTAAAAAAAATTCTATATTAAATTTTTTTGTTATGCCTTAAGAAAGAAACCAAATTGTATCCAGAAAAACAAAGGTTGTATCCCATGTAGTTTTTTGTGATGATATAACATAATTCATTAATATTGAAAGGTTATAGTCCACTAAAACACTATATTTATATAAGAAGGTGTGAATAATTATTTGAGTTGTACTAATAATGTTAGACCAGAAAAAATTCAAAGATAAAAAAGCATAAGTATTTTTCATATGAACAAATTCAACAAGAGCACATAACAATGAAATGCTCCAAGCAATTATACTTCATTGAAATGATAAAACTATGAAATTTGGGTTTTAAAATAAATGATTTATGTTATATATTATTAATTTATATTAATTAATACATATCATAAATGAAAGTATCAAATATTAATTAAACATAAATTGATAATTGTTTCGTATTCAATGATATAGAATCCATATACAAAAAATGTTAGGTATTTTGTTGGTTTCCACAACTTATATAATAACAATAGATTCTAAATGAGTATTCAAGAGAGATCTAGACATGGATCATAAAAAGACTACCTGTGAAATTTTTTACTCAATGAGAATTTGACATATATATTTTAAATTAGTTAAATACGGTTTTGAGGATGTGGTTCCACATGAAACAATAAGCTAAATTGAAAATTGTATAATGAAATTAAAACTATTACACTTGACCACTATATTATTTTAATAAAGTTAGTGGAGATAAAGAAATTTAACAACACAATGATAATTATATAGAAAGGAAATGTAAAGGAACCAAGAAATATGAGTATTCCATATGAGGACCACTTGTCCTGTCTGGGGAAGTAAGTGTTTTGGGATTGATTTTCTCTAGAAAAAGACCAATCCAAACACCAAAAGTATATCATCAGAGAAATCATTTTTTACAGAAGTTAAAACCCAATGAAATTTCTAGGATATCCATGTGAGTTAAACCTCCACCTAAAACTAAAACTTGAGCTTATCTCATCCATGGGTCTTATGTGAAAATGTTGAGAGGTTATGTGATTTAAAATTAAAATTTTATAACTATATAAAAATTAAATTAAAATATTTTATTTACAAATAAAATTTGATTTTTATTTTTATTTAAATAATAAAATTAAAAGTTAATTAATTTATAAGATAATATAATTTATAAAATTCATTTAGTATAACCAAACAAATAATAAAAATATTTTATTCTTTAAAATGTATTTCTTCTTAATGTAGAATTTTATATTATTATTATTTTGAAAAAAATATCTTATGGTTAAAATATTTTCAAATATAATATTGAAATTAATAATATATTAAAACAATATTAATTAAAAATCAGAACCAAATGGCTGTAAAAAAATTGTATGTAATTAAATTTTCATACAAAAATAATATTTGATTATATTTTAAATATCCATTTTAAATGTGAAATTATAAAATTTTTAATTTGGAATTCGAATAATTGATCTAAATTTTCGTTTCCAACATAAATATGTTATCATAGGATTATTTTTTTGGAATTTTTATTAAATGATTGAAATTTAGAGGAATATTAAAAAATATAATTATTAAAAACATCAAGTATTTTATGAAATCAATATAATATGACCATTAATTGCAAATATATAAACCAAATTTTTAATTATTTAATTATTTATGAATTAAAATTAATTTTTTAATCAAATTGTATTTAATTGAAAATCATATATTTAAAACTATTATCATAAGGTAATTATTCATTAAGATTATTTTTAAGGGTTAAACAATAGTAATTTTATATTTAATTTTTATCACCCATTAAAATTTAATATTATAAAATTTTTCCCTTTTTAGAATCCCTATAGAAAAAATCAATATTAATAATAATTTTTTTTTTAGTTTAAAAAAAGTTATTATTGATAAAAAATGTAACCATGGTAAATTTTACTTTTTTAATGATTTATAATTAAGGATAATATTCAAACATTACTCACAATAAATCTATAAATTATTTTTTGAGAGGGATCATGCGTCACAATATGACCCAATCAATTATTTTGAACTTTTGTAGCCACTTTACTAGAATAGTGACTAGTGTTTTTATGTTATTGAAAAAATTAATACTCCCCTCACATATAAAAAGGGTCATCCACCACCTAATGAGCCCCCATTAGGCAGTGATGTATTTATTATCAAAGTATAAGATGAATATGATTTTATTGTACTGAAAAATAGTCATAATGATGTTTTAGTGTGTGGATTGTGGATGAAGGGAACCGAATTGTTATGGAGAAGAATTTCAAAACCCGAGGGGGATATTCCTATAAATTATTGTAAAAATATTAATGTTGGGTGTTGAACATACATGTTCAAATTCATGTGATGAAATGAATGATGGTAAAATTGTCATTTTCTTCTAATGGATATTATTGTATATTTATTTATTTATAGAAAAGTGGTATTTGAGGAGACTAACGTGTTCCATCCTTATAAATAACAAATATTATATAGAAATATTATTGGATAAAAAGTAAATAAGTTTAAAATTGATTTCATAATCTATAATTTTTGACTAATTAAGAATAAATAAAGATTGGGTGATCTTAAATGAATCAAAGTCATATGTTGGGGGATGAAGGATCATGTTTGTTAAAATTTTTGATAGGTTTTCATGTGGTTAATAAGGGTCGGTGTATCTTCAAATAAGTTCAACGTTGATTTTCATAAGTTCATTAGGTTTTGTTCAAATGAAAGAAAAATGAAATTAATTTTCTTTATAGTGACCCATGTTAGTAAATTCCAGAAATGTTATAATAAAATTGAAATAACAAAGTCATTTATCTTATATATACCCTCACAAGTAAATTCATTTTCATCATAAGACAATTGTCTTAACCATACCTAGGGTTGTATTTTAATTTATGAATGATAAATATATATTATTAAAAAATGATATTTTAAAACGTGAATGAATATTTTGAATTAGATTAAGATAATTACATGTCTAAATCCTGAAGTAATATTTATTATGGGTTGTTGTGTAAGGTAATTCATTTAAAAAAGAGTTATTTTATTCTCGAATATTATGATCAAAATTATTTATCATAGTTTCATAATCTATTGATCTATGTATGATAATTTATTGATTTTTCTCAATTTCAATATTATCTACATAGATTATTGTGTGAGATATCCAAATTTTTATGTTGTTATTCTATGAACCACACTAAAAAATATCAATTTAATAGAATTCCACATCATCATTTCAACAGTGTAGGTGTCCTTAAATGTAAACTACATATTCGATATTTATGTAACTGATTTCTCTGATTTTTAAATCAGCATTTATATGTTGGAAAATTTGGTGTTTTTTAATGAAATTAGATTTAATGAATTTATAGGACTGTAGACATTTTAATGTTTTGTGAATGATGAAATAATATCCCAGTCATCAGAATAAAAATATGAATATTTTAATGTAAATTCAAATGTGTTATTATTATTAATAAAATATAAATTATACGATTAATTTGAGAGATTAAACCTTACTACTAAAGATTATAGAGTTTCCATAATTCAAAAATGCAGTAATTGAATATGATATTTATTGATAGAAATATTCACATTTATTGAATTTAAATTCAAGATGATTGAGAATGATATTGAGGGGTACAATATAGATTTTTTAAGGGAAGACTGATTATGGCAACAAAGAGACCTGATACATAATTTTTCTAAAACAATGATATATTAATGAGAGAGAATATGAAGAACCAGTTTTTGACATTAAGAAAATTTTTATTGAACTAATGAGGTAGATATAAAGAAGAAATAGTGAGTTTCATTCTATTATTAACCAAGAAAAGTATAATTTTTTTCTTCATCTTATAATATATACATATATTATAAATTTTTAAATAAAAAATAGACCACCAACTTGATTACGACATGCGAAAAATAATATTAATTTTAAAAGATAATGGGTGGTCTGAAGTCAATATAGGGAATCATGGTTCGTGTTGGTATAATCCCAATATATATTAAAAATGTATAACAATACAACTCTTTGTACATGTTTGGTTTTATTATTTCAATGTCACATCCATTTACATTGTTGTGATTTCATTGATGGTGCGATGGAAATTTGTGTGGGTTGGATAATTACCACCATACCCATGGGATGTATTTATCCATATTGTGGAAAACCTCATCAATAAACCAAGTGATCTTTTATGATTCTTTCTAATTACACATAGGCATACACATTGAAAAAATATAATATAAAAAAATAAAAATATAAATTCAATCACAAAAGAAGATATGAGGTAACAATGGGATAAAATTTTCAATAGGTCATCCCACACAGACTCACCCACACCCCACCCCCTCCCAATGTGGTCACACAATTTAACTTTTTTATTATTTCAGAAAAAAAAAATTTAATTTATAAGTTGTTACCTAAAAAAATAAATATTTATCCTTATATATCATACATGAAAAAAAACAACAACAACAAAAACTCAACAACTCATAATGTAGACAATGAAGAATATTTTTCTGAAATACTTATTAGCCGATCGACACCTCTATCTAAATTTTTAATTCATTCCAAAAAAACCCTCAAAACCACCGAATCTTCTACCCATACTATATAGAGTCATCAAAAAGACAATAGAACTTACAACACATCAAGGAGGGCTATAGTTCTTCACCTAAAAAAGTAAAAATCCCCTCCCCCTCTGATGAAATATTAATATTTTATAATATTTTAACCGATGAAGATTCAAAATTATAGGGAATTCAAGACACTTAGGATCACCTTGAATCAAATCCCAAAGTAAATAAGTTATAATATCCTATATTTTTATGAAACCATCCATATATATCCTCAAGTCATTAATTCCCCGAAGTAAAATGTTATTTGAATTATTAATATATGTCATTTTTTTCTTTATGTCTGCTTTCACAGCTCTTTAACTCATATTCATTGGATAATACTTATATGATTTGATAGTAAAATGACCTATGACCATTAATTATGTATAGTTCAAGAAAAGGATCAATATGGGAGTTTTGACAGCCACTAGTTCATTCAAGGGTCCACATCACTCCCCACTCTCAGGTTTGTCACAATTATATCCTTTATCCATTATGGGGAATTCATTGTTTAAATAACCATTGGTTCCACTTGTGTGGTTTCAATGAAATCCTTTTGAGTATGGAATGTCTCTTGATTTGGGGGAATCAAATTTTGGTCAAATATATATAGGAACCTAACAATTGGTATCAAATAAATATCCTCCACCATTATAGTATTATAATTTATTGGTTTATTTTCATTCTCAAAAAGTGGCTATGAAATCAAATCATAGAGGATGTATAAAAACTGCTAATCCAAAAATCATCTCTTTTAAGACTCTAGATAATAGAAACGATGAAGGGTTCGATATTTTGAATAATGTTTCTCCATTTTCGTAAATAAAATGAATAATATGATTTAACATTCGTGGATTATATAATAGATAATTTATGTATATAGGAATATGATATTGATTTTCAAACTATGAAAAATGAAATGAAATGCCATTATACCTTAGATGTTGATTAGGAGATATTTGATATACATTTTCATGACTATCCAAAATAAAAAGTACAATTATGTTTGAAATGTTATAATCAAAATGAAAATGATTATTTTTTGATGAAGACCACTCATATTGAATATGAAGCTGAGAAAAGTGAGAGAAAATTGTTGAGAAGGTGATGATGTTGGTGTATCTTAATAAATAGTGTAATACCAACAGTTTAAGAATCAAGTATAATGAATAGACATTATACAAAGTTAGGGAGGATTATATTGAGGTTATATAAAAAAATTACCATGGAATTTTGTTCCATGAACAAAATATCCATTCTAAAAAAGATAAGGAAATGTTAACCATTGATATTAAAAATATCATCTATATGTCAAGGATACTAAGAATAATGAACATGATAAATAAAAATGTTAATTAAAAATACATGATTATTGGTCGGAAAAAATTAAATATAAATCTTAAATAAAAAATAATTATAGTGGATAATAATAAGTACACTCACAAGATGAAATGATTGGACCTTGAGGTCAGCAGGAAGAATCTAGAAATAGCCCATTATATGTCATCAAAAAAATTAAAAAGGATTGATATTACCAAAAAATCTATAAAGTAGGAAACTCATTCTAAAATAACTCAATCTCATAAAAATAACATCTTTAAATTGTCTAATGATAAAATATATAGGAACTACAAAGAAAAATATAACAACCACCATTATAAATAATGTATTAATAAATCAATTTATATTATCTATGAATATTTTTAAATGAAATCAAGTAAACATTTGAATTAATAATAATGGAGGGAAACCCACTATTCTAAAAATGGTGGATGAATGGATGTGTATATAAATATATTCTCTTGAAAGGACTAATTAAAAAAATGATAATGAATAAGGATGAACACATGAAATTACGGATAAATTTGATTCAAAATTAAAAGATGATTATTTTTGAGGTATTGGGGGTACTATTAAATGATTAGGGTCAGGCTATATTTTTCTATCATAATATGTCATCATCTAAAGTTAAAAGAGATCTTACATCATGGGGGAATAAATATGTGATGAATAAAATAACACAAATGATATAAATATATAAAAGTGATAAATATATGATAAAAAATTTATTTTTAGGAATTTTCAATATAAATGGTAATTGTAAAGAAGAAAGAACGTATAAATCATTTAATCGTGAAACTAAAACATTTGGGAAAAATACCCCAAAAAGATAAAAATGGAGATAAAACAATTTTAGTAAAGAATTATGAGAAATATTGTCACGACCCCCTCTCACCAAAGATACCCCTCCTGAGCTATAAATGAAGGAAGAGATATAATGAAACCCTGAGTCCTACTTCCAGTAGGACCCATGGTGGTTTCTAGCACCAAGGTTATATATATATTCTCACAATATGGGAGGCATTGCCATTTTTTGAAAAAAAATATTAGGAGATAATGTGTTCCATCCGAGAACTACTCCAAGAAATGCATATATATATATGAAAACCAAAATCTAACCCACATGCATGTTTAAGAAATATATAACTACTGCAAAATATTTCTATAAGTAAATCCCAAAATAATTATAAGCAGCATCATGAAAACTATACCAATGTCTGAGATAGTAATTCCCATCTTGATCCATGTATTCCTCATGGAAAATATATTGATGAATTATAACATTGGGTGAGAATACAAGTATACTCAGTAGGAAATGAATGTATCTCCTGTAGAAGTGGTAGAAGCATACTCATTCTCCAATGATAAAATAATAGAAAATAACAGTATCTAATACAGAAAAATATTCATCCAAACCACACTATGGAATTATCACCAAATAACTCAAGGCATGTAAATTAGTATAATATGCACATCGATGTTTGTATACCACACACAACTTTTCACTAGTTAACTTCTCGTAACCTAATGAAAAACGCCCTAGTGATTCCAAACTCATCACCAGGCCGCATGTCATAACCCGCCCGGACACACCTGTGCCTCAGAGCCTGTCCTACAACTTGGGAATTCAAAGCTCCCCACTTTTGGCCCATAGAAAACTAGGACTCAACCACAACACATCGCACCCACAGACACATGGCCCCCTACCATGTCTCATCATGAATACACTTGAGAAATCACACCACATATACTCCCATATAAACTTGGGAAAGAACTCCTCACTCATAGACACCTAGTCCTCACACCAGGACCACAACATTTCTGATGAGTCTTGGGATACCAATGTCAAGAAGAGGGATTGGGGAAAATAATGTAACAATCCACCTGGCATCCCACTAGAACGTTGGGAAATACATCCTCCCCTGTGATGATGGGGTTGTTAGGAACATAGTTATCAACTAGGGTATTGTGTGTATATAAATCTCATGTAATTATATTTATATATATAGATATTAAACACTCATTAAATCTTATTGGTTTATCCAAACAATCAACTAACCCACAAAACAACATTTTCTACTACCTCTAAATTTAAAACTACAGAACAAGAAGCGATTAAATTTATAACCCCATCCACCTAATAAAACTATTCATATTTGTTTATTAAGAAATAAATTAATTCATTCCATTACTACTATCCATGAAACTACCAAGCACATCACACAAAATATTACACAAGAAAAGCCAAACAGGGGAAGAAAAACCACAAAAATTCAATTGAACTTCACATTAAGACACATATTACAACATGTTATCAAAAGAGACACACCCATACAAACCACCGATATCATAATTAGTCAAATTATGTTTTCCCAATCCATCATATTAATAATGAAACCCCTCAAATCATATACAAACACTGCAACACATTTCACCAAAACCAAATCTCCCAACCCCACTCTATAACCACACCAAAATAATCACACCCAACAACATAAACATTGAAAAATCCAAACCTTCAACCTTTCTAATCAAATTACATCCATCCATCTCACAATAAATCAATATCTCAACATGAGATTCTATTAAACCACCCATACCAAGCCACATTACAACCGTGATCTCAACCCCATCACCACACTACCACACAAGGCATAAGTCAAAACAAAACAACATATAACCCACAAACACACCAAACAAAGAAGGCTATATTCAGATTTAGAAAACACTCGTTCTTTAATTCCACTTTGATAGTTCATGGCTTATCACAAAAGAATTTTTGATCCTGAGGAATCCATTTATTTAATTGGGTATATGTGGTCAATAAATTTCATGTATGTATTCAATAAAACACATGATAAAAAACATGTCATCACAATTTATCCTGAGTTCAAAATCAAAGTCCACCAACAACCATGAATATTATTGGGCATATACCCCAAACAACTCACAATAATGGTCAACAATAAATCAAAAGCATACAATACTTTTCCCCTAACCCATCTTATTAGTTTAATGAAGATTTCGTTATCATTATTAAACATGGTTTCAACTTCCTTCACATGGAAATGATTTTTACACCCACACTGCAAGATATAAGTAAAAAAGGGATGAAGGTATCATACATAGACAAACAGATGATCAACACCTCCTCCTAACGCAAAACGGGGCATACATAAGGCACTAGGGAAACACGATCCAAGGATGAAAGACATACCCATGTCTCCTTATGGAAGAAAGGTTCGGGGACTCAAAGTATGATGAGTAATGGGTAACATACATGGAATAGAGGTTCTTATCTTTAGAAAGTCTAGATCCAATATCAATGGAAGATATTCTTTCAAAATTCATTAAAGCCGGATCACAATCAAGACCACATGTTTTTATTATCTAAAAGTATACTTAGAATAATGAATTTAATTATATATTTTATATCATTTGAATTGGCCTAAAATATATAACATATGGTGTTAAAATCAATTAATAGAAAATAAAATGATAAAGGGGCGAAACTTGAAAAATTAGAAAAAATTGGAAATTTGAAAAACTATGAAAATGACTCACCGGTGGATAACCTACCATTGGACGAATCACTGTTAGGTGATGTATCATTGGACAAATCACTAGTGGGTGAGTCACCATTGGAAGAGTCACCATTTGATGATCTACTAGGGGATGAGATACCGGTGGATGACTCACCGTCAAATGAGTCTCCATTGAACGGGTTATAATTGGATGAGTCACTATTGGACGAGTCACCATTGGAGAGTCACTATTGGACAATCTATTAGTGGATGACCAACTGGTGGATATGTCACCATCAAAAGCCATCGGTGAATGAGATTTCTGTGGATGAGTCAGCAATGGGTGACTCACCATTGGATGAGTCACCATTGGATGACTCAGTGCTGGCGACCTACCTTCAGTGAGTCACTGTTGTGATTCACTGATCCAGACTCACTTTCAGTGACCTAACATCAATGAATCAACATTTTGAGTCCCCAATATTGACTCACCATATGCGAACATCTATTAGACAACTTCATTTTTGAAAAACTATTGAATAGAGTTATCATTGCCTCCTAGAAAACCTGAAATATTGGATTTTCATAATGGAATTGGCTAGAGAGTTATAAGACATTACATTATATACCTCTCAAACTATTATCACCTTGATGAATTAAAAACCAAACTATAAAGAAAAGTGGGTTTCTAACAACCACCCCATGAGATACCTCTCAATGAACATGATATACCTAAAACATCGCTACTAACTCATGAAACCAAAGTTCAATGATAAATAACCCTATATTTTTTGAAATATGAAGTGATTCCTCAACATCAAATAACACCTCCCCAAGACATCTACTGCCCTAAATGACCACAAAACACCCCACACAAGATTATCAACCATGCCATCTTGAACAACTATATTTGGGAATTCCTTATTTCATGACAATATAGTATCCTCTCTTGGAGCCACTGACTCACCTACATTGGTTTAATCAATTATAAATTAATACATCCTTATTAGAAATCTGGTCTTCTCCTTTTCACATGTTAGGACATTATCAGACATTATGAAATAATGAATCATCTCATATCATAGAAAAAAAAGGTTTAAGATTCACATTACATAGGGAAACAAAACAAAGAAAAACTTAGTACATATCTGGGTTCTAGGAATGTATCTATATATACCTTTCTTACTTACTCTGCTCCATACCACCAAGCCTCCACAAAACCCAAACAAAGGGAAATTTCAATCCACAAAACACCTTCTCATGACGACCATGGATCTCTACATTGCACTCTATGAACATAGCCTCATCTTAGACATCTAAATCTCTACAGTCAGTTACATGGGAGTCATCGTGAATATTCCAATAAAGATGAGATATGTGAAAGATGTCATGGACCTTTTCAAAATGTAGTGGAAGTTCTAGTAGGTATTCCACCTCACCCACTCACCCCAACACCAAAAACTTTATGATGAACCTAAGTGAAATAATACACCTTTATAGAACCTCCAATTCCCACGTCAAGGTGAAACCTTCAAGAACATAAGGTGGCCAACATCAAAATACAAGTGCCTCCTCCTATGATTGATATGTGACTTATTTCAGTGATGTGAAAATTTCATCATCTTATGGGAAATTTGAACCTTCTATGTCATGATCTGCATGACTTCGAGACCAAAAGAAGTTATCTCCCCAAAACCTATCTAGAACATTTGGGAACAACACAGTCTCCCATACAAAGCATCAAATAGAGCCATTTTCATGGAAGTGTGACAGATGTTAATGTAAGATAACTCTACCAAGGGAAATTGTCATGCCGAAGATCTGCTGTGGTCCAAGATGCTTGCCCCACAACTTGTCCTTGAACATTTGGGGTGGTGGGCTTATCTTTACTTTTGTCTATGGGTGGAAAATAGTAATGAGGCTTAACTAAGTGAAAAAACCATGATTCAATCCCTTCAAAACTCATGAGGTAAAACTTCCATCCTGTTCCAAGAAAATGGATCTCTGAACTCCATGCATCCCTAACCCATAATCCTTATACCTTCCGGGAAAGGAATCTATTATTACCATCTCATTATTCACTATGAAAACAGAATAATTCGTTAGTCAATCCACTACTACCGAGATATGATCATAGCCTCTCTGAGCCCTAGGTAAACCTATGATTAAATCCATTTAGATGTAATCCCATTTCTTATTGGGGACATCTAGGGGTGAAACAAACCACTGAGATCACGTTGCTCAGCCATCACATATTAGTATACTAAGAACATAACCACAAACTCCACAATTATCAATTTGTTCTCAGGCCACCACAACTACATCATCAAATTTCAGTACATCTTGGAAACTCATGGGTGTACCACTAAGGGTGAGGTGAAAAAATAACAAAGAACTCCCTCACACATCACCACTGAAATAAAAATCCTCCCATGGAACAACATATGATTCTATATATCCTCTGACCATCCTTCCAGATCATCACCATGGTCAGTGTGGTCGCACATCACCTCTATGTTTGAGTCTCCCAATTAAGACACCTACACCAACTGCATCAGGGAATATTTTACTGTTTTCAAAAAAAGACACCCCTACCACCATCCATTTCTAAAACTATGTGCAAGGCAAACAACACCACCATCACCTTTTAAGAGTTAACAAATTCATGAACAACCTCCCTCTACAGCTTCCTACATAATGAATCATCAATGAAATTACTCATTACTATTATATATGTGATCTCGATGTTGTGGTATTGGAGAAACACCATCAACCTATAATTTTGCGAGTTCATGTCTCATTGGAAAAATATATATCTCAAGCTCTTGTGGTCCAAGATGACCACAAGGTAATCCCCAATATAATAATGCCTCCCCTACTTCAGCAAGAACATGACCACAAATAGATCTAGATTAAGGGGTTTTTATATTTGTTCATGGGGACATAACTACCCAAAACCATAAGAGGTCACCCCCATTGTTTCATCAATACACATCCCAAGCCCATATGAGAAGCATCAAAAAACACATCGAACATCACCCCTAATCCTAGAAACCTGTGCAATGGAGCACTATCCAACATCCACTTTAGTTGGATGAATGTTTCCTTACAATACTCAATCCACTCAAATGCATGGTTTTTACTAGTCTTGGCCATCAATGGAGAAACAATTGTAGTGAAATTAGGTTCAAATATACAGTAATATCCTTCCAGCCCAAGAAAACTCTGAACTTATTCCACATTATTGGGTGATTCCACAGAAACAACTGCATAAACATTTGTTGGGTCCACTTCTACACCCTTTTATGACATAACAATTCCATGAAAGTGTTCCTATTGTTTCCTAAACATTCACTTCAATTTTTTCTTGAAGAGATGGTGGCGTCAAAGAACATTCATGATGGTCCTGAGGTGCTCGGTTTTCTCATCATCTAACTTCAAGTAGATCAGGATTCCATCGATGAATATGATGATGAACCCAACTAGTAACTCATGTAAGACCATGTTTATAATCCCCATTAACTAGGTTTATGCATTCGTAACACCAAATGACATGACAATGAACTTGATGTTCCCATATATATACCTGAATGTAGTCTTCATGATATCATCCTATTTCACCCTCAACTAGTGATATCTACACCATAGATCAATATTAGAAACCCAGATAGATTATCTCAGCTAGAAAAAAAGAAGATATATCATCGAGATAGGTTAATCGTTTTCGACCATCACTATATTCAACTGACTATAGTCAATTCACAACTTCATTCCACCATTCTATTTTTTCTAAAAAAGTATGGATCACCCCATGAAGATACAATGGGCTTAGATAAACCCCTGTACATCAGATCATCTATCTTAATTCTCATCCCCCATAGCTCTGCACGTTCCATATGATAAGGATCCACCAAAACTAGTGAATCATCAGGAAGAATGTCTATCCCAAACTCAACATCACGTTGAGGGGGTAGAGTCAGAACATCCTCATGGAGGATATCATTGAACTCCGCAACAACACAGATAACCTCCTTCATCTAATTGTCAAATGATTCAACTATTATTTTGGACAACAAGGAATGATGTGGCTTTAAATGTCAATGGCCCATCTAACAAACCTAGCCACCAACGAAATCCACACACTGGCCATCCACATATAATAATAGAAAACATATCCAGAAATAATTGATAATGTCAAAAAATAAAGACAACCAATATATACCGAGAATGAAATCATATGTATCTATCTGTAGCAAAAGAAGATATCCACAGGACTCATGTGGTCCCATCATCAATCTACTTCCCTAGCACAAATCAAACAATCCAATATGACCTCCGACTAGCGTACTCATCACCATGGTCATGAGAATAAACTATATTTCTATTATCTGATATGTGATAGAGTGGTTGAAACAAATGACTGTCAAGCTCTAAAATCAAACAAATCACAAACAAGATTACTGAACAAACTGATCATACCTTGAACAATTTGTAGCTATGCTGGAACTACTACCTCAATGAAATATAACTAACAACAACCAGATCCTCAACCCCTCTATTGACGACCACCTACTCAATGACATCCGGGTCGAGGTCCATGAGGAACACTCTGAGTTTGGCCACTAACTGCACTATCTCCCCTCAGTGGAGCATGATCCTGTTATCCCTGATTCTAGAACTACCCTTCGAGAAACACCTAATGAGGCAGACACTAGAACAACCCAGATCCACTATACTGAGCTCAAACGGTTTTCATACACTGAATCATAAGATTCCCATGGGATACATAACTGAAACACCTTGGTCCCATGTTCACTATAAATGCAAGGGGACCGAATGACTGAAACAAGAACTGCTGAGCCCGACTCCCCACTAGTCGAATCCTAGAAAGACATGGCTCCTGAGACCTACTACTGGGAACATTAACTCTACAAAAAAAAAACATCTAGGTCCCCTCTCATAGTATACCTCCTCATGAGTGAATCCGCTCAACTACCTCTGCCTTAGTCTGGGCTTCCAAATATATTGGAAAGGTAAAGGTAGTAACTGCATACTCGATAGAAGGAAAGCATGAATCCTCTAAGAATCTTGCAAGAGACTCATCATCGGAAAATAGATTCATATGAAAATGAAGGATATTATTAAAAATGATCCCCATATACCATACCTACATAATCTATTGTTGGAGGGACCGTAACTCATGCCTCTTCTCATACTTCAATAATAAAGAATGGAATTATTCTTGGAACTCCATATCAAAATCAACCCATAGAACATCATCATCTTCCCGATCCCCTGTATAAAATGTCCACCACTGACATTCAACTCCCAACATATGGATAAATTCTAGAGGAATATGTTACTCTATCGAAGCCTAGATCAAACTAAAGGTGATCAAATGATCCTTGAGCCAGCTCTCTATCTCCATATCCAAAACACTACCCATGTACTTTCCCATAGTCTACTGCAGCAAAGCACGTAGTGTCTTCTTCCACTGGTCTTTCACCTCCACTAGATCATTCCTCCACTGAACTACTAGATCAAATTTCTAGGAATCAACTACCCGAGCCACACGAGGATGATGATTGGGTTACATAGCTGAAAGGTAAACAAAAAATTCTTATGTCTGAGTAGTTTAAAAATTTATTTAATATTAATTTTAACGCATTATTTATTTTAATTCCCTAACAATTCCAATTAAAATAAGATTACATGTTATTATGATGCAAGTAAATTTCCTTGAGTCTCTACTATGAATATAGTGTAGCCTTTCTTGGTTTTTCAGTTGACTCAGTGTCCTTTCATCGGATCATTGGGGGGGGGGGGGCTAAATTCCCATGTCCATGCTAGCCTTCCCTAACACAGTTTCCCTACCTACCCATGAAATGATCATAGTTCCTCACTCTATGCTCCATCCTATATCTCAACCATCACACTTTATACAATTATGTCACAATCCCCTCCCTCCAATGATTTCCCTCCAAAGCCAGAAATGAAGGAAGAGAGATAATGACCCCCAAGTCTGGCCTCTAGTATGCCCCAAGGTGTATAATAGAACCAATGGTATATAAATTCTCATTAGGTGTGAGGAATTACACTTTTTATTTGAAAAAAATATTGATGGGTATGATGTTCCATCCAAAGGTAACCCCATGTTATATATATATATAATATAACAAAAATCCAACATATAAGAATGTTTAAAAATATAAAACTGTTACAAAAAACAATCTCGATGTAAACTCTAAACAAGGCTTTGCTGTGACACGTCAACATTCCAAATGTACAAGGTATTAATTCCAAGAATGGTTCATATAGTCCTCCTAGAAACCTGAATGCAGATTTATAATTTTGGGTGATCAAATAAGTATTCTCAATAGGAAAACCAAAGTCTTTTGTGAAGAAGTGGGTGAAGCATACTAATGCACATGTGAGAAAACAACCGAAACCAACAACACCTAACAAGAAAACTATCCATTCCATATCCACCAAGGCATTCTCACTGAATAATGGAAGTCATGCAATGAATTATAATAATCACATCGATGTTTGGTTAACCTGATACACATCCCACTGGTTAAAATCTCACACCCAAATGGAAAACATCTTGGTGCTTCCACACTCTTCCACAAGCCCCATATCAAAACATCCACACACACACCTTGGCCTTAGAGCTAGTCCTGAGAACATGGAATATGAATCTCACCACATACCTCCCACAGACACATGGGACACAACCATACCACATCTTTTCCAAAGACACCTAGGCCGCAACCACACCACATACCAAAGAAACCAGTTAAAGAACACAACATCTCATCCTGTAGATAGTTGAGTAAGTGCACCTCGCCTGCAAATACCTGGGCCTCACACCCACACCACAACCTACCTAAAGAGTCTTGGGATACCAATTCCAAGAATAAGGAGTAGGGAAGAACAAGTAACCAACCATACATCCTCCCAACAGTGTGTTCGAAAATAACCCCCCCCTTTGGTGATGGGGGTGTTGAACACATAGTTCTCAATTAGCATATATATATATCACAAGGAAGTACAAGTATATATAGGTATCAAAAACTCATCCTAACTTATTGGTTTCTCTGAACAAAAAATCATCCCACAGAAACACCTTTTTCTCACCCACTAAATTTACAACTACACAGCAATATGCAATTCAATTAATAACCCCATCAAAATCATTTAACCAATAATCATTATTTATTATGAAATCCATTTATTAATTCCATTACTACTATCTAGAGAACTAAAAAGAAAATCAAACCAAATAGTACAAACCAAATCCTTATAGGGGAAGATGAAACATGGTAATTAATGACACTTCACATTAAGATACATTGTTCCATGCATTATCAATAGTGAATTACCCATACAAACCACTTTTATCTTCATTCTTCAAAGTAATTCCTCCCAACCCATCCTATCAACAAATAAACCCCCAACTCACAGCAAAACCCAAGAACACATATCATAATAACCAAACCCGATATCCCCTATATACCCTCTCCATACCCACCTCACCCATCAACATAAACATAGAACAATAAGAACCTGCAAACTTACTTTTCAAACACTGTCGATCCATTCCGTAACAATTCAATCTATCTACCTGAGATTCTATTACACCACGTTTACCACCCCACATTATAGTTTTTAAATCAACCCAACACTACACAACAACAAAAGTCACAAGAACTATGAAAACCTCACACATCGCAAAACCACACCAATAAAAGCATGGTGTATTCAGATTTAGAAAGCACTCGTTCATTAGTTTTACTTTTAGAGTTCAATGTTTCATATAGAGAATTTTCATTCCCTATTCATCCATTTATTTAATGTGGTATAACTGGTTAATCAATTTCATTTATACAATCATTAAAAAACATGGTCAACAACAATCTTGAAAAATTTATCCTAAGTGAGAAATCAAATACCCCTAAGAACCATGGTTTTTAGTAGGCTTATAACCCATACAACTGACTATATGAACAGACAATAAAATAGAAGCATACACCACTATTACGATGCCCCTATTTATTGGTTTAAATATGATTTATTTATTTATATTAAACAAGGATTAAACTCTATTCACATGGAAATAAATTTGTACACCTATACTTCATGATACATAAATAAGAGGTACGATGCGATCCTACATCAATAAACATACAATAATCACCTCCTCCTTGAACCTAATAGGGGGTGAGAAAGGCTCCATGGAAACAAAATCCAAGGGTTGAACAATGACCCATGTATCTTTGGGGAATAAGGGGTTGGGGATGCCGGGTATCAAGAGTAATGAGAAATGTACATGGATATAAGGGTCTCAACTTTGTAAATGTCAGATCCTGTATTAATGGATTAAAATATCTCAAAATGGATTAATTCTAGATCATGATCAAGACCACGCATTTAGAATTTATGAAAGTATCTAGAGCCTTAGTAATTTAAGGATATATTTTATATACATCGAAATAGCTTATAAATCACATAAAAATGATGTTATACTCAATTTATGTCAAACAAAACGTTTTAGGGGAGAAACTGGAAAAATTAGAAAAACATTAATTTTGATAATCTATGAAAGTGAATCATCAGGGGATGAACTAGCATTGAACCACTAACTGTTATGTGACCTACCATTGGGTGACTCACCATTGGATGTGTAGCCATTAGATGAGTCACTATTGAATGATCTACTAGTGGATGTATAAGGCGCCAGACATAAAAATTATATAATATCTAGTTATGTTAAGGATTCATAGTTAAAATATTTTCAATTTTATAGTTATAGATAATTATTCCAAAACAATTAAATTACATCTAAAATATTAAATAGTAGAAACATATATATATCTATTAGTTTTCAAAAAAATAAAACTCATTAATGAAAAAAATATCTTTTTTCTTGATAAAAAACTTCTTTAATTCTTCCTTTCTATTAAACTTCCTTGTACGCTGTGAAGTTTTTTTCAAAAACATGGTATGAACATAAAAATTGTAGTAAGGGTTATAAAATATGGAAAGAAAATATTAGTCTATGAATAAATAAAAATCAACAAAATCATACTTTTCCATTGTAAACATAATAAAATTAATATACCTCATGAATTCAATGAAATTATGAATAAATCATAGAAATCAAATATCATAAAGGAAAATAGTGGCATCTATAACATACTTACATAGTAGCTTTCAGAGCTATATAGGAAGTAACCTTCGGGGTTATGTTTGGAATACCCATCATAGAATATTCCCTAAATCACTTAGGAGAAACATTATCAATTTTCCTCCATCACGTTACCCAATGCATTGGAGAGCTATCTCGGGCTCACCCACCCTCAGTATATCATAGAACTACATATATACATAAAAATTTCCCATGAAACATAACATAATCATAACACATAAAATAATCATAAATTAAATATAACATTTTCAAAATGAAATCACAATATATAATTTCATGATTTTGAAATTATAAATGCTTTCTAAAACCATTTTTAATACAAAAAAAACAAAATAATGGTATATGGTATTTATTTTCCTTTTAGAAACATTGTGACTTGTGAAATAATACAAATATAAAATAATACTCACAGTGGAGGAAAATTCATTGTGATTGCCTACGTTAAAAAGAAACATTCAATTTGTCATTTTGTAAAACGTTTCCTAAAATAAAATATAATTTTTTAGAACCATTGAATAAAATTTAGTTTCAATGGGGTCGATTATACGCCATATAAATTAATGTAGTGTTTAATAAAAAATATGGATCAATGAATGGAAATTGAGGCGAAGTACCTTACCTTGAGTCCAAATTGTCTCTTTAATTGTTTATACTCTAAAATAATAAATAAAGGTTAATTTACACTTGATTAAATACATTTTTCAAGTTTATTATTAATTCTATATTACATATAATTATTTTATAGAAATTACATAATTATTTATGGTCATATTCGATGGTTTTTTGATATTCTGTACATAAGTCAAAAATGAACTTCTTTTGATGTGAATTGTCTATGGGGTCCAAATTACATCATATCTTGTATATTATTCATGATTTTAAATATCATAAATATCTAGTATATATTTATTTATAATTCTCTATTAAATTTTGAGATAATAAATAAAATGTACTGTTCATGGAGACAGTAGGCTGTATGTACGCCTGAATAATACTTTGATTTCATTTTCATATAAAAGGAATAAAAACTTAATGATACATAGGTATGTTATAATTATAGTACATTATTTATGTTATATATTTTACATATGTTCACTAATTCCATCATTTATACGTTCTATGTATGGCCAGATTGAGTCATATCACTTTAAGGGGGTGGTAGTCCGCACTTCTTCAAATTAAATTGTCATATTTAAAAATTATTGAAATCATAATGGTATGTTGTAGATAAAAAATAAAAGAGAATAGGGAAAATTTAAATATAATATATATCATATATAAATACATTTCCATCATAATGGCCACCATATGGGTGGTAGGGGAAAATTAAATAGTCATCATTTCGTGAACGTGTTGTTCTCCCAACACAAAAAATGTACTTTCATATCGATTATATGAAGGTGTGTGTAAGTTTAGTTTGAATACTTATAATAATAAAATCCTTGTATATTGATGATAATTGTGTTATTTTTTATTCAATGAATTAGAAAATCATAGTTAGTAGTGAATGACTACAATGTAAAGGAACTTGGGAGACGACATTACCTTTAAATCGGGTAACATCATTTCATTTGAGCCAAAATGATTTATTTTA
Organism: Viscum album; assembly: GCA_963277665.1. Lineage (NCBI taxonomy): Eukaryota > Viridiplantae > Streptophyta > Magnoliopsida > Santalales > Viscaceae > Viscum > Viscum album. Next base: position 1,771,951,271 of record OY728148.1, read on the forward strand.
TTGCCTTCTTCCCAAGGTATGTTTTCTAAGAGGAAGATAGGGATGTTGGGATATCATTGGATCAAAGTTTTGATGATCCAAGGAGCATTAAATGTGATAGTAAGTTGGTATAGGTTCTATCCTTTTATAAGAGAGAGGATGTGCACTTTAGAAAAGTCTTGAAATATTAATTTAATATAAATAAAATTTTATTAAAAATGATCCAAAACTACTTTAATTATAATATAAGATTTTTTTTTCAAATAACCATAATCAAATAAATTTTATACATTTATTTAATATTTCATTATCCTCATCTTTTTGGTTTAACCCTTAGTCAAAATAATTAAATCTTACCATGTATTTTTGTGTTGTCATATTATATGGTAACTACTGCTACTATAAAATGCCAAGAAAGACATTAGGGGATCATTAATGATATTTATATCATTATATAAGTCATTTGGACTAATCATATATTTTCATGACTATTATATCTTTTATTAAAATAACATTTTCTTTAAAAACTCATTTATGTAAATTTTGACACCATTTAGTAATTGATTTTTGTTAAAGTCATAACAACATGACTCTGTAAAAAATGATTTTACTCAAGGATTATATGTCAATATAATCCATAAAATTTGTTCATGGAATCAAAATAATAAAATAATATTTATTTTATTATTTATAATATCATTTATTTGAATCCTTTATCAATGAAGCAATCACTATCTCATCATTATTTCATAATTAAATTTATGTATTTAATATATGAAAATTATAAATAAAGTATCATGATTTAGGAAGACATTTTATCTTTAAAATTAATATTTATAATAAAATATATCTCTTATATAACCCCATATAATAATTGTTTTTTTAAAAGATACATTTTAATGTTATATTTCCAATCCCATAAAATATATAATTTTAAAAAGCCATTTTCACACCCAAGTGGCTCTCTAATTCCAAACATAAGTCCTAAGGATGATCATGGTCGGAAATATTTCATCCAATAGTATTATTACATGTTTTATGGTAGTTTTATATTATTATAATATTAATTTTTACCCTTATTTACCAGATTTACCCTTTAAACATGGTAAATATTAAATAATTATTGGAGTTACTATTCATATTGTCAAAAAGGTAAAAATTTGAAAATATTTAACCATATGATTTCAAATCTTATTCCATTTTTTCAAATTTATAATGTTTAAATTTTTTTAATTATTGTAAAATAAATTTCTATTGTCAAAACCAAAAATCATTTTTTGAAGAAGTAAAAACTATCAAAAGATTGACATGTTCGTATGTCCAATTAAAATGTAATAATTAAATAAAATGTCAATAAATGGATTAAATGATAAAAAATAATAAAATTACCCTTTGACACAAATTTTAAGGACAATATATCTATATAAATATATTACATAAAAAATAGTTTTGAATAAAAATGTAGTATTTTTTACTATTCATTAAAATATGAAATTTATCAAAAAAAATACTCAAATATCATCCAACATCAATTTTTATGTCCTAATTCTAAATAAAAAGTTTATTTTTTCAAATAAAAAATACAAAAAGTGAAAATTCTATATTTAAAAAGTTTCACCATCAAAAAGCCATAAAACATGATTTTCTAAATATTATAGTATTTCATGTATAAAATTGGATTCATTCTCCTTTTAAGCCTCTAAATTATTTTGTATAAGTTTAAAAACATTTAAAAATCATGTGTTATAATAATTTATTTACCTCTATTCTTTCAATTCAATATAGCAACTAGGCATTAACTACTGATTAAAATAATAATAAAATTATTTGACTATTCGGTATAACTCAATATTGTGTAAAACATAAGATTTTGAGGAAATATATTGTTGCGTATCAAGTAAGATATTGGAAAAAGTGTCCCATTAATATAAAATTAATATCTTATACATAAATATTAATAGACATAAAAATTTATTATTTTATAAATACCTGGGATGTAACAACGTTCACCCATTTTGGAAATTGTATCACTACTATTTTATTTACTTATCAAATAAGGGGGGGGGGGGGTTATCACTCATATCATTTTTTAAACTACCATGTTTCCACTTCAAACAAATGATTTTTACAAAAAATATTTTCTTGATGAATTACCTTATTTTGAAACACATTCTCTCTATAGTCTAGAATATAGATTGGATATTCATATAAAGAAAGATTCTATTCCAACCGAACTACCTCCTGACACGAAACATCAGATGGATCCTTCATATACTACATCAACCTTGAAATATAAAATACATTATGTACCTGTGATAAATTTGGGGGTAAAAATACTCTCTAGGAAACTGGTCCAACATTATCCAAAATTTCATAGAGTCTAATAAACCTATGACTCATCAATTCATTATTACCATAACACATCACACTTTCAATGGTGAAACATTGAGAAAGTCATGATCACCTACCTCGAAAGAAAAATCCTTCCTCGAGTTATCCGTATAAATTTTATTCCTGCTATGATATTTTCTCAGGTGCTTCTAAATCCACTAAACATTTTCTTCCATCACTTTTACTAATTCTGGTCCCATAAACTTGTTTTCACCTACATCATCCCCAAAAGTTGGATTTTGATGCCTCTTTTCAAATAAAGATTCAAATGGTGACATCTGTATTCTGGAATGAAAAATGTTTCTATAAGAAAACACAACCAAAGAAATTTGTTTGTCATTTCACCCATCATAATCTATTTTACAAGTACATAGAATATTTTCCAATGTATGAATTGTTCATTCTAACTTCCCATCTAATTATAGATTAAACACCATACTAGTATTGAATTCAGTACCCAATGAATTCAGAAGGCCCCTCTATAATTTAAAAGTAAACCATGGATAATTAGGAGAAAAAATGGTGAGTGTAACTCCTTGTAAGCTTAATATATCTTTAATATATAATTGAGAATGTTTATGTAGTGAAAAAAGAATCTCGAATAGAAAGAAAATGATCATATTTAGTCAATCGATCAACAATAACCTAGATTACATTATTACATCGAGATGTTTTTTGTAATCCCACTACAAAATCTATTGATATATTTTCACACTTACACTCTAGAATTAAAAAAGGTTGATGCATCCCTTATGGTAAATTCCACTATGCATAATCCTATTGAAAAATCCAACATCTCCATGTAATGTCAGCAATATCTATTTTTATTCTGTTCCACAAGTAATACTCTCGAAGATCACTATACATCAAAGTACTTCCAAGATAAACTGAAAATATATAACTATGAGTTTCACATAACAAATATTTTTTCAACTGTGATTGACAGGGCACACATAATCTCAATCCAACCCTCATAACATAGTCTTTACCAATTTTAAATTCAGAAAAAATACCAATATGAACCAAATATAACCATTTAGTCATCTCACTATCTTCTTTCTATGATTTCGTAATTATATCAGATAAAAATTATTTCACTGCCACCAGAAAAAAATGCTAGAATTCTCTGCACCAATAGCATCTAATAAAAAATTAGTCCAATAAAAAAACCAAAGGATATCATTCCAAATATATCATGGTAAATATATCATTACTCTTTCGACTCAAATTGTCATCCACATTATTTTCCATTCCTGGATGGTAAAAAATCCTTCAATCATAATCATAGATTAATTTTTTCTATCTTCTTTGTATACTGTTTAATTATTTCTGAGTGAATATATACTTCATATTTTTTTGATCATTATATAATTCACACTTTACAACACACAAATTATGACACCAAATTTTTAAAGAAAAAAATAACAACAAATTCCAAATCATATATATGTTAATTTAACTCAAGAAATCTTTAATAACATAAATCATAAGTAATTACCTGTTCATTCTACATTAGGATAAAACCAATTCCATTCAACGAAATATAGTTCCAAAACTAAAGCATTCACCAATATTCTTTTCAATTCATAAAAACATTCATCATCTTATATTTTCCATCTGAACTTAACACCATTTAGTGTTTACCTAGTTAGTGGGATAGATAGCCATACAAAATTTTCAACAAAATTTCTGTAATAACACAATAAAACAAGAAAAATATAAATCTCGATTATATTTTTTGGCATTTTCCATTCATAAAAAACTTCTATTTTAGCATGATCAATAGATATTCCATCCTTAAAAATAATGTGACCAAGAAAGGAATTTTTCTATAACAAAAACTCACACTTTCTGAATTTCACGTATAGTTTCTCTTCATTTAAGTTTTCTAAGACAACCCTTAAATGAAATTCATTCTCCTCTTTAATTTTATAATCTAAAAAAATATCATCAATAAACACAACCAAAAAGTTATACAAGAAATCATAGAAAACTATAATCATAAGAACCATGAATATAACAGGTTCATTGGTTAACCAAAAGGCATACCTACAAATTTATAATAGTCATATATAGTATGAAACATGGTCTTCAAAATGTATTCTTACTTTAATTTCATGTAATGGTATCGTAACCTCAATTCAATAATCAAAAATTACTAATCTCCTAAGATATAATCACAAAAATCATCAATATGAGGAAAATGATACTTTTTTATAAACATTGAATTTATTAAAGGCTCTATAATCAATGAATATTCTGATTGATCCATCTTCCATTTTACAAAACAAGATAAGAGAACCCCACAGTGATGTGCTAGGTCAAATGAATACTTTATCTAATAACTATTGAAGTTTATTCTTTAACTATAAAAGTTAAATTTGAGCCATTCAATAGGGGGTTTTGATATTGGCTTAACATAATGAACCCTGTCAATAGTAAATTCAACTTCCCGATTTGGTATTATACTAGGAAACTCATCAAGAAAAACATCAAGATAATCATTTACCACTAGAAAATCAATAATCTGAATAGTTCCTTTATTTTAATGAATGTGTTCAAGGTAAAATTAATTTCCGTAATTTCCTAATTTCTAAAACTTTTGATATGTTATCCAAATTATTTTTTCATTATTATAAACAAACTAAACTTATTTCTAAAAAGAAACCTCTTTAGCTCTACAGTTAATCATAACCTGATAATCATAAATCTAATCTATAACCAAAATTAAATCAAACTCGACTAAAGTAAAAAAAATTAGGTTTTCAGCTATAATCAACCTACACACAAAGATAGGAAAACTCTTATAATTTCTTTTTATATCAACATTTACTCTTGGTGTTTTTACCACATGTTTAGGATTTTTAACATTGGATGGAGTTTCCAATATACTAGAAAATATCGCAGAAATGAAAGAATGTGTAGACTAGAATCAAACAACACATTGGAATAATCAGAATAAACCAAAAATATACAAGATACTACTTAATTTGATGACCCAACATCTGTAAAAGTAGTTGAATATGATTTGATCACACTTTTATGATGGTAGTCTGATTTCTTTCCATCATTTGAGTTCGTCATCACACACTCATGTTCATAATGAACCATTTCATTACACTTAAAACATTTTATAAAACATAAACCAATTTTTATCACTCTAAAACCCTGATATTCTCAATGCAATTAAGAGCCTTATGTACCATTTTACCATGTCAGAATCACTTACCATAATTCAAAAGTCATTTCCCATTGTTCTATTTTTCATCAACTTTCACAATCTCTAAATTTATTTTTCATACCATCAAACTTTTTTGAAGAACTCTTCCATTTTATTTTCCACCTCAACCTCTTATGTTGTTCTTTTTCAAAGAACAACTAATCATTAACCAACCTCATTTACACCTTCTCCACACATCGAACAATATTTTCATAACTTTTGAAGCCATGATAATTTAATGCCTTTCGAAACATTAGAGTTAATCCCGATTAAAAATGATTGACATTACTATCAAGTTCCCTAATAAAATTTTGATCATACCATGACAGTTAAGTGAATTTTTCTTCATAATAATCCACTAAGTCATCATCCTTCCTCAATTCCATGAATTTGTTTTAGTCCTATGTCGAACTGCCTCAGAAAAACATTTTTCAATGAACATACAATTGAATTAATCCCAATAAAGAGAATAAATATCTTCACTATCCATGATATTTTTAACCATAGAATAGAAATGATTCACTTAACCTTCAAAATGGTAAATATAAAGACTATAATTTTGATTTTCTAAATAACCCATGACATCAAAAATCTTTTCTAGTGATTTAATCCACACATTATCTAGCATGGGGTTAGATAACCCTCTAAATGATGGGGTATGTTTCCTCATGAAATCCGCTTCTACTAACATGTTCACTTGGGGTTGATGTGGATAATATTTTGAATCTATACCACCAAAATTTATATCCTGGGTCAACAATTCCATCATTGAAACAACCTATTCAGTTCCAATTCTGACTATTTCAATTTTCTGATTTGGTAGGTTGTTCTCCTCTTGATGTCATCCCATAATTACTGCCTTGTTTCCTCTATGGAAAAATATTGTGAACCCAGAAATATCATAGGAAAAAAACATGGTAATATTAAAATCCTATATCATTTTAATGTTACCATAAAATAAAAATAATTTATGGATATTCATTTAACTACATTATAACACCTAATGTTGTCTAAACAGACATTTGATACCAACTAGAAGGACATAGCCTTAAACCTTACCTATAATGAGTTAAGTAAGGAATTCATATTGAATATCTTTTCATATTTAGAGTATTATATAATTAGGCCCTAACTTTTACATTACGTCTCAAATATTACCATGTAGACACTTCTACACTATCCAACTTTTTCACAATAATAAAACACCTTAATAAAAACAAGAATTCATTTCTTGATAGAAATATTCTTAAATTATTCCTTCATCTTACACTTCCCTATACTCTATAATTTTTTTTAAAAACATGGGGTGATTATTAAAATCATAGTAAGATTTATAAAATAATGAAATAAAATATTATTCAATGAATACATAAAAATCAATGAATTCATAATTTTTACTCATAAAAATAATCTCTTTAACATAAATCATAAATAAAATGATTTATGAATAACTTATAAAAATCATTAATCATAAAGGTAACTTGTGGAATCCATAACATACTTACATTGTAACTTTCTTAGCTACATAGGGAATGGCCTTCACAGTTATGTTTGTAATAGCCATCACTATATATTCCTTAAATATATTAGGAGAAACATTATCATTTACCTCCCCCATGTTACCCAATTCATTATAGATCTATCTGGGGCTCAACTGCCCTTGGTTTATCGTGGAACCACCCATATACATAAACAATTTCCAAGAACCATATCACAATCAAAACACATAAAACAAGACTAAAGGAAAGATAACATTTCCACATTGTAATCACAATATATCATTTCAAGATATTGAATTAATAATTTATTTTTGAAACCACTTTCAATAAAAAAATAAGTAAAAAGTATATAAGTTATTTATTTTACCTTTAAAAACAACACAACTTTTTAAAGAATCCATATATCAAATAATACTAAAAGTGGTGGAATGGTCATTATTTCCGCGTACGTTAAAATGAAACACTCCTTTTTTCATTTAGTAAAACAAATTGTAAAATAAAAGATTCCATTTGAAAAATCATTTAATGAAATTAAAATTAAAAGGGGTCGAATATTCACCATATAAAATAAATTTGTGTATAAAAGAAAATATTCCTCAATGAAAGGAGATTGAGACAAAGTCTCTTACCTTGATTTCGACTTGTCTCGTTCGTTATTTATATTCCTGAATTATAAACTTGGGTTAATTTCTACTTTATTCAAATCATATTTCGATTTTATTATACATATTATATCACTTATCATCATGTTATGAAAATGACATAATTATTTAAGTTCATAATAGTGGGTTTTATGATATTTGGTAGTTAAGTCGAAAATGAACATTATTTTGATGTAAATTATCCATGTTGTAAAAATTCCATCATCTACAAAATATTATTCATGATTTTAATGTCATATATATATATATTATTTATAATATTCCAGAACATTTGGAGATAATAAATGAATTTCACCATTCATAGATATGGTAGGCCAAACATACACATGAACGATACTTTTGTTTCATTGTAATAATAATGGAATAAATACGTAATGACACATAGGTATGTTATAATTCCAATATATTATTTATATTATTTATTTTATATATATTAATTAATTATTTCCTTTATATGTTCCATGTATGGCATGAAAAAGTCATATCACTTTGAGGGGGCGGTATTCCGCACATTCTAAAATAAAATTGTCATATTTACACATTTTGAAAAGAGTAATGGTACATAATAAAAAATACCAATGAAAAGATAAAATATAAATAAAATATATATCATATATAAATAAAATTTCATATTAATGGCCACCGTGAGAGGTGTTAGGGGAAAATTGAACAATCATAGTTTTGTGAGGCAGTACTTTGCCGTATACAGAAACAGTATGTCCGTATCCATTAGATAGAGGTGTGTGTAAGTGTTGTATAAATCATTATCATAACAAAATTATAGTATATTTAAGGTATTTGAATTGTTATGAAATATTATAGTAAGAATATTATAGGGAGTGGGGAAGGAAAATAAAGGAATGGAACTTGAGAGAAGATGTTACCTCTAAATCGGGCAACTTCATTTGACTTGAAGAAAAATGCCTTCTAAAATTTCCTTTTTCCCAATGTAATGATTCTAAGAGTAAGGTATGAATGATGGGATCTGATTTAATCATAATTTAGTTGAGACAAGTGGTTATAGAGGTGTGAGTAAGTGGGAAGAGATAATTTCATTTTATAAGAGTGGGGATGGGCACTTTTGGAATGCATTGAAAAATTAATTTATTATAAGTTATATTTCCATTTAAAATGATCCAAACTGATTTAATTCAATGATACGATGATTTTGGTTCAAATAACCACCATCCAATAATCTTTAGACATGTTTTGAAAATGTTTTTTATCATTATCTTTTTTGTTTGACCTTTAGTTAAAAAAATTAATTCTTACAATGTCTTTTTGTATTTTCCTAATATATGGTTACTATAGTTTACTATCAAATTAAAAGAGATACAAAATTGTATCATTAATGAAATTTTTTATATAATAAAATTAATTTGGAAGAATATTATATTTTTATGACTATTATATCATTTTTACAAATTGTCTTTATTTTAAAAACTCATTTATGTCAATTTTGACACCATTTAGTAATTGATTATTGTTAAAGTCATAACAACTTCATTCCTTCCAAATAATGGAATTAACATAACTATAATATGTCAATATCATCCAAATAATTTGTGGACGACATTAAAATAATCAAAATATATTTATTTTAATATTTTTAATAACATTAATTTGAATCCTTTGTTAATGAAGAAATCATTACAACATCATTGTGTCATAATTAAATTTATTTATTTGATGTCTAAAAATTATAAATAAAATATAATAATGTAGGAAATATTATTATATTTTTAATGATTATTTTTAGTCTTATTGATAACATATATAACCCTATATATATTTTTTTATAAAAAGGTACATGGGTAAGTTATATTTTTCTTTTTATTAAATTAAAAATAATAAAATGTCATTTTCACACAAAAGTTGTTAACAAATGTCGATGGTTTGGCCAAAGGATTCTCATAGTCGAACATATATCATCCAATAATATTAAGAAACTTTTTAGTGTAGTTTATTGTTATTATAAGTTTATTTTTAAACCATTTTTATCGGATTCACCCTTTGACCATGATAAATAAAGTATAATTAAGGATGTCAATATTAATACTGTCAAAAAAATAAAAGATAACTATATAAAAAATTTTCACATTCTAATTCTAAATATTGAATAAATTTTTCAAAAATAAAAACACAAGATGTGTAGTAATTAATTCCAAATTTTTTCTGGTTTTCAAAACTAGAACGCATGTTATTAAGAAGTAAAATATACCAAAAGATTAACTTGTGTTTATGTCCAATTAAATTATGAAATTACATAAAATAACAAAATTTAGATTATTTGATGAATAAATAATACAATTACTCTTTAAATTCAATTAAAATAACAATATAAATATATAAATAAGTTAGATGAAAATTCTTTTTTGAATTAAAATTCATTATTTTTCAGTATTCATTAAAATATGAATTTTATCATAAAATATGAAAATTTCATCCAAAGTAGATTTCAATTTAACACTACTAAATAAAAAATTTATTTTTTCCTATAGAACATATAAAATTTATAAAAACAATATTTAAATAGGGTTCACCATCAAAAGGCGGTAAAACACGATTTTACAAATATTAGAATATTTCATGCTTAAAATCAGATTCATTCTCATTTTAAGCCTATAAAATTTATTGGATTAATTTGAAAACATTTAACAAAAACGTGTATCCATATTGTAGTTAGTTCTATTAATTCCCACCGATACAATGGCTCTGTGTTAAATACCATTTAAAATAGTAATATTATTATATTAATTTTCTGTATAACTCAATGTTGTGTGCAACGTAAAATATTGGAGAAACCCATTGTTGTCTGTCATGTACACTATCAATTTTTTTTTCCATTTATCATAAAATTAATATCCTATTAATAAATATTAATATACATAAAAAATTAATATTTTATAAATACTTGGGATTCTACATGATGAGCTACTTGAATATGAGTCATTATCATGAGTAACTGATGCATGAGATACTAGAGAATGAGTCACTATTAGGTGACTCACAATTAGATGAGTTTCCATTGATTGAGTCACCATAGGATAAATTAATATTGGATGAGTCACCTTTAGAAAGGCTGACATTGGACGATCTACTGGTGGATGATCTATTGATGGATCAGTCACTATTGTGATTCATTGATGTATGAGCTACATGGGGATGAGTCACTGTTTGGTGACTCCACATTAGAAGATTCACTATTTAATGACTCACCATTGTACAAATAACTACTGGAGAACTAATATAATTGAGTCAAAAAAAATTCAATGATCTTAACTCACTTCCAGTGACCTACCATCATTGAGTCACTATTCAAGTCATCGATCCTGAATCACCATTAGCAACCTACCATTGGAAAAATCTGTTTTTTAAAAGACTCATCAAATGATAAATTGTTCCCAAAAAAAATACTAGAAAATTTATTTTCTAAATAGAATGGACTAGAGAGGTTTGGACCAAAAAAAATAAACTCAAATGAATACCACTAGGATGATTATAAGGGTGGATTTTTAGTTTCAAATGGGGGAGGTGACATAAATTTAAAATCATGCCCATTAAAAAATTATAAGAATAATTATTCACTAAATGGGAGAAGAAGTTTCTTTTAGGGAAAAATAGGAAACACTGTAAAATTATAAAAAAACAATCCACAGATCACCTTTTTATAGAAACAAGCCATAGAAAAAATGAATATATAAATATAGAAATGAAATAACAAGATTGTTACGGTGGAATAAATTCTATATAATCTATGTGGATCATCCATGTTTAAGTTACACATTCATAATATATCCTAGTTACAAGGACAACTTCTGTAGAAAAAGGACAAAAAAATGATTGAGAATAATATAAATGGAATGATAATAAAAAAAAATTCTTTTATATGATGTAATTTAATCTCAATGAGAGTTTTCAGAAATAGATAAAGAGAAATTTAAGGATGAATTCGTTTTGGAGATGAATGTTGGATAAACACTAATAAAATAATTGTATAACAAATATTAAATATCAAGAATTAATATTTAATGGCATTTAAGGTGCACAATGTGGAAAATTTTACTCAATAGATCATATTAGAAATAATACTCCAAAAAATTAAAATATAAAAAGAACTACACTTTCCAAGACAACGATGAAGTCCAACAAGGCTTGCATAATGAATCATTTAAAATATGAAACTAAAAAGAAAATTTTCTCATGGATTAGAAGAATTTATCATCCTATTTTCCAACACTATGATGAATATGAGGTTCCAACCTATTACCTAAATGAACTATTTTTTATTTATATGATAATAAAGTAAGGAATTAAAGGAGTTGTTGTCTTTTAAATAGAAAAATAATGAAATATTAAGTTGGCATAAATATTTTAGATAAGATATTGATATTTTTTATATTATTTATGAATTATAATATAAATTTATAACTAAATAATATATATTCCTTGAAAATTTGAATACTAATACAATCCCTTGAGTGGGAGTTTTATAAGAATCTTTAAGGGTTGAGAATTCACCAATATTGCAATTATGGATATATATTTTAAATTTTTATTGATATTTATGTCTTAATATTATCCAATATTTAAACAAAAATTTTTTTCACATGAAATTTGAAAAATTAGTTTAATTATTTAAAAAAATGGGATGATTTTTTGTTGTTCTAGGGATTTAACAAATAAAACTGGATGGTTTCACATTAATATTTTTAATCTATATTCTATGTAGTATGGGAAATTCTATTTGAAAAACCATGGAGATGATTACACAAATTTATATAAACAAGTTCCAACTAGAATATATGTGGTTTAAATAATTAGAAAATAATCATAAGAATAAGTTGGTATAATATATAGGTTTTTAAATAGACAGATTTGTTTTCTAACTCAGACCCTCATAAGTTCTACATTGATCCTGGATCAAATAGATATTTTTCGGTATGAATTATTGATCATTGATAGGAATTTAATGATACTATAAGACCATCTACATTTTGTTTTATTTTTTTAACAATAAGGGGTTAGTTGAAAATGAAAACCACGAGGAGAATGTGGCAGGATTATATGATAAATATTGACAAACATGTTCACATGGAATTTTCTAATGGTATTAATAAAAAATAAAAATTCAGGATTGTTTATCCCACTATTTATTTTGTATTTTTTTAACTTTTATGTTCCAATAATTATTTTATATTAATATGTTAATGAATAATAAGAATATTTTATATGTTCTTGAATGGTTTTTGTGGAGGACTTGCTCATTTTGAAGAAGATGTTCCCAATCTATTAGGTAATATTTTTGGAAATTGATATGAAGCCTTGAATAATTTTTTTGAAGGTAATTTTACAAATTCAGGTTACAATTGGAAATATTGGAATAATGTTAGTTTATACCATTTGATATTCATGGAAATTGAATTATTCTAGTAAATAGGTATTTTATGTAGACTAAGGTGTTCCAAACTTTAAAAGCACTAATATTACGTACAATTATTGTCGAATAAATATTAAATAAGTTTAAATTTGTTATCGTGAATTATAAATCTTGGAAAAATAAGTATGATTATTTATGGTATGCCCATTGAGGAATGAAATAATCTTTTAGGTGGATGTTGGAGCATGGAAAATAATATATTTTAGAAGTTCGGAAGTGGTTAAGAGGGGACACTCTAACTCAAAAGAAGATTTGAGTGTATTTAATGATGTCAATGAAGTGTTATTACCATCATAGAGAGATGACCACCATTTAAATAATGGAAAATCTTTTTGGTAAATTTAAGTGTTGTTCCAATGAGAATGGAATGAAAATTTAATTTTTAATGGCCATCTATGTAATTATATTAATTTAGTCTAAAATATAATTCACTTATTTGAACATGGAGATGGATATTGAAATTTGGAAATGAAAATTTTATTAATCATATTTGTATTGTGGATCATGTGAGATATTTAGAACAATTTTTTGATAATTTATAACATTTAGATTTAAGGAAAATATATTACATGGGGATATATATGAAATTTTAGCTACAAAATGTTTATTGTGAGTTGTAAAATTTCAATTAATGGATTTATCTAACAAAAATAACCTATTAAGATAGATAAGACATTAAATTGACATACATAATTTTAATGTGATACATTTAACCAATTTCTTTTATTTAGAAAGAATGCTACATATCCAATATGAGATCCATTTAGTAGAACTATATTTTATTAAAATTACACAAATCTTCTTTAGGAGCATAATAAAATTAAAATTTGAACCATATACCCAATTTATATGTAACAAATTAATCAAACATTGTAGACTTTATAGAGAAACGGAAAAATTAGGTTTTTTTTGAAGAACCATGATTTGATAAATTTTGTAGTATATAGATATTATAATATGTGTGAATGATGCAATAAAGGTCTTGTCCCCTAAAAATTAAAACTTTCATTTTAAAAGAAATTCATATGTTCTTTTATGAAAAATAAATTGGGAATCAGTTGATCAATTTGAGAGAGAATATATACTTTTCAGAGATCATGGAGTTTCGGGAATTTAAATATAGAGTTATTAAATAAGATATTTATTTAGAATATTATTCCCATTTAGTGAAAATAAATAAATGTTGAATAAGTATGATATTTAGGGTTTCATCACCCTTTTTTATAAAGTAAAAATTTCATATTTCAAACAATAGATCAGATTTATTATGTGTTCTATATGTTGATATATCCATGGGAGAAAAAGTGGGAAAGTAGTGTTTCATAATAAGATCATTTTTGGTGCCCTGAATAAGAAGATGCGCATAATATATAAATAGTGGCAGTTTATTGTTGATCAATACAATTATTTTTTTCAATATCCATCCTATAATATATTACAATATTGTAAAAGTATAATGATCACAGAGGTATCCCGCTTGTTTGTTGTAGGATAAAAATAATATAAATTACAATATAATAAGGGATACTCAAGTCAACATTGGTGATCTAGATACATGGTGGTATAAAAAAATTTGTTTGTCAAGGAGACAATAGGACCAATCATACTTTTTTATAATGTTGGTGTCTGTTTAACATGTTCAAGGACATTCCCTTACTCATGATTTAATTGATAATAAAAAAGAATATGTGTGGGGAGGATAAGAACAACCGTTCATTGGGGATATAGCAACCTTTAGAGAGGTAAAAGTCATCAATAATCTTATTATTATGTTGTGATTGACTCATATTCCATATCTTTATACACAGTAGCCAAAGATAAGAAATAAATATACAAATATAAATCTGACCCCTAATGATGTGAGGTGTTAATGAAGGGATATATGTTTTAATCGGTCATCCCATAGTAATTCACATTTTACCATCTACTATGTATGGTAAAATACATGTGTGATCCCAACAATACATATTTACATACACTCTAAAATTTGAATTTCTCTAGAAGATAAACATTTTATAATTTTCCTTTTTTACTATTCTATGTTTTTAATCACCATAATCCGTAAGAAAATCATTAAATATTTAATTTTTATTTGGTATTTCAAGGGTTGATTCAAATTATAAACAAGATTACTCATCACTTATTAATATTGTTTCTTCTCTACCTTTACCCAAAAATTTTATTACACAAAAATAATTAATTCATTATTATTAATTTAGTAATTATTTAGTTTAAATTTATGACCATTATCTAACCATCCCCCTCAAAATAAGAACTAAAATTTCATTCCTTCATTCATGTGGACTACTACAGCAAAAAATCGGTGTATTTTATTTTTCATAAAAACATTATATAGATAGTCCAAAGGGAGTTTTTCATGAATTAATATTATATTTATAAAATATTAAATATTTTTATAAGATAAATCAATTTCTACCTTCTTTTTATTTATTAAAAAATGAAAATTTCTTCTACGCGTGCATGATGACAACAGCCTCCATAGAGAGATGTGTTCTTTTTTCCATCCCTAAACTATATCGATTTTTATATTTTAGTTTTTAGAAATATATATTATTTTATGTATTAATTAATTTTATCAATATTTTTATGGATATATTATAATAAAATTGTCAATAATTATAAATTAATTCATTTATATTCGTAAATTAGATAAAAACACTCGTAATAGATTTTTTTCTATCTAATATAGAAATAGATTCAATAAATTCAATAAGGGGTAAACTAAGGATTTAAAGAAGTATATTAAAATAATTTATAATACAATAATTATGAAATTGGTATCAATGAACTAGGTATTATGAATATTTTATAAAGGAAATGTGGAACGACCAAAACATATGATAAACAAATTGGACATTAACTAAACAATGACCATATAATGAATGATTATTATTAAAGAGTAAAATATGTTACATATAGTAATAATAAATTAAAATAGATAATTCATAAATTTATATTTATGATAATGTATTTTAAGTCGCATTAATAGAAGATACGTGTCATGGTAATGTTAATTAAAAACTCAACCTTTTTTCTTTAACATAAAAATAATCCTAAATGACTATGGTTTTGTAGTATTATTTTATTTATCTTATGAAGATAATATATTTCAGTCATTAATTATAATGTACGGATTTAAATATTTATATAAAAAACATCATAATTTAGTAATTTCAATATTCATAAAATTTTACGAGGACATGAATTACTCACACCCTCTTTAAATTACATATGTATCTTTCATGTCAATATTGTATCATGCAACAAATTTAATACATTAATTTTAAAAATGTGAATTATTTTTAATGATAATTTATGTTATTTCTATGTATTTTATAATTGTATATTTATCACTATTTTTACGGTTTTTGTTTTAATAATGGTATTTTTAATGTATTAAAATGGGTTTTCCTTTCAAGATATTATATTTTAACTTCTACTCTACATTTCCTATAGATTAAATTTTTGTATTTTTGAGGATTCATTAAAAAAATTACTACACATTATGTTTTAAAAATATTCAATTAAATTCATTAAAAATAATTCCTTTGAATGTGACTAACAACTTATATTTTTACAACATTGTTAATAAATAATTTCTAAATTATATTTTACGTTTTTATTACTTTTTCCTCATAAAATACCAAAGTTCAAATGCTTATTGATTTTTATTTTATTACGTACATGATATTGAACATTATGAAATTATTTTTTTGGGATATTTAAATTATTTTATCAAAAACACCCCACGAAGGTAAAATAACATTATATTCGATAAATTATTCAACACACAAGACAAATTATAATCAAACCATGAAATATTATTATTTGAACATCAATTTTATAACCATTACATTAAATTGGATGGTATGAATAATATTTTACATTATAAATATATTTTAAATTAATAGTCAACCAAAAAATAGTGAAATATTTTTTGGAAAAAATAAATCAAATTAGAGTAATGTAATTTTATTCTTCAATAATAAAAATATTTTAAAAAATATTTTTATTGTTTTTTATTAGAAAATATTTTTTTTGAAAATATAGAAAATATATTTGATAAAATAACATTAATTTTGAATTCATTATATCAAAACTAGTTTAAGATATTGACTTGGGAGTTTTGTAAACAAATTTAACTTCTAGAGAATATTGAAAAATATTGATTTTAACTGAAACACAACCTTTTGTTTTCAAACAAATAAATGATAATTTTTTAAAATATATTAGAAAACAATATATCTATTATATCATAATTCACTACATTTACTTTATTTAAATTAGTTTTATGATTGAATATGGGAGAAAAATTTTGTTATACTTAAAAAAACGTTTTTTTTAAATAAATAATTTTTGTTTTATTTTGTGTTATAATTTTAATTTTTCTCTTAAACCACTAAGAATAGAATATTGAAAAATAGATATCATATTTTGAATATTGAGTTATAAATCATTAAATATTGTCCTTTTATATCTACTAAATATGAATAGTAACCATAGTAAATAATTATCTCAATAGTAAGGGTCAATTATGTAGTTTTATTTAAAAAACATATGATATAGACTATAAAATGACCCTAACACGTTCATTAATTATGTTGGATGAGTGTATATCATACATAAAAATTCAAATGATGAATATTTTTCTCATCCATTTTTTGATGATTTTGAACAATATAATGTTAAAGTGACTCATAATAACAAAAATATCACTTTTATCTATTTAAATGTATAAATTATTTTATGATAGTTATAAATGAAACTAATGTTTGATGTTAAATATTAATTTTAATGAAAAATAATTTATTTTCATCATGTTAATTTAATTCTAATTTTTAATGAATGAGTATATGTATTAAATTATTCAGAAATACAAACACAACATGTATTTAATTAATAAAAAAATAAGATAAATTATTTTTAAAAATTCTAATCTTAATAAAAATTTGAAGAATATTTTTGTTTGATTTTTTAGATAAATAAAAAATTTTATTAAATTTTCAATTGATTGTATTTTAATTCTAAAATCGTGTTAATTTATTTAAAAGTAAAATTAAATTAACATCATTAAAAATGACATGAATGAAATTTGATAATAAATAATTCATTAATAAATGATTTGAAACTATCAAAAAATCATCGACTATTTTTATTTATTTTAATATTGATTTAAACGTCAACAAAGGTCCATTTAGATGTATTTTTTCATTTTATAGTAACATTACTAACCCTTAATTTGTAGAAAACGTTAATATTACAGCAATTGGGAAAAGGGTCATTGGGGGTAAAAAGTAAAATATTATCATAAAAACACACACATTACATGTCTGAGGGTTATTGAATTATTTTAATCTTACTCTTACATGTCTTAGATTTGAATTATTTCAATTTGAAACCATTTGGCTATGAAAAATATTTTTTTTTCTCTTAGATATTAGGAAAATTACAAAAGAAACCATCCCCCCATTAATAAAAGGACAACTCTCTTAATACTTATTTACACAGCATTGATCTATCAAGATCAACCAACCCTGGAACATTCCTCTTCTCAATATCCTTATCCATGTTATATATGTTATAGTAATTTCAAAAGCCCAATGAAGATGTAATCATTTTTACCATCCCTTCCTTGCTTTCTTCTTCTTCGCAGTCCTCATAATGTGTTGAACCCATCCAAAAAATAATAAATATAGTATAATCTATATAATTATATTTTATTATGTCTATCGTATAACTATATTTAATTTACTATTCATCTAATATAAACCGAAAGAGTAACTTGTTCATACATATGAATTACTGTCTCTACATAGTAGTGTAAATCATTTTTTATCACCACTTTACATCGATGCCATAAAGATAAAAATAATGATTATATATTATATTTATGAAATAAATATTATTATCAAACAATAATATTCAATATCAATTTTGACCATCAAATACGCTGATGATGATAACTTCACCCGAGTAAATGTGTGCTCTAACTCATCCATATAGCAATTTGATCCATTTTTCATTTATGCATTTCATAGATGGAAATGTTGATGAATTTAATGAATATATAAGATGATTATATTATAATTTTTTCTAAAAAGTTAAATTATTATAGAAAAACCATTCATTCAATCTGTTGAAAAAAATATTGTTCATGCATACGTACATCTTACTGCCTCTATGAATGGTGTAATTCAATTTTCTATTTTTTATGACTAAAAATGTATATATATTGTATATATATGATATTTATACATTGAATTAAATTATATATACAATGTAACCATAATTAATGTGCATGTATTAGAACATCATTGAATAAACAATGCATGAGAATATAATGAAGTTAATACAGATTTTTTTAATAGTGAATGATTATGGACAAAAGGAAAATTAAATGGTTCAAATTGATTATATATGGTATTATATATATTTATATTTTTATTTTAGTTAATAGTAATAAATTTAAATTTAATATATAGTAATATGTAATAATATATGATTCAAGATGAACATGATGTAAGGGGTTTCATAACTAAACATCCATTTATAGGGTAATAATATTACTTGATTGAAAATATGAATGTCAAATTATGTTTGAAATAACCATGTGATTGTATTATTTTTTATTTCAGATTTTATTTGGTTGATATATATTTTATATAAATAATTACATATTCGTTTAATTCTTAATTCAACATTATGATCATTGTAATGGATTTCCTCTTATTTTAAACTCCATTGAGACATATTTAGAAATATGTACTTATTTAATATCATGTGATCAATATTATGATGCTTTAACATAATTATAATGAATATATATTTTTTCATGATAATTAATTATTGAATTAAAGATACACATTCAAATTAAAGTTTTAAAAGAAAATATGAATATATTTATATTCTTGGACGGGTATATTTTTATTTCATTTCCATATTTCCTAAAACTATTTTATGAAAATAGTCTTTATTTTCTAAATTTATTTTCAAATGAAATTTTATGATATCCTAGAATTGTAAATAATTTTACAGTAATTTTTTATCATTTTCCCAAAAGGAGTCATTTTCAACATTATTTAAAAAAAACGTGAATAATTTTCTATTATCCTATACATCATTAACTGAATTTACCACTACAATAAATCTTTTATGCCCCTTATAATACTATTAATTCTTTAAATTATTCTTAAAAGGAAACAATATATAAAAAATTATTTTAATGTTTAATTTATAAATTATTCTATTATTTAAAAAAAATTGATTGTTCTATAAACTCTATATTTTTATTTATCATATACTTTATCTCTTGATTGGTTCTTTGTTCATTAATATTTCCTCATAAAATTCACATTGATTTTTTCATTAGAAATTACATTTATCTTAAATATCTATATTGTTTATCACGGATATTATTACTTACCAAACCAAATACTGTTTCTAAATAATTTATTAATATTTAATGTTATTTGAATGTATAAGAAATATTTTTATTCTGTATTATTTAATGAATAAAGTTATTTTTTGATATGAAATATTTTTATGAATTAAAATTTTCATTCAATATATACAAAAGGAATTGGACATACAAAGTTTTTTGTTCTCTATAATTATATATCAAATCTACACATATAAATTTCTCATGAGATGAAATTAGTAATATGAAATTATATAGGTTTTTTTGTATTCCTTACCATAGCATTAAAATTTCATGGTGTAATTCCTTGGTGGAAAATTAATAATAATTATTGAGATCATAAAATCCAAAATTTAGAATCTCTTTCAATGAGAATTAAATTATTATTATACATGATATTACCTCATTTATATTATTATTGGATTTATTATTTAAAAATGTTACTGATTACATGATATGTTCTTCATTAATTCACCTTTCCATATTCATTGTTCCATATTTTCTCTTGATAGATTCCACTAAACAATAACCTTGATGAGAATATTATCTCACTCATTTATTTTTTTCCATAAGAAACACTGAAATATAAGATGAATAATATAAATGATACAATATTTTTGGATTTTACATACTTTGTATTCTCAATGTAATGTAGGAAACATGTATTTATGTAGTTTTATTAGAGTAATATATCGGTCAGTGGTGTGTGATGAGATCCATTGTATCTATGCTAATGTTATAATGTAGACATCATCTATATTTTTTTTGATTTAGAGTCTATACTATTTCTATTAGATCATGAATAATAGAAACATTGAGAATTTGATTTAAAATAAAAATTATTAACATGATAATTATGATAATACCTTATAGTATTTTCGAACTTTTACCAATATATATTTTTTATCTTATTCCTCAACAATCATGAATATTAGGATATAAATTAGTGTGTTTTATTATTAAGTAATGCATCCTAATAGAATAAAGGGTTCTAAGATGTTTTTAAAATTTATTGGGTTCTATACCAATAAATCTAGTAAAGTTCATGTTGGAACTATGTAGATCATGACTATATTAGCAAATCATGCAATTTAAGAAAACCATACCTAAATGAAATACCCTATTACTATATAGTGTGATTATCCTATGTTTTATCGCATAATGTGATGAAAGAAACCATATTTATTGGAATTAATAATCCATTGGAAATTATGAAATGGACTAAATCACATGAAAAAATATTCTTAGATATGAGATGTAATGAATTTTAAATGCATATATTGGCAGTTTATTGTAAAAATAGAGAAACTGATCAATGGTTTTCATTGATCCATATTACTAAGGCGGTTAATATGATAGAAAAATGGAATGAATAACAATTAATATGATGTTTTTGATAAATAATTTCAACATGATATGTGAGGTAATATGTAATGGTGATTCCTCAATATAATATAAAATTAAGAGGAATGTGTTAATATGTCTGAGGTAGAGAATACAAGATTAGAAAGGCATTCTCTGGAAAATATAAGAAATCATAAAAGAAGGATTTTTTTGGGATTAATCTAGGTTAATGAAGTTTTTTAGTATCATATTCATTTCTGTCATATATTTATATGATTAAAATTTCTAATATAATGGAGAAATAATTCTCCATGAAATATATTTTCAAAATAAATTTATAGAATAAGTGGATAAATATATTCCATTGAAAAAAGAAACAAGGTAAAGGAAAAAAATAAGAGGATATGAAATAACACATGTTATAATTGGGGAATGTATCGGCCTTTTACCTACATGATGGGAATGCGAGTTTTATTTATGAGTTGGAAGAATGGCTATGAGGAACACAAATTAATGGGAATGAAATAAATCATTAATTATTATTTTTTTCAAAAATAAATATATGGGGTATTATTCAAACCAATTTCCTAATAATCCAAGGAACTTAATGTATAAGTGGCCAAGGGGAGAAGGTCAAGATTATGATATAATTGAAACTGAAGTGTAATAATTAATGAGATTTCATAATAGCATTCATGAATTACATAGAAATATTTTATCATTTATATTTACATTATATAAATCCTGAAATATATAAGGACTATGTTATTTTATTTTTCATTAAGTATTTTAAAGAATATTTTTAATCATACAAATAACATAGGAATGTGATTTCTTGATAAATTTATTTTTTAGAGAATACATAAATAAATGAAACATATAATTTTATATGTTATAAAATCTCAAATAATAATGTTTAGTTAGTATAAAAAAAATATTACTACTGATGATGTAAATGGGATAGTATTTGTTACCTTAAAAATGATTTTTTATTTTATGAAAACGTATTTTATTACAATTTTTACTATATCTCTAGAATTATAAAATTTATTTGATTATATTGGATTTTATTTAAGTAGCTAGAAAAATGTTAAATTTGGAAAGACCTTCTTATCATTCTAGTTTTACAGTGATTCAGTTTATTACATTATTTCAAGAGAATAAGTTATCAAGTTATTTACATGTTCCATTTGATAAATTAAGGGATACCTTATGTTCTCAACTGATAAATGTTTGATCAAATATTTTAGGTTTTTGGTTTTGAAATTAAATAGAATTAGTTTTATGGATCCTTCATGTTAACTATTTATGAAATTGATTAGGTTTAAATTTTGAGGATGTTTTTGAATGTATTATTAGATAAATTGGGTTAACAACTTCTTATTTCTAATAACTTATAATGGAGGAATGTATTTTCATTAATTTATTGATTTTATGATCTTCTGAAACAAAATTTTAATATTTCAAGAAAAAATCAAGCTGAATAGTCATCATTTATTGAATATATGAAATTGTGAAAGTAATTTATTATAGAATGAAATTAAACATTTTAATCAATTAAATTTATTTATTTTCTAAGTATAGATAGTAGAAAAGATCCCAAACCTTTATAAAATTGATATAATAAAATACAATTAACATTTTACTATCATTTTTGATTTATTAAATATATTTTAAACCATTATGAATTTATGTTATTTTAGTTGCTATCATTCCCCATAAAATTTTCTTTATTCCTATCTATCATCCCTTGGATGTTAGTTTTCTCTTACATGACTGATTTTTTCACTTCCCACTAATTTTGTCCTATTTGGGAACCTAGTTTTGTGGTTACCTTCAGTTTCATTCTCCCTAATTTTTATAGGAATTTTTTAAACAATTTTTACTATGTGGTTTCATGAAAAATTATTTTTCATTGGTCAAAATATGATTTGAAAGAAATATTTCAAATAATAACCAAAGAATTTATTAAAGGAGGGATAGTGTAAAATCTTGATATTTAAAAATAACATTATTTTTGATAGTGTATAAAACATGCAAAACCAATATTATGAAAACCAAGAAATAATATTATTTAAATATGTTCGTTGTATACTGAATGTTAAATAAAAAAGTATAAATAAAAATAAAGATATTATGAAATATATGTGAAGGTAATACCCCGTTAAAATGTATTTAATAACTCTTAATAAATAGAAACTCACATTTTATTTATCATTTTGTAATTCAAAAATATGTTTCCTTAACGAATGATTTTTTTCATTTTATGAAAAAATAATATAGATATATTTAGAACATTTTATAAAAAATATTTTATTAAAAGAAATAAATTTTTTAATGTATCATATACAAAGTATCATATTAATATTTATTTATAAATTTCTTAAATTGTTTTATTTTTTTAATAATTATTAAAAATATCGATTTTTATCAAAACATTTATATTGGTTTCATTAATTTACAAGTTCCATTGTGTTTTAAATTTTTTTATAATTATATTTAGAAATATTATATTATAAATAACCCAATTAAATTCATTTGAATAAATTTAAGGATTTACTTTTGTATAAATATTTTTTATACTTAAAAGGATTTTTTCTGAAAACTGTTTTTTGTTATGCATTGAATTTTAATATTCATATAATTTTTCCACTTATTGTAATTGAATGTTTAAAAATAAAAACTTTATTTGAATCAAGAGGAAAATTTATTATTATTATATCCCTTTTATATCTTTTCATTCTGAATTGTAATTATAGTAAATATTTATCACCACAGTAATGGTATGTTGTGTAATTTAGGTTAAAAATAATAAGATTATGAAAAAATATCAATAAAACTTTCCATAGTTATATTAGATTTTTATATCTCATAGATAAACATGTAATTTTCTAATAAATTTAATTCTATTTCAATTGGCCAATGATTTTAACCATTAAAAAAATTTCATTGAGATATATAGAAAAACAGAGCTTTTTTTAATGCCTATAATATTTAATGATTTGTATAAATGATAATAATTTTGGATTATAAATATTAATTTCTAATATATATGATTTAAATATATATGAGTTATTTTGTTTCATTATGATGTAATAATTACCTTAAAATATTTCCCAATGTCGACACATCATTTATTTAATAAATATAATAAAATAAATGATTTTCGAAATAAATAATTGAATAAAATTTGAATGAATTATTTTGTTACATTATGATTATAGATAAATGTAATATTTTAGATATTTTTTAATGGATTATATTTTAATTCCCTATTTTTTCTTAAATTATTTAATTTAAAATTAAATTAATATAGTTAAAAATTACAATAATGATATTTAATAAAAAATATTTTTTTTGTAAATGATTTATAAATAATAAAAATGATATATTAATAAAATTTAATATATATAGATTGAATCACAAATCAAGACCCATTTGAGGTATGTTAAACTTTTTATATTAATATTATTAACAACTAATGGGTATAAAGCATTAATATTATGGTAATTTTAAAAAGGGAAATAATCGTTAAAAATAAAATATTGGGGTACAAACAAAGAAAATATTTTCAAATTATATTAAATGAGATTATTTTGAATAATACTCATCTAATCATTGAATTAAATTAATTTGGAGTCCTTTGGACTTCAAAAATAGTTTATATTAATCTAATACATTATAAAATTCGACAGTTCCCCCACCCCCCACCCCCAATATAAATGTACACCTCTCTATTCATTAAGTTACACCGCATCGATATATAAATATCTACCAAAAATTTAAAATTACTCATATGAACTTCCTCATCTAAGATCCTTATATTTTGTTAAATCTTAAATACCAACCACACAACCCTTAAGAAGATATCTAATGGAAGTTTACCGAATAAGGGGGAATCATCTTTACATACTCTTTCATGCCTATTTCTTCTTATACATAATCTTAATGTATTTTACCAATATATAATTATGAAATACAGTGTAACTAATATATTTATATATTTTTGAGATTTTGGTACAATCATATCCCATCTATTTTCACTCCTTCAAAAAGAAAAAGCATTATTTCTGTATATATACATCTTACCGTCTCTATAGCCTTATCATGTTCTCCCATAAGTTGATTTTCAACTTTGGGAGAGTTTATCTATGAAGGGATGCATTTGTTCCAAGGGGATTCCCTCAGGATTCCCTATTTTATACATCCATATCTTTATCTTATCATTCATTCATTGCCCCCTCTTATTTTTATCAAATAAAATTAATGTTTTATGTGTGTGTCAAAACAAAGTTCATGCTTACGTAGAGGCAACCATTTTTTAAACATTGCAGTTTATTTGAAAGTAACTTTATAATATTATTAAATATAAATTTATGTATATTATATATATATATATATATAATTCATAAAATTAAAAATATTTTATAGATAATGGAACCATTGTAAATTTACAAGTACTTGGACTTCTGTGAACAAAACATTCAAGAGAAAATAAAGTATTTATTATAAAAACCCTAATAATGAGGAGAGATTGTTGATAAATTGGTGATATAATGTTATAAAAGGATCATATATGGTATTATATATATCATTATTTTTTAAATTATAATAAATAAAAACTTACTCTACCTGAATCTAGAAGAACATAAGTGTCAAGATAAATGCGAGGTAAGGGGTTACATAGCTCAATTTACATTCATTGGTTAATAATACTAATTCATTGAGTATGTAATTAAATTATTATGGGTGAAATAAAAATTTATTGTATTAATTTTTATCATCAACATTATTGTATGTATTTTTTTATTTTCACTATTAATTACTTCATGATTTGATATTACTTATGCGTTATGATTATTTTAAAGGATTTCGTCTCAATTTACACTCCATTAAGACGTATTTGGTAATATGAAACTAATTACATTAATTTGGTGTATATAATTCCAATTATATGTATTTATTATGAATATATATGTGTTTCAAATGATTAATGATTTAGTTCAAGTTAACCACTCAAGAGAAATGTTATATAAAAATGCTTATCTTATTTGTCTTCTAGATCGTGTAATTTTTTATTCCACTTGTATATTTTACTAAATTGTTTTATGAAAATCATATTTAACGTACAAAAATGATTCATAAAGGATATAATAATTGAACCGTGACATTTTACATATTATTAAACAAAATTATGAAAGTTTTTTTGAAAGTTTCCATTTTTAACTTCCTTTAAAATATATCAAAACAATTTTTTTAAACTATATGACATTGAAAAACATTCCCATCATAATAAATATTTTTATCCCTTTAGCTTCATCTACTCGATTTCAATGATTTATTAAAGGAATTTGTTTTGAAAACCTATTTTAAATGTTTTACTTATATTTTGTTCTATTATTCAAATGAATTTATTTTATAAGGAAATATATAATTTTCTAATGCTCATCTCGCACCTTTTGATTATTTTTTTGGAAATTAATTTTTTATTGAAATAATAATTTTATATGATTGGTAGAAAATAATTTTATTTATATATCCATATTATTTATCACGGGTATGATTAATGCCTAAACTAGATACCATTTATAAATTCAATTTTTTCATTTAATTTTATTTGATTGACTAGGAATTTTTTTATTTTTTATTAATAACTGAATATAGATATTCATTGATTAAGAAATTTTTTGATAAATTAAATTGAAAATTACATTTATTAGGAAAAAAGTTGATTGGTATCACATGACAAGTAAGTAATATATAATTAAATGGTTTTTGTTTGTTTGACTACCAGTTGTTTTAAAATGCATTTACATAATGTCTTGGTTGTAATGGTATCACGACTCTTGAAATCCTCACATCTTAAATTAGTAATTTCCGTCATTGAAAATTAAAGAATTATTATAAGTTAGTTTAATTTGATGTTATGATTAACAGATGTGTTTTTTAGACAAGTTATCGATTAAATGGAATGTGTTTTTATTTTTTCCTTTCTATAATGATTATTCCATAATAATTCATAATAACTTTTGTTATACATAATCCTTATTTATAGTTTGAGATCTACATTTATTATTTTATTTTTCCCTGGATCTGAATATGGATATCATGAATAAAATCATGTATTTATGATTTTTTTGATACGTATCATATATTTTTAATGAAATATTGCAGACACATATTTACTTAGTTTTCCAAGAATACTAAACTAGTCGATCCTTTGTAATGAGATACCTGGAATATATGATAATTTAATAATCGATACAAATTTTCTAGGTTACTAGAGTTGGGGTATTTACAATTTAATAACATTTTAAAGGATAATAAACCTATTTTCATTCTATTGGTTCTTCTGGATATGACATATCGATAATTTCCTATTGTATATGTCTGGATTATTATGGGTGGGATCCAATATTTCACTCTAATTCATTGTTTATGATTTTATATCTCATATGATAGTAACTAATATATATCATCACATTTTTTCACAAAATAACAAGTATAAATACATATATATTATCACAACTTATAAGGTAGATATTCGTGGATATATTTACAACTTATACGGTGTGACATATTTTATTTCTTAACAATGTGAGGATTCATTGAGTATCAGAATTGTACAATATTTCATTTTTATATTATGTTTCAATGAAATTCTTTATTTAATTTATTGAGAATATTCTTTTTCCTGACATTTCATGTATACACATTTTCACTCTTATACCATTTCTTATATTTATTCATTGGAGATTAAATTTTCATTTATCACGAATTATAGAAAACTATTATTGTTACATGATATTTATAAAAATATATATCATTAATGATGAAGTTTTATAATAATAATATTATTTAATCATTGATATTATTTTTGAAAGTTTCTCACATACTATGTATTTGATCTCACCACTTTCTTATAGTTCCATTTATGAGGTTATGATGATAATTATAACATATTATAAGTCTAGAAAGAAGTCTATTGTGGTTCAATTATGGATAATATTGGAAAGTTTCATAAAATTAGTTTCTTATGTAGATTATCCATAAATATTGTATATCTTATATTACTAGGATTATGAAATTAATTTTGATAATTACTGATTAGTTTATGTAAATGGTTTAAATTAAACAAATATTTTTCTCTTAGGTCCCTTAGAATTCTTTCCAAATCATTTGTAAAGTATGTGTTTTTTTCTCTAGATGTCATAACATGGTAATGAGGTTTATAAGTTTGTATAAATTAAAGTTCCAATTAATTTTATTGTTTACATATGTTTTTTTGGTGGATTAAAATGACAAAACATTTTTAGAAATCTTGAAAATATATATGAGTACAATATATCATCAAAAAGTTTTGGTAATATATAGACTGTGTAGTTTCCAAAAATTGTATCACAAGAATATTTATAAAATATGATGTAGTCTCAAAAAGAATTTAACCTCGGGTTAATAAAACTAAACAATTTTGTTGGGTATTAACATGATCTTGACCTAATATACATCAAAGAGGTCTAACTACACACCTAGATCAATAATCCTTATTAATATAATTTGTTTATTCACATACTCTTTATAAACCATTGTGAAGGATTTCAAAAGATTTTTACGTCATAAAAATATCAATATATGTTAGAAAACATAATGGGAAAATGACCATGTATAATATAGGATAAATTGACGAGATCATACGATGACCAAATTATATCATAGTTGATCATTAAATATCATAATTTGAAATGAAGGTTTCATTTTTCAAGATAATATATGATCATGTTTTGTACACATATTATCATTTTTTGTGATTTTATTATGTATTATCAAAACATTTTGGTTTTAATATTTTGATGGAAACAGGATCATGGAATAAAGAATTAAAATGTTTTCCCAAAAAAATCTATTATAACCAACTATGAAATATTATTTTGTAAAAATATTTTAGATAAAGTAAAATAAAAATGCATGATTTTTATTTGGGAAATGATTAGTCTCTAAGTATATTTCATTATTATAATGATATCCTAGTATAAAATAGATCTCGAGATTCTAATGAGTCCCTTATATTCTTTTATATATGAATGATAATTAAAATTTTAGTGATGGAGCGTGGGTATGAGAATGGTTGAACCTCTGGTTATCACTCACATGATCTTGATTCAAACCCTTATAAAATTGTGATACCAAATAGATACTAATATATTGAAAATAATGATCTTATAAGTAACTCATTTAATTTGGTACACATAATATCCCTCTATCAAATATGTGGCTGACATGGAAAAATAAAAAAAATCATTTATTGTTATATTAGTTGGGATTCATTCCTTATTAGATAATACAAATTATAAACTCAGGAGAATCATTATTAATAGAGGGTTTTTCATTCCTCACAAAATTAAGATTTTTTTGTTGAAAGATTAAATCATTATAATTATTCTATTATTGCGAGGTTACTCATACATGAATATAATATAATTTCATTCTAAATTGATCCTAGAATCTATATTTCAATGATTTTGGGGATATATGTAATGGAAAATGGAAAAAATAACCAGAGGTTAGTACTAAATTATATCCCCTTCAAATGGGTTGGAAATAATGTAATAGAGCTTTGGATCAAATTCCATAAGGACTAACAGTCATCAAACATATGAGTGGGGTCTCAAATTTAATCCATCCAATTTTAAGACAAGAAAAACTCATAAGAGGGTATGAATTATGTTGAAATCTTGGTTACATATTCATCCTATATCTTATAGGATAATGTTTTTACAAATGGAAGACTTATCTAATTGGATAAACAAACTAGTAACACAAGATTTGTATACAATGAAAGGGTGTAAGTAGAAGTTGACATAGAAGAAAATTTTGATGATAATATGTACCTTTATATATTAGTAGATTGTATAATGTTAGAAATCAAATATTAGTGGAAAAAAACATTTTTCCAAGATGTCAATAATAGTAGTTATTTTCAGGAAAAATATAAGAGGAAATGTTTTTTAATTTCCTCCATATAATGTGAGACGAGGAATGTATTTTCTAAATGAAATTGAAAAATGTAACGGAGGAAACTAACAATCCATCGTCATCAAGTAAATATGATATATTGAAATATGGATGTATGTATGAACTTAATAGACAACCTCGTGAACCACCGCCTATTTAAAAAAAATATAAATGAAGAACCAAGTTGAATATGTTTCCCCAAATAGAATGTCACTACCAAACAATGCTTCCATGACTTCTTTTTATATTCATGAATCCACCATGAATATTGATTTGGAAAATTCTAGAATGTAATATCATTAAATAGTTTATGAAATAGTTTTTTGGTTAGTTGATATTTTGGTTTATGGGGAAATTGAAATTTGGGAGCATGTAAGCTTTGATACAACACTAGACCACAACACCCCAGTGGATGTTCATGTCACTATTGAAGAAGGTGAGTTACGAGTACATATAATTGATGTACGTGTGACCTCACTATAGATAAATCATCTTGATTATGAGTAAAAATCACCATCCAAAGAGATGTAGTGCATGGTAGAAAATCGAGTAATGAATAAATGCCTTGGATATAAAATTAATGAGAAAGATACTCTTCTTTGTTAGGTCCCCTCATGAATAGAAGATAACTAGAGAAAATATAAACCAATAAATTATATTTAACTATCCACCAATATATTTATAATTGATGATGGTAAATTCTATGAAAATGGTGTTGATATAGCTTCCCATGAATGGAAGGAAAATTTGGGGAGCTCCTGTAAAAGATTGGTAAACCTAATGAATTATCAAACCTCATGAAAAAAATATCAAGA
The DNA here is from genome assembly GCA_963277665.1 of Viscum album. Taxonomy (NCBI): domain Eukaryota; kingdom Viridiplantae; phylum Streptophyta; class Magnoliopsida; order Santalales; family Viscaceae; genus Viscum; species Viscum album. The sequence continues at coordinate 1,771,983,071 of OY728148.1, forward strand.
GAAAAGGGAAGAAAAATATTTTAGATCATTTTTATGATAGACCATATATAATGGTGGAAATAAAATTGATCCCACTATTGTGATACTATTTTGGAATATTTAAAGGATTGGTAATTCTCTAATGGTCACAACCCTAAAATTCCTCAGTATTCCTAATACCACACAATTAATTTTGGTTTTAGAACCTATGGTGATGTTTTTATGCTTGAAAAAATTCAATAATTATTCTCCTAGACACCTTATTTTCTCCAATAACCGTCATGGAAATGAATTTGAATTATTATGATTTCACCAACACACTAATATATAGTTTACCTCATGCAATGATAGTTTACACCATGTATCTATTTTAAATCAATATAATAATCATAAAATCACATTAAATTTTATTAATTCATCAAATTATTATATAAAGAGAAGGGATCAATTGAGAGTTATACCTACTTTTCGAAGATAAATTATCAATCCTATATTATAGATAGTGATTTCATTTCTATCTTGATGCACAAAAATAAAATTGGAAAAAATTTTAATGGAGTTGCATCTAATGCATCATATTCTTCATCAATTGATACAAAATTATTGGGTTTTATAAACATTGTGATGATATCACAAAGAGTAGATATAATAAAAATGAATTTAAATAAGGAAATATTGACAAATTCCTCTAACACATAATGGGGGAGAACTCGCCTTTAAATTATTGTATTTAATCTTCTGATAATCAAATCTATTCACAATCCTATTATTATTTACATTAGATTAATGAAATTTAGGTCATATTGACTACCCTATAAATAAAATAATTATTTTATAATAATTCAAAGATGTTATTTAATTATGTAATATGGAAGTGGAAAAAATTTCTATTGTGTAGATCATCACATATTGATTAGAAGTCATAAAAAATCAATAACCTCATTAAATAAAGGACTAAAATGTCATTATCTAAACTACATAATGAGATTAATGTTATATTCTATTAATAAGATTAATTTTATAATGTTAAAAAATTGTTTTATCTCCCATAGAAGGAAGATATTGAAATATACTCTAAAGTGTACATACATAATCAATCTAAATAAAACAATTATTAAAAAATTCAATGATTAAAAATGGTCAAATGAATTCTACGTCCTTCCAATATATTCATATATAAAATAATGTTAAAAATGAATTAATTATATTAAAATTGGTTATGACATATTCACTTGTAAGGAATACATATCATAGGGTTTGGTCCATTACATATAAATGATGTACATAGTTGACACGAGTTAAAATAAAAAGTAATTGGTTGATAGTAATAATTCCTACATTGAATATAATCATAACTATATTCTCGTGGTGATTCCCATGGAACATGAAATCAAAACTAAATTATTACTGAGGAAAATGAAATTTTTTTTAGTCACTGATGGGTTTGGTAAAAATTATTTTTATTTTATTGGGATATCATGCATGTGGAAATTATGAATATAGTGAAATAATTAATTAATTTTATATCATTCCTTCATATAAGAGAAAATCATTTTATTTCTCTTCTTTCCTAGAAGTATAATGTATTTTATATCATGTATATTTGGAATATTTCCATTAAAAACAATATTTTCATGATTATAAATAAAATTAGACTCTTGGATTTACATTATTATTATAGATATTATTACCCCCAATAATATCAAATTTGTACCTAGATGGAATATCAAATCACACCACTTCACCACTTCTAAATGTATTAATATTCAATAGGAGGGGGAAAAGTTATAATTTTTTCATTGAATATTTATATATTTAAAATTTTATAACATCAATAGATGGATATTAATTTATGAGGTATTTTAAATATAATGATTCTCATATAGATTCATCAATTCAATTTTTTTGTCACTATTACCAAGTTGTATGTGATTTTTATTGGATCTACATAAGGATATTATGGATTTCCAATAATTTTTAGAAAATTCAATCCTATTTTATGATTAGTTTTTGTTATTTTTGAGTACTAACTGACAAAATATTAAATTTAACTTTCAAATAACGGGATCTATAAATAAATGACGTTAGGAAAGGAACTTATTCACATTCTCAAATGTTGTATACTGATGAAATTAATTGGTTTGAGGAATAATACAAAAATATAATGAAGGGTATAAAAATCATATTCAATCTCTATGATTCAGTTACAAGTTATTCTAAAATATAGAATAATTTGTCCTGGTGTTTGGTGAGGGAGTTCATATTTTTTAAAACAAATAAATTTGTTTCAATATTGGTTGTAAAAATGGGGTCACTACACTTCAACTATCATAGTATGAACTAATTATGGCATGAAGTAAATGGTTTTTATAAGGAAAATATATGTTCAAAAATAATAACCCAATTGAAAAATTATAATGTTAGAAGAATGTACCATGTTTGATGGAATTACTTTAATTCCAATATTATCATTTAGATTCCTTTTATACCTTTTATATTTATAAATTTTCTAGTAGAATTACAAATATGAATCAAGGTATGATTATAAAATATCATGAAAACTTGGAGTGTTCATGAAATTGATTTGGTCAATAATTCATGGAATGTTTTCTCTAAAACAAATGACATGGGTGTATTTGGAATTGAGGATCTTCACAAATTTAATGAATCTCTTATCATCAAAGTCCCTTGGAATTATATCACAAAACATTATTAGGATTTTGGATTTATGATTTTTATTTTAATTAAAAATTTCATAATTGATATCCTATTTATCAATATTCTAAAATCTAACATGTTTTCAAATTATTTTATTAGGAGTTGTTGGACTACTCAAAAATTATTTGATCATTTCTTATCTAGATTGAACTGTGGGTGGTGGTTTATCCCATGGAATCGAAGGAAGTCTATGGATGATGTCATATAATAGATCTGAGAAATAAATGGACTTCTTCCTAATGAAATTACATTGAAATTAAATAGTTATATATTTATAGACATAGAAAATTAAATCTGTACTCTAAATATGAATAGAAAACTCAAAAAAATGAATATCCATATCTTAATATATGTTCATGGAAATAATATCCTAGATGTATATCGAATTTTAGGAATCCTTTCATTAAAGTGTCCTGATTCCGTATCTCTTAAAATTCTTAAGCAAATTGGTTGGATCGTAATGAGAATTTTAAGAAGGTCAATCTTCAACTGTTTGAAAAAAATCAACATCTATTTTAATGACTCTGAGAATTCAAAATATCTTTTTTTGGACACCTCATTTTCATAGAATCTTTAAAAATACGTGTTGGGGATTTTCAATTTTCATTTCAACATAGACCAAAACATTGTTTATATTTTCACTTGCTATAGTAGTTTCTATTTTTATGAGTAGATACATAACCTAATCTATAATAAAATTGATACATCCATTTATTTTATATTGAATTTTGTAAGTATGTTTAATTTTGAGAACTAAATTTTTTTTACGTGTTGGTGTTACCGCTATAAATTGAAAAATACTATTGACATCCGAAATTCTGATTGGTGTGGTGACATATTATGTTTCTAGTCTCTATAATTTTTATATTATTGTTTATCATTGTAGTTACAGTAAATTTAGTATTCTATAAAAAATATAATGTCATATATAACTTCTATGTTGGAGTAATGTGAATGTAGATGGTGGGAATCAAATTGTATCATGGAACTCTTGTTATACTGGTGTCCTCCAAACACAATATGGTGTTGTAAAAATATTATTCTACAAATTCATATGAAATGGTGTTTTATAAAAAAAATATTATGGTTATTATTCACGCAATAAAATATACAATTCAGTTTTAACGGAACCCTTTTTGGGTGGAATATAACTCCACTATTTTTGTGAAGACAAATAATACCGTGATAAGAAATAATCCTTAAATAAGCCTTCCACATTTTTAAATTTTTTTATGAAAATAATGATATAAAATTTCAATTAACATAGAAATATATATAATCTAATCAAGTTTAAGATGCAAACTCAGATTAGTCCATCATTATATCTTATTCGTTGTGGTCCTTTTGAAAACCCAACCGATGTGATCACTTTTTAGATATTGATGATAGGTGTGTTACATTTCCATGTAATTTTAAAACCTCAATATATCACCAATACCATATTTTTCCTATAAATATTTTATTGATGATCCTTCTTGATCCCCATACATTACTTGTTATTTAAATACTGTGATGGATATACTATTCTAAGGGAAACAATGAACTAAAATTAAATGATGATACATTAAAATTATAATAATATTATTTTATCAATTTAATTTATCAATTATATTATGTTGAATAAATAAATGTAACCATGTTATGAAAACTAGGATGAAAGGGGAATCAATTCCATTGAGTTGTACATGTCTTTTTTATGAGGCTCATGTGTCTGATTTTTGAAAGAAAGTGTTGTCACTAGGGTTTTCTCTTGACCAGGCCTAGTCTATACTACACCAATTATGGTTGGAGAGAAATCATTTATAAGGGATTTTTATGAAATTGAAATAAATATAATTTCTATGATAGATAAACCGCCCCACATAATGACCACCAAATCATTTATAATTCTTAAGACATTCAAAAAAATCATGAGGGGTTATGTAAGTAGAAGTTAGAATAACATTAAAATGTAATTATTAATTTAATAATTTTTTAAAAATTTACTATGTTTACATTTCATATTTTTCATTTTAACATTAAAATAATAATCTTCATTTTTTGTGAAATTTCTATTGGAAAATCTATTTAGTATTTCTCACAAAAATAGTAAATCATTTTATCATCGAAAAAAATATATATTTTTTTATAAATGTGGATTTTAATCTAATTTATTTTACGTTATGTATATTATTTTTAAGTTTTTATAAAGTATTTTATATAAATTAAGGATATATAAATTTTTTTAGTTAATATTTAATTTTAAATATTTTTAAAAATAATCAATATTTTAGAAGGTGTTTTTCAGTAATAAAATATTTTTATAATATTTTATATATCAACTTAAATGAAAAATTCATTAATTATAAAATTTTAAATAGATAAAATGAAGGATAATTTTTATTATTCATAATAATATCATCATTGATATAATTTTTTGAATACTTTTAAGGAAATATTTATTTATAGGTGAATAATATAAATAAATTATTTTAAAAATACAATGTGTTTTAATAAATAATTGTTGTATATCCATGACATATGAATTTATTAAACCCCTTCTATAATAAATTATATATTTAACAAGTAAAACTATATATTTAAAAAATTTATTTTCCTTTTACCAATCAATGTTTTATATTTTAAAACATAACATTATATTTTTCTAATGTGGTTAGTATGAATGAAATACTTATTATTTTTCAATTAATTTTCCACATTTTTATAAATTCAATCTTATGAATTGTTTTCAATTTTAATCACAATATACATATTATTTAATTAGGCAAATTTTTAATATTTTAAAATAAGTTTTCAATGTTAAAAAAAATTAAAGTCTTAGAAGTTAATTTTGTAAAAGTGTAAAAAACATTAAAATAAATAAAATAACTTGATCCTTATCTCTAATGTTTAGTTGAGTGTGGAAATACCCACACTCATCCACTATCCATTATTATCATATTTTGGAGCCACTTTCCTTGAATAGTGACTCATCCTTTCATATTATTATGAAAATTTCATTGCCCTGACAAATTAAGGGGTAGTTCTGAAAACCCTACACATACTCACTAATATTAGAATTCAACATGAACATTTTACATGTTTTTATAACCTAATTCAACCTACCATGTTTTGAATACCCATTATCCATTTAAAATACATAAATCATGTTTTTCCATGAGGTATTATAAAGAGAAGTTTCATACACTTAGTGGTAGTATTAATCACTTCTTGATATTTTGTATTTTCTAAAATTTACAAATAAAATTTGTTTTTAAACAAAATATAATAGAGATAATTTTATTATCGTCCTAATTTTTTTATGTTAATCCTATAATAATTATATAAACTACCCCCATTAGAAAAAGTTTAACTTTATTCATGCATAAGATTGGGAAACCTCTTTAATGAAGTCACATATTTCATAAATATAATGCATGGATGGAAAAAATGAGTTATTTAGTGAATAAAAATGACATTTTAAATATTATTAATATTGAAAAATAATATATAAATTCCTATCATTTTTCTTTTACTTGAAAAATGAAGTCATCTTCTTGTGTAAGTACAGATTAATACCTTTATAGAGTAATGTATTCTATTATTCATAAAAAACCCTACATTTTTGTTTATATATATATATGATGAATATATATTTTATAAAATGTTAATATATACCATTATTATATTTTTTTAATTACAAATAATTTCTTTTGATCATTATACAGAAAATATTTGATATTAGTAAATAACTCAAAATAAGAATGTCATGGATTCTGTTCTCATTAATCTTCCATTTAGATTCAATAAAATGACCATTATAATGAATTAACAATTTAAATGAAATTTTTTAAATATGTATTCTAATCCATTATTTATGAAATTATAACCAGTGATTGGGATTTGGAAGCACTATTAAAAATCATAAGTGAAACGATCAAAACATGTGATTTTTATAATAAACATAATTGATCTATTAAATATGCAATGAATAATTATACCAAACAAGTTTAAAATGTAATACATAAAAATAAGGTTTAAAACAGATAACTAATATTTATATTTTTATGATATAGGAGGCTGAATCACTTTTCCCAAAAATGATGATAATGTTAAGTGGTTTTGTTGACTCAAAAAGTACTCTCATCCTTTCAAAATAAGCCCTTTATCTTCCAAGACCATGTTCTATCTTCCATTAAATATAAATCATTAATATATTGAAATATATATTATTCCTAGTTATATTAAAAAAATTCATATCAAAAAGAATATTTATCACTCTTTTTTACAATATAGGTTTTAATAATTATATTTATTAAGGTGTTGAAATGGTTTTTCCTTCCCTATTAAAACAATATATATTCCACTCTAAATTTCAATTAGATGAACATTACACATTTTAATGGATCCATTTTGGAAATATCCTTCCAAAATAATGTTTACAAAGTCTCCATTTTAATTTTTCAAATATCATATTTTTTAAAATGAATCATAACCTCTTATTTTAAGTCAATTTTATGAATGTATTTATAAATAACATTTACATTTTCACATTGAATATCCTATATAAAACCAATATATTTATCTCCTATGTAGAAATGATTTATGAATAAAAAATTAATATCCTTTAAAAAAAAATAATTTTATGTTTTTTAATACTTTGTATCAATATATTTACATTTTATTTCAATTATATGATACCATTTAGAAATTACATGGAACCCATTTTCATTCTATGTGTTCTTTATTATATTATATATGATTTATTATGGAACATATATATATATATATATATATATATGATTATGGGTGGTGTATAATATATCCCAAAAATTCATTTCTTTATTTTATACATATAATTTGAGAATGAATCATAAACAATTCTTCGATTTGATAAAATTTTAATAGGTGGAAAACATTGATTTATCATAACATAAAGGCTTAGTATGCTTATATTTTTTTGAAAACATATTGGGTGTACATGCTGGGATGTCTTCAAAATATGATGATTTCTATTTATAGTGTTTTCCTCAATTGTTTCTTATTATGATTTATTTCCCTAAAATTCCATATTTATTATCATATGCCTATAATTATTCTCCACATGGAATTCATATTTTTTTATACTCATATATCATGCTACCTGATTCATATTTTGATATTACAAGGTATAGAATCATTATTTAATACAAATATTATCATTAATTATTCTATTTAATAATATATTTAACCTATATTAATATTTTCTCATTGTTTTATGATCCAAGCATTGATGAGGTTTGATGATATTTTCCCTTACTAGGAATTTGTGTTCACCTATATCATATGATTTCATTCCCTATTTTTTGAAGAATATTTTATCATTTGAGATTTATAGAATGAATTATATTGTGGTTAAATTTGGGATATATATTCATAAGTAACATAAAATATATTTCTTAAGATGATGATACTTTAAGACCCTATGACTCTTTCTCTTGATATTGTGAAAATAATTGTGACATGTAATGTTTAATTTTTTAAAATTATATAATGTAAATATATTTTTAGCATGGGATACCAAGGTTGGTATCAATGACAATATGTAATGTATGAGTTTTAAAAACTAGAATCAAGAGTGTGATTCGTGGATGTCTCAAATCATTATTGGGTTTTAAAGGATTAAAAGTAGTAAAGGTTTTCCTTATGTGGAAAATATTTCATGAATTTGGATATTGAAAGAAATTTTAATTTGAGTATTGATAATTTCTACCATGATATAAATATAAACATTGTAACAATCCATTCCTATAGTTTTGTAGGAAATAAATATTCGCACGATTATTTTTTCCATGATTATAAAAATGTTTAGTGGGAATGATATAATACTCCAATAAATATATTAATAACATATAAAAAAATATAATGACCTTGTAGTTAGTTAAAGCTATTAATGTTTATTACCATGAACTAACAACCATTGTAAATATAACTACAATAATATTATGATACCATAGTAATAAAACAATCGGATTATTCTACCATGTAACAATAATGTGATAAGGATCTTAGAGAATCTGGCACATATATTTTTTTTATTGTTATACACTATTTTGTGAATATTGAAATGCCCATAAATAATCCTAGATTTTTCATTTGGTCAACATTAAAAATATATAATGGGTAATAAGTTATTTTTTTACTATTATTTGTTCAATGGTCATTGTTGACTACGTTTTACAGAACTGGTGTTTCATAGCTATTAATCTCCATAAGAAGATTTTATATGATCATTCCCACTTACAGGACTTCCACATCATATATGTTCCCTTATATATTCTTATATTTGGATTTATAAATTACTTAATATATTATGTATTATTATTAATGTATATATCGTATAGCATACATGGATTTATCCATGAAAACCATGATATAATATTGTTTTTTAAGGTAGGTTATGTTTGGTGGATCATAAGTGAAATAATATTTATTAAATATATAACATCCAACTAAATTATAATTTTTTTTATATTTATTGATTTTTATGAATTAGATAGTGGGTTTACCTTATTATAATGTTATCTCCGATAACATACCTGATATGTAACAACAGGTATCTCTGAAATAATACGTTGCACACAACACGAAGTTATACCGAAAAATAATACAATAATAATATTTTTATGGTAGTTAACACCTAGACATAGTATTGGATTGAATGAATAGAAATAAATATAATATGATTACAAATTTTCTTTATTGTTTTTAAATTTATTCAACAAACTTTAGAGGATTAGAATGATAATGAATCCAATTTTAAACATAGAATAATATAATATTATAAAAAAGTCATTTTACCATCTTTTGATGGATACCATTTTTTAAATATAGTTCATTTAAATTTTATAAGTTATATTTTAAAAAATAATCTTCTTATTTTGAAGTGATAAGAAAATTTTACCATGGATTAATTTTTTGTATTTGTCGGATAAAATCTTTATTTTTCTCAAAAGTGAGAATTACTGCATTTTAATTCACAACTTCCTTTTTATCTCACTTATTTATATTGATAAATTATCAATTTAATTAGTTTTAAATTTTAATTAGATTGAGTTTTTATCATTTAATCCAATTAACATCATTTTATATAGTTTCACATGGAAATTACATATAAACACATGACAATCATTTGATGAGTTTTACCTTAAAAAACTTGTTTTCTCATTTGGAAAACAGGAATAAATTTTATATTAATCATTGAAAATTTTGTGTTTTGAATTTAGAAAAATTAATTTCATATTTTTAATCATAAATCACAAATTATTTAATTATGTCCCTTTTATATTTTGAATATTATAAATAGTAACATCAGAAATTATTTTTATTTACCATGGTTGAATGGTAAATCAAGAAATAAGGGTAAAAACTCATTTTATACTAATATTAAACTACCCTAAAAATGACCTTTTACTATTTTATGAGATATTAGAGACCATTATCATTATGGGATCTATTTTACCATCACATAGAGGCACATGGGTGTGATAATGAAATGTTATAATAATTAGTTTCAAGTAAAGATAATATATAACAAAAACATATAACTTTTTAATAAATCAATTTTAATGTGGGGTAATATAATTGATATCATTGACTATAAAAATTCATTATAAATATTAATAAATTCTTACAACTTGGAATTTATTGAATAATTTTTATACATTAAAATAATAAATTTATTTGTTACACAATTTTGATGAAGTAATTACCTTAATAATGAAAAAACAAATAAATGATGTTATAAATATTAGAATAAATAAAATATGAACATTTTGATGCAATAAAATAATTTATCAAGTAGTTTTAAATTTTATCATTTATTTAATTTATTTTATTGTAATTAATAATTTTTTTATGAAATTAAAAAAACTATCACTAAATAGTATGAAAACTGACATAAATGTGTTTAAAAAAACTATTTTATTAAATGATATAATAGTAAAAAAAACTAATATTATGGAAACTATCATATATAATGTTAAAAATGTCATTAATGATCCAACTTATGTTCCCATGTCATTATATAGTAAATATATTAACTAAATAGTTTAAAAATACAAGAAGACATGGTAAGAGTTAATTTATTTAACTAAGGGTTAAAGCCAAAAGATAAGGTTATATTTGTAACCTAAACTTGTATAAAACCTATTGGATGAAATTATTTATATTCATACTCATAATATACTTGAAATATATCTCTTTTTAACTATTATAATTTGAAAAAATATATATAATATAACAATATTTCAAGACATTCCTAATGTTCCCCTTCTCTGTCTTATAAAAGATCACCACCTCAACACACATACTCCCACCTCTATTTCTTATTAAATAATCAAAAATCTAATAAAATAATATCATAACATCCCTACATTAATTCTATAATCCATTATATGTGAGGAAAGAAATTTATAAAATCCTTTTGGCACAAATCAAAAGAAGTTACCCGATTTAGAGGTAGCATCTTCAGTCTAGATCTTTTCCATTATTTTCCTACTCTACTCCATTTTCTCTTTATATTCTATGATTAAATAACAACAAAAATATCCTAAATATAATATTATTATTTTATGATATTTATTCTAACTTCACGTACACACACCTCCATCTAATAGATATGAACGTATTGTTTCTATGTACGAAGAACTACAACCTCTTGAAACGATGATTGTACAATTTTACCCTACCACCTCAAATGGTTTACATTATGATGAAACTGTATTTATATATTATATATGTTATATAATTATACACAATTTTATTTTGTAATTTTTTATTTTCAAAATTCCTTTATTCATTACATAATGTGGAAAAACGATAACTTCATTTAAGGAAGTGTGGACTACATTCCCCTCAAAGTGATATAACAAAATTAGGCCATACATGGAACACATAAGGGATGGCGTTAATGAACATGTGTAACATATATATCTTAAAATAATATATTGGAATTTTAATATACCTGATTATCATTTAGTTTTCTTTCCTTTAATAAGAAATATCATGGAAAGAAGCATTCAAGTGTATGCACGATCTACATCTCCATAAACTGTTCATTTCATTTATTATATAAAAATGTTATATACTATTTTAAATACACATATTATGGATAAATAAGATATTTAAATCAGTAATAATATACTTGAGATAATTTAATTTTTACCACATGAACATTTTCATTAAAACAAATTCAGTTTTCACTCAAGTACCCAACATTTACAAAATGTCTGATATCAACTCAAATAAATATTTAATTGTTATAACATTATAATAATTGATATGAAAGTAATAATAAACATTAAAAAGGTTCTAAATCAATTAAAAATTAAAATCATTTTTTTATTAGGACATTAATGAATGATCAAGACTTTTCACACTCAAGGTGAGGGACTTCATCTAAATCTCAATTCATTGAGTAATAATTTGATTAATATATGACTATATTTTACTCAGTGTATAATAGAACCATTTACATTTAGTTTCATTCACTAGTTTTCAAATACAATAATTTTCTATAAAGAGTTTTACTAAAGGAAAAATAGAATATTATTTTTAATGTAGGTGTCCATAATGACACTTGCACCACTGTGAGCATTATTTGATATTTGGAATCCTCTACAAGACGTAATATTTTTAGAAAAGAAATTAAATACCATATTTTTTTTAGGTATTTTGTAATTGAATTTTTTTAATGGATTTATTATCTCAATATCTTGATATTATTTTAGATGATTTCAATATGGAAATGTTATTTTTATACTATGCTTGTTCATGTGTTAGGATTATGTTATGGTTCATTGGTATTTCATTTGTATATGTGTAGTTCCATGATGAACAGAGGGTGGGAGAGCCCATGATTTCCCTCCAATTAATTGGGTAACATTATGAAGGTGATCAATATGTTTTCTCCTATGAAATTTATGGAATATACTATGATAGGTATTCCACATGTATCTATGAAGGTTACTTCCTCTATGGATGTGGAATCTACAAAGTAAGTATGATATGGATGCCACTAGTTACCCCTATGGTTTATGATTGCTAGGAATTTTTCATGATTCTTATGAATTCATGGGTTTATAAATATTAATGGAATATTTTTTTTCCTTAATTTATCCCATACGTGTTTTTACTCTACTAATGTTTTTTGAAATATTTTTATAGGGTATAAAGATGAGTAAGATAAAGGAATAATTCCTGAAGAACTTTATCAAGAAAAAAAATTAATTTTATTAAAGGGGTTTATTTTGATGAAAAAATGGATATTGTGTTAATATTATCCTCTTGTAAGATTATGGAATGATATTTATTAATAATTAAATAATTATTTAAAACTCTAAACCTGAAATGATCCTTGATGTGAATTAACATAAAATTATTGACTTATATAAAGATAAATTAATACTTTTTTACTGGGGCCATAAAGATGGTTTTTTTGTCAGTTTAATCAAATTTGGAGATTAGGATGTCTTATTATGTAATATGGTTATCATATGAGTTTTTAATTTTTAGGATGATCATAAGTTTATTGTCTGATAAATCTCTTTTGAGGATTATGTTATGAAATTTCAATGTGATTAATGGTATTTATGGAGACATTCACCTTTGAGAAAATTACGCGTTATTGTTATTTGGGATTCAAAATGTGAGGTATGAAATAACCTTTGAGGTTAAAATGTTTTATGGTTAATTTTTGAGGATTCTATATCATTTTGTTAATGTTATAAGAATTATATAGTTTTTGAAAAAGATCAACAGACAGATTGAGTACTAACTTGTCACATCAGAAAAGGCTCTAGGAATCGAACACACCACCAGAGGGCAATAAGCGTTTATCACCTACCACTTCCCAACGTGAATTCCCTAGTTAGTATGACATATTAGTTTTAGTTAAATTATTTTATGGATTAATAATTTGCTTATTTGGGAGACATATATTTTATCAAATAGATATATTTAGTATTGGATAATGATTAGGGGATTATGTGATAAATCATATTTTGAAGAAGTTCAATATTTTAGGAACGTTATATGAATAAGGTTAGTAGATCACTTTGGGGTCCTCATAGAGTAATAGTTGAATTATATTTTGAAAAAATACATGATTTTAATTATGGAATTATGGGAATTGGTTTATTTATGGAAATAATAAGAATATCAAGGAAAATATTTGATTATGTTAATTACTTTTTAGTATGAGACTTTAAGAGTGATCAAGTTTATTTGGAGATAAATGTTAAAATTTATCTTGGAAGACTATGTTGAAAAATTCTTCTGAGATTTTGGTTTCAATAATTGTTGGATTAATATGAGTAATTTTAAGGAAATTTGATTGTTTAATGGTTTATAGTGATATTTGGGTATTAATATTGAATTTTAGAGATTAAAAGTCTTCCTCCTTATAAAGGGTTGTTATTTTGGGGGATTATTTTTTCTTGTACCATCTATTGTGGTTTTGGATAATGTTTCAGGATTAAAGGATAAAACCTCAGTTTTCAAGTAAGTAAATTTTTAGGTTCTTATTCTAGGTATTAAAATAATTCACCAATATTATAAAATTGAAATTAAAACAAAAACGTTTCCCATTAACTTTTCTTACTGGAAAATCAAATACAGTTTAACCCATCACTTGATTATGGTTTTCTGATTGATAAATTTCTCTTGATCATGTTTTCTATCACTCTCCATCAAATGAATATGGTTAGTTTTTCTTCCATATCCATGTCCTCTTATATAAAATCTTAGTATGTGTTATCTCAAGTGACTTTTTTAACTTCTATTCATTTCTTTTAATGTGATAGTTTTACTGACTCTTTTTCCAATATGGAATTTTCAATGAAGTTACCAAGACCAATTTTAAAATTGTGATAACATAGTTTTCAAAGGGGGGATGTAACATCACACATAATTAAAGAGTAATAATTTTTAATTTCTATTTAAATTTATTATTTATATAGTGGTTTTAACTTAGTGGGGATTCTATCTATAATACTGTACTTGATACGCAACAATGGGTTTCTCTGAAATCATACATTGCACACAACACTCAGTTATACTGAAAAATAATATAATATAATATAATGTTTTAAATGGTAGTTAACATAGAGAGGTTGTATTAGAAAGAATGAATATAACTGAATAAAATATGATTATAAATTATTTTTAAATATTTTCTTTTTATCCAATAAATTTTATAGTCTTGAAATGATGATGAATCCAATTTTAACCATAAATACTCTAATAATTTTAAAATATTTTTTTACCACCTTTTGATGGAGAATAATTTTTTAATATTGTTATTGTCACATTTATATGTTCTATTTGAGAAAATAAACTTATTATTTGGATGAAGGAAATAAAAATTTACCTTGTTTGTAATTTTTGTATTTATTTGATAAAATCCATATTTTTATGAATAGTGGAAAATATAGCATTTTAATTAAAAACTTAATTTTTATCTATTTTATTCTTATAGTTCTATTGTAATTTAAATTGATTTTATTTCATAATTGCATTATGTTTTTATCATATAATCCTTTCTTTATTCTTGGATGTAATTTCACATTGAAGTTATATATAAAATCACATCAATCATTTGATGTTTTTTTACCTATAAAAGAAACACGCTTTATCGTTTTGACAACAGAAATTTATATTAAATTAATTAAAACTACTTCTATGTTTTGAAAATAGAAAAATGGATTGCATATTTGGAATCCAAATTACCAAATTATGTAAATATTTCCCTTTTATTTTTTAATATTATAAATAGTAACTTTAGTGATTATTTTTATTTTCCATGGTTAATGGGTAAATCAGTTAAATATGGGTTAAAAATACATTTATGCTAATTTAAAACTACCATAAAACATGTCCCAATACTATTGGATGATATATGGCTAACAATGAGCATCATTGTGTCGATTTTAGGACCCCATGAAGCCACATGGGAGTGATAATGACATGTTATAATAATAAATTTATAGTTATGAGAAATATAACATAAACATGGTTCTTTTTACAAAAATAATTTTATGGTGGGGTTATATAATTGGTATTTTTTACTATAAATATTCATTAGAAATATAAAAAAATTCTATATCATAGTATTTTATTTATAATTTTTACACATTAAATAATTAAATTTATTCAAGACAAAATGATGATGCAATTATTACCCAATTAATGAATGATTCAAATTAATGATATTATAAATATTTAAATAAATACAATTTGAACATTTTGATACCATCAAAGAATTATATGGATTATTATGAAATCTTATATTTTTATTTATTGTAATTTATTTAATAAATAAATTTTTTATGACTTTAACTATAATCAATTACAATATAGTGTCAAAATTGACATAAACGAGTTTTTAAAACAAATAATATTTTATTAAATTATATAACAGTCACAAAAAATTTAAGGTTTGTTCACATTACTTATATAATGTTAAAAATTTCTTTAATTATCTATTTTATGGTATATCTTATTTTTATAGTAAATATATTAACCATATAGTTTAAAAATACAAGCATACATGGTAGTAGTTAATTTATTTAACTAAGGGGTAATCCCAAAAGATACCGTTAAATTTGTGACCTAATGTTTCCTAAAAACAATCAGTCCAAAGTATTGAGACACATAATCCTATTATCCTATAAATATATCAATTTGGGACTTTAATAATTCTAATATAAAATTACAACAAAATAATATTTTATGATTTTCTTAAAGTACCCCTCATCCCTCTTATAAAAGGTCACCAACTCTACCCATTTACACACACCCCTAAATCCACATGAATTATCCAAAATAATAATAAATAAGCTTAGAAAACCCCTCCATTACTCCTAGAAGCCTTATCTTTGTATGAAGAAAATATAATAAATTCTTTTTTCTAAAATCAAAATGTGTTACCCGATTTAGAGGTTGTGTCTTCTCTCAGAACCCTTCCAATTATTTTCTTTCTCCACTAGCAATGCTATTATTATTATATGATTACATATCAAAACAATTATTATCAATACACTATAATATTGTTATGATAAGTATTCTAACAACAATTACACACAACTGTATCTAATAGATATGAACATACAATTTCTATGTGCGGAGAACTACTGCCTCACGAGTTGATGATTTTTTGTTTTTTCAACTACCACCTCTCATAGTGGAAATTATGATTTTACTATATTTATATATATTATATATTATATTATTAATGTCTCTAGTATTCTGTAATTATTATTTAAAACATTCCTGTATACATTCCATGACGTCTAAATATGATAATTTCATTTGGGGGAGTGTGGACAACTGCCCGCTCAAAATGATATGAATCATTTGTTCCATACATGGAATTCATATGGGATGGAATTAATGAACTTATGTAACATATATAACATAAATATTTTATATTTAAATTATAATAAACTTGTTTATGATAAAGTTTTCATTCATATAACGTGACCAAGAAATGAATGGAGCATTCATGCGTATATATGGCTTACTATCTCTATGAACGACACATTTCAATTCTTATCTCAAAATGTTATGGACTATTCTAAATGCATATATAATGGATATATATGATATTTAAATCTAGAATAAAATTTTGGATATAATTTACATTTGAAAAAGTGGATAATTTTCATGAAAATATGTTTATTTTTGACTCAATTACTGAACATCAAAAAAAACTTTAATACGAACTAAAAAAATTATCTAATTGTTATAACATGATAATAAGTGATATAAAATAAATTTTAATCATTAAAAAGGTTCTTAGGAAATTATAAATTAACCTATGTTTATTATTTAGGAAATTAAATAACGAACAAGACAAGTTATGCACAGGGTAATGACTTCATCTCAATATCCTTTCATTAAGCATGCTTTGATTTATATATAATATTCATCTATTCAGTGTATAATCAACCCCATTGACTTTTAATTTTCATCCAATGTCTTAAAAAGGAATATTTTTTATGGATCATTTTTATAATCTACAAAAGGAATGTTTCTTTTTAGAGTACATGGTGACATACCATTTTATCCATTGCGAGCATTATTTGATATTTTTCTTCCGCAACAAGATGTAATGTTTTTAAAATGAAAAGTAAATGCTATATTCCATTTTTATTTATTTATTTATTTAAAATGGTTTTTATAATGGATTTATTATATAAATATCTTGAAATTATTTCTTATGATTCCAATGTGTAATTGTTATTTTTCCTTGATACTTGTTCTTATGTTATGATTATGTTATTGTTATTGGGAATTTCTAGTGTATAATTGATGTCACATGTTACAATGAGGGAGGGTGAGCCCATGATAGCTGATCAAATGCATTGGGTAATGTGATGGATGTAAACATTATTTTTTATCCTAGGATATTTAGGGAATATACGGTGATGGGTATTCCAAATGTTACCTTGATGTTTAGTTCCTATGTGGCAAAGAACGTTACAATGTAAGTATTATATGAATACCACAAGTTACCTCTATGATTTATGATTTCCATAAAGTTTTCATGATTACCATAAATTCATGGGTTTATAAATATTCATGGTCTAATGATTTCTTTCCTTATTTTATCCCTAACAGAGTTTTTATGCTCATCCCATGTTTTTTCTAACATTTTCACAGAGTATAAGGATGATTAAGAGAAAGGAATAAGTCATGAAATTTTTTAACAAGAAATATAATCAAGTTTTTAATGGTTTTATTTTGTGAAAAAATGGATACTATTTGGATAGTATCCTTTTGTATGATTATGGGGCGATATGTATTAATAACTTCCTAATTCGTTAAAATTATAAACCTAAAAATATCCTTCATCTGAATTCATGTCAAATTATAGAGTTATCTCAAGATTGAGTAATGTTTTAAGGTTGGGGACTTAAAAAATATTTCATAAATGTAATTTTTCATTAAAAGTTATGGAATGTGATTTTTGGCCCATTGGTTGGAGTAAAATTGTCAAATTAAATAAATTTCCATTGGAGTTCATCAGTGAGTTCAATTTTGCATTCAAAGAGTGATAAATCAAGCTTATCGGATGATGAAACAATGTATCATGCTTTATTGTTGAGTCATCTAAACAATGATATTATGTTACATTGTCTGTTTTAACATAAATATATGTTCATTTGGACATTAACTTTGTAGTCTATGGGAACCATTATGTATTGTATGATTTTAATCATGGAATTTTGTCTAGCTTTCTTAAATCCCCTACGACATATGCCTATAAGGTATAACACATAGTCTATTCATATCCTTATTTAAATTCATTATTTTCATATCATTTAGAAATAATATTCATTATAAATTATGGTTGGAAGGTTATTTATTTTATGAAGGTATCATAAATTCAACATCAAACAATTCATATTAGATTTTAATTGAATATTAAATAAAAATTATTTTTTTACTGTGGAATATATTATATTTAATTACTTATTAATTATTCATAAGGTACTAATAATTATTTATTTGAGAAATATTTGTTTATTTAAAAAAATAAAAAACAATTACTCAAATGTTAAATAAATTAAATATTTTATTATTTACTGAATGGGTAATATATAGATATTTTATTATTTATTTAATTGAAAAAATATAAATTATTAAATGTTTGATAAATGATAAAGAGTACTGATATGCATAGGAAATGGCCTAATAAAATGATATATTTCATGTAATATCATTTAAATAATTATTATCTCAATAATTTAATAAAGTGCTTTTTAATATTTATGAATTTGTGAATTTTACGCAATATAAGATTATTATTATTATTATTTCAAATTTATAAATATGTTATAATGAATATTTGATGTGTGGGCGTCGTTTAATAATAAATTATTTAACACGGAATGCATATTACATTTTATATCATTATCTAGTGTTATATAAATTATAGTGAATAATATTTATTCTAAATAGAATCCTATAATGATTGAGAAAAATCCTCTATAATAGTAAATTTTGTTTTAGAAAATTCTTCTCCACCCCTAAATACCAAGATAATAAAGCAAAAAATTATTCCCTCATTTGGGAATTATTTATTAGGTATATGATGAATAATCATTTTTGGAATTCTCTACAAAAAAAATTCTATACTGACTCTCCTAGAAGAATTATAAATTTTTAAGGACAATAATATATTTTTCTTATGGACTATTTGAATGGGAAAATTATGATGTAAAATCATTTCAAATTTAATTTCTTTTCCATAGACACTCATGCCTCTAATGGATCATGACCTATTAATTATACAATACATTTATGGTCCACCGCATGAGTGGATATCTTAGTAATTCCATTTATATGAAATTAAAAAGAATATTTTTATATTACTTTTTCATATATAAATATTTAAATACATCATGTAAATAAAAATGTAATAATTAGAGACACGTTTATTTTATTTAGTTCACTGATATTGTACTCATACATGGACCAAGAAATGATGATGTGACATCCACCATAATAAAAATAACAAATTAATTAATGGTGACTTTAGAATAGTTCAATCATTTCTAGGGTCACTATCCTTGTAATTTCTTTTCATTGGATCACTACTACCCATGAAACACTTTTCTCGCATTCTATCTCACTTATCACTACATCAACAAAGGATATCTTGTTTTTTCAAGGGTAATAAATAGCATCAAAAATTATTATAGACCAATCAGATGTAGATATGAGTTTCTTTTATTCTCTACAACCTACTACATATACTCTTTATGAGCATCACCCAAATCGATGTATCCATCCTTCCATGCAATTTAATATAATCACATCCTGATTCACTTTGGAAGGTTCTCCATGAAGAACAAATGTTATTATTTATGTTCGAGTATAGAACATCTCCAATCATATAATTATTATGACTATAATGTGATTCTTATTAAAAATAAATATTCTACTTCATATCCTATAAATTACTTCTTTAGGATTGTTAAAGGAATTAATTTCTTTATTCTTTATGCACATATTTAGTAGTAATAGTTAATAGTTCCCCAATCACTCACTTTCTATCCATTCATGTGGATATTAAATATGTTCTATTGATTGTAATAATCTTATCCATATTTCAGATTTTTTTCCAAATAGATCATATGTCTTTGTGATACAATGTTCAATATTTTAAATATGGAAAATTCATTTAAATATTTTTAAATGAACTCAATAATACTCCTACTTTCGTAATATAACAAATATAAATATCACGTTCATAAAACATATGTATTTAAATATTCATGAAACATAAAAAATTAAAATATCTGAATTATAATATCCATTTTATTCGTGGAATTCTATGTATAAAATCAAATCTCCAATAAATATTTATTAAATAATTTTTATATTTTAAATATCTGAACATGAAAAAACATCTTCTAAATAACCCAAAAAAAATCAAAATTTTGAAATACAATCAGGTTAAATAATTATATTATGTGACTCATTATTTACTAGTATATGGTTTCATCATTTAATTCTCCACACATTGTGTAGCGGATGCTATTCTATATAAAATTATAGAGTATTCCATAAAATAATACGAAAAACAGAAATTGAATTATATATTCATCAAGGATTTAATTTCAAGAACCAAAATAATTATGGTTTGAATAAAAAATCATGTGAAGACTAATTTATGTGAAAAATATAATTATTATAAATAATTTCACCAAATAATTTAAAAAATAAATTATTTGGTTTTATATTGACCTTGGAAATGTAATAATTAAATGACCTTTATAAACATTCCTATCATCATTTTGAAGTCTCCCATGAGCTGAAACTAGTCTTCATAATTTCACAAAGGCAAGAACCTTGTGAAAATAATCAATCATACCTCTATGTACCATCAAAAATGTATAAATAGGGATTAACGACCCTTATATAAACTTGTACTTTTAGTAATGAAAAGAAGATTAATTTTACAGAATTCAATCTGACGCAAATTAGATGATTTATATATAGAGTGTGAATCATCTTTATGATTACCATTATAGTTAAAATAAATTTTACATAATAATAGATTATTATTTTTAAAATATTTATGATACTAATATAGATTTTTCATTTATATATATATATCCCCATTAAATTCTGATACATTACCAAACGTGTAGAATCCCGTGTAACTTAATGGCTTCATGGGTCCTCCCATGAACTCCTCCATGTTATTTCATATGATTATCATGGGATCTAGGAAGATATATACCCTCATCATTTTTATTTATTTAAAAATACTATAATACCTACTAAAATGATCCATTAGTCATTAATGCTAAGAAAACAGTAATTTATGTCGCTATTGTGACTCTAATAACAATGAGTCCAAAACATTACTCCAATTATTACATGATCCATATATATTAGAGTATGAAATTCTCATTATTTTTTATATGATTCTTTTGTATTGACTATAAAATCAATACTAGCCTCTAGGGGTTAAATAATCATCACCATTGGACTTTCTTGACTATATTTCAACAATTCATAATTTTTCCTAATTTTCAATAAAATATAAATAGGATAAAAATAATTGGATATATTTTTTTATTTCCCCATTTAGGGTTCCTTAGAATCTTCTACCCATTAATCCTAGTAATCATCCATTTTATCCCATATCCCTTATTGTAGTGGGGATAAACCATCAATCCCCCCATTGAAAATAGAATAAAAATGGGATTCTTTATTGGCTTATGATCCTCCTTTTAAGGATTAAGAGAATATTTTTATTTAATTTTGACTCCACTTTATAAATCTAGTTCATATATTAGCTATTTCATCCAATTTTTATGATAATTAAGATATTATTACCAATTCCTTTAATAATAATAATTTATTACCATTTAATTTTTAAAAATTATATTCTTAATTATTTAAGAATCATTTTTTCTTAAACAATTTAAATAAATGAAAATTACTGAGTGTGACTTCAACATACCAATTATGATGTAATAAAAATATTAAAATCCTATAGATATTATGACTTTCTTCTAAAAAAGTGTCTAATTAAATAACCCCATGTTTTATATTTCACTAATTTATACTAATTAAACTATTCAGCTGAATTTTGTAATTTTCCTAAAAAAATATTTATGTGAATTCTACACACCGACACCAAACTATTAGTAAATTAAATTTAAAATACTTTATGTGAGATAAATACAGTATTTCTATATTTTTTCCTTAATTATGGACTCAAAAACACATATAATGTTTTTAAAATTCACAAAAATTATGTAAATGCATATTTATGTACGTGAATTTGATAAGGGTGCTCCAAAATTTATAAGTATTCTTCTTTATTCAAATGAGGATGAATATCCATGGAAAATTATTCCTCAAATACTAATAAATTGATTCATTTTTTTAATTATTATACATTATTTTGTTTTGTGTGAGGATATTTTTCATGAAAACAACAATTATGAAATTTTCCCCTGGGAGAAATGAAATATATAGTCCTTTGGATATTATTTCAAAGAAATTGCAATTTGAGTTTCAAAACTACCACTTTTTTGTTTTTTTTTTCAAGAACAACAATTGGGAGATTTGATTGAAATTTATAATACAGAATAAAATAAAAAATATAGTGAAATGATATTCACGATGAACACATAAAATTAATAAAAAATAAAAGGGTTTTGAAATTATAATTAAAATAGTAGTTATAGACAAGGTTATACATCTTTGATACTCCATTATTCATTGTTTAAAAATATTTCACTATTTAATTCTTGAATGACCACCATAATACCTCCAGGGCAACACCCTATTTTTCCTTGACATCATATCAAGACCTCAATATGAATTTTTTCTCCCATATAATAGTTATTCGATTATATGAAGACTTCAAAAAAAAATCAAATATAATTGAAATCACATTCTTAAATATATAGACCTCATCAAATATATTTTTAACATTAAATAAATAATAATACCTAAATGAATAAAAATCCAAACAAAAAAAATAATTTAAAATATATTTATGAAAGAAAACAACCACATTAATTAAAGAATTTACATTTAATAGAAAATCCAAAGAGATTCCACAAGAAGATCACAACTCGGAAGAGAGTGTATGTCAGTTTTAACTGTCCACAACCACTTTTCTCTGAGCCTTACATAACATGAGAAGCCCCATGTTATCTATTCATGCATGAATGTAAATTATAAACTTAAACTAATCTATATTATATCCCCCATACTCATTACATCCAACTATAACTTGAAACTATGAGGATATATGAATATAAAGTTGGTGAGGGTGGAAATATTCTCTCATGTTTCTGTTCATTTGAAATGTTACCATTATTCTCCTCGTCAATACAAAATATCCCATTAGTTTCTTAGAAATATTACTTAGGAATTTAATTGTCTATATACCCTCCATATTTTAGGACTTTTTCATTTGTTCTATAAAATATATAAATTAATTTCTGAGGATAACATTTTCTGGATGAAGAGATTTTAAAAACCTAGGGTTTGAGCCTACAAGACTTTGAATTTTCATATTCATGATATCATTCCAGAGCAGGGCGTTCATATGGAATGTGATTCTGAGCCCTGGTGTGGCCAGAATTGAATTTTAAGTGTGTTCACACTAGACACACCAAATAAATAGAATAACACATAAACTGTTGCTCGGAGGGGAAAACGAGTGAACCTTTGAGTCCGGAGTGTGTTGTTTACCATAGGTGGGGTGTAAATTTCGCGGGCATGGACCTTTTGTTGAAAACTCTGCTAGGGGTGTTTTTTGTAATTTAGCAGCCTCGGGTGTGAACTTTATAACATCATAACGGAAGATTAGATTAAAATTCTGAGACCACCATTGCATTCAGAACAAGAATTTTACCCTAAGAGCAGATAAACCTTGACCCCATTGAGAGTTCGAGGTATGGGCCTACTGGTGGGTGTTTAAAATTAATTAAATTTAATTATGTTTTCCCTATATAAACACATCCACCCCCTTATTCCCCTTAAAATTTCTCTGGCAGACGCTCTACCAACAAAGAACCTCCACCTTCATCAAGATCCCCTCCCCACCTATCCAAGGTGGTTGTGGTTCTAGCGGATCATTTTTGAAGTGACAGGCAACACCCTGTGAGGTAGCATCATTTCATTTTCGTTTTAAATTCCCACATCCTCTTTGAACTCAATTTATACCATCGAAATACTATTTAATTACAGAGCGGTGGCCATATTTGAGTAAGTATTGATTTGATATTTCTAACAATTCGTTGGAAACATCTTTTTGAGTCTTGGGGTGGCTGGGGTGACCCCGGGATGTTTTCCATCCAAAATCCCTGTTTTCCGATGGTTCTAGGGTGGTCTGGCGGCTCCACGCAGTGGTCCGGCGGGCGAAGACGGCTGCGCCGGCTCCCCAAGCGGTGGCGTCGACTCCCCAGGGTGCAGCGCATGCTCCTCAGTGGTCCGCGCGGGCGAGTGGGATGGCGGCTCGGCGCAACGACGGTCTGGGCGAGCGGTCGCGCGCCAGCCGACTTCTTCTGTCGGCGTGCAGTGCGAGATCGGGGTCGGCACAACCACGGGAGAAAACCGAGACCCGTGAAATGTGGGTCCAATGAAATAGAGTCGAACCAGCTTGAGTCAGTTCGAGTGAAGCGGTACGGCCTGTATGCTGATCCTCAGGCCGTGGTGGACCGGGCGGTCTAGGCGGCTGAGCCGCGGACCGCCGATCTAAAGGTGTGGACCAGCCAAATTGGTCTATCCCACCCCGTATCTATCCATTTGCATTAAAATTCTTCTAACTCTCATACCAAGATTCAGATTTTTTTTCCATATGAAGCAACGTGATCCTCGGATCCAGACGGAGGTTTTGATATGGTCTCAGGGATTTTTAATTCCCAAGACGTGGGGCTCGGTGGCACGACACGCCCATTCCGTGTTATTTAGCGCCTCACTGAGATTCTTGTTTTGGAGGGAGTTAACACATCTGGAGTCTGTTTTATGCGCCGTCAGTGGAGTTGTGTCACTAGTGTCAATATAAAGACATTAAGGGCGGTTTCAGGCATTGAAGACAGGGTTGAGGCGTGGCCCCATGGGCTGTCATTGAAGCTGCATGAAACTTTTGTGACTTCTTCATCAGACATCCATTCTGGGTGAATGAATAGTAGATTTGGCGTGTTTTTCTGAGATCATCGTGACTGCATAATTCACCTGACCTTTTTTCAGCACCGAGGTGTGGGCCCCACGAGGCATCGTATGGGTGTAAAGAAGTGTTGAATAACTTTTTCATCGGATGTCCGTTTCAAGTGAGTAAATAGTCTATCTCGCTTGTTATTTTGTGAGGATTGCAATAGTGTAATCTGTTTTGGCATGTGGAGCCTCATTAGATATCTCACTGAATGTGGAAAAATGAAATGGAATTGGTTTGAGGTTCCTTTGATGCACTCTGAACCAACTCCTGATAACGATGTTAGTGACACGCAGTGATGGCACGAGCATTGCAGAGTTATTAGAATAGTTCTTGGTTTTCCCTCTAGCAGGGCTGGGTAGTGGGTTACCCATTAGCATATCAAGGCATACCCTCCAGTGGGCTAGGCAATGGGTTACTCGTTGACCTCAGGGTTTACCCTCCAGCGGGGCTGGGCAGTAGGTTACCTGTTGATCTATGAGTTTACTCTCTAACTAGGTTGGGCAGTGGGTTACCCGACAACTTCTTTCAGACTCTGACCTTTCTATGAGGCTATTTAGTGACTTCTCTCTGTGATTACCATAGTGGGACCCTTGGTTGTATGGTTCAGCTATGAGACATCTTTTATGTGCGGGACATTTGGGAATCAGTGATGGATATCCTTAGAACTGTTGGAGACCTTTCATGGGATGAGCATGGAGATGGAGATCCCCTTACACACTCTTTCAGGTTTCATGTTGATCACATATATATACACCCTAATTTTCTTCCAACTACCTGGGTTCAGTTACTCTCCTTATACGAGGAGCAAAGACACACGTGGAATTCCATGTCCTTTCTATTTCTAGCTCCTTGTGTTTGGAAAATTCTGTTTCTTTTCTCTTGTTGGGTTGAGCTACACTCTATTCAATGTACTCATTCACTATTCTTTGTTCTATCTACTGTTAACCTTATTAGTGACTCCTTTATTTCTCACTTGAGATTTCAAGGTATCCTACTGAGTATATTTATACTCACCCCTGCGTGGGCTTTCCCCACACCTGGTGTGCCCTGCAGACGACGGATAGGTTGATCATGACTACGAAGGAGCGTAGAGGGCACCAGACCATGGGCTGCGTACCGGAGTCGCAATAGAGGTTTCAGGTGTGGTACTCACCAGTTTTTTACTTTTCTATACATGTTGTCAGGTTGTGGAACCTTTCGGGTTGGGTGTGTGTTTTTCCATTTTTCTGTTCAGTTTCCTTATCAGTACTTTTCAACACATTACTTGATCTACTTAGAAGTTCATGAATTACTGTGGTTGGGTTATAGTTTTCTGTCATTTGTTTTTGTTTTTTACTCTGAACTTCTGCATCAAGTGAGATGTGTGTGTGTATAGATACATATGTGAAGGACTCCATGAGATCATTATGCCTTCTGTGCTTTTCTTTTGCCCCGGGCCTTCAGAGGCGGGCTTGGGTTAGTTGCGGCTCGAGACCGGTAGGGTCGGGTCATGAAAAAGTGGTATTAGAGGATGGTTCTTTCATTGGGGAATTGTTCAGAAGTCCCAAAAAGTAATTGGTTTGGATTTAGGGATATAGTTTTGACATTTCTAAAGAGAGGATCTCAGGCCAGGGAGTCCAGTGATGGTATGAGTAGCCGACGTATACATTCACCAAGACCCTGATAACTAGTTTGTCGACTCGGCACGCTGGGACATTTGTTGCTGGGAACATTGGAACATGCATCTGGTAGGATTGATTCATTGAATGTCCTTTTTGAGTCCTCCCCCCATTGTTATTACTATTATATATATATATGCTCATCTGATCATGGCAATCCTTGATAATTTTCCAGATTCCCCCACAATTGCGGCTAGCCAGGTTACCCTCTCATGTTCGTGACGATGACCTAGAGAGCGATGATTCATCAGTTCAGGGACCCTCATGTGATCCCCATCCAGCCAGTGGTTCAGCAGTATCCCTTCCATCTGGAGTGTAGTGGTTAGTACCGACAGCACAGGCCGAGTTTGAGTGCAGGCTGAGTGCACTCCAAGACTTCCAGCGTCAGCAGCCGTAGAAGTTCCACGGGGACCCAGAACCCTAGGTAGCGGAAGACTGGATAGAGTCCGCGTACCATCTTTTAAGGATGGTACAGAATCTAGTGGATCAAATGTTATTCTTATATTCGAGCCTTTTATTCAGGATGGTAGGTCGTTGGTGGGGGTTGGTTACGCAGACCCACGATGAGTCGTCTCTCACGTGGTATAGCTTCCAGTAGCTCTTCCAAGAGGAGTACTCCTCCTATTGTTTACACTCGGTTCATATTCTGGATCTTCTGGAGATGAATCAGGGGGGGTGATCATGGAACAATAATCGGCCCATTTTACCAATCAGACATGCTACTCACATGATATGATCTGTGATAGTTACTTACAGGCACAAAAGTTTGAGCAGGGTCTTTGTAGGGAGATCTGTGCTAGTGTCGTGCCCCAATGTATCCCTACTTTTATCGGGGTGCAAGAGCGAGTTCTCATGATAGAGAGATTCTTGGATGTGGGTATCTAGATGGAAATGCCTAGAAGTGCCCGCTTTAGAGCAGAGTCTTCGGCATCAGGCATGCAGTAGAGAGTAGAGCCTCAGCTGAGGAGACCCTTCCATGAGCAGACTCAGGTACAGGGTCGTACATCGTTGTGGAGTTGTAGACCACCGGGGAAATCAGGAGAGATCTGATGCTATGCATGTGACAGAAGGGGTCACTTATCACGGGACTGCACGACCAGGCACACCGAGCAGCTGTGGCAGGCAGTGGGCGTACCACAACGACAAAGGCAGCATCGTGACCAGGGATCGACCAGGCGAGGATAGGGTGGTCCTTAGAGAGGTGGCACAGGTAAAGTAGAAGGACCTGGAGGTGGGGGATGGACCTTCTAGATCCTTCCACCACTACCACCGGGTGGACCACTCCAATCTCTGGGAGTTGGCGGTTGGGGCCGCAGGCAGCTTCTGGCTATGGGTGTTCGTGACCCCCCTACACATGAGACGGTCCGAGGTACGCTTTGTGTTTACTCTATGAATTCTTTGGTACTAGAGGAAACAAACTCCATCAAATCATTTATATCACTTCTTTTGGAATGGGAGTCAGAGATCCCAGTTGAGGTGATGACACCTGCACTTAGCCTCGAGGTTCCTACGAGAATTGCATCGTTAGTGACCTTTGTTTGCAGACATTGCAAACATTCGTTTGGAGGAGAGACATTCATGTGGGACCTAATGGTCATCCTGATGGAAACATATGATGTCATCCTGGGCATGAATTGTCTTTCTATGGTTCATGCCCAGATCGACTATCGTCGTAGATGAGTCAGATGCATACATTCTGATGGGACGAGGTCCACCATCCTTAGTGAGTAAGACCTCATGGAAAAGAAGACTGGTGCTCTGATCAAGAGAACACAACTTTTTTCTAATTATTTGGCGAGCATGGATCTCAGATAAGCAGACACTATAGGAACCAGGATCCCTATCATTGTAGAGGAATACAAGGATGTGTTTACTGAGGATGTCCCCGGACTACATCTGAGGCGAGAGATGGAGTTCTGCATTGACATGAAGTTGGGGACTGCCCCAATATCATGTACGGCTTATCAGATGGAACCCACAGAGCCTCGATAGATATAACATCATTTGGATGACCTTCATGAGAAGGTATTTATCAGGCCAATTGTATCCCCAAGGAAGCTCCAATTTTGTTTGTGAAGAAGGCATATGGGAGCCTACGACTTTGTGTGGATTATCGTCGCCTGAATCAGGCCATGATAAATAAAAAGTACCCTTTTCCGAGGATTGATAACCTCTTTGACCAGTTGAGAGGTGAGAAGTGGTTCTCCAAGATTGATCTTTGATCTGGATACCACCAGTTTCTGGTTCATGAGGTTGACATCCCAATGTTGTATTTTTTGTTGTCGTTGTGGTCATTACGAGTTTCTGGTGATGCCCATTGGCATGATGAATTCCCCCGCCATTTTCATGGCTTTGATGAACCAGATCTTATAGCCGTACTAGGACCAGTTTCTGGTTTCCTTTATTGATGACATACTCATCTACTCTGTGACAAAGGAGGAGCACGCAGAGCATTTGAGGATGGTCCTAGACATACATTGGGAGCTGCAGCTGTATGGGAAAATCTCGAAGTGCCTGTTTTGGATTCATGTGGATCACTTTTTGAGGAATGTCATTTCAGAACAAGGGTTAGTCTTAGATCCCACAAATATAAAGGTAGTACTTTCTTAGGATCCACCCAAGAATGCGTCTATGGTGCAGACCTTCCTTGTTTTGGTAGGGAACTATAGGAGTTTCATTGAAGAATTTTCTAGGATTGTTGTCCCTATGAACACATTGATGCGGAATTTATAACCGTTCACCTGGACTAATCAGTGCTAGCAGGACTTTGAGGAGTTAAGGTAGAGGATGCCTAGTTCTCCAGTGTTGAGGCTGCTAGAGGAGGGCTTTGAGTACGTGGTACACATTGACGCTTCAGGAGTTGGGCTTGGGTGTGTGCTGATGCACCAATGCGTAGTGATTGCATATGGGTCGAGGCAGTTGAGGCCCCATGAGAAGAATAATGTGATCCAATATTTGGAGCTGTCAGCAGTGGTCTTGACCTTGAGGTTATGGAGACACTACCTTCTTATAGAGCGTTTTGTGGTCTACTCAGAGAACTAGAGCCTCAAGTACATCTTCACTCAGAGGGATGTTAATATGAGGCTGAGGTGCTAGCTGGAGTTTCTACAGGACTATGTATTTGAGATAGTCCAGACTCTAGAGATGGGAAATGTAGTAGTATATTCCCTTAGCAGGAAGTCCCAGTCTCATCACATGCGGGAAGCTTCAGAGCAGTTGGATTCCCTGCAGCTGACCATGGTGTGGCATGAGGGTGCAGCTTTTCTACAGTCGATGATGTTGACTCCTTCGCTACTTGCATGTGTGAGAGAGACACAACTGGGGGATGTCAACAATGAGGTACTGTCTGATCAGATATCCATAGGCGATGCACCCGATTGGAATTCTGAAGGAGGTAATCACAAGATCAAGTTCTAAGGGCGAGTTGTAATGCTAGTGGAGATGTGGGAAGAGGTGATGTATGAATTCAACACTTCTCCCTTGGTTTTCCATCCTGGTGTGGAGAAGATGTGTAGAAACCATCAACGACAATTTTGGCGGTCTGTCATGAAGCGAAGCGTAGATGAGTTCTTTTCATAGTGTCTTACCTATCAACTGGTGAAGGCAGAGCATCAGGTTCAGTCAGGGTTGTTGTAGCCCCAGGATATCTCGGGGTGGATGTGGGATGGCATATCTATGGACTTCTTCATAGGGTTTTCATGCATAAAGAAGGGCCATGGTTCTATTTGGGTGATAGTGGTTCGACTCATGAAGTCGGTGCACTTCTTTGCAATCAGGTAGCAGAGCTTGATGGTGAGTTTAGGGAAGTTTTATGTTTTGGTGATAGTCTACCTTCATGGAGTACCCCCGACGATCGTCTCCTACCATGACACTTGGTTTACGTCGCGACTATGGTGAGGACTGCAGGAGGCATTCAGGACTCCTCCATGGATGACTATAGCTTTTCACCCCCAGACAGACGAGCAGACCGAGCGCACTATCCAGGTGTTTGAGGATATGCTCAGGGCATGCATATTAGACTTTGTCCTAGGCTGGGAGGATCACCTTCCCTTGATTGAGTTCATGTATAATAATAGTTACCACTCTTCTATCGACATGTCACCTTTTGAGGCCCTCTACAGGAGACCCTGTATGTCTCCATTGTACAAGATGGATGTTGGAGAGACCTCCCTCGTGGGCCCAGAGTTGGTGAAGGTGACGAAAGAGAAGGTGTGGGTCATTCGTGAGTGGATGAGGACAGCTCATAGAAGATAGAAGTCTTATACAGTCCGTCATTGTAGGTCTTTAGAGTTCGAGTAGGGGATCCTTGTCTTTTTGAGAGTCTCCCCATGGCGTGGTACATAAAGGTTAGGCTAGGTAAGAAAGATATCCAAGAGGTTCATCGGGCATTTTGAGATTGCGCGCAAGGTTTTCAAGGTTTCCTACAATCTTACTCTACCCCCACAACTGTAGAGAGAGCATGATGTCTTCCACGTGTCAAAGCTAAGGAAATAAGTACACAACCCCATGCACGTCATCGACTGGGGAGAGCTGGACAATGTGGATGGAGCCACCTTTTCAGAGCACCTGGTGGTGATTGAGGACTGGAAAGAGCAGACTCTATGTGGACCAACCAATCCTTTGGTTCGAGTGTTGTGGCAGCATGGGAGGGTGCAAGAGAGCACCTGGTAATTAGAGAGCCAGATGTGGGCTCAATATCCAGAGTTGTTTTTGTAGTTTTATTTTTCGGGGACGAAAAGCTTGAAGGAGGGAATGATTTAAGAACCCGGGTTTTGAGCTAATAAAACTTCAAAATTGTTTTCTTGATGTTATTTCATAGCAGGGCGTTCAGACGACGTGTGATTCCGATCCCCGGTGTGGACGAAATTGAGTTTTAAATGCGTTCACACTACACATGCCAAATAAACAGAATAAATCCTAAATGGTTTCTTGGAGGGGAAAACCGAGGGAACCATTGAGTCTGGAGCATGCCTTTTACCCTTGGTGGGGTGTAACTTTCGAGGGAACGACCCTTTTGTGGAAAACACCATTAGGGGTGTATTCGTAATTTAGTGGCCTCAGGCGTCAACTTTATAACTTCTGAACGGAGGTTGTGATTAATATTCTAAGACCACCGTTGTGCTCAAAACATGGATTTTACCCTAGGATTGGCTTGACCTCGACCCCGTCTAGAGTTTGGGTATGGGCCTACTGGGTGGTGTTTAAAATTAATTAAATTTTAATTATGTTTTCCATATTTAAACACATCCACCCCCCTTCTTCCCCTTAAAATATCTTCGGCGGATTCTCACCCAAAAAGGAATCACCACTTTCTTTAAGCTCCTCTCCCCACCTCTCCAAGGTGGTTGCCGCTCCGTCAGATCATTTGTGATGTGACGGGCTATACCCAGCGAGGTAGTATCGTTGTGTTTTCGTTTTAAATTCTCGTATACTTTTTTAACTCAATTAATACCATCAAAATGCAATTTATTAATTTACCAAATGCTATATTTGAGTAGGGATCAATCCAAGATTTCCAATCAATCTTTCAGATCAAATATTCGTGTCCCGGGGTGTCTGGGGTGACCTCGAAAATTTTTCTGGCCAAAACCTATATTTTCCGGTGGTTCGGGGGCGGTCAGCTGGCTACGCATGGTGGTCTGACAGTCGACGACAGTAGCACGAGCTCCCCAGGCGACGGTACGGGCTCCCCAGGTGGTAGAACAGTCTCCTCGATAGTCGGCGTAGGCAAGCAGGATGGCGTCCCGACGCAACGGTGGTTCGGGTGAACAACCACGCACCGGCCGACTTCGTCGGTCTGCGTGCGGAATGACCCCAAGAGAAGACCGAGACCTGCGAAATGCGGGTCCCGTGGAAATGAGCTGGACCAATTTATGTTGGTCAGGTTGAAGAAGTGTGGCCTGCGCTGTGAACTGCATGCCACAGTGGACTGGGCGGTCCGGGCGGCCGAGCCGTGGACCGCCGGTCTAAAGGGGTGGACTGGCGGAACTGGTCCTACCCACCCCGTCTCCATATGTTGGCGTTAAAATGCCTCTAACTGTCAAGTCACGTATCATATTTTCATGCCGTCTATGGGAATGCGAGCCTCGGGTCGAGACGAAGGTTTTTTAGATGGTCTCAAGGATTTTTAATTCACGAGACGAGGGCTCAGTGACACGACATTCCCGTTCAGTGTTATTTAGCGCCTCAACAAGATTCTTGTTTCAGATGGTGTGAGCCAATCCAAAGTCCATTTTAGGTGCCGTCAGAGGTGTTGGTACCCCAGCATTGAGACGAATACTTCTTTGGTAGTTTCAGGCATTGAATATTGGGTTGATGCATGGTCCCATAGGTCGTTATTCAAGTTGCGTGCAATGTTTGCGACTTTTTCATCAAACGTCCATTCGGGTTGAAGGAATAGTCCATTTGGCGTGTTTTTTCGAGATCATCACGATGGATAAGTTCACCCAACCTTTTTTCAGGACCAATTTGTGGGCCCCACGAGACACCTTATTGGCGTTAAGCGGTGTGGAATAATTGTTTTTTTGGGAGTCCGTTTCAATCGAGTAAATAGTCTATCCAGTGTGTTTTCCCACGAGGATTACAACGATGTAATCTGATTGGGCTTGTAGAGCTTCGTTCGAGATCTCATTAGATGTCGAAACATGAATGGGCATTGGTCGAAAGTTCCATTGATTCACTCCAAACCAACACACGGTAGAAATGTTAGTGACACCCAGTGATGGCATGTGCAGTGCGGAGTTATCGATCCAGTTCCGGGGTTACCCTCCAGTGGAGCTGGACAGAGGGTTACCCTCCGGCGTATTAGAGTTTACCATCTGGCAGGATTGGGCAGTGGGTTACCCATTGACCATAGGGTTTACCCTCTAATGGGGCTAGGCAGTGGGTTACCCGTTGACCTAAGGGTTTACCCTCCAACTGGGCTGGGCAGTGGGTTACCAGATGACTTCTTTCAGACTCGTCCCTTTCTAGGAGGCTAGTCAGTGACTTTTCTCCATAATTACCGGAGCAGGACCCTTGGTTGTACGGTTTAGCATTGAGAAAACTTTGACATGCAGGACATTTGGGCATCAGTGAGGGATAACCTTAGAACTTTTGGCGACTGTTCATGGGCTGATCTTAGAGATGTAGATCCCCATACACACTCATTCAGGTGTCTTATTGAGAATATACATATACACCCTACTTTTGTTCCCACTCCCCAGGTTCAGTTACTCTGTTTTTTTGAGGAGTGAAGACACACGAGGTATGCAATGTTCTTTCCATTTCTAGCTCCTTACATTTACATGAGTCTGCTACCATTCTCATGTGGGGTTATGTTTCATTCTCTTTAATGTACTCTATCACCATTTTCTTATATCTACTGCTCAACATATTAGTGCCTCCTTTGTTGGTCCCTCGAGATTTCAGGGCATCATGCTGAGTATGTTCATACTCGCCATTTCTTGGTCTTTGCCTGCACCTGGTAAGCCTTTTCAGACAACAGACAGGTCGATCATGATAACAGAGGAGCGTAGAGGGCACATGAGCTTGGGCCATGTACCGGGGTCACAGTATAATTTTTAGGTGTGGGACTGTCCAGTTGTTTACTTTTGTTTACCTATTGTCAGGATATGGAACCTTTCTATTTGGGCGTGTGGTTTTTCCTTTTTCTGTTCAGTTTCCTTGTTAGTACTTTTCAACACTTTACATGTTCTATTTAGAAGTTTATGAATGACTGTGGTTGGTTTATAGTAATTTTTCCTTAGGTTTTCTTTTTTACTCTGCACTTCTCCATCGAGTGGGTTTTGTGTGTGTGTACATGAAATTAGGTGAAGGCCTCCCTGAGAATGTTACACCTTCGGCACTTGTCGCCAGCCCCTAGCCTATGGAGGCGGGCTGGGGTAGTTGCGGATCGAGACAAGTAAGGTCAAGTCATGAAAAAGTGGTATTAGAGGATGGTTCATTCCTTGGGGCATTGTTCAGACATCCCTAAAAATGAATTTTATGGAATTTAGGGCAATAATGTTGATGTGCCTCAAGAGCGTCTCTCAAGCCAGGGAGTCTAGTGATGGTATGGCCAGCCGATGTATCCATTCACCAGGACCCTGATAATTCTCTTTTCAACTCGGAAAGTTGAGACATTTGTTGCATGGATCATTGGAACATGCATTTGGTAGTATTGAGACTTTGACTATCCTTTTTGAGTCAGCTCCCCTTTGTGATTACTATTATAATTATTTGCATATGCTCATCTGATCGCGATAATCCTTGATAATTTTTAGGATGACCCCATGATAGCATCCAGCCAGGTTACCCTCTCCAATTCGTGATGATGACCTGGCGAGTGACGAGGCGTCAGTTCTGGAACCCTCACATGATACGCTTCCACCCAGTGGTTCAGCAGTAGCCCCTCCATCGGGAGAGTGGCAGTTAGTACCAACAGCACATGCCGGGGTTGAGTGTAGGCTGAGTGCGCTCCGAGACATACATCGTCAGTGGCCGCAAAAGTTCCACGGGGACCCAGATCCCAAGGCAGCGGAAGAATGTCTAGAGTCTATGGACCGAATTTTCAGTCTGGTATGGACACCATCAAATCAGATGTTATCCCTAGCTGCCAGTCATTTCCTTGGGACGGCTGGACGTTAGTGGGGGTTGGTTACGCAAACCCACGACTAGTTATCTCCCTTGTGGGATAACATCCAGAAACTCTTTTGGGAGGAGTACTCCCCCTCTTGTTTATGCTCCATTCAGATTCAGGAGCTTTAGGAGCTGAATCAAGGGGGATGACCATGGAGTAGTACTCGACCCAGTTTATCTATATGATATGCTACTCGTAGGATAGGATCCGTGATAGTTACTTCCAGGCACTGATGTTTGAGCAGGGTCTTCGTAGGGAGATTTGTGCTAGTGTAGTGCCCCAGTGCATCCCTACTTTTGCTGGGGTGAAAGAGAGGGAACTAGAGACAGAGAGCCTTTTGGATAAGGGATGCTAGCTGGCCAAGCCTAGTAGTGGCCGCTTCAGAGTAGAGTCTTCAGTTGCTGGAAGGCGATAGAGAGTAGAGATTCATTGGAGGAGACCCTTCCATGAGTAGACTCAAGGGCAGGGTCGTACACCATACTAGCAGTGTATAGCACCAGGGTGGTCAGGAGATAGTTGGTGCTATGCTAGTGACAGACGAGGTCACCTAGCACAGGACTGCCCGACTAGGCATACTGAGCAGTCATGGCAGGTAGTGGGCGCGCTGCAGCGGCAAAGGCAGCGGCGTGACTAGGGATCTCCCAGGCAAGGATATGGTGGTCCTCAGGGAGGTGTTGTAGGCAGAGCGGCATGAACTGGAGGTGGGGTATGGCGTTTCGAGATCCTTCAAATGCCACCACCAGGCAGCCCACACCAGGCATAGGGATCTGGTGGTAGGGGTCGTGGGCAGCTTTGGTCTATGGGTGTTCGTGACCCCACATCACACGAGACGGTCCATGGTATGATTTGTGTTTACTCTACACATGCTTTGGTACTAGTAGAAATATACACCAACCACTATTTTATATAACTGCTTTTGGTATGGGAGTTGGAGCTCCCAATATAGGCACTAACACCTGTGCTTAGCCGCGAGGTTCCTACGGGAAGTGCATCATTAGTGACCTTTGTTATAAGATAGTGAGAACTGTCATTCAGAGGAGAGTGTTTCACGTGGGACCTACTAGTCATCACAATGGAACCTTACAACGTTATCCTGGGCATGGATTGGCTTTCTTTGATTCACGCCTAGATCAACTGTCATCATAGAAGAGTCAGATGAGTGCATTATAATGGGAAGAGGATCACTGTCCTCAGTGTGTGGGACCTCGTGGCATAGCAGACGGGTGCTCTGAACAAGAGACCACGACTTTTTTCTCATCAGTGTGAGAGTATGGCTCTCGAAGTAGCAGACGCTACATGTACCTGGATCCCTACCATTGTAAAGGAATACATGTAAGACTTTCTTGATGATGTCCCGTGACTACCTCTGAGGCGAGAGATGGAGTTCTGCATTGACTTGCAGCCAGGGACTGAACCGATATCATGTACAACTTATCAGAGGGTACCCACAGAGCTTCGAGATCTACAACTTCATTTGGACAAACATCGTGAAAAGGTATTCATCAGGCCCAGTGTGTCCCCCTAGGAAGCTCCGATTTTTTTTGTGTGAAGAAGGTAGATGGGTGCCTATGACTTTGTGGAGATTATCATCGCCTGAACCATGCCACGATTAAGAATAATTTCCCTTTATAGAGGATTTATTACCTCTTTGACCAGTTCAGAGGTTCAAGGTGGTTCTATAAGATTGGTCTTCAATATAGCTACCACTAGTTGCGGGTTCGTGAGGCTGAAATCCCAAAGATAGATTTTCCATTGTAGTTATAGGCATTATGAGTTTCTGGTCATGCCCATTGGCGTGATGAATCCCCAAACATATTCATGGATTTGATGAACTAGATCTTCCAACCGTACTTGGACCAGATTGTTGTTGTCTTTATTGATGACATACTCATCTACTTTGCGACAGAGGAGGATCACACCAAGAATTTTAGGATGGTCCAAGACATACTTATGGAGCACCATCTATTTGGGATGCTTTCAAAGTGTGAGTTCTAGTTTCATAAGGTTCACTTTTTGTTGAATTTCATTTAGGAACAAGGTTTATCCATAGATCGCACAATGATACAGGCAGTTCCTGCTTGGGATCCACCCTAGAATGCGTCTGAGGTGCGGAGCATCCTTTGTTTGGAATGACACTACAAGATGTTCATGGAATAATTCTCCAGGATTGTTTCCCCTATGACTACATTGATGCGGAAGGGACGACCATTCACTTGGATTGATCAGTGCCAGAAGGCCATCGAGGAGTTGTGGAAGAGGATGACTAGTGCTCCAGTGTTGAGGCTACCAGAGGAGGGTGTTGATTTTATGGTATACTGCGATGCTTCAAGATCTAGGCTTGGGTGTGTGATGATGCAGTAGTAGGAAGTGATTTCATATGGGTCGAGGTAGTTGAGGCCCCATGAGAAGATTTGTATGACTCACTATTTGGAATTGGGAGTGGTGGTCTCTGCCTTGAGGTTATGGAGACAGTACATTTTTAGTGAGAATTATGTGGTCTACTCAGACCACCAGAGCCTCAAGTACATCTTCACTCAGATGGATCTGAATCTAAGGTAGAGGTGCTGGCTGGAATTTCTACAGGACTATGATTTTCAGATAGTCTACACTCAAGGTAAGGGAAATGTAGTAGCTGATGCCCTTATCAGTAAGTCCCAGGATGTTCTATTGAGGGAAGGTTCAGAGCATTTGGCTTCCCTGCATTTGACCATGGTGGAGCAGGATGGTATGGATTTTATACAGTCGATGCTGTTGACTCCTTTGCTCCTTGAGAGTGTGAGAGAGTCACAGCTTGGGGATGTCGACATCAAGGTACTGCGTGATCAGATATCCATGGGCGATGCACCTGATGGTTATTCTGAAGGATAGAATTAAGAGATTCTATTTTAGGGGTGAGCTGTAATACCAGTGGAGATGTATGAAGAGGTGATGCGGGAATTCCAAAATTCTCCCTTGGATGTACATCCCGGTGTGGAGATGATGTACATAGTCTTTTAGCAGTAGTTTTGGTGAACTGGCATGAAGCAGAGCATAACTGAGTTCTTCTCTCGGTGTCTTACCTGTCAACAGGTGAAGGCAGAGCATGAGGTTTTGGAAGGGTTTTTGTAGCCCCTTTATATCCCGGAGTGGAAGTGGGATGACATATCTATGGATTTCTCCATAGGGCTTCTGCGCACAGCTAAGGGCCATGGTTCCATTTGGGTGATAGTGTAATAACTCACAAAGTCAGTGCGCTTCCTTTCCACCAGGGAGTAGAGCTCAGTGGAGAGTCTATGCAGTTATACGTTCAGGAGTTCATCTACCTTCATGAAGTACCCTCGACGATCATCTCTGATCGTGGCGCACGGTTTACGTTGTGATTGTGGTGAGGCCTACTGGATTCATTCAGGACCCAACTACAGATGAGTACAGCTTTTCACCCCCAGATGGATAGGCAGACTGAGCACACTAACCAGGTGTTGGAGGATATTCTAACGGCGTGCGTGTAAGACTTTGGAATAAGCTGGGAGGATCACATTCCCTTGGTGGAGTTGGTGTATAAAAATATTTACTACAGTACTATATTCATGGCACCATTGGATACCATCTATGGGAGACCCTACAGGTCACTGTTGAGCTGGATGGAGGTTGGAGAGACCTCCCTTGTGGGCCCAGAGTGGGTGTGGGTGACAATAGAGAAGGTGTAGGTCATTTGTGAACGGATGAGGATGGCATAGAGAAGACATAATTCCTATGAAGACCGTCGTCATAAGCCTTTGGAGTTCGAGCAGGGGGACCATGTCCTTTTGATAGTCCTCTCGCGGCATGGTACATAGAGGATCGGCTGGGAATGCAAGCTATCCCCGAGGTTCATCGAGCCTTTTGAGATCACACACTGGGATTGGGCGGTTTCCTATCGTCTTACTCAACCCCCACAGTTGGAGAGAGTGCAAGATGTCTTCATCGTGTCACATCTAAGGAAATATGTACATGACCCCACGCACGTCATCAACTGGGGAGAGATGGACATTGAGAATGGATCCACCTTTGCAGAGCACCCAATGGAAATTAAGGACCGGCAGGAGTGCACTATGCGTGGACGGACCATTCCATTGGTGCGAGTGTTGGGGAAGCATAGGAAGGTGTATGAGATCACCTGGGAAAGGGAGACCCAAATGTGGGCTCAGTATCCTGAGTTGTTTTTGTAGTTTTGTTTTTCGGGGATGAAAAAATTGAAGGAGGTCATGATGTAAGAACCCAGGTATTGAGACTGTAAGATGTTGATTTTTTTTCATGATGTTATTATAGAGTAGGGTGTTCAGACGGCGTGTGATTCCCAGTCCTGGTGTGTGCAGAATTGAACATTAAGTGAATTCACACTAGACACAACAAATAAATATAATTACTCCTAAATGGTTTCTTGGAGGAAAAAACTGACGGCACCGTTGAGTCCGGAGCATGCCTTTTACCCTAGGTGGGGTGTAACTTTCACAGGCGTGACCCTTTGGTGGAAAACACCACTAGGGGAATTTTCATAATTTAGTGGCCTCAGACGTAAAATTTATAACATCTGATCAGTGTCTCAGATTAAAATTCGGAGACTAACGTTGTTCTCAAAATGTGTATTTTAACCTAGGAGCGGCTTAACCTTGACCCCATCGAGACTTCGGGTACGGGCCTACTGGTGGGTGTTTAAAATTTATTAAATTTTAATTACGTTACCCCTACTTAAACACATAGACCCCCTTCATCCCATTAAAATTTCTCGGGCAGAAGCTCTCCCAACAAAGAACGTCCACCTTCTTCATGCTCCTCTCCCCACCTCTCAAAGGTGGTTGCGGCTCCGGCAGACCATCTGTGAAGCGACGGGTTACGCCATATGAGGTATGATCGTTGCATTTTCATTTAAACTTATTGCATCCTATTCAAACTCAATTTATAGCATTGAAATGCATTTTAATTATTGATAAAAGGACATATTTTAGTAGTTATCAATCCGAAATTTCCAACGATTCTTTTGGATCAAATATTTGAATCCCGGTGTGTTCGGGGTGACCCCGGGAAGTTTTTCGGCCAAAACCCTATTTTCCGGTGGTTCCTGGGCAGTCCGGTGGCTCTGTGCGGGGGTCTGACGGGCAACGATAGCGGTGCGGGCTCCTTGACGGTTGGTGTGCGTGAGAGGGATGGCGAACCAGTGCAGCGGGGGTCCGAGTGAGCGGCTGCATGCCGACCGGCTTTTCCGGTCAGCGCGCAGTGCGAGACCGGGGTCGTCGTGACCCCGAGAGCAGACTAAGACCCATGAAATGCGGGTCCCGTGGAAAAGAGACGGACTGACTTATTCCAGTCCAGGTGAAGTAGGGAGGACCGCATGGGGAACTGCGGGCCGTGGTGGAAAGGGCGGTCCGGGTGGCCGAGCCGCGGACCACCGGTCTAAAGTGGTGTCCCGGTCAAACCGGTCCGGCCCACCCCATATTCGTCCATTGGCGTTAAAATGCCTCAAAATCTCAAACTGATTATCGGATTTGCATGACATCAGTAGTAACATGATCCTCAGATAGAGAATAAGGTTTTGAGATGGTCTCAGGGATTTTTAATTCATGATATAGGGGCTTGGTGGTGCGACATGCCCGTTTAGTGTTATTTAGTGCCTCACTGAGTTTCTTGTTTTGGATGGCGCGAGCACATTCAGAGTGTCTTTTAGGCACCGTCAACATATTTTTGACCATATCATCAAGAGGAAGTCTTCCAGGGTTGTTTCATGCATTGAAGATATGGTTGAGGCGTGGGCCCACAGGCCGTCATTCAAGCTACGTGCAGTGTTTGAGACTTTTTCATCAGATGTCTGTTCTAGGCGAATGAATATTCTATTTGGCATTTTTTTCCGAGAGCAACACGAAGGCACAGTTCACCTGAAATTTTTTGGGAATGATTTGTGGGCCCCACAATGAACCTTATGAGCGTAAAGCGGCTTTGAATAACCTTTTTTGGGATTCAGGTTCAAGTGATTAAATAGTCTATCTCACATTTTTTTCCTGAGGATTGCAACGGTGTAATCTATTTGGGCATAACATGACTCATTCGAGATCTCATTAAATGTGGAATCATGAAAGGGAATTGTTCGGATGTTCCTTTGATGCACTCCGATCCAATGCACGATAGTGATGTCAGTGACATACAGGAATGGCACAGGCAGTGGAGAGTTATCGGACCAGTTCTGGGATTACGCTCATGCTGGGCGGGGCAGTGGGTCACCCACTAGCATATCAGGGTTTACCCTCTAGCGGGGCTGGGCAGTGGGTTACCCATTGACCCAGGGTTTACCCTCCAGTGGGGCTGGATAGTGGGTTACCTGTTGACCATAGGGTTTACCCTCCAGCTGGGCTTGGTACTGGGTTACCCGATGAGCTCTTAGGGTTTACCATCTAGCTGGGTTGGGTAGTGGGTTACCCGACGAATTCTTTCAGACTCATCCCTTTTTATAAGGGTAGTCCTAGAATTTTCTCTGTGATTACCAACATAGGACACTTGGTTGTACGGTTCAGTTATGATACCACTTTGATGTGCTGGACATTTGGGAATCAGTGATGGATATCCTTATAACTGTTGGCAGCCTTTCCTGGGTAGAGCATGGAGATGGATATCCCCTTACACACTCATTGGAGTTTCTTATTGTGCATATATATATATATACACCCAAAATTTTTTCCCACTCCTTGGTTTTAGTTACTCTCCTTCTAGGAAAATCGAAGATGCATGGGGTATGCCATGTGCTTTCCGCTTCTAGCTCCTTGCATTTAGATGAGTCTGCTCCCATTCTATTATTGGGTGGATCTGCACTCTATTTACTGTACTCATTCACTATTCTTTTTCTTTCTACTGCTTACCTATTTATTGCCTCCTTTGTTGCTCACTTGAGCTTTCAAGTCATCCTACTGAGTATCTTTATACTCACCCCTGATTGGGCTTTGCCCGCACTTGGGGTGCCCTTGCAGATGACAGACATGTTGATCAGAACTACGAAGGATCGTAGAGGGCACAAGATATTTGGCCGTGAACTGGGGTCACAGTAGAGTTTTCAGGTGTGGGACTCTCTAGTGGTTTGGTTTTGATTACCTGTTTTCAGGTTGTGGAA
The DNA here is from genome assembly GCA_963277665.1 of Viscum album. Lineage (NCBI taxonomy): Eukaryota > Viridiplantae > Streptophyta > Magnoliopsida > Santalales > Viscaceae > Viscum > Viscum album. Next base: position 1,772,026,375 of record OY728148.1, read on the forward strand.
CCTTTCAGGTTGGGCGAGTGTTTTTCCGTTTTCCTGTTCAGTTTCCTTGTCAGTACTTTTCAGCACATTACTTGTTCTATTTAGAAGTTGATGCTAGACTGTGGTTGTATTATAGTTTTCTGTCCTTTGGTTTTCATTTTACTCTGCACTTATACATTGAGTGGGTCATGTGTGTGTGTACATGTACTTAGGCAAAGGCCTCCCTGAGATCGTTACGCCTTCAGTGCCTGTCGCCAGCCCCTGCCCGGTGGAGGCAGGATTGGGGTAATTGTGGCTCGAGACCGATTGGGTTGGGTCATGACATAGACCTTTCAACATCTTTCATTTTAAATAATGGAATGTGTAATTTAATTTAAAAAAAACTCCTTAAAACTCGTAATTAATGTCAAATATTTTTTACTATTTCAACAAATTTTTGAATGAACCTATTTAAAAAACTTTTTCAAGAATTGTATACTATTTAATAAGCCATTGGTTCTTTTTTCTTCCAAAAAAATGTTTACCATCGATAGATTCTTTTTTTTCCATAATATGATTAAATTAAAACATGTCTCCATTGAAGTATTTATATACTCCAATCATATAAAGCCTTAAAAATTTAACACTCAACAGGAATCAATATAGAAAATTATATGAAAAATATATAAAATGTATTGAGAACAATTGAAATTATTGAATTGTGTTATTTTCACTTTTCAACACAAATAATTTATAAAATCTGAAAAACCATGCTATTTAGATCGAATTTGAAAAACAGGGGGGTTTAAATCCCTAGAAGACATATGTAAATTGTTTAAATATTAGCTCTATAAATTCACCAACACATATCACTATGAATCTGTGGCAAGTAACCATAAAAATCATGTAATGGTAAATTCAAATCATATAAAAATAAGGTTAACTAATTTATCACTAAGAAAAAAAGAGTTCATACCTCATAAAAAATTTATATTTTCTATTTATCTCATTCAATCAATTTACACTCATATTATAATCCCATTCAAAAAATACCCTTACCTCACATTAATTTTCTCTCAGCACAAATATATGGATTTTCAAAAAGAATTTTAAGATCAAAACACATGAATTAATAACTATATGCTTGAAAACTTTATTCATATCCACCCGATATAAGAAAATAACATTTGATTAGCATTAGTACATTTCTTGTTTTTTTGTGTATTTGGTTTGGTATGTCACGACCTATCCTCGGGGCCCGTGCCATGACTACCCCAAGCCCGACTTCCATAGGCCAGGGGCTGGCGACTTGCACCAAAGGCATAAATCCTGATAAAAATGGGAAAGCATTGCCTTTATGATAGTAAAAAAACACAACATAGTACACAAGATGAAGTAAAAAAAAAGTAATACTGAATACAAGTAAGTGATGAAAGGTAAATGGGCCAGAATACAAACCCATCTAAAAGTAAAATACAACTGAAAGACTAGTACAACTAAAGTAAAGTAAAACTGCAACCACCAAGTCATCCTCTGGGAATCTCACCTGAAGGGTGGGTACATATAGTCTCCCCAGCACCACAGGTTTGTCCTTCTGCTCCGTGTATGTCTCATAAAGAGGTCCACCTCTAGGTACTGTCCAACTCTACAAGCCTCTTCCACGGTCATCGCTGTCCGTCATCTGCATCCAACACAAAGTAGTGCGGGAATTTCCCGTGTAGGGGTGAGTATAATGATACTCAGTAGGGACCCCGAGACCCCCGAAGGTCTCCCAGAATCCATTAAGGATAAACCACAAAGAAAAGATACAATCATGAAGTATCAACCATATCTACTTAGGTATATGCCCATACATATACCTAAGTCATCAATCCAGTTCAGCTCCAATTCTTGAGCCCAAGCACAACCCAGTCCACACAAGAAAGAATTCAATCACATCAATGATAATGATTGAAAGTCAAGACTCAGCTCACATAGGTATATATATTTCGTAAAGTGATAAAGATGACCATATATAGTCACTGATTCATCTAAGCTGTCGGACCCATGTATGATACTAGGCAGCTAAGCTGTTGGACCCTTGTAAGATTCTAGACCAGCTACTCTATCGGACCCACGTATGATACTAGAACAAAAGTCAAACCGTTAGACCCACAGAGGATTCAAGTATAGTAGTCATCACTGTCGAACCCACGAAGGATTCCAGTATAGTTGTTATCATCATCGAACCCAAGGAGGATTCCAGAACATTTTCCACCATCGTCGAACCCACAGAGGATTCATGTACGATAGTCATTGCAATTGCAACCAGCTCTGGGGTTCCCGCACACAACACACTCAATTCTGGGAGGGTCCACTCCTCGAGCCAAGGGGTTGATACATCAACTGTCATGTAGTCAATATTTGATGTATCCCAATGTTCTGTATCATCAAAAGAAACCCAACGCGATAGACAACACATCAATCAGACGCCCAGTCTGAGAGTTATTAGCATTTTTGCTCGAGGGGCCAAGTTGGAAATACGCTCGTTCCAGACCCGGACATTTTCCAAAGTTATCCAAAACTCAATTAGAGTATCAAAAAGGAATAACATGTCACGAGGGTCCAAGTTCCATAGACAGTGCATCTATCAGCCGCACGGTCTTCAAGTTATTCACCTTTAAGTGAAAATGGGCCCGACCCCTTAATCCCAGTGGGATGGCGGGTCGGGTCAACCCAGTTTTGGCGGGTCCGACATAGAAGAGGGTCGGACCGGCCCGATGAATCAAACAACCTGGCACGAGGGGCACGGCCTGGCTAGAAGGGGCGCGTCCAGGCCCAGCGGGGTGCGGCCTGGGCCAGCGCGGCGTGGCCCGGCCCGGCGCAGCGCAACCCGGCCCGGCGCGGCGCGGCCCAACTGGCCGAGCGGCTCGACTCGAGGGGGCCAAGCAGTCCGAGGGGGCCAAGCGGTCCGAGGGGGGGCATGACCCTATCTTTCTCTAACTAGTGGCTCCAAGCGGCGTGCCCTCCCAAACCAACCGGGCGAAGCCGGCCAGCCTTCTTGGCCCAAGAAGCCCGCTCGGGCGAGCCGTAGTCTGGCTGCGCGACACCTTCGGGTGCCACGACTTCTTCACGAGGCTGGCCGACGAGCCGGCCGGTTCATCGCCGAAGTGTCCTGCAGATTATGGGCCGCGGTCTTCTGTAGTGCGGCATCCCTTGTGGCGTCGTGGGCTTCCTTCGGCCCTGCCAAATTTAGCCTGCTGGTTCTTTGTCGGCCGAGCGGCTCGCGATTGTGGGCCGCAGTTCCTCCTCATGCAGCCGGCGCATGGCCGCCGACTTCGATCGTCTCCTCTTCCCAATTTCCAATAAAACAAAAAATGTATGAGGGTCATCAGGCCATGTTTGTTCAACTCGCTCCCTCTGTGTTAGGCAGTAATAATCAGCCAATGTCAATTCTGAAAATTAACAAATAATGAGGTACAATTTATTCACTCGAAGAATATACAAAACCCCTACCTCAGATTCAAGAGCGGAATCGCAGAAAGTGGATCTGTAGACGACATCAGGGTGCTTCCGAGGAGGAAGCAACATCTCCTCACTTGTTGTAGAGAAGAGAATGGAAGGCACGCTGTCGTTCTTCGCAGAATCGACGTTATTTGTCGAAGAGGTTGTCGTTCTTCATGGAAGGAGGGAGATCTTCTATTTCTCTAGAGGTTACCCCACAAATAATATTTTCTATGCAATTATCTAATTATATTTCTCCCACTTTAAAGAAATTAAATCCAAATAAAAATAATTTGAAACTAGATTAATTAATTAAAGATGTCTTTATTTAAAAGAGTTGGCACAAATTAATGGGTGATAGGGGAGGAAGTGAAGAGTCACAATTAATAGAGGAGTTGTCATAATAAATGCAATGGGAATTAATTGGGGAGTTGAGGGAAGGTGAGGAGTTAGGGGTTTGTGTGGGCCCCACCTCACAAATATCCTCTCATGGGAGGATATGTGGGTGTGGTCCCCACTAACAACCTCCCTAATGTAGGATATAACCACCAGATATAAAATAAAATTTTGTTCTACAATTTTATTTATATTATTATAAATCTCCAAAATTAACTTCCATCCCGCATAAAACGCAACTACGGTAAAGGTCCCCTTAAGCAAATATCATTGCTCCGATTTCATTGGGGTTATCAGATTTCAAATTTGAGCACCGGTTCAAAAGATAGAAAAACCCACACGTACGTTTACTGAACATACCTGAACAAAACTTCAGAAATTGATTCCGTGCACACCGGGCCTCGGAATCACGTTCCGTTAGAAACCACAGTCTCATAAAATTCCAAAGCATTTAAGAAGAAAAAATTCCTTGAAATTTCTAGGTCTTTACATGGTAGGATTTGAATGTAAAATATTCTGATTTTGATTAAAGATGGTTTGGCTATTTTTGAAGAAAAAATGCATGATTCTAATATTCACTTAGGTGAGGTATCATCCTAGCTCCCCTTAAGTGAAACTATACTCTGCTTATCTTTGAGGATCACTCTTCCATCAGATTCTATCAAAACATCTGTAGAAAAAAACTAATTTTTTTCTTCTCAATTTTTTTTCAAATGATTTATATTGGCAAAACGTTTTTCCATTAAGATATATTTATAGTAACAACACTCTTATTCATTAATGATCTATAAGTGAAAAAAATTCAGAATATAACCTATTTGTTTAGCAGAAAAAATATATTTTATGTATTATTTTCCAAAAATAGAAGAACCCAAAGAATTTTCACCCCATAAGTCATTCCCACCACACTAATGATTTAATAGATCATGAGTTATCACTGGTAGAGAGTGTTGGAATGGGAAAATTAGATTTCACAATGGAAAACCTAATAATATGTACATGTATAGTAAATAATCTCAGTGACCAATTGTATGAGGATGGAAAAATTAAATGGGATTCACATGAAATGGGGGATTCAAATCCAATTATATTCATCAATTAGTTAAATCACAACTAGTTCATGACTAATTATTTTATAGAAATAAATCAAGATCTAGATAAATTAATACTGGATTTCTTCTCTCAAGAAATGAGGTGAATGTGAAATATATGTCAAAAATCGCTTAAAAGACTCACATGAAATGAATTTCAAATAAAAAAGATAGTGAGTTGTGTCCTGAAATTCAAAAAACAGAGGTCTTCTCATGAAATTAAAAAAATCATAAACCTAAAATGAAGTAAATTTTCGTATTCATTTTTCTTTGTTATAATGGATCAATTAGTTCATTTATTTAAATGACTTCCCAAAATATCTATGATAACAATATTAGCTCACTAGATATAATAAATACACAAAGTTTTTAAAATAAAACATTAAAAAATAAAATAAACGTGAATTACATTTAAATAAAAACAGAAAACAAAAAAAACATTAAATTAAGGAGCACAAAATACTAATGTGCATATCTTATTCCACCTCTATTATTATTTTATAAATTTCATTAATGTGAAATATATTTATATAATAATATTATAATATATAAATTAAAGATATAACTAAACATAATGTAGAATGAAATACACAAAATATATTGAAAGTTATTAAAATTCATTAACATGGATCTCCTCCCATGTATTCTCTATAAAATTCTCTCTAAAGGAATTCAACTTATTACCATTAAACATGAATGGTTTCCATTTTTCTTTTTTCCTTTACTTGGATTGCACTAAAAGAAAAAAATTAGTATGAAATATAGGGTAATAACATTTGGAAGGAAATTTTATTATGATCAACTTCAATCTATAATCAAATATTAGAACCCTGTCTTCTTACATGAGGGTTTTTAGAATAATCTGGTCATTAAATGATTTGTTTCAATCATTGTAAAATATTGATCATTCATTTGAATACTTATTTATCTCTTCCAGCTCTAGAAAACTATTTTTTTATTTTTCAACCTAAAATAAATTTATGTTACATGATTTAACATACCAGAAAATTTGTGTTAAAACTCGGTTAGAAGGAGAAAGGTATTTCCAAATGCTAATAAAAATTTTGAAATTGAAATTTGTTTTTTTAGTATTATAGAACTAGAGTTCATTATCATGTCTCATTATCCAATCATTTCTATTTGGGTTCATATATTTTTCCATAATTTGTTATGTTTATCTATTTTGACCACACATCCATTAAATTGGTCTAAGGGTGATAGGGCATAGAGATCCTATGATGATCAAAATATTTACTTTAAATTGATTTCAATTCCCTATTTCAGAATTTTTTACCTTGATATATAATAACAACCATTGGAAATTCAAATTACAAAAAATAATACTCTTTCAAAAACCTATAAAATGTTTTGGCATCATCAGTTCTCATGGGAATAGCCTATACCCACATAGGTACAAAATGAAAAACATGCCTAATATAAATAAATCCCAAAAAATTCCAAATTATACCATAAAATCAATACCCAAAAATCAAATAAATTAAAAAAAGTGGCTATTGTTACATCTAATTCATTTTTCAAATGTTATATTGAAATAATAAATATTTAAAGGTATAAAAAACAACAAAATAATATCTAAAAATGGTGGTATAATACAAACTAGAATCAATAACTTTTCATCCTGGTCATTATATCCCAAAGTGTCCACCACAACTAAATGCATGGAAAGAATCTACCACATATTGAAATTGAGGATATATAATGATGGTCTTAATCATTTATTTCTACTAACATGCCACATATAAGGTTCATCCCAAATGTAATTCCTTGAATCACTCAAAATTTTAGTAATATGATTCTTTAAAACCATTTGAGGAACATTAGTAGTAACCAACTAATTCTCATGATTTGAAAACAATGGTCTTTAACCTTGAAAAGAATGAAACTACTCATCAGATAAATTATCATTTATCAACGAACATATCTAAAGTTTTCCTTTTAAAAATGATGGTATCATTCTCAAAAATATCAACTAAAATGTTACCACTTCCATTTTTATACATAATTTTTACATAAAACTCTTGTAACATCAACATAAATCATAAAATTCTTGGATTTTATCATTTTTCTTTATAAAAATATCTGATTTTATGATCTTATGTGAAAACAATCACCATGGATCAAAACAAATAACATCTATAAATTTTTAGTGGAATAAATAGATGGAGGCTCCTCCTTAATTATTGTGTAAATTTTATTGAAATTGATCTAAATTTATATAAGCATAATAAATGTCATGAGATTTATTTTTCATCATTTGACTAAAAGCATCCATAAGAGGAATGTCAGATTAATCAATCATTATTTCAAACTGAAATAACCATTTTGGTGGTTCAATAATGGGAGGGGTTATCAATTTTAATTTTAGATACTCATCATACTATTTAAAACATTCACAAAATACAAATGAGTTGTCTTATATGATAGTTCTCGATAATGGAAGTGTAACCTCACTAATTTTTTTTTATATTTTGTAAAAGGTCGGGGCCGAAGCCTCATTTTATTATTTAATGCATTGAACTCTTTAGTGTGGGTAAAGGGAGACCCATTAAATATCCCGAAGGCCCAAGGCCATGTGGCGTAAATACAAGTCTTGGAATCCCATTATCTGGCCCCAAGGACCCCTCGGGGAAGAGTAATGCTACAGTTCCTGCGCTGCTACAGTTCCTACTACAGTACAAACCAAGGGGTCCTTTGGGCCAGTAAATGTTCATATGACCATTAAAGGATCTTACGTATGACACTATTTTTGGGAATAAAATTGATGAAATGAACAAAACTTTTGATAGATCAACTTGAATTCTAGATAGAGACACTAAATGACCAAGCACATTCCCCTTAATTAATATGAATTACTTTCTTCATAATCAAGGAAATGATTATTATCATCGATATTTTTATGAACATGGCCAAGATTTTCAAACAACCTTAAAATAATGATCCATAAATAGTGAATTCATCCATAAAAACATCAATTCCAGTTTCTATAAATTTATAGAAAATTCACATCATACACAATTGAGAATTTTAAAGAGCATCTCACAAACTGAAGGGGTTCCCCCTATAATAAAATATTTAAAAGAGGCATATGAATGTGATTTTTTGATCCTTCAGTGCAATGTGAATTAAAAAATAACTAATGAATTGATTAATATAATAATATAGGGGTTATCAACTCATGTTTCAAGGAATTGATGAATGAATTGAAATGGGAAATGATATTTCCTTGTAAAAAATTGATTTTCCTCTAATAAATTCTCATTCTCCATTTATATAAAAGCCTCATAGAGGAATGATAACAAAATTCATTTAATAGGATTGTAAATATACCTTTTTTGGTAATAATAAGGATATTTTTAACAAAATGACTATCAGATATGGGAAATATAATACCATCGTCCATAAGGGTGGTGAATTATTTCTTGACAACATATTAAGGTTTTGGAAAAAATCTCCATTGAATATTTCTGATTGTATTAGCATTTTCCTCCAAAAAATTATATACCTTCACACTAAGGGAATGATTACAGTTAAATCAGATAATATATTTAAAATGGATTTTTGGTAGTTGTTAGGAAACCTAAAAGATGGTTCCCTTAGTCCCTTGATAGCTCTTTTGAAATGATCCCTGAGAATTTATCATTCCACACATGAGAAACCATATTTTAGGTTCTTGGAATGTGGGATTAACTCTGAATCTGGTGGGATATTCTCTATGATCAAATAAATCTTCTAACATGAGTGGTTATTTTAATAATTTCCATTTTTAAGGGTAAATAATGTTCTATATACTTTTTTACCACACCTAGGTTTTATAAATTTTCTATCATGTAAAAAATTTGTATCTTCAACAGGGAAACTACATGCAGTGTCAATGATTTTTAGAATGTCATATTCACCAATTATGAGGCCAACTAGATCTTGTAAAGTAGTTTTAACATTACATGACCCATCCCATGATCCATTTAAAACTCACGTGGAGTATGTTTAGAAACCAAAAAAATCCATGTTTTAAAACAGTATTTTGGTTTTTATCACTAGAAAAATCATGAAATGTCTTTGTGGAAAGCCAATAAACCATTTTTACTAGAGGGAATAAATAATCATCAACTAGGTGATAAACCAATGGTATTTCTTATCTTGTTATAGAAATATATAGGAAAAATAATATATATCATGTAAATAAGAACATCTTCTATAACTCTATAAAGATTTATAGTACTTTTGTTGGAATTTTTAATAATAACTACATAGGTTTTCATTTCTCCAACATGGAGAAATGAGTAAAAAAAGTGGAATAACAAAGATATAAGTTCTTAAATCAAGCATGAAATCCATGAATTTATATTTTAAAATGGTTCAATATATGTCAATAGTTCATGTGTCTATAAATTTGATAGTAAAATAATGTTGGTTCAAAAAAGAATCATTCCTCCCCATTTTTTCTCCTCCATTAAATTCAATATTATGGGTTCATATCTTTTTCCAATAAATATCATACCATGGAGTTTACCTCACAGTATAAGGAAATGTAATGTTGAATTAATTTTTATTAAATGTTTCAAAAAACATCCTTATCCAACTATTTTTCAGAAATTGATTTCATTGGTAGTTCACTACTATGCTAAATAAGCGACGATGGAATGTTTATTGACTATTTGGAGCACTTATTTGAGAAAAATAATGACCTGACATCATCATCCAATCCTTTTTTTCTTCAAAAAAATTTCAACCCTTGAAATTGTTTTTTCATTCTTTAAAATATCAAAATTTTTATTATCTATATTAGTGGTAGGATTCTTATTTATAGTTTCAACATCAGGTTTGAGTTTCTATGTTTTATGGTTATTCAATTTTGTGCCACTATAAGTTTTAATAACACTGATATTATAATTTCATTTATCTCTCCGAATCACATGGGGTAGTGTGGGTCAACCAACACTCATTTGAATTTTAATTTAACTAAAATCAAATGAACTTTTCCCATTTTAGTCATTAAGGTATTCATTATGTTCTTCTTTTTATCATATGTATGAATCATTGACTCCTATGATTTCCTCATTAATTCTCCAATGCTACTCTCTCAATTTTTAGTGTAATGGATAGATTGAAAGTTTCTTCCAGAATAAGAATTATGTTTCCCATTTAATTTTTTATGTTTTGAGTTTCTTGTTTTTGTTCGATGAATATATTTGGTCGTTCAAGTTATCAAAATATTTCATTAGATTTTTTATTTCATCCCTGATTGAAATTTTTTTCTTTTGTATGTTATTTTTTTTGTTTTCTTGAAATATGTTTTCTGGGAAAAATGTAGTGCAGTCCTCAAAATGATCTTGTGTTTTTGGGAATTGATTACAAACATGTTCATTATAATAACAAAAATCCCAAATGGACTTGAATTTGAAATTTTTATTTACGATTGGTTGGGGTTGGTTGTTTTTTGGGAAACATCATCGACCTTACCTTTGTGTTATGATAAAAAATATTACTCACAATATTGTTGTTTCCATTACTTGAAGCGGGAAATTTTTGGGAAGATACCATAAGAAGAATGTGACTTCTTCCAAATTATTGAGAATTTTGAGCTATGTTTACATTTAAACAAAATAGCAGTCATTGATGTTTTATCAACTAAATCCCATCCCCCAACACCTTCAGTCATTCTCATATCAATAAGACACAACAATTTAATAAAAATATTTAATCATGATTTGGTCACTGGTTTGATAGAGGGGGAATCTAAAACAATGTCTTCTAAATCATTCTATGTAATCAGGACAAGTTTCAACATTTATTTTCCTAATCCCTCAAATAACTTTTGGAATGAATGTTGTTATGGATATAGAGAAAATAATTCAACACAAATATTCTTTAATCCATTCAAATACCTAATAAAGCGTGAATGTTAATAGCAAAACCATTCGATGGAATCTTCCTTTATTGAAATAGGAAATGACCAAATTTTAATATTATTTAAAACAACTCCTTATGGTTTCATGTTAAAAAATTATAAATATATTCTCGATGGTGTTTATGTAGATATTAATTTGGAAAAACATTTAGCAATTGAATTTGTTGAATAAAACCAAATTTAATTGCAAACACATTAGGTGCAACAGGATATTCCATAGGATTTTCATTATTTTCATCCTAGGATGGAGCCATTTACATTAAACACATAGTGTCATCCATGTCAATTAAATATTCAACCAAGTTAATTCAATATTTTTCACTAGATGAATCACATCATTGGACGTGAGGATTTATTGTTGCTCAAAACCAAGTGTGAAATGGCCTATCACATTTGAAATCTAATTGATTCTAATTCATGTAAGAATTTACAATGATTCTAAAACAAGTTTTACAAAATCAATTCAATAAAACTCCTCATAAATAATAATAGTTGATGTGAGGGTTGTTTTATTGAAAACCCCAATCAATTATTTTAACATATAGAGAAATAAAATATAGTATTCCGTATATTTTTTCTTTTTAGGGTTTTAATATGAATTAAAAACAATTACTTTTTATTGGTTTGTTTTTAAAGGAATAATAATTTTGTGGTTTGATAAAAAATATATAATATAGAAAATAAATATTTGATATAGGTAAATAAAATTCAATATTATTTTGAAAATTTGATAATAAATAAAGGGGTCTTGAAATTAAAATAAAATTAGTAAGTTATGAAATGATTAATCCTCTGGAACAGTCTTGTATTCCTTGCATAAAAATATTTTACAAATTATTTTAACAATTCCTAACTAAGGACCACCATTTGAACACTATAGTTTTCATACATATCATATAAATACATAAATATAATTTTTCTCCCTCATATATATTATCTTTTTTTACATAAATACCTCAATGAAATAAAACCAAATTGAAGTCATTGTGCTCAATGGAAGGCCTCCCTAATTAAATTTAAATAGTGAAATAAGTTATTTTAAATCATATATTGAATCCCCATAAAAAATATATATTAGTTAAAAATATATTCATGAAGTAAAACAACAACATTCATTCAAAAAAATATGTTAAATAAAAAATAAAAATATATTACACATGAAGACTATAACTCAGAAGAGATTTTATGTCAGTTTTCACCATCCACTACCACTTGTTTTTTATCCTCCCATTACTTGAGTTGCCCCAAATAATACATTATAGTATAAATGAACAATATATTTAGAATCCACTATATCTCAACACTCCACCTACTCACTCAAGCCATAAATCAATTAAAATTACAAGGATATAGAAGTATAAAGATGAGGAGGGATCGAAATATGGTTCTTTCAAGCTCTCTATCTCATGGTTGTATATTGTTTCTACTCCTTCACATATGAATATCCACTTAGTTTATTATAGAGAGTGGATAGAAATAAAATAATCCATTGACTCGCTAATATTTTTGTCTTTTTAAAATGTAGTGAAAATTATATGAAATATGTACTTAAGATAACATTTTTTAGATGATGTAACTTTCATATTTATCTAGTTTTAATCACTGAAATAATTGTTCAGTGAGCGAATTATTCATTGATATTCAACATAAATGCAAAATATTGAGTACTCCATCCTCTCCATTTGTAATAAATAAATTTTAAATGTTGTAATATGTGTTATAAATCATTTAATATCATTGGTTCTATTCATTCAGAAAAAGAACATTTTTCCAATGACATAATTATTTAGGATATTGTAATTTCAAATCAATACATGACCTAGTTGACAATGTGATACCACATGAAAAGATAAATAATATATGAAAATAATTAATTATTTTTTGATTAATATTGGAAACATCACCTTCATATTATATATCTATTTGAAAAAAGATAAAATTATAGAATTGATCAATTTTCTCTTTTATCCCCAAAACATCCCAAAATTCCAAAATTAGTGAAATTCAGCTAAAATTAGGGAAATTTGTGGGTTTTAAATTTTTAGACTTTGTATAAAAAATACTAAAAATATTACCTCTATATGTGGATTTATTTATTTAAAATAATACTATAAATTAAAAATCGTTTATTATTATTGTAATTATATTATTTTATTAGTATTACTCCCCAAATTTTATTAAATTTTATTCTTTTAATTGAACTTATTTATACTTCTTTTATTTATAAAAATTAGTTTTTATTTTATCTAAAACTCATGTTTCTTTTGAGAACATTTACCACATGGATAATATCTCCCAAAATAGTATGCACCACATACAGTAGTTAGTAAATATTTATGTGAATAGAGATAGGAGTACCTTATTTTTCATTAATTTGATCAATGGGGATTGTATTGTTGGACGAACTAGTAATATTAAAAATTTTATTTTCCCTTTGTTGTAATTTAAGAAATTAATTACATAACATTTTCAAAATTATCATATTCGTGATTATCATTAACCTTGGATTCCATTTTTAAATTGGATTTATATTAATGAAATTCGTCTTCATTTTATATTTATTATGAATTTTGGTTTATACAAATCATAAAAATCATGCTCTTCCTTGGGTAATATTACCACCAACTATTTCACTTCACTTTCTTGGTTTTTATTTCTTCCCAAAAAATCATATATCTATATATATTCATGTAAACATTATTATTTTTAAAATCACATAAATTACTTTGGAATAATTTTTTAATATGTAATTTTTCAACATTAAAATGTTTTAGAATATCACTCTTTTTCCTCATTATATTTCTCATCCTTCATGGATTAATTTACTTTGGTGGAAGATTTAAATACCTTCTCAATTACAAGTAATCATGTTTGTCATATTTCACTATCCCTTGAAATCAATTTTCATTATAGTGTATTTTTATTGAATTATTTATCATTTTTTCTCCAATTTAAGAAGAATCTATTTAATGATAACTTTTTGGGATGTGAATCATTTGATGAATTTTTTAGGAAAAACTAAGACATTATATTTCTCATTCATAACACCATCATGTAGATTTTCCATCAGTTTCACATTAACTGAATATTATAGTTTCTCATTATAAAAACATGAAATTTGACCATACATTCCACAAAAGAAACACATATCTTTATACCTTCGTTATGGTATCAACTGATTTTTGTTACCTTATTTACACATTATAAAAATGTTTCTTATAACAGGAATTGATTCATGTTCTAATAAGTCCTTCCATAGAAAACTTCTTCAAATTCTTGGATTGGGAACCCTCATAGCCAATACTTATTTTCTATAATGTATAGTTTTTTTTGTGAAATAATGATCATTTCATGATTATTCTCCTAGATTATCCTTCATTTTACTATAAATTTCATTCATTTCATTTCTATCTATCTCGGGGTAATAAAAAAATGTTATGTAACTTTTTGTTTAATCTTTATCTGGGAATTTTATTTCTCCACATCCTTCATTCATAAAATAATTTAATATTTTATTATAAAATTAATTCTAATATTATCCTAATGATACAACTCGTGATTTATTATATGATATTTCCATTAAACATATCATCCTCAAATTCAGGATTTATTTTTCATATAATGTTACTTTTCTCATTCATTATCACATTTTTTGAGAAATGGAATCATTGCGGATTATGTTTTTATGTTATAACTTTTCAGTTCTCTCTATGATGCCATCCATTTGTAATGCACGTTTAACCATATTTGAAATCATGTTATAAATTACAAATATATCAAGGATATATTCTTTTATACCAGTTATGAATTATTTACTTTTTATGAAATTTTTTCCAATTCCTCATAATGGGTGCCATTTTATCGTTTATTATACTAAAAATTTAAATTATTAAATTTTTTAAGAATAAATAATTTATGTCCAAAATTCTCATCATTTATATTTGGATCTATAGACATTTTTTTTAATTTTATGTTCTTTTTTTATTAATTCTAACTTTACTCGTTATATATATAGAATCGTTCCACTTTTCTCTTCTTTTGGAGTTACTTTTTATAAATATTCCAACATTAATTGGTATATAAACCTATCCATTTATCCATAAACCACCATTTAATGAGTAAAAATATTCAAAAAATAAAAAATATTGATACATTACTTCATGAGTCTTGTAGATTCCTTTCTCAATACATCAAACTATCCATAAACTATTCTGAAATATGATATTCTTCGAGAGATAATTTTTTATTTTGGATACATTCTAACATTATATATTAGAATGATATGGGAATATTGAACATTAAATTATATAAAACCTATGTATTGTTTGATAAAAAACTATTAAAATGGAAACCAATTATATAATAATAATTATTAAGACCACATGAAATTATGTCTGAAAAAATATCCTAAGATTGTGAATAAGTGTATGGAATCATATCTAATATCACCAGATTTCATAATACTAGAATTTCCTTAATGGATATTTATATATCACATCATTTTATATTATTTTAATTTTTATGTAGTTATATTTCTCCATTTCCATTTGGCATATTTAATTTATTATTTCTTCCACCCATTCTTTTTTGTAAATTCTAAATAGTGATTAAATAATAAGAAATAAGAGACACACACATTTCATACGGTTCAACCAAACTATGGTGATCCATGCATCATGAAAATGTGATGTATCATTCATCATAATCCACATACTAAATTCATTAATGGTATTTTAAATCTTGGTCACTCACACCTAGGGTAAAAACTATTATAATGACTTTGGGATACATCACATCCACATAAAGAGATGTTCCCTCAATTTCTCACCCACTTAAAACTAATTCTAGTTAGGGAAACTTATTGGATCACTATCTAGAAAATTATGAAATATTATTGTAGATGCAATAGTTTTATATATGTGTTCATATTGACCTCTACATTATTCTTTATAGGCATGATTCAAACATTATTATGTGAAGCATCTTCATTCTTCTATGAGTTATCAAGGTAAAACTACATTCTCTTCCATGTTTGGTTATTCATGAGGTTCCAATATATAGTTTTCTAGTATTAATATATAATATATCTAATATTATAGTCTATTGGACTTTAATGAGTTTTTCATATGAAATTTTCATTCTTATTACCTTATGAATTGCTTCTTTATGATAGTTAATGTCCCTTTTACAATATTGACATTAATATGTTCAATATTAACATTTTAAGGCCTCTCTCTATGTATGTAGATAATGAATATTTTCAATAAATAGTACCTATCTCTCATTGTTTCTATTATTGTTTTTAAGTTGAATAATTTTATTGGTTAGAAAATATTTTATATTTTAAATATAGAAATATCTTTTTGTTATTTTTATCACAATCTATAATGCTCTAATTTTAGGGATATATCGTTTCTATATTTTGTAATCAAACATGGTTTCATTTTATAAATTCATAACACATGTGTTTTTGAATCATCCTTTTGACCATATATATTATTTTAATGGCATGTTTTAGAAAAAAACAGGAGATAATATTCCCACAATAAATCGATATCATATATTAAATATGATAACCATGTAAACCCTCTTCCAAAATCACTAAAAACGTAGAGGAATTAGTAACATGGTCTAAATAAATAATTATATTCATGGGTATCATTATATAATGAATAAGGATACATATTGGGATACTCCTCACATTTTAGTTTAAATGAAATTCTATAAAACCAACATGATTATTCACTAAAAAATCAGTTAAGTATTTTTTATTGATTTTTTCTTTCACCGTGACATCAATTTGAATAACCAAGATATTTAACCTTTTAGTAATAAGTAATTTATCATCTTATTTATGGTAAAACCATAATAATTATTAAAAAAATATCACTAATTTAAATAAAAATCAACCCTCAACTGTCTGATGATCATTGAAAAAACACAATGGAATGAATGTATTGATGTGATGTATGGTATTTATACTGAATTCTGTTGGTTACCACTGTTCCAAATAATTATTCTAAGAATGAAACATAAAAATATAATCTTTCATGCATAAAATTACTATAAATATTATTAATTCATGCCTATATGATCATTACATAGGCTTATATTTTTTATTAAATAGAGTATATCATCTTTATGAAACTCGTTCTAATGTTTATAGTGATCTCCTTCATCCTTATACATGCTTACATAACAATAATAATCCTTACAAGTATAATAAATCAAGATTTCATTTCTCTTTATTTTGGAAAGGCCTTTAAAAAGATCAATATGATTTCTTTTCTAATCATCATAGTACTTTTTCAAATGAAACTTACACATTATCAATAAAAAGTTATGATGAGGAAAGTTTACAAAAATTCCAAATTTCAAAGAAAATAGGATTAAACGAAATATAATTTAGAATTCACCCCACACATATAAATTTTTTTGTTTGTCATATATAATTATACATGTGACTTTATTTTATTATATTTTAATCCAAGCACTTTCATCCCATTATAATTTTCCTTTGTCAAGATATACAACAATAAAAAGAAAAATGTCTTATTTATCAAAAACATCATGTTGTTCTTGACATATGTAACCCATATTAGTTTTATAATGATAGATCTATTATAATATTACATTTATTGGCTCATTAATCATTATTAAATTTTAAACCCTTCATCCATTCAATTATCATTCACCTATATTTCAAATAAATCTTACACAAACCCATTGGTTTTAAAAATAAAAAAAAAATTCCATGCAGTGATGAAAAAATAGTCTTATAAGTTATAAAAATAAATAGTAATATTATCATGATTAGTAAATTATGTTTGAAGAAAAATATTACATATTTTTGAAAATTCACACATTATAAAGAAGCATGGGGTTCCTCATCTATTTCGGTAGATTTTATCAGAACTAATTAAAGACGCGAGTTTTTGGGAACAATCAGAACTACATTTGTTGTTCTATTGACCCATAAAGTTGAATCAGAGTGGTAACATTATAATATATAATTATTTATTACTTGTTTATATAGTACAACATTTTCATTCTAGTTTTTCATTTCTATTTTTATTGATCCAAACGTAATAATAACTAGATCATTAAATTTTATATAACCTTGAATTCGCCACACACTAATAAATAATACTCCAGAATACAATATTATATTGTTAAGGATGTTGTATGAGAGACATAGTTAAACTATTTGTAACTGAAAATTAGATTTCATATACCCTTGGTCACCCAATATTTCAAAGGACATGATAATTAAAATAAACCATTTTGGGATTATTAAATATTTTATAATAACACAGTATATATTTCCCTCAAGTTGGAATACTATTAATCAAATAATAGATATTCTTTATCTTATTTCCATGACATTTAACCCCTCATAGTTTATAATTAGTAAAATCATTGAAAATATATAGTCAAATACATTTATGTGTATTTAATATATATTTCATGTATTAAAATCCATATTGGAAACCCGATCAAGAAGACATTACACGGTGTATTACACTCATACACCATATCTAACACATAATATTCTATATATAATACACACTGAGTTCTAAGATTGTTTTAAAGCTAAAATAAAATGAACCACATGGAATGAAGATATATGTACATGCCAGGTTTCTCATACATTCAAATGGGAATCTCAGGTAAGAGTTCACATGAATAATTAAGATAAAAAACTACATTGTTTGTACTTTGTTTTATAACTTTTACAAAATAGAATTCAAAAAAAATTACAGAACACATGGTTTTAAATGTAGCATGTAGAAATAAATAATCATTATTACAATATGTATTATTTTAAACAATATACGACATGTATGGTTGACACACACACCATGTACATCATAGGTAACATCACTGGTACACACCACTTATATTCATCGAATGTCATGTGGCATAATATCTCATGCATTAAATAGAATATGACCCAAAGAAATAAAATAAACTTAATATCATGTTAATTAATGTAGAGAGGAATTTTTTGGAAGTATGTGGTGTTCAAGAAGGAGTATACAAAATGTAACTCACACAAATAGAAGGTGATCGTACACATTGTGTAATAGACATTTTAAACAACATGTTCTCTCCAATACATATTGTGTTTATGCAATTTCATTTAGAATTTTATCTCTAACCACGAGGATATATTCTATGGTCCCTATCTATACAAATGGGATACCAATTAATTTTAAATTAAAAAAAGATTTGATTTATTTAAAATTATAGAGGATGGGAATATAAGATACTATATAGATTATAAATTATGATTAATTAATTAATTAATTAAAAAGATAAATAATTTTCAATTTGTGAAAAATAAATAAATAAATAAATAATTGAAATGATTTTTAAAAATTTTAAATGTGATGTAATTACATTTTTGGGATGATCATGAGTTTGGTAGACATATTTATTTGTTCGGCCTTTATTCAATTCAATAATTTATTATATGGGTTTTAATGATAAAATTATTAATTACTAAAAATTTATGATATACATATAATTTCATTTTATTTATTATGTGTTATTATACTAATCCAAGGTTATTTAAAAACCCCAAAATCCTTGCTCCCACAAAATTTTATTTGACTAATACTATATAATGATATAACTCTACATATGTAGATAATGTTCAAAACTCATCCAAGGCGAAAGAAACCAAATAGATTAATAGGTTAAGAATAGAATGTTGTAACACAAAATATAGATCATTTTATGGAGTTATCTTCCTAAATTCATGGTTTGGTTTAACGTATTACAGATAAAAAAACATGAAATTAAAATCTCATTATCAAATCAAATATTTTTTATTTTCTCCAGTATACATATATTTTTTCGATGCTTAGTTTACTTTTTGAATTATATCGACACAAAATTTAAATTATTTATTTAAAAAGTACATTATATTAACATGCATGTGGATGTTACCTTGACTTGAAAATTTTTGTATAACTTGGTATTGTTATCACTTTCATTTCCATTATGCAATTTCAATGAGATAGGTGACAGATTAGATATTCCACTCCATACATAGACGATTAAAAAGGTACTATTGGATAAAAAATATTTTAACATCCATACAGAAAATATTTTTATATTTATAAATAATTAAA
This sequence comes from Viscum album, assembly GCA_963277665.1. Classification (NCBI taxonomy): domain Eukaryota; kingdom Viridiplantae; phylum Streptophyta; class Magnoliopsida; order Santalales; family Viscaceae; genus Viscum; species Viscum album. The sequence continues at coordinate 1,772,046,372 of OY728148.1, forward strand.
TGATAGATAATATTGATAATCCAATCTAGATTATATTTATTGAATTTCTTAGAAGATAGAGATTGTTGTTGAACTTATTCCTCACATGCCAAATCTCGTTTTTTTTATTTTCTGGATAAAATACACTTTTATGGGTGAGTGGGAACCTCACAACATCCATTGGACCAGAAACTTATACATCATACCAAAGACACAACCGCCATACTAGGTAGCAAGTATCACAGCACCGTGAAGACACATTAAAATTTAAAAAAATGAAAAGCAGCAAATGTAAGCACATCTTGGTCTGTGAGCCAACCTCGAGTAGCACACCCACTACAGCGGTCATCATCATCATCATCCCAACCCCCACGCCAGTGATGTCATGGAAAATCATGACAGAAACTCTGTACCGAACCACGAACATACTGAAAATGATCCACAGAAACCTCCATCATCTTTGCGATCAAACAATCCAGCATCAGATAAACCCTCATAAAACTCCTACCGTAGCTCGAACAACACTATGCCAAAACCTCACCAGGAACCCTCGCAGCAGGCTGACCTGGCTTGGATAGAAGGGACATGAGGCAAGAGCAGAGTTCATAGAGGGCAGGCTAAAACAAGGAGAGGCATCCTTCGACAAAACCACAGATCACATTGTAGTAAATATGTTAATGAAAATGTTCAAATCCACAATAAATCTTCATTTTTGAAGAATCCTTTTTATTATAATTTTATTATATAATTGATTTATAAATTTGGAAATGAACAAGAGCGTACCTGATTCACTTGTGAAAATAAATGAAACATAAGGAAATATTTCAATGAATTATTGAAGAAGCATGAAAAAGATCTAAAATTACATATATTTATCCTAGTATGTAAAATTTATACTAAAAAACATTGTTATTAAACAAAATATGTAATATATAAGAACTAATAATGGCTATAATGATTAGATAAATTAAAATTAATTCTCTAACTAACTGAAAATGGTAATTTGGAAGTTAGCTATAATATATATATCAACTTCGCATTCCAATGATGATTTATTATATCATAACAAATAATTTTTTTGGGTTCTCAAAAACATATTATCCATGTGTACTTTTCTAGATGAAATGATAAATTATTTCATAATCTAAATTAATATTGTTATAGAAATTCATAGATAATATTTTTGTTACACTATGATCATAGATATTCAATTTTTGTGATCAATGATGAATAAAAAATATTTGACCCATTCCTATTTATAGAGAAACAATTATTATTTAGATAAAACTAAAGGAAATTAAAAAGTGTATCTATAAGTCTGATTATAATCTTTTGAGATGAAAATCATAAGAATTTATAAATACTATTTATATGGTTTTAATTCAATACAATCCATTTGATAAAACGGTATATCAAAAATTTTTCTCGATTTATTTCAGAAAGACTCTTGCAAACTATTCTAAGGATAAGTTTGAGGTAATTAGATAAATTTATTGATATTCATTTTAGGAATTTGCAATACAAGGAGGAAGTAATAAATGAACCACATAAAAATCGCAAAAACCTTTATTTAGGATATTCATAGAATATCGTATCCAAGTATTCCTTATTAATTAAAATTATAGAGTAAATATATTCATAAAATCACATTACTTGACAATCTATAATGTGATGATGATAATATTATATTAATCAATTAGGAGTTTCATATATATTAAAAATAATCCTTGTATCATCTTAGTAAATTTTTATTAAATTTTGAGGACCACAACTAACCTTTTTCCAAAAATATTAACTAAGGGATGAAAAATTAGTTACTATATTACAGGGACCCATTATTCTAAAGAATCACGTGTTTGATGAGAAAAATTGATTAAATTGTTATTCCAATAGTTTTTGATATAATTTTCATCAATATTGAGTTTTTTGTTTTGTGATGAATGTGATGATTTATGGAATTTTTTAATATAATCATGAGACACAATTGGATTTCATTCATGAAAATATGTACATGTATATTTTATGGGTGGGTAGATAGTAAGATAAAGGGAAAAATATTTATTTTATATGTTTAAAGAATTAGGCTTGACAGATTCAAAGTAATGAATAATTTAAATTTAATGATTTATGTTATAATTATAAAATAACTAAAGGAAAGTGTTTATTGATTTAGTGAAAATGTATAAAAATATTGCATGATTTTTTTAGTTTAATGGAAAGGAAATGAATTTTTGATTAGTTTTATGGATTGGATATTCTTTATGTATCTGCTAATTGTGTCTATATAAAAATATGGGTTTCGTAAACCTAATATAGGTGATGGGTACACATCATGCATATAATATATACACATTATATAAGATCTATTTTGGTGTAATAAATTCTTATATAAAAAATTTTTGTCGTACAAACCTATTTTATAGAAACCATAAACTAATTGTAAGTATGACTATGATGCTATATAATAGTGAAAAGACAGTTGATCCATGATGTTTTTATATGGCGTCTTATATAGTAGTTGAAAATTAGTGAGTTTATATTTTTTATATTATGATTAGATAAAAACAAGATGATGTTACAATGTTGATAGTATAGGATCAATCACCTTAATTAGATGATATAGACATGATCCTTGATATCGATAACCGAAGAATTAATTTGAAAGTGATACTTTCTAATTAAATTTTTTTATCTGAATAAGATGAGTTCTACACCACATGTTAGACATCCACATAGAAATGATACATGATTTCATGCATGTGAATAACTAGAATGCTATGAAAATGTATATTTTTTTAGTAAATTAAAATAAGTAATTTATAGATGTAATGTAGAGATTTAAAATAATATTTGATCAGATATTTTGAATGATATTTTGTGGGAGAATTCAATATTGAAATATATTATATATTTTGATTAAAATGTTATTCATTATATGGATCTTGGATTTAAAATATTTTCAATAAGGAATATATTTCTCATGCAATTTCATTTTATGAATACATAAATTTTTAAGTTGAAAGGTAAATATATATGAATTGGAATTACTGACAGTATTAAAAAATCTTTTGTTTGAAAATATTTAGATATATATACATCCCATCATCAAATAGATATTGATTTTAGAGTCGAGAAGTGTTTTATTATAGAATAAATCATGCTTACAGTGTATTTCAAAGGAAGTATTGGAGCCCAATAAATCAAGATCTATAGGTAGGTGTGTAATAAGTAGTTATATTAACTATTGGAGGAAGATGATGTTCTTAAAGTTGTTATACATGAAAAGATCTATAGATCTATTTTTTGTGGATGGAAAACAATTCACATGTGTCATTTAAAAATCCAAGAGTACAATGAGGTATGAATACTTGAATATCAATGATTATAATGAATAATTTGGCCATGGAATATTACTAGTTTTTAGAGCCTTCTAATTATGGTATCTTACTGATAACTATTGAAATAAAAAGTGGGTGACGAATTGATTACTGAATAATTTCACCTGGTGTGTCTAACCATTTATATCCCCTTCTATCTATAGTAGAGAATACATGTTGTGGAGTCTAACCAACATAGAAAGTATTATTTTTTTATTTCAATCACTATAAAAACTATGTGTTTATCTATCTTTCAGTACTACATTACATTATGTGAGGTAGTGAGATATATTTGAGCGAATGAAGAACATAAAAAATTAATGAGGATGATTTAAATGATAATAATTCACAAAATGAGACCAATATTCACCCCTAATGGTCAATCCGTCAAGGGGCACTACATGTAGTATCAATGAATGGTTCCCTCTCAAGAGCCCTATTTTTACTTGAATTTTTTTAATATATTCAAGGATGTATTTATTTTTGGATGTATTTAAGAAATTTATGATAGTGTAAAAAAGGAAATCTTAAAGATAATAATATTAATATTTAAGTTAATACTCAAAAAATTCATAGGAAGAGAGAGCCAATGAAGCTAATGATGATTCCCAATGTAATGTGAAATACACCAATAAATATAAGTAATTGATATTTTACATTGTTTTTTCCTTAACCAAATTTTGTATTCAATTGTGTGTTCCATAAAAAACACTGACACCAAATTATTAGGTATTTTAGTATGGTAGACGTAGAATTTGTTAGTATAAACTATGGTTATTGTATTAAATAAATAAATATATTCCTTTCTATAATCAAAATAATGATCACATTTAATATAGACTCAAATAATATAGCTAATATTATAATGACTTATCCTTTATAAATTTTAATTATTTTGATGCATACTATATTTTTATATAAATAGATGATTCGAACTATATTATTTAATAATAAATAGTAAATTAGAAGAAAAATATATTATATAAAATGGGTAATTTAATGATTAAAAATATATTTTCAACATATTTATAATAAAAAAACAATTTTAAAAGTATATGGATTTGAACATGAAACAATTGAAATATTTTTTTATTTATTATGATCATGTTTACTTTGGAATATTTTTGGTTATTTTACTGAAACAATTGCGTTTCATGTGAATAATAAAAATTATGATTTTATTAATTTCTTCACTTTTATAAAATTATTTGATTATAAATAAAATGTGGTTGAATTTTTTATCTGTAAAATTATAAATTATAAATTATAATATTGTATTTTAAAATACTATGTTAAATTTTTCACCACTAATTGACATTGTTAATATTCACATAGCATTTTAAATTAAAATGGTTTTTCAAATCTTTTGAATAATTTATTTTAAAAAGATTTAATGAGGTTTCTTATTTAGATTATTTTTAAATAAATAAAATTTTAATGATATTAATTATTTATAATTAATTAATTTAAATTTAATTAACAATACTATCTTGATTATAAATCATTTAGTATTAAAAAACATTTTTTAAAAATGGATTTTCCCATGTTACATGTTCTCAGGTTAAAATTAATCTTCCTTGCCTATAGATATTTGATTTTGTAAAATTCTTATAATATTTGGTAAAATAAAACTAATATGACCATGTTATTTCTTATGTGTAATATCTATATTATTATGCTTATTGTTAATTAACATGATAATGTTTAAATAATTATTTAAAGATTATTGTTATATTAATATCATGGAATATTTATTGAATAAATTAAATTAAACCAATTTATATAATGAATCAAATATTATTTAAATACATATATAAATATATTATTACCCAATTAATTATTGATCAACAGTAAATATGATTCATAATACTTAATTTGGAAAATGTTATTTTTCTTCTAAAATTAATTTTCAACTCATTATTTTTATCAATTTAATAAAAAAATTTATATTATGTTTAAATTTAATAGTATTAAAAAATGTTTAATTTTTTTCCATAGCACCTATGTATTTTAATATAGGTTAAATTATATTGTTAATTTTACATAAAATAAAAAAGTTAAAAAACTAGTTACCCAATTTTAAGGTAAAATACTAAAATATAAAAATGAAATTGTAGAAAACATATAACATGTTTAATTAATGTTTTTTTCAAAGAATTTATTACCTCGGTGAAAGAACAAATCTATTATTATTATTAAAGATAAAAAGTTTTACATGAGTCTAAAAGATGATATTTTTTTACAATCATTATCATAAAGAGGACGTAAATCGATAGGGAGATCATCCAACCAGGTAATGTCATGGTGGAATTCCACAGTTGAAAGACCATTTACAACCTTATTCACTTCACTAGTGTCATGAGAGATAATATAACTGATACACATACGCTATTAAAGATAGTCCAGTGAAATTCTAGTATGTTCCATGAAAGGTACACTACACCATTCTAAATAAATTTCACGATGGTAGAAAAATATGATTTATTTAAAACAAATGTTTTAACAAATTTTTTATACATTATAATCCCCATGATACCCCCAAATATATTCATTTTCTTATTATTGAGGAATTGAACCTTGAATAATTCCTGGTCATTATTACTGTTTAATGGATATTTTCAAAAGTGTCTATTTTTTCTCTTATAAAATAGAATAAATTACACCTTTAAAACAAACACATATCCTTACAATTATTCAATGCATTTTCTAAAATTCTTCTCTCCATATAACCCCATCCTGAAAACAAAATACCCTATTCACTCATAGTTTTCCTCTTCTCTATAATTTCAAGGGAACTATCAAGGAAATGTCATGTCACCAATGTAAGTATTTTCTCTATATAATTTTTTATTTATATTATTAATGGTACAAAACTTATTTATACATTTCCACCAACCTTAAAAAATAAAAAAAGTTTGTTAATGTGTTGTGTGGACTAGCTCCTCCATAGAAAGATGTCGTATGTTTTTCATTAATGCCATTCATGGATAGAAAAAATTCTAAAAATGATAAATAAATATGATATATCATATATAATCATTATTCTATTATGTTTATTTAATGTCACACTCTACCCCCTATAACCCATTGCGAAAAAAACATTAATCGTTGCTATATGAGGATTACCACCTCCAAGATGAAAAAATTATTTCCATATATATATTCATAAATAATATGAACACCACTAAATATGATTTACCATTCTTAATATTATAAAATAATATCATTATTCTTATTTTACAATTTTATTTTATCAAAATAATGTATCTCTTTAACCATACTCTCAAATCTATTTATACCATGTACAAGTTTGGGATAGATTAATCACCTACATGAATGAAGCTGTAAATTACATTATGGATGAAAATGATAACATGAAAAATAATATTATAATAGTATATTAATAAATTAATTTTTTATATAGTTTATTGAATATTATATTATGTAAATTAATTCTTATTGATGTATTATTTTCATTCACTAAAATCACCAAAAAAATCCAACACTAATTTCATTTTCATGTTGCGTAAGAAAAGGTCTAACTAAATGACATTAGAAACATTTAAATCAAAAAATAGTTTCTATTAAATTTCATAAAATGATATATAAATAGTGGAAATTTTATTAAATAATGTTAAAAAATATAAAAATTATTAAACAAGTGAAAAATATTTAAAAATGTTAACAATACACGATCATAAGATAATATAACTAATTAATGTGTTTATGATAAAAAGTTATAATAATGATTATTAATGTTTAAAATTAATTTTTAAGGTTATAAACTTGGATATTAATTTATTAAACATTTTTAATCATGAGTATAAAATGCGTCAAACTAAGAAGGGAGACACATTAAGGATTTTTTATAACTAATTTTCCATTCTATGAGTAATAATGGTAATTCATAAACACCATTCATCTATGTTAAATTATATTAAATTATTACGGAATAAAATATTATTTTAATATTTATTTATATATATTTACAATTCATTACCACAAATTAATTTCCAATGTATCACTACTTCAATGATTCTGATATTCACAAGGGATGATTGTCCCATATTTCAATCCTATGAGACATAATTAAGTTATACACCATGTTTCTCTTTCAATGGTGTTAATAATTCCATATTTTAATTTTTTATCACAATTACATTTTATTACATGATATTCTATATTTTTTTAAGTATATAATACTCATTTGGTTTTGGTTGAAATGTTACAAATTTTGTAAAGGTTTTTGATGAACTAAATCTTCTAATTGGGTCATAATCACTCTAATTTCATTATAATCTTTAATTTATGACATATTATTATCTATGATGTTGTTATTTTATATTAAATACTTTTTTTGTTGAAATAATGATCCAAATCAACTTATTCTTCCTGAATTATTCTCTTTATTTGATATAATAAATTTTATATAATAATAATTATCATTTAATTTAATTAAATTTCTAACAATTAATTATTTTTACATACCACCAATGTTATCCTATCTCAAGTGAAAAATATTCTTTTTTTATCTCCAATTAAAATTTTAATCACCTTTATTAATTTAAAAATATATGATTTACAAGATTTTTAATGATGTGGGTTTTGAATAATGTTACTTAAAAATAGTCAAAATATTTTCCCATTTTTTAAAACTGAAAATATTTTATAATATGATTAAAAATTTAGTTTTATAACTAGTATATCTTCTTCATGGTTCTATTAATGAAAAGTGTTTTTAAAATTAAATTTATTCAACGTATTTTCACTTCTATGTTTTGATTTTTTTTTATTTTGTCAATGTTTATATTTTTTATAAATATTTTAAAATTAAATTTTGTCAATGTATTTTAAATGATCCTTTTTAAATCATTATTACAATGGATGTATATTTTGGGAAAATAATTATAATAATTTTTTCAAAAAAGATCTTTTCGTTCCATCTATAAAAATGCTTTTTATGTGAATTTACACTTAATCTTTTAGAACAATGTTTGAAAGGGTTTGTGAAAACTTTTATATCATTAATACTAATTAAAAAAAAGGTTTATCTCTAATGAAATAATGTTTTATGGTAATTTATATATAATTATGTAACTAATCATTTTAAAAATTTATATTGGGTTTAGTATTATTTCTTTGGTTGATGTTATTTGAAATGTTTGAGAAACCAATTCCTTTCCCATGAGTTATTTTTTATAATATGGTTATCAATTATTATTGGCACATTTATGTATAGATTATGATCGGTGGTGTCCAAGATCACCCTAAAATAAATTGGATTATTCAAATATATCATTATATATTTGGGAATGGACATGAATAGTTTTCTCATGTAGGCATTGACATGATGGGTTTTCTCACATTACAGGCATGTACATAATGAAATTTTTCAAATAATCATGGGAATAATTAGTTTTCCCACATAGTATTTCATATTATTATTTTTGTGATACATTTTTATGGTGTACATAATGTTATGACATAGTTTAAAAATGAGTTTAATTTTCCATAAATTCTTTGTTTTTAAGATTGTGACATATTTTAATCATATTACACACTCTTATTTCAAACTGCCATATTATATGAATGTCGAGATATTTTTTATTCTAGAACATATATGTTATTATAAATTACTGATATTTTTGAGAAACTGAGTTACTATTGTTTGTTTATTTATAATCATCTAATTTCTTTTGATAATATATTATTATATTTATGTAGTCAATTTTTAATAGAAAAAATCATCCAGCCTTTGGGTTAGTAGACTTTTGTGAGATGTGTGAATTATATTAGGTGATTACTGTATTAAATATTTTATGTTTACCTTAGGTTAATTAATTTCATATTAGAGAATCTTTTAGCTGTTTTGGAAGTATTTTTTTTGGATTAAATTAGTTTTTACAATGTTTGGGTTAGAGGACCACATATAAAACCATAGGGATGAGTTATGTAAGTTACCATCTTGTTTTATTTACAAAAATCTTGATATTTTATTGATCCTATTTAAGTTGTGTGTTATTTTAATATATTAACCTTGGGGGTCATGTTTCATTTGGTGAAGGTTATCTTTAACCAGGGAAAATAACCTAATACTTTGGGATGTATTTTTTATTAGAATTAATTGTGTTCATGTATATATTTTTAAAGGGATTAAATGGTTTTTCAAGATTATAAGGTGTCGTAGGTGTTTCGGGTTTTTTATGAAAAAGTTTGGTTGGGTGCTCTCTACCATACTAATTAAGTTTGAGAATATGTAACATGATGTGAACATATTTTCATGAAATTTAATAATCCAGTACATTGAGTGAATTTATTACACAATGTGAAACCGATTCATGTTGTGAAATGGTCTATTAGGGTTTTATTAAACTGAGGAGATTTGTTTATTGGGGTATATTATAAAATGAGATATTCATATAATTATAGTGGTTCACATAATGACTATCTCAAGATCAACGATTTTAAATCAAGATATGTGTATGATTTATTTTTTATCCTCTATAAATAATTCCTTCTTGAACCATATAGATACTCCAAGATATATGGTAATAATTCATTTACATCTGGAAATCACAATCCAGATTTCAATCTCTAGTGAGTAACATCACATTAATTTTTCTATTTTTATTATGATGTCCTCCATTTTATTGTTGGTATCTCATTACAGATGTTGAATTCTTATTTGATGTAGATACTTTTGTGATTTAGTATTTCTTTATAATCTCTTTTAAATTCATTATTAGGAATGTTTTTTTGATCCCAAGATAGATTTAGGTGCTCTATATGAAATAACTCTATGTGGTTTCGATTTTTTTATGTTCTATCAAAATTATTCAATTTCACCAAAAAATTGTGTGTGTTCACTTAAAATAGAATGGATAATGATAATCATGTGTTGGGAATACTCTTTTGATCATATTGGATCCATTAGTGTTGAGACCAGGGTTGAGGATACCCATAGGATGAGCTTAACAATGACTATAATGAACTAGATAATGGATTAAAATATGATTTATCATGATAGAAGACCATAGGTGATTGTTTGAGATATATTAACCTTTGAAAATGGATTATATTTTTTATTGAAATAACTTGAGATAATTTTATATGAGATGGTTGTATACAGTAGCATGATTACAATGTCATATATATTTTATTGATTGGTAGGGTACTTGATGACTGTAAATTAAATTCTTATTATTCAAACACTATTGAAAAATGGTATTTATCTTAGTTTACTATAGTGGATTATAATGTTGTGTTGTGTTATTAATACCATTATGACTATTCTTTATGATTCACATAATAATAGTTATTAAAAATAGTCTGATTATATTGTAATTCATAACGGGTTTTTCTAGGTTATAGTTAAATTCATATATATTGGTCTTGACCTAGTTATTCTACAATACTAATAGGGGTTGGAACATTTATGCTGATATAACTATACATAGTTTTTTTTCTAGTTTTTTTATTATACCTTGGACTTGTGTTATGGTTTGACTCATTATGTTACATTTATATAGATATTTTGGGTTGGTTTTGAAGAAGGTTAATGGTTATATTTTATAAATTATTTTTTTAATAATAGTTTTTATATTGTTTTTTCATGCACTTGCTATGAGACTAGTTTTGGATTGACCTGATGGAGCGGACCTATTGATTTTTATCCACACACTATGGTGGACTCCTCATGTGTTAATCATGTTTTAATAATAACAAATCTCATTACTGTTAATTAATCTTGATCTTCAGTGCACATCTTGCTAATGCTCTTCAAACTCAACAATAGGTGCATATCGTGTTTTTATAATAACAAATCTTATGGATGTTAATTACTCTTTACATGTTTTATGCATAATTACAATTCTCTCATATATTATCTATAATGAGTAACCTTAACTCATATTCTGCATATCACTGTCTTAGTCCAAATACAATTTTTTTTTTCTAAGTAAGGACTCACCGAGACCAGACACCGTGAAGGACTCACCGTGACCAGACATCGTGAAGGACTCACCGTGACCAGACACCGTGAAGGACTCACCATGACCAGACACTGTGAAGGACTCACCGTGACCAGACACCATGAAGGACTCACCGTGACCAGACACCGTGAAGGACAAACTGTGACCAGACACCTTGAACAAACACCGTTTCATGATCACTGTGACACCATTTCTTAAGATTTTGTCAATATTATTTTAAATAATTCTAACAGTCATATTTGTTGTTTTTAATGTAATTAATGTTATTTAGTGTTAGTTGTTGGATTTACAGGAAACCGTATCTCGTACCTATGAGAAGGGAATCATTCCTACTGCCAGAACTCGTGGAATATAAAGAAAATTGATCTGCATTAGAGAGTGTACGTTCTTGACACATCTCGACACATATACTATAATACATGTGAGCTCTGTACTGAACAAAAGAACAATCCGGAGCATAACTGTGAAGAACACATTGCATGATTCTCAAAGAAGTTCCATACATGAAATCTTATATTTGTGAAGAACACACGATGAATCAAGAGATCATTCTCACTCCTGTAGAAGACAAGATGAACTACGACACTCTGTTTTTCAATAGAAAAACCAGAGAAGGAATTAGAAGCACTCTTGCTGAATCCAACGAGTCCTGAGCTGCATTGATAATCACTAGAGCTTTATAAACTCTTATCTATCTTCTCTATGTGATTTATTTATTAACTTTCGAGAAGTGTTTTGTACTCTGTATTTCTTATACACACACTATATCCTACACTGAACTGGAGGATATCAAAATCCTCACTCCAAATCTCTTATCACTTGTTTACCCACGTCAACTGTTAAAGAGGTGCTTGTGTTGCCTGGTCTTTGCTTTGTTCTCCATGTAGAACAGTGGTAGAGGTCCCTGTGTGGCCTGGACAGTTTTGTAAGCTATTGTTAACCCCGATCCAAGGTGTGGATCAAATTTATATAAATTTGAGAGGACTAAGTCTCAGCTTGAGACTGAACCTCTTGTTATATCTGCTCTTCATCTTTTATTTATGTTTAATGTATATGACATATATTATATTTATTCCGCTGCTATTACGTTAAAATACAAAATTAAATTGAAGCTACTTTTATAGTTAGATTAGCAAGTGTTTACACTTTTTGTAAATCAGTAGATTAGTTTCAAAAGTTAGTTTGATCTTGTGGTTAAACTAACTGAGACCTAATCAATCTTTGAGAAGCTAAGTGAACATTTACAATCTGTATAAATTCACTACAGTTTAAATTATTTTAAAAATTGGGGGATTTTAACTAGACAATGTTTTAACATAAATTTTAATTGGAACTCAATTCACGCCCCCCTCTTGAGTTTCCACTCCGACCAACATTTGGAATCAAAGGATTATTTAAATATTTTCTAAAGTACTATGTTTTTCAACTGTGATTTTAGTTTCATCTCTAAAGATCTTAAATTTCTGTTAGTTTTAAACTTTTTCTCTTTAAAATTGTCTTTCTAAAATCTAGTTATGGATAATAGACTAGAGGGTGCTGCTACTAACATGACACCTTTCTTCAATGGTACCAACTATGCCCAATGGAAGCTTAAAATGAAAATTCATTTAGAAAGCATAGGTTTTGATATATGGACTTCCATAGAATTAGAATATAAACTTCCCACTACTGCTAAATCTACTTGGGATGAACCTACAAAGACTGCTTACAATAATAATTGTAAATCAATGAATTCCCTACATTTTGCTTTAGGAGATAAAGAGTTTAACAGAATTTCTGCTTGTAAAACTACTTTTGAAATTTGGGATACCTTAGATGTTTCTCATGAAGGAACAACCAATGTTAAGGAAATGAGATTAAATACTTAAACTATTAAATCTGATAATTTTAAAATGAAAACTGATGAAACTATTTCTGACATGTATCTTAGGTTTAATGAGATAGTCATCACAATGAATTCACTTGGAAAATCTGTTCCAGCAAAGGAACAAATTGTGAGAATCTTGAGATGTTTACCAGACCGATGGAGAGTCACATCTGTTTCAATCAGAGAGTCATGTGACATTACTGCTCTACCTATTAAAGAACTCATTGGTAAGATTATGATGTATGAGGAAGAACTCAAGGTAAACAAAGAAGAAGAAGATGAACCTAGAAGAAAGTTTGTTGCTTTCAAATCTTCAACTTCAAAGGACAAGGATAAGGAGAAACTTCACGTTGTAAACGAGAGTTCAAGCTGTGAAGATAGTGAAAGTGCTTCTGATAGTGATGCTGAAATGTCTCACATTTCCTGAAGGTTTAAGAAGTTTTATAGGAAGAAGAAGTTTTTCAGAAAATCAAATTACAAAGGAATGTATGACAATAAGGAACATTGGAAGAAGGATTGGAAAAAGGTAGATAAAAGTAATGAAGTTGTATGTTATGAGTGCAAAATGAAAGGACATATTAAAGCAGACATCCCAAAGCTCAAATTCAAGAAGAAATATGATTACAAGGACAGTAAGTACAAAAAGGCTATGAAGGCTACTTGGAGTGCATGTGAGGATAGCTCCACTAAATCTGATGTTTCTGAAACTGAACACAGAAATAAGGAAAACATGTGTTTTATGACAAACACTTCTGAGGTAATGGCTGAAACTCCTGCTTTAAATTTTTATTATTATGAAGATGATACTGACTCTGATAACATGTAAAAATCTGAACTATTTGAATATTTTGATATGTTAGAAGAAACCTGTATTGAGATGAGAGACAAATACAAAGGTTTAAATAAACCCTATGCTTTAACTATTAAACATAAATCTGATCATGATATTGAAATGGAAAATAATGCTCAGTTACTTAATGAAAACACTAAACTGAAATTATCTAATGAGAAACTCAAAAAGGATTTAGAGAAATTCACAAATGGAAAGGATACACTAACTCAAATTCTAGGAAAGCAAGTTGCACCAAAATACACAACTGGAATAGGCTACAAACCTGGATAGAGACAGTTTACTAAGAATAGATTTATTCCTAAATCTGGATAGATTACTGCTAATTCTAGTTCTGGATATTTATATGCTTTAACTAGTTATATTCATTGTTATGGATCTAATAAGGTTTATCTTTTAAAGTTTGTTGATTCTATAACTTTCATCAAACCCATAAGAAAAATTTGGGTACCAAAAGCTTTGATTGCTAACCTGTCTGGACCAAAAAAGATATGGGCACCAAAATCATTTCCTATCTAAATCTGTTTTGTAGGAAACCTGCTTAAAGATCTTCTGTAGGAAGAACTGGTACTTGGATAGTGGATGTTCAAGACATATGTCTGAATACTTCTCATGCTTTAAAATCTTAGTCAGGATTGATGGAGGTTTTGTCACCTTTAGCGATAATTCTAAAGGGAAAATCATCAGCTTAGGCCAGATTGGTAACACTAACTCAGTATTAATTTCTAAAGTTTTATTTGTTGATGGACTTAAATATAATCTGCTAAGTATTTCTCAGTTATGTGATGATGGTTTTAATGTTAAATTTAAAATGATTCATGCAATGTTTTTAATTATAAATATGCTTTAGTATTTTCTTCCCTGTGAAATGAAAATGTTTATGCTGTTGATTTAAATTCTTTAGCTAAGCAGAATATTACTTGTTTAAATGATTTTCATAAAGAGTCTTGGCTTTGGCACAGAAGATTAGGACACTGCAATATACACTCTCTTAGAAAACTTACTAGAAAGAACTTAGTTAGAGACCTACCCAAACTTGAGTTTCCAAATGACAAAGTTTGTAATCCCTGTCAAAAGGGAAAGAAACATAAAGTTTCTTTCAAATCAAAGAAAAAAGTGTCAACTTCTCAACCTCTTGAGTTGGTTCACATGGATTTATTTTGACCATCTAGAGTTTCTAGTTTAAATGGGAAGCACTATGTCTATGTCTTAGTAGATGACTTTTCTAGATATACTTGGGTATATTTTCTATCTCACAAAAGTGAAGCTTGTTCTTACTTTTTCAAATACTCCAAATCTGTAGAAAACCTTAGTGGACATAAGATTAAAACTTTGAGAAGTGATCATGGCCATGAATTTGAGAATCATGAATTTGAATCTTACTTCTCTCACAATGGCTATAGTCACAATTTCTCTGCCCCTAGAACACCCCAAAAAAAAATGGTGTAGTAGAAAGAAGGAATAGAACTATGCAAGAAATTTCTAGAACTATGATTAATGAGTATGACCTACCTGTTTATTTTTGGGCTGAAGCTATAAATACAGCTTGTTATGTTATCAATAGAGTCTTAATCAGACCAGTTCTTAAGAGGACCCCTTATGAGTTGTGGAACCATAGGAAACCTAAAGTTAACTACTTCAAAGTCTTTAGCTGCAAAGTATTTATTCTTAATACCAAAGATAATTTTGACAACTTTTCATCCAAGAGTGATGAATGAATTTTCCTAGGTTATTCTATCTCCAGTAAAGCCTATAGAGTTTTCAATAAGAGAACCAAGTGTGTGGAAGAAACTGTTCACATCAAGTTTGATGAAACTGATACACATGAGCCTAAAACCTCTTTTAAAAATATTGAAGATGATCTCTCTGTTTTGAATCTTAATGATAAAGACAGTGGACCTATAGTTAAAACGTCCAGTTTTGGAAATTTTCCAGAACCTGCTTCTGTTGATTCCCAACCTATTGATAAACCTGAAATTTCTAGCCCTACCTTTACTAGATCAACTAGAATTCTGAAGAATCATCCTTTAGATGCTGTTGTAGGAAATCTTGATAGAGGTACACCGACTAGAGCTTCTCTTAGAAATCAGGTTGAACATCAAGCCTTCTTGTCACAGCTTGAACCTAAAAACATTGATGATGCTATTAATGATGAATTTTGGGTAATTAATATGCAAGAAGAACTCAATCAGTTTGAAAGAAATAAAGTTTGGAATCTTGTTGAAAGGCTTAAGGACACTTTCACAATAGGCACAAAATGGGTGTTTAGAAATAAAGTAGATGAATTCGGAAACATAGATAGAAATAAAACTAGACTGGTTGCACAAGGCTATAGTCAAGAAGAAGGTATTGACTATGAGGAGACTTTTTCTCCAGTAGCCAGATTAGAAGCTATTAGGATTTTACTTGCTTATGATGCACATCTAAATTTCAAACTATATCAAATGGATGTCAAGTGTGCATTCTTAAATTTATATATTGCTGAGGATGTTTTTGTTGAAAAACCACCTGGTTTTTCAAACCCTCATTTTCCAAATCATATTTTCAAATTATCAAAAGCTTTATATGGTTTAGAGCAAGCTCCAAGAGCTTGGTATGATAGATTATGTACTTTTCTAATTTCTAATGGTTTTACAAAAGGAATAGCTGATCCTACTCTTTTTATAAAACAAATTTCTAAAGATGTTTTAGTAGTACAAATTTATGTTTATGATATTATCTTTGGATATTCTAAAAATTCATTATGTACTGAGTTTTCAAAAATGATGCAAAATGAATTTGAAATGATTTTAATGGGTGAACTTAAATTCTTTCTTGGTTTTCAAATTTTTCAAAATGATGATGGAATTATTTTAACTCAAAGTAAATATACTAGAGATATTTTAAAACGTTTTGGATTAGATAGCACAAAAAGTAGTGACACTCCCATGAGTACCACCTGTAAGATGGATCTTGATGAAAATGGTAAATCTATTGATCAAACCACTTATAGAGGAATGATTGGAAGTCTACTCTACCTGACTTCTAGTCATCCTGATATTATGTTTAGTGTGTGTATATGTGATCATTTTCAAGAAAACCCTAATGAGTCACATTTAAATGCTATAAAAAGAATTTTCAAATACCTCTAGCATACTCCCAATTTAGGACTGTTCTATCCCAAAGGACAATCATTTGAACTAGTTAGTTATTATGATGCTGACTTTACTAGATGTAAGCTAGATAGAAAAAGCACCTCTAGAACATGTCATCTTTTAGGCAAGTCACTAGTATCATGGTGTAGTAAGAAACAAATTCTGTTACATTGTCATCTGCATAAGCTAAATACATAGCTGCTGGAAGTTGTTGTGCACAAATTTTGTGGATGAAACACACATTACTAGACTATGGATATCAATTCAGACATGTATCAATAAATTATGACAACACAAGTGCTATTAATATTTCTAAGAATCATGTTTCTCATTCTAGGTCAAAACATATTGATGTAAGACATCACTTTTTGAGGGATCATTATCAAAATGGTGACATCACTTTGGAATTCATTGGTACTAAATATCAACTTGCTGATATATTCTCTAAACCATTAAATTCTGAAAGATTAGACTACATCATACATTATCTTGGTATGATTAATCATAAATTAATATCTTACTATTTCTAAGTTACTGTTTTTATGCTCACGGTCTGACAACTCACTGTCTCACCATGACTATATAAACTGCTCACTATTTCACCATGATGACTATAAACGGTCTCATCGTGATGGCTAGTTTTCTATCTCACCATGACAAGTATGATATTATTTTTATTTTTATTTCATTTTTAACCATATCACGGTAATTTTTATTTCACCGCTATTTGATTTCCCACGTTTGTGTTTTTATGACGTTTGACATTCCCAAATGATAAAACTTAAGGGTTTCATTCGAATCTTTACCCGAATTATCTCCTGAACCTTCTTTTACCTCTCTCCCGAACCTTTAGTGAATGCTAATGATGAAGCGTCCATCATCACCCTTGTCTGAGAAGGGCCGCTCTAAGAAACAAAGGAGGATACCGAGGATAGCGCCCGAAGGACCTCTAAACCCAAACCTGGTAAAACGTACCGTTGTACCTGAAAAAGAGGTTTTCCTTGAACTGTTGCTTTCTAGAAGATCATTAGTTTTGAATGTTTTAAAAGAACAAGGATGACTTGAATGGTTCACTAGATAGAATAGACCGATTTACTTGAGGCTTGAATCTCAATTATATCAGTATGTGAAGTTCTCTTTTAAGTTTGGAGAAAGATTTTTGGTGACCAGCTGGATCAATGGTCAGAAGTTATATTTCTATTCAATGTTGTGGGCTGCATGCCTAAGAATTCCACATGAAGGAGTGTGTGAAGATTACCAAAGAGACCCTCCTCCAACAATTGACATCTTTGACCTAGAAACCGCTTTGGAAAATCTAACTAGAAATGGAACCAAGCGAAGGGCCATAGCTGCTAAACTGGATGGAGGGACAAGAATTTTGTTCAAGATTGTTCAGAATTTGGTTAGTCCAAAAAAGGTGATTTTGCTGTGATGAAGTATCATGATGTGTTCCTGATTCACCTGTTGAAGAATAGCCAAAAGATCAATCTGTGTAAGTATGTTATCAACCATATCTGTGAGATGATCAAAGTAACATCCAAATCCACCTCCCTGTTTTATTCAAGGATGATTTTAGCCATGTTAGTCTCAAAAGGAATGGTTGGACCGAATGAAGAAAAATTAGAGGACTTTGAGTTCTGCCTATCCATTCCTATCATCAAAAGGATGAAGATTAGCTGGAATCCATGGAAAAAGCAATGGGTTGAGGATAGTGATCAACTGTATAAAAAGTTTAATCCCGTTGACTATCCAAGAAGGCCTAAGAACCTAGCTGATCTTGGTTTGGAACCAGATGAAGTGGCTGAGTACTCAGAAGAATAAGAACAAGAAGAAGTAACAGCTGAAGTTCCACCTAGAGAAAAATCTGTAATATCTCCAATGGAAACAGTTCCTGTTGAAGAGGAAAGGTGTGTTATCCCTGCTATTATCCCTGATGAAATACCTCAAGGAGAGGAAGTTTTTGTTGAAAAGGAAAGGACTGAGGATCCTTCAGTTGTTCTTCATGAGGAAGAAGCTCATACCAATGCTGCAAGGAAATTAGTTTTTCCTAGTTTAGAACTGCAAGCAACCTTTGAGGAAGTTTTTGTTGAATAGACTCTTTCTGTTGAGAAAGAAGAAAGTCTGGAAGCTTATCCAGTGGAACAATCGGTTCCTGAGATTATTCTATCTGTTGAAGAAAGAATGGAAATTTCCTTTCAGCTGGCAAGGAAAGAATTTGCTGAAGAGATTAGGGATGATCCTGTGGATCTTGTCCATGTTCCTGAACCTCAAGAATCTGAAAGGGAAGCACAAGTTGAGGGGGAGTAAACTCAAAATATTGATGTAGTGGAAGCTAGATCTGGTGAAGCTTCTCAACCTTCTTTCACTTTCTCTGTACACTCTCGGTATGAGTTCCCATGCTTTTATGATGTGAATGAGTCACAACAAGTAACTGCAACTGGAATGGATCTTTCTTCTCTATTTCAACTGAAGTCCTTAGCTCATTCAAAACCAGAATTAGATCCCCAACCTCAATCTGGATCAGAATCTAAATCTGAAGATGACTCTGACCCTCAACTTGAATCTGAGCCTCTAGCTTTTCCTGCATCCTTACCTGAGGTTCATTCCTTTGTAACCAAAGATGATCTGAAAGCTTTTGGAGAGACTTTTTTAGTTGGTTTTGAGAAAATTGTATCTTCTCAACCTCACCAAGTGACTCAATTAGTCAAGAAGATGCATCAATTCTCTTGGAAAATATTATCCTGCATATTCAACCAAGGATGATCCGAGAAATTCAAGAAGTTCAAGTAGAGAATAAGCTACTGAGTGCTGATGTTGCAAATATGAAAAGTATGGTAGCAAATCTGCAGAATGAGCTATCTGTGAGATCAGAGCCTGCTCCTGTTTCTTCCCCTGAACCTGCTACTGTTTCACCTGAGTCTTCTGATTCCCTCCTTACCAGGGAGATTGTGTCTCAAGTTCATCCTTACCTTATATATTTTGATGAAAATATTGGAAAAAGGCACACAAAAATGATGGAATGCATGAGAGAGCTTGTGGAAACTCTAAATAAGCTTACAAATGAATACACTGGATGTCTGCAAAAAGTTCTGAAACAGATCAAAGTTCTAACTGAAGCTGTCAAGGATTCACCTGCTTCTGGTCAGACCTCCACACCTGCTTTGGATGATTCTTTGCTGAGATCTTTAATTAAAGAAGAATTACCGAATGCCTTCAGGGGCTTGGATCTATCCTCTTTGTCAGAAGTAAGTAAGAACAGTGATATAGTATTGGACTTGGTTAGGATCCATTCAAAGATAGCCAATGATGCTCAATAAGAGATCTCCAAGAAAATAGATTTGTATCTTTCCCAGATTTTCTCTAAAAGTGACATGACAAATCACTTTAGATATCTTGTGGAAAATCTGAGAATCCCTCTGGTGACTCAAGCTTTTAAAGCTCAAGTTCAGAAACATTCAGAGTTCACCAGATTGTTGGACAGATTTCTGTAGAATAAGGATGATTTTGAAAAGGCTACGCAGTATGGTGGTGAAATCATTACTGATTTCATCAATATTTTGAAGCCTTATCTTCATGTGCAGAGTACTGCTATAGTTGCTCCAGCTGTTGCACCCCTTAGACCTGGACTTCCTGCCTTCGCATCTACTACCATGACAGTTAGTCAAGCCCTTTCTTAGATCCGTCCAGTCATTCTTGACCAACATAAGCCCAGATCTTCTACTGCTCCTACATTGGGTCCATCTATTTTTGAAGGTCTACCCTTACCCTCATTGTCTACCACATCTATGCCTTCTTCTACTTCAACACCATCTCCTGCTGCTGATAAAGGCAAGACAAAAAATGGATCCCTAAAGAGTTTACCAATTGTTTTTATTTTTGATGGGATGTCATTTCTTGTTTACAGTTTTTAATTTTCCTATAATTTGTATTATGAATGATTTGTTTAATGACAATTGCCGAGTTTCATTTCCATTTCTCTACTTTTTGATAATCCCAAAAGGGGGATAAAACCTGCAATAGTCTAAATGGGGGAGAAAAACCTGTAACTATCTATTCTATAATGTTTTGGCTATGCTAGTATATTTAATATTACATATCTTTTATATTCTTCCTATATATGATTTGTGATCATCAAAAAGGGGGATATTTTTGGACACCTCATGTGTTAATCATGTTTTAATAATCACAAATCTCATTACTATTAATTAATCTTGATCTTCAGTGCACATCTTGCTAATGCTCTTCAAACTCAACAATAGGTGCATATCTTGTTTTTATAATAAAAAATCTTATGGATGTTAATTACTCTTTACATGTTCTATGCATAATTACAATTATCTCATATATTATCTTTAATGAGTAACCTTAACTCATATTCTGCATATCACTATCTTAGTCCAAATACAGATTTTTTTGTCTAAGTAAGGAATCACCATGACTAGACACCGTGAAGGACTCACTGTGACCAGACACCGCGAAGGACTCACCGTGACCAGACACCGTGAAGGACTCACTGTGACCAGACACCATGAAGGACTCACCGTGGCCAGGCACCGTGAAGGACTCACCGTGACCAGACACCGTGAAGGACACACTGCGACCAGACACTGTCACCAGACACCGTTTCATGATCACTATGACACTGTTTCATAAGCTTTTGTCAATATTATTTTAAATAATGCTAACGGTCATATTTGCTGTTTTTAATTTAATTATGGTTATTTAATGTTATTTGTTGGCTTGACAGGAAAACGTATCTCGTACCTATGAGAAAGGGAATCATTCCTACTGCCAGAACTCATGGAATATAAAGAAAATTGAGCTGCATTAGAGAGTGTTCACACTTGACACATCTCGACACATATACTATAATACATGAGAGCTCTGTATTGAACAAAAGAATAATCCGGAGCACAACTGTGAAGAACACATTGCACGATTCTCAAAGAAGTTCCATACATGAAATCCTACATTTCTGAAGAACATAAGTTGAATCAAGAGATCATTCTCACTCCTGTAGAAGATAATCTGAACTACGACACTCTGTTTTTAAACAGAAAAACTAGAGAAGGACTTAGAAGCACTCTTGCTGAATCCAACGAGTCCCGAGCTGTATTGATAATAACTAGAGCTTTCTAAACTCTTATCTATATTCTTTACATTATTTATTTATCAACTTTCGAGCAGTGTGGTGTATTATGTATTTTTTATACACACACTGTATCCTGCACTAAACTGGAGGATATAAAAATCCTCACTCTAAATCTCGTATCACTTGTTTACCCACGTCAACTGTGGAAGAGGTCCTTGTGTGGCCTAGTCTTTGCTTTGTTCTCCACGTAGAACAATGGTAGAGGTCACTGTGTGGCCTAGCCAGTTTTGTAAACTGTTGTTAACCCCGATCCAGGGTGTGGATCAAATTTATATAAATTTGAGAGGACTAAGTCTTATCTTGAGACTGAACCTCTTGTTATATCTTCTCTTCATCTTTTATTTAAGTTTAATGTATACGACATATATTATATTTATTCCACTGCTATTACTTTAAAACAAAAAATTATTTTGAAGCTACTTTGATAGTTAGATTAGCAAGTGTTTACACTTATTGTAAATTAGTAGATTAGTTTCAAAAGTTAGTTTGATCTTGTGGTTAAACTAACTGAGACCTAATCATTCTTTGAGAAGCTAAGTGAACATTTACAATCTGTATAAATTCACTAAAATTTAACTTATTTTAAAAATCATTGGATTTTAACTAGACAATGTTTTAACAAAAATTTTAATTGGAACTCAATTCACCCCCCCCTCTTGAGTGTCCACTCCGACCAAAAAACTATTTGGGCCACCATTTGATACCTAAGAAGATGACATGGATATAGGTTAAGACTTGGAAAAAGGTATTTTTTCATTATTTTTATTACTACATGGGTAAGATATTAGAGACATGAACTACCAAGGATTCCAGACTATGGTGTTTTAAGTAATTTATGTCATCATTTTATATTATCTATATAAATCCACTATTGAATTTTATTAACATTTAATTTGGACAATAAGTAGTTCATTATTATTTATTTTACTTGGTTCAACCATTTTCATATAGTTGTATGATCCCTTATTTCGTCTATTTACATTAATCCAATATTATTTAATTTCCACTCTATTGTAACTCTATACTTGTGGGTATATTCTCTCAACTATTTTACCTACACCTCTATTATTAGTCGGTAGCCTATAGAGTTGGTTGAGTCACTCATGAGGTTCATTAAGCTTATTGGTTTTTCACACGTGAGAGTTCTAGTTTGGGGGATGTTACAATGTTTTATCAATGGCTCAGGTTATATATTCTATTACATTACGGGTTGAGAACGGTGTAAAGGAAACTAGTTTGTGTCTTGATAATGTAATGAGATTTTGTGTGGGAGTTGGTATCCCATGTATGGGGGGAAAGCTAACTGCAAAGGGGTGGGATTATTGTTCATTATGTTCACTTGTTATAGTTGATGTAATTTCATAATCGTTGATTCAAATACTGTGTGATGTTAATTTTTTCTTAATATTTATATGTGTGTATTGGTATAAAATGAGATTCTAAAAATTAATCATGATAGGCACGCAAGGATATATATTCATATGAATTATTCTTTATTAGGGCATATTTATTTAATTATATATATTTTAATGTATATATTATGAAATGAGATCACTGTTATATGTAATTAATGAAATGAACGAACTGTTATGTCATATCCAATTCACTTTTTCAGACATATCTAGATAGACCATAAAATAATCATTCTTTATTGTTTTCACCGGTTGAGGTTATCCTTGTTGTTATGTACTGTTCTAAAGAGTGTATTTCTATTGAAATGAAAATTCATCACCACCATATTAGAAATGGAGAAATCTATAGCAATTTAGGATCTTATGGTCATTCTGCTACATGATAGCTTCTTGAGAGTCACACAATCCATGTAACTGGATATTTGTTTCACTATATCATTGAGGTTTTATATTATAATAGATATTCTGCTGTAAAATCAAACTACATTCACTAGGGTGGGATTCTCCATGAAGTATAGTTTTAGATTGATTCATTCCAGATGATCTTCAAGAACATAAATTAAACCATATATCAATAGAGAATCATTATTCATACATTATCGATAAACAAACCATGAATTGGTGGAGAATTATTGGTTAATCCGGGTTGAAAGAGGAGTTATCCTAGATGGAATTTATGGAAATGTTTTTTAGCCACTTCAATCCTGAGTCACTGACTGATGATATGGATCAAAAATTACTGAACGTAACATTGGAGGTAATGTTATTGATTTAAAATGATGGAAATTTAATAGACCATAAGTGATTTTTTCCATTTTAACTAATTATGATATACCAATTGTGATGCATTTCCCAAATGTGCTTCATTATGAGTCAGGTCACATGATTTTTTTTTTCAATTGGGTAGAATTTCATATATGATGAATCAGGATCTCATAATGTAAGGTAATTACAAAGATTACATGAGTAGCATCTTGGATGCTTCAACTGGGTGAATTAGGAGATATTATTTTGATGGAAATAGGTGATTCTATGTCAATAATTTCCAAGGATGTAGTACGAAGAGTAGTATGGGAAACTATTAGAAAATATAATGCCATGTTTCATTGTAGCACTATTAGTGTAGATTTTTTTCCATATGTGGACCTAGTGGTTGTACCATTCAATGGAGGGTCAGGATTGGGGTTGGTAGGGTCACATGTAGAGGTTCTGTAAGAGTGTGTATCAAAATAATAGGTGATGGGGATCAATAAATATACCAGAGTCTGGGAAGGAATTAGTTATCCCTAGTAGATTTTTATCCCTTATTATATTGGTAGTTGGAGTTCCACTAGACATTTAGTTCAAGGAAGGGCCATGGTACCCTAGCGTCAGAGCAGTATTACCCAGAATAGGTAATAACACAAACGAGTACAACTGTAGCCAATGGTAGTGGGTAATGTTAGCTACATGCTATGAATTCAACTATAATTAACTTTTATATAGGGCCCTCTACCATCATAGTTATAGTTCCTGTATCATGAAACATGTCTTTTGTTTTTTAAGATATACTAGCATATAAATTTTCATATCTAATAATTTTTATAATGTTCTTGTTTTTTTTTGAAATCATGGATTCTATTAGGAGCCCTAATATGCAATTGGGAGTGAAATTAGTGGCTATCAAATGCCTAAAGTAGTTTTCTCTTTACATTGGTGGTTATAGATTCTTTTGGGGACTATTTTTGCTCCAAATGAATGATATATACATTACTTTTTGTATGTATTGGTTATTTTTTAAAAAAGATCATATCAACTTTTACGGTAGGTGAGTTACCATTCTATCTCCAGAAGGGGGATATATTTTCACCAGTGTGAGTGGAATCTTTTGGTAGTTCTTATTGGACTAAATTAGTATATATTGGATTAACTCATTGATCATATTGAAGGATATCATATTCATTATCATGGAATGTAGAATGATACATTTCCACTAAGGGAAAAACATTTTTAGGATGTATTTTCAAATTAGTTCCATAGTATACCTCCTAAATTGGTGATTGTGTTCCTCATCAAGTTACTGTCAGAAGCATATCTATTTTCTATTCATCTATATATGATATCACTAAAATAACTCTAGTAATTGTTGTTTCATTACGGTGAAATTAATTCTTAGGGTTTCATATGGCCTATTATGTCACCTTGAGTATCTCTCAGGCATTTCACTAGGAATACTAATGTGATTTTCCACATATATGTTGAACATTTGATATTGAACCAGCTGATAGATAGGACTGTTATCCCCGTAAATGAATTGTTTATCTCTTCAAATAGATGAGAGGTTCTTGGATTTTTTCATGATTTGTTCGAGAAGAGGGTTTCACCAGGTAAGAGTGAAACCACTAGACATATCTCAAAAATCTTTTAATAAAATCATTATCTTTTATGAGCTTTTGGTGACGTCATTCATTCTGATGAACGCACCAGTGGTATTCATGGCTCTAATGAAATGGATCGGTCATCCTATCTTGGATCCATTTTTTCTTGTTTTCACCATAAACATGTTAGTTTACTCTAAATCAGTATAATGTCATGCACAATATCATTTGATCATATTGAGTGCATTAAGATATTATTTTCTCAACCCAAATCTAACTAGATGAAAATTTTAGATTTATAAATTTATCTTTTTTAATTGGGTCATGTAAACTCAGAGGATGGAGAGTTTGTGGAATATGATAAGGTTATAACCCCAAAATATTCAAAGATTCCCAATAATGTATTCAATACTATTGTCATTTGTGGTTTAGAATTATATTATGGGTGATAAATCCAAGACTTCAACTATTTGGAATCATTAATTTTTGGGATAACAATGAAAGGTGTAATGTATGATTGGTAGGATTCATGTGATATATATTTTAAGAAGATGAAGGGATGTTTGAAATGATAATTAATCTTAATCATACCTATATTTGATAATTCATATACCATGTACAATAATGCATCTAGTATTTGACTAAGATTAGTTTTGAGGTTCGATGATTGAGCGAGTTCTTATGGCTTATGAAAGATAAGACCGTATTAGAGTTTTTATCCAAATCAATATATGGAGTTAGTTGTGGTGGAACATGCCTTTATATTCTAGAGAAACATTCTTTTAAGTGAGTTTATTTTGGTGTTAAAAGACATCAAGATCCAAAAGTTCATTTTTTCTCAGCGGGGCCTTAACCTTTTTCATATGATGTGGATAGAGTATATGTAGTCTTTTGATATAGAGATGTAATATAACCCGTGAAAGTGTTAAATAATCACCAATTACTTGATCAGAAATACACATATGGAGGGGTGAGGCTATATTTTATTGATTGGATGATTATGAAAATCATTTTAGAATTCACGAATATTTTTAGGAGCCTATAGTGTGGGTAAATCTAACCCCAAAAACTATTATATCTATGATTTTTGATGTATAAAGGCATAGAGGTTATATGATATGGAGGGATTAGATATGAGGGATGGCGTATATTATGGGAGGACACCAATATGTTTTTCTCTTGGAATTATAAATTTTCTTCTTTTTCATTTGTGATTATGGGTCCATATAGATTTGCGAGACGTGATGATAAGAGAATTTTATAATTCTATATTGGTGGTATATCAAATTATGAAGATTTAATGTGATTTAAGTAAAAATTAATGGTGATAATGGATGAAGAAGGAGATAATGGTATTCTTAGGGATATATGTGACATCCCGAAACTGGGTTTCAGTCACAGTTTCCCCATGCCCAGTTGACCACATGGCCTCTTGCATATCTCCCATAACGACCGAGGATATTGACTAGTAGTGATGGAATATGTTGTGTCAATAGGTATATTGTTACCATATTACTAGAGAGTTCCACATAAAAAAACTAGTAAAATAAAATAATCAAAATATGAACAGATTGAACAATTGGAGAAGATGGGAATATTACATATTATATGAAACTGATAATAATACATCGAATCTCGTGATAATGTATTTTATTTTTATAGTGAAATATAAAACATTTATATAAGGTATAATGCATTATAACTATACAAAATATGAAAAAAATAATTCAAAAACAATCCATGCATCCTAAGGTCCATCTTGACCATCATCTACTCTTCTCCATTCTAATGGGAGAACGAAATATGGTGTCCGGAGCATGACACTTCCAATTATCAACACTTTTATACATGTAATATTCTTGGTTACCAATGGATTCCCATATAATATATTAGATAAATTATTGAAGTCCACAACAATTTATTTCTTTAACATCTATTCTATGAAATATAATCTAAAACAGTGCGTAGTTATGTATATATTAATTTCAAGTAGTAAATAAATGTAAATAAACAGATAACTACTTCAGCCCTAAATAGTTTTTGAATATATAACCAATCCATTTATTAATTATGTTCTAGTTTATATATGTATGTCAAATGAGTGATAACTATCATTGACATCATGCCATGATAGTAATAATACATGATCTCAGATATAATAACGAATCCATAATGATAATAATAAAAAGTTTCTAAGGTTTTAACCAAGGAATCAATCACCTCATGTTTTCATTTAACTCAATAATAATATGTATCCTAGCGAAATGGAAGTATTGTAATACATGTGTAATCACCTAAGGAATTCCCAAATAACATAATTCTAAAATATTCTAATGAATTCATCAAAGCTAAAATGATAAAGTAATTACTAGGATTATTGGTGTATCCAAGCTGCCACATGTTAGTAGACGTCATCCTTGATCAAATTTATGTATATTAGGTATCCTATAATGACAATGGAGGGGTCATATTGTATCATATAAGGCATCCACTGACATAAATATACCGGGTTCAATGGTGGATATAAACCATGGAAATCGGTATACCTAAATCAGAATAGAATCCACAAGTGCACATGAACATCCCTCAGGAATCCAAGGATGTATGATGTCTGACCAATCCTATTAATATGTAAAGGTCCATATGAAATATGAACCATATAAATGATTAAACAATTAATTAGGTCTTATAATACACATTTTGTTTAAAAAGTCATTTGGTTTAAGCAACTTATGTTCATTAGCATGACAAGGATAATAGAGAATTCGATGATTTTATTCATTAGTCACATTTCATTTATTGGATTCACTATTTTACCTTTAATTAAAATTATATGGTGGGATAAAGATGTTCAACCATATGGAAATCATTTATAATAAAGAAGGCCAAGGGATACCCATAATATACTTTCTAATTAACAATTTATACATTGATTAATTAACAAGAACACTTACCTTATATGGGTCCTGTGATATATTCTCATGTAATATCCATTAAAAATTCATATATTTATTTAAACAGTTACCTATATAAATTTCAATTCAAAGAACACCCAAACTATGGGACAAATATCCTTAAAAAGTTACTAAAATCATTATTATGGAAAAAATCCCTATATGTGGTGACTAGTGTTGAGGTCATAAACAGTAATGATGGAAAAAAATGTTACAAGGATCTTAGAATATTATTATAATGACTATTATAAACTCACATGAATTAAATTGTCTACACCTGATGAAATAGATCTGTACACAACTACCACAATTTATAAAATGTTGAATATTGATCGATGAGTCAAAGATAGCCTATCATAGCCCTGTAACACCCTCCTAGTCTAGAATAAACCATTATTTTTTCCTAGAATAGATGAAATATGAATAATAGATCAATTCAAAAAAAAGAGGGAATATAATCCTATATGAAGACATCATCTCTGATAAGAAAAACAATGATCAATGGAGCTAAATTTCTGAAACAATTATAGGCGCACATCCAATATGAGAGAGAGGTCTGAAATCCGATTCTGAATCGTAATGAAAAACCAAATCCCAAGTGTTGGCTTAAGGGGGATTACTACATGAGAAAGAGGGTAAAGGATAGATCAATTTGGAAATTAGAGGCCCTGCCTCCTATTTTTAGAAAATAATCATAAGAATTTACATGATGTGAAAATTATTTAAATTCAATATAAATTTATTTATATTTTCAATGGTAAAAATCATATACTCAACATTAATTCTTATTCCTAAAAATTAAATGTTTGGAAACTGATACACAACATTTATTCCAATTACAGGGCATGTAATTTTCCTGCATCCAACATACATCCCACATTTCCACTATTCTTATAATAAACCCCAACCATCTTAAAGGTGTTGTTTCAAGTTCAAGCTAAAAGAGAAACATAAAATTTTCTAAATAAAAATAAAAAAGATTTTTTCCTGATATTAACCTATGTTATTAAACTCTTACCCATTAAGGAACTCATCCCTGAGTTTACCTTCCAAGGAAAAAAACACTTTCTGAGAACAACATTAGCCACTAGTTGTGTACATCAACCTCTACATCGTAATTATCATACCAGAAATGGTTTTGATTTCATTGAAGCAATACTAATGGGACATACCCTCTTTGAAAATTCATCATTATACAGTAAATGGTACGTATGGGATACTTATTAATATAAGAGTCATTATCTTACTCAACCTCCTTAGGAAAAAAATGAGATGAGACAGAATGATAATGATGAAATTGTAAAATATAGAAGATTTGAAGCAGTAATGGAAGCTACGAGGTAATAAAAATCAATATCCTACTATCCTGACTCTCTCCATAATCTCAAACATTCAAAAAAAATTAGTGACAACTTCCCTTGCCTCCTTAACTTTATATTCCCAAAACTAGGTGATCCACAAAGGAATACATGATCCCCAACCTCTTACTACATATGTCGTTGATGAAGATCAACATAAGATTTCTATATAGACAGAGTAGTATTAATATAATTTCATATCATCTGAATATACTCTTATGTCTCCTTAATGATATGATGAAATAATTGGGCTTCCTCTCCTGCCTCATGGTCACAAATTGTTGAACATCATGACCTATCATAAAAGGCCTCAAAAGGATCCATCTGAATTGTCAACTAAAATATATTTTTATTAGAGAACAATATGAGAGGGATATGAATCTCTCAAAAACCAATAATATAGATGAGTTATCCTTAGATCATGTCCCCTAAGACCTTTATTATAATTAACGGAACATTTATATATAAAATTCCACGTGTGAAATAATTAAATGTCTTATTGTGTAAAATGTTTATAGAAAACACATGCACTCATTTAGTTTTATAATATACTATAAAATTTAAATAACTATTAAAAATCTTGAGAATTTATAAAATAGACATTGAATAGTGATCACATGATGAGTTTAAATATTGGGTTTTAGAAAACCCAACACAGAAAAAGAGGTGATGGCCTGAACAAGTAGGATTATACCTTATGAAGGCCAGTTATTGGTACTTCATATGGGGGATATGAAAACTAGTCTTTTCCCATGACCAATCCAAATCAGAGATCCAGAAAGTTATGGTTGAGTGAAACTGTTTCTGGGATATGTTCAAGATTGTGGAGATCATGACCCAAACCATATGTATAGAACCACCCCATGAAAGTCTCATTATCAAAGAACATATCCTTTATGTTTTTTATGGTGCATTAATGGAATATACATCAATACCATGATAATATTAATATGTATGTCATATTTTCATTATAATAATTTTCATATTTTCTAATTATAAATTTTTTATAAATGATTTTGATTTTTATAAAACAAAAAACAAATATAATTTCTAATATGTATTCAATTAAAATTAAAAATAATAATGATTTTTTGAAATAAATAAGATTATAAAATTATCATTAAATAATATTTATTATGTATAAATAATCATATCATTTTTATGAAGTCAAATGTAATTTTTATAATGGTTCGAAAACAGTTATCTTAAAAAATAGAACATTTTTGAAAAAATGTTTTTTATTATTTTAAAAGTGAAAATTAAAATATTTATAAAATTATATTTATTAAATGAATATTATTTTTGGAATCAAAACATCAAAATTTTCTAATGGTGAATTTTTCATTATTTTATGAGATAGTCAATTCTGTAGTGATAATTAAATATTATATAAATTCACATTGTGTATAATAACATCATAATGGCCTAAAAGTGATCTAATAATTACTATAAAGGATATCCAAGGGAAAATATATGTATTCCCTTAAAAATAATTTTTTTATATTCATTTTTCTAATTTTATATAGCCTTTATGAATCCTCTAAAATAATTAATATATTTTAATGTTTAAAATCAGTTCATCAAGAGTATGGATATTTACCACAAAATAAAGAAGATTATTAAATTAATTTAATCCCATGGACTTATAAAATAATAAACATCACTCCCATTTTTTATAAGATATTGTAAAACTATTTTCAGGTTTTTTTTTGGTTATTTTAATATATAGTTTCCAAATCCTATTTTTGTGATATGATACAGAATTCCACACACATTTCCTTTATGAAACCACCTAAGATCCAATTAATCATCACTAAAAATACATGGAGAACATCATTACTCTTACCTAAAATCTCTAGAGTCCTCCCAATATTCCCCAAGCACTCAAGAATACCCTCCCAAGCATTTGGAGTAATAGTCTTAAGGAAAGTGATTCTCCAATTTACATCTATATTTAAGTATATTTGTTATCTTATTTCTAATACTTCTAATTACAAATGCTGGTAAAACAACTTCAATGTCCTTATTAGTACCCATTTTATATAAATTATATGAGATACTACTTTCTATCTAATTAACCATTTTATGAATTTTTATGTGATATCGTTATGCTACCGATATTTCAACATGATTTTCCCCGAAGAAACAATTTTGTGTTGAATACCATAAGTATTATCTATCAAGGGTGTTCAAGTTTATATTGTTATAAATATTTTCGATGGGAATTAAACATATTTATTCAACACTCTTAGATCATGGAATAAAATTTTATGATTAATGAATACTTTTTATAATATCAATGTTGCACACATAAGCATGGAAATTTAATGGAAGTGATGGGTTGTCTGAGAATTGTATATAATTACAATGCATTGGGTAATGTTTATTCTCATGAGGCATCATGTTGGAATACGATGTAAACCTCATTCCATTATGGGACTTTTTTTCACCAGGATTTCATAGTAGTAATCCTTGACTTATGTTTATGATGTAGTGTTTTATGTTGTTGCAACATTTCCTGTGTTTCCATTATGATTATCATGTTACATCATTTATCATTATTAATTTTTATTATTCATACATATTTTTCTTCATTATATACATTCCTATTATTTACTATGTTTTTTTCTCTTCATGAATTTCAATGTTTATTCCCTTACATGTATTAATAGATTACCGATTTCTTATCTATGTTTCCTAGTTTTCCCGTGCAGTTTTATGTGAGATCATGTTAATAATGTTTTCAACAAGGATAAGTATTTTAATGTTTTAAATTGTTATGTAATGTAACTAATTCCCAAATAAAATAGACTTCTTAATCATCCATGTTTTATTAAGTGAAACCTTATGTAATAAAGAATGTATTAATGAGAAATAAAGAGAAGGATGATTATAGTGGGTATCAAATAAAAAATTTAGTTATTTTTTGGATTATGATTAGAAAACTATAGTTAAACCCTTAGGGAAATATAATAAGTTTAATAAAACATCCCAAAATTTCGTTAAATATTTATTATGTGTTTTATCATGAAATTACATCCATATCTGGAAACTACATGTGGATTTCGATCATGTAAAATGTACATTGGGGTAAAAACTAAAAAACAAAACATTAAGATAGACACAACCAGAAACTAGTTCATGAAAAAGGGCCTTTCTATAGACCTAGTTTAATACACATAGGTGATTTTCCTCCCAAAATTCATATTATCATTTTGAATTATTATTATGGGAAAAAATTCATATCATAATATAGGTTAGGAAATAAATCAGGGAAAATATTGATTGTTTCTTTGAAATTCATATGTTAGGGAAATACATGTAATTTATATGTTGTAACTTTAATTTCATTGTATTCACTTTTATTCATTTATTAGTTTAAAAATAATCATCAATAATTTCTTTATTATTCTACATAATTTCAAAAAATACGAGGAATTAGGTAAACAATCAATGTGACAAGATATGTGATGATAATCCAAACAAGATGGCCAACCTGATGAGAGCAGAAATAATAAACATTATGAGGAGAATATCTCAGATGACTCAGGTTAGGAATATAATATTTTATTAGGAGGAGAACCCAAATCCCCTAAGAAATAAAAATTTTCAATTGAAATATTTATGTAATAATGACCTCTAACTTTCAATGAGTCATTTTACACCTTAATCACTGAACAATAGATCAAGTCCATTATGATGAACTTCTCCATCCTTCAATGTTTTTGGCATGGGAAGGTACTACTTCGTGATTATTGTAAGTAGAAAGAATCTTATTAGAGGTTGAAATTGATGTGGAACATGAAGCTTGATGAACAATTTCATGTTTTTGGTTGGAAGGAATTATGGAAAATTTCATTCAATAAGTATATTATTTAGACTCTCTAACTTAAAATGGAATCGTATTTCCTTTCCCCTCAAGTAAGAATATAATGAATCTATGGAGTTATTCTGAGGAAAAGTTCACAATTCATTCACTATATACCTATATATTTGTCATTATCCCCCAATGAATGGTTTTCCACATCTTTGTTGGGATAAAACAGTGTCTACAAAAATCCCTAGTGATCTGAGACTTTGAAATCTATGAGGAAATTATCTTATTTGCCCCAAATGTTGACAGGATGATCATTGAATCTCAAGGGTATCATGGGGAAAAAAAGTGTGAAGTGGAGTTTAATGTTTTTTGATCTGATGGATAAAGATAATAGTGCCAGGAAATTTCAATATCCAACTTTTCAAATCTAAGGAATGAAGAACGGTATAAATTTCAAATGGAGGACAAAGAAATGTTTAGGAGCAGGAAGGGAACCTCACTAGATATTTCTAAAAAGTGATTACCACTAATAAATTGGAGTAAAATAATTATTCATCCATCTTTATGAATATATATTATTGATTAAAATACAAGGAATTATAAAACTATGTAAAATAATGTACTAAGGTAAAGTTTAGTAGACAACCAACAATGTACAAGGAAATACGGGTGATCATGTTCAATCATAACTACTAAGGTGGATCCCAAAAATGAAGAGGTGATCGATATTTTCTTTATCCATTCAAGAATAGTGAAATTAATTTTTGATTATGATTGTATGAATTCATTCATATCATGAATGTTTAGTAGATCTATTCAACACTACCAAAAACCATGAAGTAGAGATGTGTGTGAAAATAGAAAATTTGGTGGAATTTGATGCAATTATAGCCTTGAATTGGATTTCCCTGTATAGAGCCAATATAAATTTCCATAAGAATTAAATTAATCTTTATATTGCTAATTACCCATTGATTCTATATAAGTGAATATAAGAGGTTGAATCTTCTTCATCATCAACATCTAAAGCATGTATATTTTTTCCCTATTATAAATATTATCTAAATAAAATGGTTGATTCTAAATAAAATATAATCATTTTTAAGGCATTACTATTGTGAGGAAATAAACTAATTCCCCCCCAAGGAATTTCCTAATCTTTCTCGTAGTCGGGTGGTTGAATTTTTAGTCGATCTTATACCTGGGGTGGTTCCACTATTCAAGACTCTATATAGAATGGTTTTTATGTAACCCAAGGATATAAAGAAAAATTACATAAGAATCTAGATAATGGGTGTAAGAACCCATACCTTCTTTTCAGGTATATGACCCTTGTTTGATGATTTTCGTGCTTATAATGTTATGAGTGATGAATGAGAGAGTTTGGAGAACATTGAATGAAGTTTTGCAGCAAAGGGGAAATCACATGGGTGGCACATGATTTGACTTACCGTGCGGAAAAACCGTGAGTGGAGGGTCTGTTGAGGCAATGGATAATTCATGGTTAGTGCATTGTTTTTCTAACCGTGTGAGAAAACCTTGCAGGCTCTTAAGTGAGATCCTAAAAAAAGTGTATATCACACGTTTTTGCCTCTAGGTGGATTTTCGTTCCATTTAAATATCCATAACTCAAGATTTGTCTTCTCCCAAGGTCAAATAATGTTCTCCCATCATTCTGTCATCAATCTGAAGGCTTCTTTTGGAGAATCGAATCCATATTCATGAGGGATGTAGATTGTCTTCTTCGTTCTTGTTTGGTTTCAAAGATCTACTTAGATCTACTTCACCTCTTCTCTCGATTTCATATATATACGCCCGTAATGGGTAGATCTATGTGTGTGGATGACAAGTTTGATGAGTTTTGTTCTTGGTCTTATTAGGAGAATATATCTTAGGTGGGTTCTTGGAGAATCAACCCAA
The DNA here is from genome assembly GCA_963277665.1 of Viscum album. Lineage (NCBI taxonomy): Eukaryota > Viridiplantae > Streptophyta > Magnoliopsida > Santalales > Viscaceae > Viscum > Viscum album. Next base: position 1,772,082,540 of record OY728148.1, read on the forward strand.
TTTTTTTTTTGCATTCTTCATTTGTTGGAGTTTTCATCAAAATGTTTTAGGTTGGTGGTTTGTGCCTTTCTGTTGAATGTATTTGAGTTTTATGTGCAAATTTGACTAATACCCATGAATGGGGTATTGCACATTTACCATTTTAGCCTTATTGTTTCTCCTCTATGCTGGTATGCCTGAGTAGATGATTATTGATTGTGAATTGGGTGAATTGTTTTGCTTTGGATGTATTGCCCATGCATGTTTTGCCTCTTTGGAGCTTTGGGTCTTGATCGCCTATTAGGATACTGTTTACTATCCCATGAAAAGTATTGTAGGATGATGAGACTATTGTTCAGTAATTCTATTATGCTGTAGAATGCTAGCCAAGTTGTTCTTGAGGTTTACCATGGCCGATACGTGCTGCTACACTTTCTTGACTTACAAAGGGCCATGAGAACCTGGTGTATAAACCATAGAGATAATGGACGTTTAGGGATTCTCCAAAGTGTATCAATATTTTTACGACGCAAGAACACCGGGGGAATTGATGTTGAGTGCTTCCTCAAAGTGTCTGTTGTTCCTCGACATGGGCCACAGAGTAAATGTGACCTATGTTCTTTTCTAGAGCACCTTTAGTTACGATATGAGACAATAGGGGGAATTGACGGTGAGTTCTTACTCAGAGGGTCTATGCTTATTCTGAACCAGAGGGGCTAGACTGTCTATACGTGCTAGAGGGTTTCTTGTACTTGTTAGGTAGTACCAGAAGAGTTAGATTGAGTGTGCTTCCTAGAGAGTTACCTGTTTTGTTTACCTATTTGTTTAGTTGTTTCTTGATATGGAAACTGTGGATTGTATACTATTGAGTATGTTCTTGTTTACTATATCTTGTACTATTTATTTCTATAAACTCATTGACTAGTATGAACGGATCATGTGGTGGTTGCCCAATGGGATTAGTCCCACACCCTTTTTGGGTCATGCATTTGGGCCCAAACAGATTATATTGTTTTAGGCATATACAAGGGAAAACACCCTTATAATTCAAGTACTTGACATGCTGTGGAGCAGCAGAGCAGGGCACTATGCTTAGGCTTGATATGTGGAGGATCTGATTCCAATTTTCTTTTTGTACGTGTTTTAGTACTATATTTCATCATTTTGGTTTGTTTAGCTGTTTTCCTAGAAAAATGTATCATGCATCATTATATATATGTGCTCCAATTTATTATATCAATTTTCTATGTTTATTTTTGGAATGATATTGTTACTTCTTCTACTCCTGTATGTATTTGTTTACATCCAATGTGTACTCTCCCAATGAGGGAATAGTTTCCCCACCATCACACCCCTGACCCTCGATGCTAGTTGGTAGCCTCTGGAATTCGAGGAAATGCGCTTGAGGCCATGTGACCAACCGGGTACGGGGCACCTCCGGGTGGCTTTAGGAGCCTAAACATTACAATGTGGTATTATAAGATTATTTTCTATTGATTTACTATTTGGATACATTATCTAGGGATAAGAAGGAATATGTATTTGGTATTAATCTGTGACATGGGGTAGCTAACCCATATACAATGGAAATCAAATATACCTCTTTTATTGAAATTTCTTTTCATTTTCCAAGTTTATGGTTGATCTAATTTTCACCATTGGGTGAATCAAATGATTTGTGTTATTACTTTTGATGTTATTGCAGTTTTATTTCTGTCACAACCTGATGAGATGAGGGTATACCATCTCATGCATCATATAGGAAATTGTTAGAAACCACATGTCAAGTATTATTTTCATTCCATTTAGGATGAATTAGTGATTTCATGTTGTTGTGATAAAGGTTGTGTAGAATATGCATGTTGTTCTTATAGATTCTTTGATATAAATACATGTTGTATGATAGGGTACTATTTGTGTAAAGGTTGTCTGATTGAACACAAAACTTTGGTTCTTGAGGTTTTATGGGCCATTATGGACCGGAATTTTGTGGATCATTGACTTTTTTACCTTTTTATAACATGTTTAAGATGCCAAGATTTGATCTGTGTGGAGTATAGGGCCTCGTAGATTGTAATTTTTCACTTTCAATGTTTGTTTTAGTGTTTCTAGGGTTATGGAGTAGTTTTTAAGGATTACTATCTGGAAAAACATAGAATACACTCCGTGTAGTTTTGACTACACACCATGTGTTAATCTATTTGTGAAGAAATAGTTTTTCATAAGTACATGCCATGTACCTTATGTACACGCCATATAGTCCCTAACCAGGTCATAAGCCTTTTGGGAAGAGACACGGGATATGGATTTTCTTGTAGTAACACACTGTGTACCAAAGGAACACTCTATGTAGTGTCAGTCGTGTAGTTAGCCGTGTAACAAACAAAAATGGTCTGTGTTATCCTTTCACATACACACCATGTCTACCATTGAAATTTCGTGTAGCGTGAGTTGTGTGTTAGGTCATGTCACTAACAACACGGGCCAGGTGAAGCTTGTCTAGTACACACCATGTCTACCATGAACACACCCTGTAGTCTTGTCTTAAGAGAGTCGTGTGGCTAAACCGTGTAGAAGGACCCAGGTAGAGAAAGACGATTCAATTACATACCGTGTATTAGGACAACACGTCATGTGGTTTGGTGTTACACAACTAGTTTTGGTAGAAGTACATGACCATGTGAATGAATTAGGGGAACACGTCGTGTAGGGGACATACACGCCGTGTAGTCATGGTTTTCAAAACATGAATACTTTCTTTCTCCCCTTCCCTTCCTATACTTTTAGTTTTCAGTCCTTGATAATATTGATCTAAGGTGGTCATTTGACCTTGCAAGTCATGCCATCGAGATGTCCTCCGATCATGCTCCAGTTGCAGGGTAGTGATCGAATACTAGACATGGCTGACCAGGGGCCACCTTGAGATCCCCTAGTTGTGCCAGCCCTGGCACAATCTATTGTACCTAACTAGGGTGGTGATGCACAATTCAGGGAGGGATTTCTGAGGATAATGAAGACCTTTCACGGATCGCTACCTCCAGCCCCGTCAATGGTTGATTTGATGGTGGTCATCCAATAGCAGAATCCTCCCACTTTCTCGGAGGATGGAGGACCCAAGGCTGCAAATCCAAGGCTAGAAGCCATGCCGACAATCTTTGATCATATATAGACACCTCCAGAAAGGAGGTTCAAGATCGCTACATATATACTTTGGGACTCCACCATGTGGTGGTGGGATGTGATCTAACAGGAAGTATGCCAACATGTTATGGTGTGGGACAATTTCAGCACATCTTCTATGACTACTTCTATCTAGAAACCTTGAGGGCTAATTTAGCCTGAGAGATTATGAGTCTGGAGCAGGGTAATCTTTCGGTTATTGAGTATTCCTACCGCTATACTGAGCTGCAACGCTTCACACCTATTTTAGGAGGTGATCAGTTATTCATGGAATGGAAGTTCAAGGATGGTCTGAGGCTCAACATCTGATCGTAGCTGAACATCTTCCAGTTCACTTCTATCACTTCTATCGTCAACCAGGTGTTGATCATAGAGGGTAATTTGAGGGACTTCAGAGTTGTGAGCCAATGTGACTCGGCATCTGTAGTTAGTATCCCCTACTAATAGTATGAAGTGACACTAGGAGTCTTCGCACAGTGATCCAAGGAGGTGAGACACTTATTTTGGTAGCTAGGTGGGGGGCTACAAGCGTGGGAAGAGTGGGCATATGAGGCCACACTGCCCAAGAGTCCAAGTGGAGTGCCAATAATGTTGCAAGTTCGGTCACCTTCAGTGCTTCTGTCAGATCTTCCAATGAGCTGCTGGTGCCAAGGGTTCTTCTATGACTCCTCATTTGGGAGAATCACCCCCAGTTTCTCTCCAGTAAAGGGACTTCATAGTAATAATTTCCTTTAGTGGTGGATCATTTCAGAGGTGTCTTACTAGAGTACATTTCAGCTTTTCCTCCTGAGCTTGAGGTAGATTTTCAATTGAGCTTATTCCAGGAGCAGCACCAGTTTCCATTGATCCTTATAGGATGGCTGCACAAGAGTTGCAGGAGCTCAAGAAATAGTTGGAGGAGTTGTAGGCAAAGGGTTTCATCTGACCCAGTACTTTTCCTTGGTGTTCGCATGTCTTGTTTGTGGAGAAGGTAGATGGTAACCTTAGGCTTTGAGTGTACTATGGGAAGTTGAACCTGTTGATGGTCAAGAACCGAAATCCCTTTCCAAGGATTGATGATCTATTTGATTAGCTTCGAGGAGCTCGGGTGTTCACATAGAATTATTTGAGGTCTATGTATCATTAATTTCATGTTAGACCATCAGATATACCTCTTACATCCTTCCGGAGGTGGTATGTTCTGTACGAGTGTATGGTTATGCCGTTCAGTCTCAGAATGCACCTGTAGTTTTCATGGAACTGATGAATTGAGAGTTCCATCCATACCTGGATTCTTTCATGGTTGTTTTTGTGGAAAATATCTTCGTGTACTCTCACACTTGACACAACCATGCTACCAATCTTGAGATCATTTTTAGTACACTGTGTAAGCATCATTTATATGCCATTCTCTCAGAGTGAAACTTTTGGATAGATAAGATTCACATTCTGGGTCATATTATCATAGTGGCAGGAGTATTAGTAGACATATAGAAAGTGAGAGTTGTAGTTTCCTAATAGCAGCCGAAGAACGTCTCTAAGGTATGGAGTTTTCTAAGGATGACTGGATACTACAAATGTTTCTTTCAAGACTTTTCGCTCTTAGTAGCACCCCTGACGTGTCTGACTAAGAAGGGTGCAAAGTTCATGTAGTCGGATTCTTGTGAGTCAGCCTTTCAGGATTTAAAAGGGAGGTTCACTTCATCACCAATACTAGTATTTCCAGAGCCGTGAAAGAGCTATATTATTTACTGTGATGCATCAAATATCGGTTTGGGAGTTTTGCTTATGTAGCGAGATTGAGTCATTGCATACGGGTCTCCATAGTTGAGGCCACATGAGAGGAATTGCCTGATACACAATCTTGAGTTGGCAGAAGTTGTCATTCTTTACATAGTTGGAGACATTATCTTTTGGGAGATCATTTTGTGGTTTTCACATACCACAAGAGTCTCAAGTACATCATCAATCTGCATGATCTAAATTTGAGATAGTGGTGGTGGTTATAGTAACTACTGTCCTTTGACTTTGAAATTTCCTACATGCCTAGGAAAGGAAATGCAGTGGATGATGCATTGAGCTTGAGGTCTCATATACAGGTAGTTTAGGAGCCTACAGTGAGTGGAAACTTATGGCTCTTTAATCTGAGATGCATTTGGAGGTGCATGATAGACAAGGGGAAACATTTATTTCTTTTATAGATATTACCTCTAATCATCTGGATTAAATGAAAATGAGGCAACTATCAGATTCAGAAGGCCTAGTCCTATTGGAGAACATGTCTAGAGATGACCCTATCCCTAGATGGACCATAGGCGAGGATGAGACCATGTGTTTCCAAGGGCACGTATGGGTTCCAGCAGACATACGTGAAGAGCTGATGTGGGGTTATCATTCATTAGTTTGGGAAGTTCATCTTGATGTCACCAAAATGTATCATGATCAACACGGTTAGTATTGGTGTCCATGTATGAAGAGAGATGTTTTTGGTTTTGTCATGATGTGTACTACCTGTCAGTAGGTGAAGGCAGAGCATCTGCGACCAGCAGGGCTTATACAGTAGTTACCTATTCCCTAGTGGAAGTTGAATGATGTTGCGATGGACTTTGTGACCAGTTTTCTGAGGTTTCCTCGAGGTAATAACGCATTTTGGGTTGTATTTGAAAGACTCACGAAGGTTTCTCAATTTTTACCGATCAAGGAGACCCTTAGTGTTGATGAGCTAGGACGATTGTAAATATGTGATATTGTACGTCTACATGGAGTTCCATGCTCCATTGATTCATACAGTGATGCTTGTTTTACATCTCAGGTTTGGAAGGGGCTTCATAAGGCTATGGGTACACAGGTACGGTTGAGTATAACTTAACACCTCCAGACAGATGGCCAGTCTGAGCGTATGATTCATGTTATTGAGGACAAGCTCTGAGTATGCATTCTGGATTTTGGATGTTTCTGGGGAATGAATATACCTCTTGTGGAGTTTTCCTACAACAATAGTTTTCAAGAAACTATTCATATAACACCTTATGATGCTTTGTATGGTAGGTCATGTCGATAACCCTTATTTTGACCAGAGGCAGGAGAGGAAGCTATGCTAGGACCTCATCTTGTTCAGGAGACCGCAGAACATATAGAGTTGATTCAGAAGAGGATTAAAACTGCACAGTCTTGACAGAAGTCTTATGCTAATTAGCAGAGACAACCTCTGTAGTTTGAGGTCAGAGATCAGGTTTTTCTATGTGTCACACCGAGGTTAGGTCACATAAGGATTATGAGACTGAGTATTCTTTCACACAGGTACATAAAGACATTTGAGGTGGTGGAGAGATGTGGGTTAGTGTCCTATTGGTTGCAGTTACCTTAGAGGTACTAATCTATGCACGAAATTTTCCACGTCTCTCATCTTCGACGTTACTTTTCAGACATGTCCCATGTTTTCTAACCAGTTGATTTGGAAGTGGACGCATCTTTCGAGCAGCACCCTATCCAGATTTTTGATCAATGTATGAATGTTCTCCATGGCCACTTTGTTCCTCTGGTATGGGTGCTGCTTTAGCAAGGCCGAGTACAAGATGAGACTTGGGAGAGGGAGGCTGATGTATGTTTGTAGTGGTTGGAGCTGTTCAAGTTTTCTTATGCGTTGGCTTGCTTGGAAAATTCGGCAATGAATTTCATTAAGGGGGAATTTTGTAAGGACTTGTACCTTCTTTTTAGTTATATGTCCCTTTTTTGATGCTTTTCATGGTTATAAAGTTAAAGGTGATGAATGAGAGAGTCGTGATAACATTGAATGATGTTTTAAGGAAAAGGGGAAGTCACACGGGCGGCACATGGTTTGTCTAACCATGCAGCCAAACTGTGCATGGAGGGTCTGCCAAGGTAGTGGCTAACGCATGGTTAGTGCACATTTTTTTTAATCGTGTGAGCAAATCGTGCAGGCATATAAGTGATATCCTAAAAAAGTGGATCTCACACATTTTTTCCACTAAGTGGCTCGTTTTTCCTCATATGCATCCATAAATCAGGTTTTCACTTCTCCTAAGGTCAAAGATAGTTCTCCCATCATTTTGGAACCGATCCAAAGGCTTATCTAGGTGAATTGAAGTCAGATTCGTGAGTTATTTAGAAGTTCTTCTTCGTTCTTGTTCGGATTCTTAAATCTACTTAGATATACTTTTCCTCTTCTTTCGATTTCTTTGTTCTATGCCTGTTATGTGTAGATCTAAGTGTGTGGATGACATGTTTGATGAGTTTTGGTCATGGTATTGTTTTGAGAAAAGATCTATGGTGGGTTCTTGGAGAATCAACCATGTTTTCTTATGTGTTATTTGTTTTTTGGGGTTTTCATCAAAAAATTTGAGGTAGGTGTTTTGTGCCTTTCTGTTGAATGTCTTTGAGTTTTATGAGAAAATTTTCCCAATACCCATGAACGGGGTATTACACGATTACCATTTCAACATTATTGTTTCTTTACTATGTTGGTATGCCTAAGTAGATAATTATTGAGTGTGAATAAGGTGAATTGTTGTGCATTCGATGTATTTCCCATGAATGTTTTCCATGTTTGGACCTTTGGGTCTTGATTTCCTGTTAGGCTACTGTTTACTTTACCATGCCTAGTATTGTAGGATGGTCTGACTATTGTTCTATTATGTTGTTATGTTGTAGAATGCTAGCTAAGTAGTTCTTGAGGTTTACCATGGACGATATGCACTACTACACTAGATTGACTTACACGGGTCCATGAGAACCTGGTGTATAGACCATGGGGATAACGAACATTGAGGGATTCTCTAGAGTGTCTTTATAATTTAACGAGGCGAGACCACAGAGGGAATTGATGTTGAGTGCTTCCTCAGAGATTTTGTAGTTCCTTGACGTGGGCCACATAGGAAATGTGACGTAAGGGATTCCCTAGAGCGCCTTTAGTTACGATATGAGATAATTGGTGGAATTTATGGTGATTTATTACTCATAGAGTCTATGATTAAGATGAACCAAAGGGATTAGATTGCGTGTAATACCCAAAGGGTTGCTTGTACATGTTAGGTTGGACCAGAGGGGTTAGACTGAGTGTGCTTCCCAGAGGGTTTCCTATTATGTTTATCTGTTTGTTTAGTTGTTGCATGATATTGAAACTATAGATTTTTTACTAATGAGTACCTTCCTATTTACTATTTCCTATACTTTTACCTGCCATATACTCACTGACTTTTAGGCATGGATATCGTGGGGTTGCCTAATGGGATTACTCTCACACTCTATTTGGGCCATGCTTTTGGGCACAAATAGATTATATTTTTGTAGGCATAGACAAGGGGAGACACCCTTCTACTTCAGGTATTTGACATGCTATGGAGCTAGAGAGAATGTGTCCAAACTTATGCTTGCGATGCTGAGGATCTGATTACTATATTTCTTTTGGACATGGTTTAGTACTGTATTTCAGCATTGTGCCTTTTTTTCACTATTTTCCAAGACATATGTATCATGCATCATTATATATATGTGCGCTAGTTTATTATATCAGTTTTCCCTTATTTATTTTGGATATGATATTATTACTGCTTCCACTCTTGTATGTATTTGTTTACATACATTGTGTACTCTGCCAATGAGGGCATAGTTTCCCCACCATCACACTCAAGGCCATCACTACTAGTCGGCAACCAGTGGCGTTTCAGGAAAATGCACTTGAGGCCATGTGACCAACCTGTTACGGGGTGCCTTCGGGTGGCTTCCAGAGCTAGGACGTTACAATGGGTTCATAAACCCAAGTCCTTCATCATGGGGTTCACCAGTGTTATCCTTCACGAATAAGGATGGGTAAAGGAACATTTACCTTGATTATGGTGAGATCAAAAATACCACGATAAAGAAAAAGTATCCTCTATAATGGATTAATGACTTGTCTAATTATCTACATAGAGAACAATACTACATCATGGAGGATCTACAATCGAGATATTACCAACATAGGGTGTAAAAGGAGGATATCGCCAAGACTTCTTTTCATATAAGTTACGAGCATTATGAGTTCATTTTAATTCCATTTGAACCCACTAATACACCATATATACTCATGTAAATGATTAATATAGTTTTTAGATATTAATTAAATAAATTGTTATAGTCTTCATATATGATAGTATAATATTCTCCAAAACCAAGGAGGAGCAAGAGGGGAATATCAACACAATGATAAAGATCTTTCTAAAGGAAAAGATTTATGAAATGTAAAGAAAATGGGAGTTCTATTTGAAAGATCTATCATTCTAGGAAAATATCATAACAATAAATAACATTTATATGGACCCTTAAAAGGATATAAATTAAATGATGAATGAGACCAACATTTGTGATAGAGATATGTAGTTTCCTAAGATTATATGGGAACTATTGTCGATTTTTGAGATATTTATAAAGATTTTCAAATCCTCTAACCTAGATAAATTGTTTGGGAGTCATGATTTATTTGAATTATGAATGTGAAAAGAGCATAATTTATTTGAGAAGGATTTCTATCAGTACACAAGTACTTACACTATGCAAAAATAGAGAAAATTTTGTAGTATTCAGCAGTGAATTGATGAAGCCATTAGGATTTGTGTTAATATAGAATGGAATAGTGATAGCCTATACCTCCAGTTAGTTGAATGTTCACAAACAAAAATACATTACTCATGAAATTGAAATTGATGCAGTGATATTCTCTTTGAATATGTGGAGAAATTATCTCTTTGGGGAAAAGTGTGAAATGTATATGGATCGTAAAATCCTCATGTATATATTCATTCAGAAAGAGAAAAATATGTGACAATGAAGACAGTTAGAGAAGATCATGTAATATGACTGCTCAAATCACTAACATCCTAGGAAACTAAATTAAGCGGACGATTATATAAGAAGTTGGGATCCATAAATTTTATCTTTTTTAGAATTATTGTGGATCCGAACTTCTTAGATTTGATATAGATGCGCATGAGAATAAAAAATTAAGGATCATCATCAATCCTTTCATAAATTATTTCTCAATCATCCCTTCTAGGAATGTTAATGTAATATCAAAGAGATTATGTGGGAATTTAAAGGAATGTGGAATCTTTAATAAAATGTAAATTTTTAGAGTTCAATTTCCTTGAAGGTGTAATTATGAGATTTGGGTTAATAATATGATTTCTATAAAATCATGACTTAAAGAAGTATATATTGGATGATGAACATAATTCAACCTTATCTATCCACCCAGAAAGTACAAAGATGTATTGAGATCCCTTAGAGAATATTATCCATGGGGAAGATGATAACATTAACCATACACATAGGGAAATGAGAAAATATCCTCAAGGCCTTCATCACAAGTCTTTCTAATAAAACAATAAAATATAATTATATATTAGTTATGGTGGATCATCTCAAAAATACTCCACACATTATTGAAATTTGAGAGGATTTACCACACTATCATCATGTAAGGATATATAATAGACAAGTGGGGAGGTTTCATGGAACACCACTATCGATTATAATCAATCATGTTACAATACATAACTATATGTTTTGGAAGAGTCTTAAACAGTTTCTAAATACAGTGTTGACCTTCATCTTGACTTATTATCCTCAAAATGATGTCCAATATGAGAATAGTATCCATACATTTGAGGACATATTTTTTGAATTCAAAATTGACATTAGATGAACATGGGATGAACATCATTATCTGTTCCAATTCTCATACAATAAAACATTCAACTCTTGTATCCAAATGAACCATAGAAAGTCCGTAATAGGAAGAGGTGTGTAAATCCTACATGTTTGGATGGTGTTGTGGAATGGAAACTTCTAGATCCTAAAATGGTTAATTAAATGGTCAAAATGGTCAATATCATTCATCAGCATATCAATGATTCTCAGAGTCAAAAAAAATTTATCGTGAAAATCATCGATGAGCCCTAGAATTTAATGTTGGAGACATGGTATTCCTATTCATATATCCAAGGAATAAAATCATGATAATTACAAAGAAGATAATTCTTAAACAAGATACATAAGTCCCTTTGAGATCCCTGATCGAATTAGAGAGGGCGGATATCAACTAGTACTCCCACCAAAACAATTATAAGTAAATGATTTTTTCCATATAGCCCTCTTGAGAAAGTACATACTATATCCCTACATGTACTGGATCCAAAGATAGTACCTTTGGATAATGATATCCCATATGAATAGAATCCACTGATGATCATAGACCATAGAGACAATGTTCTTTGAAATAAGACAAAGCACATGGTTAAATCGATGTGGAGAAACCACATGTTTAAAGAAGTGGTATGGGAACCAATGAATGTGATAAAATGAAGATAACCACATTTTTTTATTGTGGGAAATGGAAATATTTAAGGAGAAATTTTTAACTAAGGGAATTTTATAATGACCTAAACTGATTTAAAAAAATCCACCTTGTGTTTTAATTAAATGTCATATTAAATAATATAATTATAGAAAACACATGAACATCATTGGTTTTATTTTATCCTATTAGATTTAATTGATATTTAAGAATAATTTATATTTATAATATAGTTGTTGGACATTTATCACATGATTAGTATAAATATAGAGTTTTAACAAACCCAATTAAAAAACAAAGGAATTGATGGACTAAATTGGTAGAATTATACCCTCTAAATCCCATTTACCAGAGTATCAAAGAAATATAGAATCAATGGTATGTTCCATTTACTATTACCAAGATGATATCCAATAACAGATGCTTGAGAGAAATCATTTACAAGAGATGTTCAAGCTCACTGATATCATAACCCAAACCATGTACGATGAACCACCCCATGAAAGTCTCAGTGTAGCACACCATAACCTTATGGAGTTTTCTGGTGTATTAAAGGGATATATATCATGATCATAATAATATCAATATTTGAATTGTATTTTTATTATACTTTAGTTCATATTTGGTTCTTATAAATTCATTATAAATCATTTTTATTTTTATTTAATGAAACACCAATTGTATTTTTATTTTGAGTTCAAGTTAAATTAAGATGAATTAATGTATTTTTGAGACATATAATATATTATTACAATTATTAAATATATTTATTAAATATAACTTACTATATTCTTTTTAATAATTCAAATGAATACCACACGTTACCTCTATGATTTATGATTTCTATGAAGTTTTCACGATTATCATAAATTCATGGGTTTATAAATATTCATGGTCTAATGATTTATTTAATTATTTTATCCCCAAAAGAGTTTTTATGCTCATCCCATGTTTTTTCTAATATTTTCACAGAGTATAAGGATGATTAAAAGAAAGGAAATGTCAAGAAAATTTTTAGCAAGAAATATAATCAAGTTTTTAATGGTTTTATTTTGTGAAAAAATGGATACTATTTTGATAGTATCCTTTGGTATGATTATGGGAGGATATGTATTAATAATTTCTTAATTAGTTAAAATTATAAACCTAAAAATATCCTTGATGTGAATTCATGTCAAATTATAGACTTATCTCAATATTTGGTACTGTTTTAAGGTTGGGGACTTATAAAATATTTCATAAATGGATTTTTTCTTTGAAAGTTATGGAATGTTTTTTATGGCCGATTGGATGGAGTAAAATTCCCAAATTAAATAAATTTCCATGGGAGTTCATCAGTGAGTTCAATTTTGTATTTAAATAGTGATAAATCAGGCTTATTGGATGATGAAACAATGTATCATGATTTATTGTTGAGTTATCTAAAAAATGATATTATGTTACAAGGTCTGTTTTAACATAAATATATGTTAATTTGGACATTAACTTTGTAGTCTATGGGAACTATTATGTATTTTATGATTTTAATCATGGAATTTAGTCTATCTTTTTTAATTCCCCTACGACATGTTCCTATATGGTATAACATAAAGTATTTTCATATCCTTTTTAAAATTCATTATTTTCATATCATTTAGAAATAATATTCATCATAAATTATGGTTGGAAAGTTATTTATTTTATGATGGTATCATAAACTCGACATCAAACAATTCATACTAGATTTTAACTGAATATTAAATAAAAATTATTTTTTTACTATGGAATATATTATATTTCTTAATCACTTATTAATTATTCATAAGGTACTAATAATTATTTATCTGAGAATTTTTTTTTATTTTAAAAATAAAAATAAAAAATTATTCAAATGTTTAATAAATTAAATATTTTATTATTTACTGAATGGTTATTATATATATATTTTATTATTTATTTAATTGAAAAAATATAAATTATTAAATGTTTGATAAATGATAAGGAGTACTGATACGTATAGAAAATGGCCTAATAAAATGATATATTTCTTGTAATATCATTTAAATAATCACTAATTAAATTATTTAAGAAATTTCTTTTTAATATTTATGAATTTGTGAATTTTATGCAACATAAGATTATTATTATTTTTATTTCACATTTATTAATATATTATAGTGAAAATTTTATGTACGAGCGTCATTTAATAATAAATTATTTAACACTAACAGCATATTACATTTTATATCATTATCTAGTGTTATATAAATTATAGTGCATAATATTTATTCTAAATAGAATCCTATAATGATTGAGAAAAACCCTCAATAATGTTCAATTTTGTTTGAGAAAATTCTTCTCCACCCCTAAATACCAAGATAAAAAAGCAAAATATTATTCCATCCTTTGGGAATTATTTATTTGGTATATGATGAATAATCATTTTTGGGATTGTCTAAAAAAATTCTATATTGAATCTCCTAGAGGAATTATAAAATTTTAAGGACAATAATGTATTTTTCATATGGACTATTATAATGGGATAATTATGATATAAAATCAATTCAATTTTAATTTATCTTCCATAGACACTCATGCCTCTAATGGATCATGACCTATTAACTATACAATACATTTATTGTCCACCACATGAGTGGATATCCTAGTAATTCCATTTATATGAAATTAAAAAGAATATTTTAATATTACTTTTTCATATATAACTATTTAAATACATCATGTAAATAAAAATGTAATAATTAGAGACATGTTTATTTTATTTGGTTCACTGAAATTGTACTCATACATGGACCAAGAAATGACGATGTGACATCCACCATAACAAAAATAACAAATTAATTAATGGTGACTTTAGAATAGTTCAATCATTTATAGGGTCTCTATCCTTGTAATTTATTTTAATTGGATCACTACTACCCATGGAACACTTCTCTCGCGTTCTATCTCACTTATCACTACATCAACAAAGGATATCATGTTTTTTCAAGGGTAATAAATAGCATAAAAAATTATTGTAGACCTATCGGATGTAGATATGAGTTTATTTTTTTATCTGAAACCTACTGCATATACACTTTATGATCATCACCCAAATCAATGTATCCATCCTTCCATGCGATTTAATATGAACACATCCTGATTCACTTTGGAAGGTTCTCCATGAAGAACAAAGGTTCTTATTTATGTTTGAGTATAGAACATCTCTAATCATATTATTATTATGACTGGAATGTTCTTATTATTAGGCATCAATATACTACTTCATATCCTATAAATTACTTCTTTAGGATTGTTAAAGGTATTAATTTATTTATTCTTTATGCACATATTTACTAGTAATAGTTAATAGTTCCCCAATCACTCACTCTCTATCTATTCATGGGGATATTCAATATGTTCTATTAATAGTACTAATCTTATCCATATATATGATATTTTTCTAAATAGATCACATGTCTTTATGATACAATGTTCAATATTTTAAATATGGAAAATTCATTTAAATATTTTTAAATGAACTCAAGAATACTCCTACTTTTGTAATATAACATTTCTAAATATCATGTTCATAAAACATATGTATTTAAATATTCATGAAACATAAAAAATTAAAATATTTGAATTATAATATCCATCTTATTCATGGAATGCTACGTATAAAATCATATCTCAAATAAATCATTATTAAATCACATTAATATTTTAAATATCTGAACATGAAAAATCATCTTCTAAAAATCCGAAGAAAATAAACATTTAGAAATACATTCGGGATAAATAATTATATTATGTTACTCATTATTTAAAATTATATGGTTTCATAATTTAATTCTACACACATTGTGTAGGGGATGCAGTTCTATATAAAAATTTCGACTATTCCATAAAATAATACAAACAAACCTAAATTGAATTATACATTCATCAAGGATTTCATTTCAAGCACCAGAATACTTATTGTTTGAATAAAAAATCATGTGAAGACTAATTTATGTGAAAAATATAATTTTTATAAATAATGTCACTAAATAATTTAAAAATACATTATTTGGTTTTATATTCACCTAGGGAATGTTATAAATAAATGACCTTTATAATCATTACTATCATCATTTTGAAGTCTCCCATGAGCCGCAACTAGTATTCATAATTTCACAAAGGCAAGAACCTTGTGAAAATCAGACATCATACGTATAGGGACCATAAACAATGTTTAAATACGGATTAATGACCCTTATATAATCTTGTAATTTTAGTAATGAAAAGAAGATTGTTTTTACAGAAATCATTCTGACGCAAATTCGATGATTCATACATTGAGTGTGAATCATCTTTATGATTAAAATTATAGTTAAAATAAATTTTACATAATAATAGATTATTATTTTGAAAATATTCATGATACTAATATAGATTTTTCATTTATATATATATCCCTTAAAGTCTGATACATTACCAAACATGTAGGATCCCGTGTAACTTAATGGCTTCATGGGTCCTTCCATGAACTCCTCCATGTCATTTCATATGATTATCATGGGATCTAAAAAGATATATACCTTCATCATTTACCTTTATTTAAAAATACTATAATAGCAACTAAAATGTTACATTAGTCATTAATACTAAGAAAACATTAATTTAGGTCACTATTGTGACTCTAATAACGATGAGTCCAAAACATTCCTCCCATTATTACATGATCCATATACATTAGTGTGTGAAATTATCATTATTTTTTATATAATTTTTTTTGTATTGACTATAAAACCAACACTAGCCTATAGGGGTTAAATAATCATCACCGTGGGACTTTCTTGATAATATTTCAACAATTCATAATTTTTCCTAATTTTCAATAAAATATAAATAGGATAAAAATAATTGGATATTTTTTTTTCTTTCCCCGTTTAGTGTGCCTTAGAATATTCTACCCAATAATCCTAGTAATCATCCATTTTATCTCATATCCATTATTGTAGTGGTGATAAACCATCAATCCCCCCTTTAAAAATCGAATAAAAATGGGATTCTTCATGGGTTTATGATCCTCCTTTTAAGTATTAAGAGAATATTTTTTTTAATTTTACTCCACTTTATAAATCCAGTTCATATATTATATATTTCATCGTATTTTGATGATAATTAAGATATTATTACAAATTCCTTTAATAATCATAATTTATTAACATTTAATTTTTAAAAATAATATTTTTAATTTTTTAAGAAACATTCTATCTTAATCGATTTAAATAAAAGAAAATTACTGAGTGTGACTTCAACATACCAATTATGATGTAATTTTTTTTAAAATTTATGTTGGTCGGCATGGGCAAGGGGGATGGACTCCCAGCGCAATGGCGGTCTGGGAGAGCGGCCGCGCACCGACCGACTTCACCTGTCTGTGTGCGGCGTGACCCTGAGAGTCGAACGAGACCCAAAAAATGCAGGTCCCGTGGAAATGAGCCAGACCAATTTATGTTGGTCCGGGTGAAGCAGTGTGGCTTACGCTGTGAACCGCAGGCCACGGTGGACTGGGCGGTCCGGGCAGCCGAGCCGCGGACCCCCGGTCTAAAGGGGTGGACCGGCCGAACTGGTCCTACCCACCCAGTCTCTGTCTATTGGCGTTAAAACGACTCTAACTCTCAAGTTGCATATTGGATCTGCATGTCGTCTATGGGAACACGATCCTTGGATCAAGACAAATGTGTTTTAGATGGTCACAAGGATTTTTAATTCATGAGACGAGGGCTCGGTGGCGCGACATGCACGTTCCTTGTTATTTAGCGCCTTGACGAGATTCTTGTTTTAGATGGTGTGAGAAAATGAGATGTCCATTTTAGGCACCGTCAGAGGTGTTGGTACCCCATCGTCGAGATGAAGACTTGTATGGTGGTTTCAGGCATTGAAGCCTGGGATGATGCATGGGCCCATAGGCCGTTATTCAAGCTGCGTGCAACATTTGCGACTTTTTCATCAAACGTCCATTCGGGCAAAGGAATAGTCTATGCGGCGTGTTTTTTCGAGAGCATCACGATGCCGTAGTTCACCCAACCATTTTTTAGGACTGATGTGTGGGCCCCACGAGATTCTTTATGGTGTTAAGCGGTGTTGAATAAATTTATTTTTGGGAGTCCATTTCAAGCGAGTAAATAGTCTATCCAGTGTGTTTTCCCACAAGGATTGCAACGGTGTAAACTGATTGGGCATGCAGAGCTTCATTCGAGATCTCATTAGATGTGGAAACATGAATGGGTGTTGGTCTAAAGTTCCATTGACGCACTCCGAAAAAACACACGATAGCAATGTTAGTGACACCCAGGGATGGCGCGTGCAATGCAGAGTTATCGATCCAGTTCTGGGGTTACCCTCCAGTGGAACTAGACAGAGGGTTACACACCGGCGTATTAGAGTTTACCGTCTGACAAGACTGGGCAGTGGGTTACACGTTGACCACATGGTTTACCCTCCAACGGGGCTGGGTAGTGGGTTACCCGTTGACATAAGGGTTTACCCTCCAACTGTGTTGGGCAGTGGGTTACCTGATGACTTCATTCAGACTCATCCCTTTCTAAGAGTCTAGTCAGTGAATTTTCTCCATGATTACCAGAGCAGGACCCTTGGTTGTACGGTTCAGCATTGAGACATCTTTGACGTGCAGGACATTTGGGAATCAGTGAGGGATAACCTTAGAACGGTTGGCGACTGTTCATGAGCTGATCTTGGAGATGGAGATCCCCATACACACTCATTGGAGTTTCTTGTAGAGAATATACATATGCACCCTACTTTTGTTCCCATTCCTTTAGTTCAGTTACTCTGTTTTTTTGAGGAGTGAAGAAACCCAAGGTATGCAATGTGCTTTACATTTCTATCTCCTTGGATTTGGACGAGTCTGCTTCCATTATCTTGTTGGGTTGAGTTGCATTCTATTTACTCTACTCTTTCACTATTTTTTTTCTTTCTACTGCTCTCCTTTTTAGTGCCTCCTCTATTGCCCCCTCGAGATTTCTGGGCATCCTACTCAGTATCTTTATACTCGCCCTTGCTTGGTCTTTTGCCACACCTGGTAAGCCCTTGCAAACGATGAATAGGTCGATCGTGACTACAGAAAAGCGTAGAGGGAACATGATCTTGGGCTATGTACCGGGGTCACAGTAGAATTTTCAGGTGTGGGACTATCTAGTTTTTTACTTTTTTTACCTATTGCCAGGATATGGCATCTTTCTATTTGGGAACATGTTGTTTCCTTTTTCTGTTCAGTTTCCTTGTTAGTACTTTTCAATACTTTACATGTTCTATTTAGAAGTTGATACATGGCTGTGGTTGGTTTATAGTTATTTGTCCTTAGGTTTTCTTTTTTACTTTGCACTTCTGCATCGAGTGGGTTGTGTGTGTGTGTACATGATATTAGGTGAGGGCCTCCCTGAGATCGTTACACCTTCAGCACTTATCGCCAGCCCCTGGCCTGTGGAGGCGGGCTGGGGTAGTTGCGAATCGTGACAGGTAGGGTCAGGTCATGACAAAGTGGTATCAGAGTATGGTTCATTTTTTGGGGTATTGTTTGGACATCCCTAAAAAATGAATTTTATGGGATTTAGGGAAATAATGTTGATGTGTCTCATGTGCGGCTCTCAAGACATGGAGTCTAGTGATGGTTTGGGTGGCCGATGTATCCATTCACTAGGACCCTGATAATTCTCTTGTCAACTCAGCACACTAAGACATTTGTTGCATGGATCATTGGAATATACATTCGGTAGTATTGAGACTTTGACTGTCCTTTTTAAGTTAGCTCCCCTTTGTGATTACTATTATATTTATTTATATATGCTCATCTGATCACGGTAATCCTTGATAATTTTTAGGATTCCCCCACGATAGCAGCCATCCAGGTTACCCTCTCCAATTCTTGACGATGACCTGGCGAGTGATGAGGCGTCAGTTCAGGTACCCTCACATGATCCACTTCCGCCCAAGGGTTCAGGAGTAGCCCCACCATCAGGAGAGAGGCAGTTAGTACCATTATAACTGGCTGGGGTTGAGTGTAGGCTGAGTGCACTCCGAGACATCCAGCATCATCGGCCGCAGAAGTTCCACAGGGACCTGGATCCCTAGGCAGCGGAAGAATGGCTAGAGTCTGTTGACCGAATGTTTAGTATAGTATGGACACTAGCAGATCAGATGTTATCCCTAGCTGCCAGCCATTTCCTCGGGACGGCCGGGCCTTGGTGGGGGTTGGTTACACAGACCCACGACGAGTTATCTCCCACATGGGATAACATCCAGCAACTCTTCTGGGAGGAGTACTCCCCCTCTTGTTTACGCTCCATTCAGATTTAGGAGATTTAGGAGCTGAAGCAAGGGGGATGACTGTGGCTTAGTAATCGACCAGGTTTATCGATCTGATATGATACTCACAGGATAGGATTTGTGATAGTTACTTCCAGGAACTGATGTTTGAGCAGGGTATTCATAGGGAGATCCGTGCTAGTTTAGTGCCCCAGTGCATCCATAATTTTGCAGGGGTGCAAGAGCAGGAACTAGAGACAGAGAGCTACTTGGCTGAGGGACGCTAGCTGGCCAGGCTTAGTAGTGGCCACTTTAGAGCAGAGCCTTCGGTTGCAGGCAGGTGATAGAGAGTAGAGCTTCATTTGAGGAGACCCTTCCATGAGTAGACTCAGGGGTAGGTTCGTACACCATATTGGCATTGTATAGCACCAGGGTGGCCAGGTTATAATCAGCGCTATGCTAGTGATGGATGGGGTCACCTAGTGCAGGACTGCCTAACTAGGCATACTGAGCAGTCATGGCAGGTAGTGGGTGCACCACTGCGGCAAAGGCAGCTGCATGACCAGGGATCTCCCAGGCGAGGACAGGGTGGTCCTCATGGAGGCATTTTAAGAAGAGTGTCATGACCTAGAGGTGGGGGATGAAATTTCGAGATCCTTCCACTGCCACCACCGGGCATCCCACACTAGGCTTAGGGAACAAGTGGTAGGGGCCATGGGCATCTTCAGGATATGGGTGTTCGTGTCCCCACATCACACGAGACGGTCCATGGTATGATTTGTATATACACTATGCTTGCTTTGGTACTAGTAGACATTGGAACCAACCAATATTTTATATCGCTGCTTTTGGTATGGGAGTTGGAGCTCCCAATATAGGCATTGACACCTGTGCTTAGCCCCGAGGTTCCTACGGGAAGTGCATCATTAGTGACCTTTGTTATAAGATAGTGAGAACTGTCGTTTGGAGGAGAGTGTCTCAAGTAGGACCTAATGGTCATCACAATGGAGCCTTACGACATCATCTTGGGCATGGATTGGCTTTCTATAGTTCACGCCTAGATCGACTGTCATCATAGATGAGTCATATGGGTGCATTATAATGGGACGAGGATCACCATCCTCGGTGTGTGGGACCTCGTGGCATAGCAGATGGGTGCTCTGAACAAGATACCATGAATTTTTTCTCATTAGTTGGCGATCATGGCTCTAGAAGTAGAAGACGCTATAAGCACCTGGATCCCTACCGTTGTAAAGGACTACATGGACAACTTTCTTGAGGATGTCCTGGTACTACCTCCGAGGAGAGAGATGGTGTTCTGCATTGACTTGCAGCAAGGGACTGCACCGATATCATGTAGAGCTTATCAAATGGCACCCACAGAGCTTTGAGATCTACAACTTCATTTGGAAAAACTTCGTGAAAAGGTATTCATCAGGCCCAGTGTGTCCCCGTAGGAAGCTCTTATTTTTTTTTTGAAAAAGGTAGGTGGGAGCCAATGACTTTGTGTAGATTATCCTCGCCTGAATCATTCCACGATAAAGAATAAGTTCCCTTTACTGAGGATTGATTACCTCTTTGACCAGTTGAGAAGTGCATGTTGGTTCTCTAAGATTGGTATTCGATCCAGCTACCACCAGTTGCTGGTTCGTGATGTTGACATCCCAAATATGGATTTTCTGTTGTAGTTATAGGCATTACGAGTTTCTGGTCATGCCCGTTGGTGTGACGAATGTCCCCGCTATTTTTCATGGCTTTGATGAACTAGATCATCCAACCGTACTTGTACCGGTTTGTGGTTGTCTTTATTGATGACATAATCATCTACTTTGCGATAGAGGAGGAGCACATGAAGCATTTGAGGATGGTCCTAGACATACTTATGGAGCACCATCTGTATGGGATGCTTTTAAAGTGTCAGTTCTAGATTCATGAGGTTCACTTTCTATGGAATTGCATTTCGGAAGATGGTTTAGCCATAGATACCACAATGATAAAGGTAGTTCTTTCTTGGGATCCACCCTAGAATGCGTCTAAGGTGCGGAGCTTCCTTGGTTTCGAAGGGCACTACAAGAGGTTCGTGGAAGACTTCTCCAGGATTGATTCCCCTTTGACCACATTGACGCAGAAGGGACGACAATTCACTTGGATTGATCAATACCATAAGGCCTTTGAGGAGTTGTGGCAGAGGATGACTAGTGCTCCAGTGTTGAGGCTGCCAAAGGAGGTTGTTGATTTTGTGGTATACTGCGACACTTCAGAATCTGGGATTCGGTGTGTGATGATGCAGTAGTAGGTAGTGATTGCATATGGGTCGAGGTAGTTGAGGACCCATGTGCAGAATTCTGCGACTCACTATTTGGAATCGGCAGTGGTGGTCTCTGCATTGAGTTTATGGAGACACTACCTTCTTGGTGAGAATTTTGTGGTCTACTCAGACTACCAGAGCCTCAAGTACATCTTCACTCAGATTGATATGAATCTGAGGCAGAGGCGCTGGCTAGAGTTTCTGCAGGACTACGATTTTCAGATAGTCTACACTCAAGGTAAGGGCAACGTAGTAGCCGATTCCCTTACCAGGAAGTCTGAGGATTGTCTAGTGCAGGAAGGTTCAGAGTAGTTGGCTTACCTGCACTTGACCATGGTGGAGCAGGATGGTGTGAATTTTCTACAGTCGATGTTGTTGACTACTTCACTCCTTGAGCATGTGAGAGAGTCACAGCTGGGGGATGTCAACATCAAGGTACTGTGTGATCATATATCCACAGGCAATGCACCCGATGGGTATTCTGAAAGAGGGAATCAAGAGATTCTATTTCAGGGGTGAGATGTAATACCAGTGGAGATGAGGGAAGAGGTGATGCAGGAATTCCAAACTCTTCCCTTGTATGTACATCCCAGTGTGAGGATGATGTACAGAGTATTTTAGCATCATTTTTGGTGGTCTCGCATGAAGCAGAGCATAACTGAGTTCTTTTCTCGGTGCCTTACCTATCAGAAGGTGAAGGCAGAGAATTAGGTTTTGGCAGGGTTATTGCAGCCCCTTGATATCCCAGAGTGGAAGTGGGATGTCATATCTATGGACTTCGGCACATGGATACCACGCACAGTGAAGGGACATGGTTCCATTTGGGTGATAGTGGACAAACTCACAAAGTTGGCGCACTTCCTTGCCATCAGGGAGCAGAGCTCGGTGGAGAGTCTAGGCAGCTGTCCGTTTTGGAGTTCATCTGCCTTCATGGAGCAACCTCGACGATCGTCTCTGACCGTGATGCGTGGTTTATGTTGCGATTGTGGTGAGGCCTACATGATGCATTCAGTACTCAACTGCGGATGAGTATAGCTTTTCACACCCAGACGGATAGGCAGACTAAGTGCACTATCCATTTTTTAGAGGATATTCTAAGGGCGTGCGTGTTAGACTTTGGAATAAACTAGGAGGATCACATTCCCTTGGTGGAGTTCGTGTATAACAATAGTTACCACACTACTATCTTCATGGAACCTTCGGAGACAATCTATGGGAGACCCTGCAGGTCACTGTTGTGCTTGAAGGAGGTTGGAGAGACCTCCATTGTAGGCCCAGAGTGGGTGAGGGTGATGAAAGAGAAGGTTTAGGTCATTCGTGAGCGGATGAGGACGACACAAAGAAGACAGAAGTCCTATGAAAATCGTTGCCGTAGGCCTTTGGAGTTCGAGTAGGGGGACCATGTCGTTTTGATAGTCTTCTTGCAACATAATACACAAAGGTTCAGATGGGGAGGCAAGAAATCCTCGAGGTTCATCGAGCCTTTTGAGATCACACGCTGGGTTTGGGAGGTTTCCTACCGTCTTTCTCTACCCCCACAGTCAGAGAGAGTGCATGATGTCTTCATCGTGTCGCATCTCAGGAAATACGTACACGACCCCATGCACGTCATCAACTGGGGATAGATGGACATTGAGAAAGGAGCCACCTTTGCGGAGCACCCAATGGAAATTGAGGACCAGTAGGAGTGGAATCTGTGTGGATGAACCATTCCATTGGTTCGAGTGTTGTGGAAGCATAGGAAGGTGTATGAGATCACATGGGAAAGGGTGACCCAAATGTGGGATCAGTATCCTGAGTGGTTTTTGTAGTTTTGTTTTTCAGGGACAAAATAATTAATGGAGGTCATGATGTAAGAACCCATGTTTTGAGACTGTAAGACTTTGAATTTTTTTATTGATGTTATTCTAGAGCAGGGTGTTCAGACGACGTGTGATTCCGAGCACCGATGTGTTCAGAATTGACCATTAAGTGCGTTCACACTAGAATCAACAAATAAATATAATAAATTCTAAATGGTTGGTTGTAGGAAAAAACTGATGGCACCGTTGAGTCATGAGCATGCCTTTTACCCTAGGTGGGGTGTAACTTTCACGGGCGCGACCCTTTGGTGGAAAACGCCACTAAGGGCATTTTCATAATTTAGCGGCCTCAGACGTGAACTTTATAACTTGTGATTGGAGGCTCTAATTAAAATTCGTAGACCAACATTGAGCTCAAAATGTGGATTTTACCCTAGGAGCAGCTTAACCTTGACCCCATTGAGATTTCAGGTACGGGCCTACTGGTGGGTGTTTAAAATTAATTAAATTTTAATTATGTTATCCCTACTTAAACACATCGACCCCCTTCATCCCATTAAAACATCTTGGGCGGAAGATCTCCCAACAAAGAACGTCCACCTTCTTCAAGCTCCTCTCCCCACCTCTCCAAGGTGGTTGCGACTCCGGCAGATCATCTGTGAAGCGACGGGTTACACCTTTTCAGTTAAGATCATTGTGTTTTCATTTAAAATTCCTTCATCCTATTCAAACGCAATTTATAGCATTGAAATTCTGTTTAATTATTGATCAAACGACACATTTTAGTACTTCTCAATCTGAGCTTTCCAACGATAATTTTGGGTCAAATTTTTGAGTCTCGGGGTGTCCGGGGTGACCCCGAGATGTTTTCTGGCCAAACCCTTGTTTTCTGGTGGTTATTGGGATTTCTGGTGGCTCTGTGCAGTGGTCCGATGGGCGACGATAGCGGTTCGGGCTCCTTGACGGTCGGTGTGGGTGAGTGGGATGGCAACCCAGTGCATCGGGGGTCCGGGCGAGCGGCTGCGTGCTAGCCGTCTTTTCCGATCGGCGTGCAGTGCGAGACCGGGGTCGTCGTGACCCCGAGAGCAGACCGAGACCCATGAAACTCGGGTCCCGTTGAAAAGAGATGGAATGACTTATGACAGTCTAGGTGAAATGGGCAGGACCACGTGGGGAACCGTGGGCCACGGTGGACAGGGTGGTCCGGGTGGCCGAACCGCAGATCGCCGGTCTAAAGTGGTGGACCGGCCGAACCGGTCTGGCCCACCCCATATCCGTCCATTTTCATTAAAATGCCTCTAACTCTCAAACCGAGGATCATATTTGTATGCCATCAATAGAAACACAATCCTCGAATAGAGAAGAAGGTTATTAGATGGTCTCAGGGATTTTTAATTCATGATATAGGGGCTTGGTGGCGCGACACGCCCGTTTAGTGTTATTTAGCGCCTCGCCGAGTTTCTTGTTTTGGATGGCGCAAGAACATTCAGAGTCCATTTTAGGCACCATCAATGGACTTTTGACCATAGCATCGATACGAAGTCATCTAGGGTGGTTACAGGCATTGAAGACGGGGTTGAGGCATGGGCCCACAGGCCATCATTCAAGATGCATGCAGTGTTTATGAATTTTTCATAGAATTCCATTCGAGGTGAATGAATAGTCTATTAGGAATGTTTTTCTGAGAGCATCACAAAGGCACAATTCGCCCAACCTTTTTTGGGACTGAGTTGTGGGCCCCATGAGGCATCGTATGAGCGTAAAGCGGTGTTGAATAAGTTTTTCGTTGGGAGTCGGGTTCATGCGAGTAAATAGTCTATATCACATGTTTTTTCACAAGGATTGCAACAATGTATTCTATTTGGGCATGCCAAGACTCATTTGAGATCTCATTAAATGTGGAATCATGAAAGGGCATTGTTCGAATGTTCCTTTGATGCACTCCGATCCAACACATGATAGTGATGTTAGTGACATCTAGTGATGGCACATGCAGTGCTGAGTTATCGGACTAGTTCAGGGTTTACCCTCATTTGGGGCTGGGCAGTGGGTCACCCACTGGCGTATCAGGGTTTACCCTCTAGTGGGGCTGGGCAGTGGGTTACCCATTGACCTCAGGGTTTACCCTCTAGTGGGGCTGGGCAGTGGGTTACCTGTTGACCAGAGGGTTTACCCTCCAGCTGGGATTGGTACTGGGTTACCCGATGACCTCATAGGGATTACCCTCTAGTTGGGTTTGGTAGTGGGTTACCTGATGAATTATTTTAGACTCATCCCTTTTTATGAGGCTAGTTAGTGACTTTTCTCTGTGATTAACGAAGTAGGACCCTTGGTTGTACGGTTCAGTGATGAGACAACATTGATGTGCAAGACATTTGGTCATCAGGGATGGATATCTTTATAACTGTTGGCAACCGTTCTTGGGCTGAGCATGGAGATGGATATCCCCGTACACAATCGTTCAGGTTTCTTATTATCACATATATATATATATATACCCTACATTTGTTCCCACTCCTTGGGTTTAGTTACTCTCCTTCTAGGAAAATAGAATATGTGTGTGGTATGCCATGTGCTTTCTGCTTCTAGCTCCTTGCATTTAGATGAGTCTTCCCCCATTCTCTTTTTGGGTGGAGCTACACTCTATTTACTGTACTCATTCACTATTCTTTTTCTGTATACTACTTACCTCTTTAGTGCCTGCTTTGTTGATCACTCAAGCTTTCAGGGAATCCTACTGAGTATCTTTATACTCACCCATGATTGGGCTTTGCCCGCACTTGGGGTGCCCTTGTAGATGACAGACAAGTTGATCAGGACTATGGAGGATCGTAGAGGGAACAAGATATTTGGCCACAAACCGAGGTCATAGTAGTGTTTTTAGGTGTGGGACTCTCTAGTTGTTTGCTTTTTATTACCTGTTGTCGGGTTGTGAAACCTTCTGGGCTGGGCATGTGTTTTTCCCTTTTTCTGTTCATTTTCCTTGTCAGTACTTTTCAGCACATTACTTGTTATATTTAGAAGTTGATGTTGGACTGTGGTTGTGTTATAGTTGTTTGTACTTTGGTTTCCATTTTAGTCTGCAATTCTACACTGAGTGGGTTGTGTGTGTGTACAGGTACTTAGGCGAATGCCTCCCCGAGATCGTTACGCCTTTAGTGCTTGTCGCCAGCCTCTTCCCAGTGGAGGTGGGCTTGGGGTAATTGTGGGTCGAGACCGATTGTGTTGGGTTGGGACACAGACCTTTCAACATCCTCCATTTTAAATCACGGAATGTGTAATTTAATTTTAAAAAAATCCTTAAAACTCATAATTAATGTGAAATATTATTTACTATTTCAACCAATGTTGGAATCAACCTATTTAAATAGCTTTATCAAGAGTTATATACTGTTTAATAAGCATTTGTTACTTTTTTCTTCCAAAAAAATGTTTACCATCGGCAAATTATTTTTTCCCATAAGAGGATTAAATAAAAACAGGTCTCCATTGAAATATTTGTATACCCCGATCATATAAATCCTTAAAAATTTATCACTCAACATGAATAAATATTGAAAATTATATAAAAAATATATAAAATGTCTTGAGAACAATTCAAATTATAGAATTGTGTTATTTTCACTTTTCATCACAAATAATTCATAAAATCTGAAAAAACATGCCATTTAGATCGAATTTGAAAAACAGAGGGGTTTAATTCACTAGAATACATATGTGAATTGTTTAATTATTATCTCTATAAATTCACCAACACATAGCACTAAGAATTCGTGACAAGTAACCATCAAAATCATGTAATAGTAAATTCAAATCATATAAAAATAAGGTTAACCAGTTTATCACCAAGAAAAAAAGATTTCATACCTCATAAAAAAATTTATATTTTCTATTTATCTCATTCAATCAATTTACACTTATATTATAATCCCATTGAAAAATTACCCTTAACTCACATTAATTTTCTCTCAGCACACATATATGGATTTTCAAAAAGAATTTTAAGATCAAAACTCATGAAATAATAACTATGTGCTTGAAAACTTTATTCATATCCACCCGATATAAGAAAATAACATTTGATTAGCATGAGTACATTTCATGTTTTTTTGTGTATTTGGTTTGGTATGTCATGACCCATCCTCGGGGCCTGTTCCATGACTACCCCAAGCCCGCCTTCCATAGGAAAGTGGCTGGATACTTGCACCAAAGGAGTAAATCTCGATAAAAATGGGAAGGCATTGCCTTTATGATAGTAAAAAAACACAACATAGTGCGCAAGCTAAAGTAAGCCCAACGTAATACTAAATTCAAGTAAGTGCTGAAAGGAAAATGGGTCAGAATACAAACCCAACTAAAAGTACAATAAAACTGAAAGACAAGTACAACTACAGTAAAGTAAAACAACAACCACCGAGTCCTCCTTCAGGAATCTCACCTGAAGGGTGGGTAGAGATAGTCTCCCCAGCACCACGTGTTCGTCCTTCTGATCCATGTACGTCTCACCAAGAAGTCCACCTCCAGGTACCGTCCAGCTCTACAAGCCTCTACCATGGTCAACGCTATCTGTCATCTGTATCCAACACAACGTAGTGCGGGCATTTCTCGTGCAGTGGTGAGTATAACAATACTCAGTAGGGACCCCGAGACCCCCGAAGGTCTCCTAGAATCCACGAAGGATAAACCACAATGAAAATTTACAATCAAGAAGTATCAACCATATCTACTTAGGTATATTACCATACATATACCGAAGTCATCAATCCAGTTCGGTTCCGATTCTCGAGCCCAAGCACAACTCAGTCGACAAAGGAAAGTATTCAATCACATCGTTGATAATGATTAGAATTCAAGACTCAACTGACAAAGGTATACATCTTTCGTAAAGTGATAAAGATAATCAGATGCAGTCACTGATTCATCTAAGTTGTCAGAACTATGTAGTATACTAGACCAGCTAAGTTGTTGGACCCACGTAGGATTCTAGACTAGCTACTCTATCAGACCCACGTATGATACTAGAACAGAAGCCAAATCATCAGACCCACAGAGGATTCAAGTACGGTAGTCATTACTGTCGAACCCGCGGAGGATTCCAGTACAGTTGTCGTCATCGTCAAACCCATGGAGGATTCCAGTACATCTTCCACCATCATCAAACCACAGAGGATTCCAGTACTGTAGTAGTTGCAGTCACAACAAGCTCTAGGGTTCCCGCACACCACACACTCGATTACGGGACGGTCCGCTCCTCGAGAAAAGGGTTTGATACATCAACTGTCATGTAGTCTAGATTTTATGTATCTCGAAGTTCCGTATCGTCAAAAGAAACTAAATGTGACAGATGGCACATAAATCAGACACCAGGTCTGAGAGTTATTAGCATTTTTGCTACAGGGTCCAGGATGGAAATACGCTCGTTCCAAACCCAGCCATTTTCAAAAGTTATAAAAAACTCAATTATAGTATCTCAAAAGGACATCCATGTCACGAGTGTCTTTGTTCCGCAGACGGCATGTCGACCGGACGCACGATCTTCATGTTATTCACCTTTATGTGAAAACGGGGACGACCCCATAAGCCTAGTGGGCGGGCAGGTCAGGTCAACCCAGTTTTGGCGGGTCCGACCTGGAAGAGGGTCATACCAGCCCGATGAATCACACGGCATGGCCCGAGGGGTGAGGCCCAGCCAAAAGGTGTGCGGCTTGGACCGGCGCGGCGTGGCGCAGCTCGGCCCGGCGTGGCCCGACCCGGTGCAGTGCGACTCAGCCCAGCGTGGCGCGGCCCGGCTGGCCGAACGGTCTGGGGGGGGGGGCACGACCCCCCGATTTCTTAAACCAGCGGTGCCAAGTGGCCCCGCCCTCCCAAACCAACAGGGCGAAGCCGGCCGACCATTCTGTCGCAAGCAGCCCGCTCGGGTGGGCCATAGTCCAACTGTGTGGCCCCTTCGGGTGCCGCGTCGTCTTCACCCGGCCGGCCAACAAGTTGGCCGGTTCTCTACCAAAGCGGCCTGCAAATTATGGGCCGTGGTCTTCTACAGCGCGACACCCATTGTGGAACCGCAGTCTTCCTTCGGCCCGACCAGATTTAGCCAGCCTGTTCTTCATCGACCGAGCGGCTCGCGATTGCGGCCAGTTGTTCCTCCTCACGCAGCCGGTGCGCAGCCGCCGCCTTCGATTGTTGCCACATCCCGATTGAAAATAAAACAAAAAACGTTGGACGGTCATCGGGCCGTGTTTTTTCGGCCTGCGCCCTCTGTGTTAGGCGGTAACAATTGGCCAATATCAATTCCGAAAATTAACAAAGAATGAGGTACAATTTATTCACTCAAAGAATATACAAAACCCCTACCTCAGTTTCAAGAGTGGAATCACAGAAAATGGATTTGTAGACGACGTCGGGGTGCATCCGAGGAGGAAGCGGTGTCTCCAAACTTGTTACGGATTAGAGAACAGAAGTCACACTGTCGTTCTTCGTAGAATTGGCGTTCTTCATCAAAGAGGGTGTCATTCTTCGTGGAAGGAGCGAGCTCTTCTATTTCTCCAGAGGTTCCCTCACAAAAAATATTTTCTATGCAAATATCTAATTAGATTTCTCATACTTTAAAAAAATTCCAACCAAATCAAAATAATATGAAACTTGATTAATTAATTATGGATGTCTTTATTTAAAAGAGTTGGTAGAATTTAATGGGTGATAGGGGAGGAAGTGATGAGTCACAATTAAAAAAGGTGTTGTCATAATAAATGAAAGGGGAATTAATTGGGGAGTTGAGGGAAGGTGAGGATTTAGGGGTTCGTGTGGGAGCCACCACACAAATATCCTATCATGGGAGGATATGTGTGTGTGGGACCCACCAACAACCTCCCCATTATAGGATATAACTACCGAATATAAAATAAAATTTTGTTCCACACTTTTATTTATTTTATTATAAATCCCCAAAATTAACTTCCAACCCGCATAAAACGCAACTATGGTAAAGGTCCCCTTAAGCGAATATCGGTGCTGCGAGTTCATTAGGGTTCTCAAATTTCAATTCTGATCACCGGTTCAAAAGATAGAAGAACCCACATGTATGTTTACTGAATGTACCTGAAAAAAACATCAGAAATTGATTCCGGGCACACCGGGCCTCGGAATCAAGTGCCGTTAGAAACCACAGACTCCAAAACTTGCAAAGCATT
Source organism: Viscum album (assembly GCA_963277665.1). Taxonomy (NCBI): domain Eukaryota; kingdom Viridiplantae; phylum Streptophyta; class Magnoliopsida; order Santalales; family Viscaceae; genus Viscum; species Viscum album. Next base: position 1,772,113,620 of record OY728148.1, read on the forward strand.
TAAGAAGAAGAAATTCCTTGAAATTTCTAGGTCTTTACATGGTAGTATTTGAATAAAAAATATTCTAAGTTTGATTAAGGATGTTTTGGCAATTTTTGAAGAAAAATGCACGATTCTAATATTCACTTAGATGAGGTATCATTCTAGCTCCCCTTAAGTGAAACTACGCTCTGATTATTTTGAGGATCACTCTTCCATCAGAATATATCTAAACATATGTAGAAAAAAATTAATTTTTTCTTCTCATTATTTTTTAGATGATTTATATTGGCACAAATTTTTCCGTTAAGATATCTTGATAGTAACAACACTCTTTTTCATTAATGCTCTAGAAGTGAAAAAAATTCAGAATATAACCTATTTGTTTTAGCAAAAAAAAATTTATGTATTATTTTCCACAAAAAGAAGAAACAAAAGAAATTTCACCCCATAAGTCATTCCCGCCATAATAATGATTTACTAGATCATGAGTTATCACTTTTAGAGAGTGTTGGAATGGGAAAAATAAGATTTCATAATTGAAAACCAAATAATATGTACATGTATAGTAAGGAATCTCAGTAATCAAATTTATAAGGATGGAAAAATTAAAAGGGATTCACATGAAATGGGGGATTCAAATCCAATTATATTCGTCAATAATTTAAATCACAACTACTTCATGCCTACGGATTTTATAAAAACATATCATGATCTAGATAAATTAATAATGGATTTATTCTTTCAAGAAATGAGGTGAATGTGAAATATATGTCAAAAGGCTCTTAAAAGACTCACATGAAGTGAATTTCAAATAAAAAAGATAGTGATTTTTGTCCTGAAATTCATAAAATAGAGGTCTTCTCATGAAATTAAAAAAATAATAAACCCCAAATGATGTAATTTTTCGTATTCATTTCTCTCTGTTATGAGGGATCAATTGGTTAATTCATTTAAATGACTTCCCAAAATATCTATGATAATAATATTAGCTCACTAGTTACAATAAACACACAAATTTGTTAAAATAAAACATTATAAAATAAAATAAACATGAATTACATTTAAATAAAAATAGAAAATAGAAAAACACATTAAATTAAAGAGAACAAAATACTAATGTGCATATCTTATTCTACCTCTATTATTATTTCATAAATGTCATCATTGTGAAATATATTTATATGATAATATTATAATCTATATATTAAAGATATAACTATGCATAATGTAGAATGAAATACACAAAATAGATTGAATGTTATTAAAATTATTGAACATGGATCTCCTCTCATGGATTCTCTATAAAATTCTCTCTAAATGAATTCAACTTATTCCCATTAAAAATGAATGGTTCCAATTTTTCTTGTTCCTTTACTTGGATTGCAGCAAAAGAAAAAAATTAGTAAGAAATATAGGGTAATAACATTTGTAAGGAAATTATCCAAGGATCAACTTCAATCTATAATCAAATATTAGAACCTTGTCTCCTTACATGAGGTTATTTAGAATAATTGCATCATTAAATGATTTGTTTCAATCATTTTACAATATGGATCATTCATATGAATAATTATTTATCTCCTCCAGCTCCAGAAAACTATTTTTTTTATTTTTCAACCAAAAATAAATTTATGTTACATGATTTCACATACCATAAAATTTGTGTTAAAACTCAGTTATAAAGAGAAAAGTATTCCCAACTGCTAATATAATTTTTGAAATTGAAATTTGGGTTTTATTTTTTAGTATTATAGAACTAGAGTTCATTATCATGTCTCATTATCCAATCCTTTCTATTTGGGTTCATATTTTTTTCCATAATTTTTTAGATTACTCTGTTTTGAAAACACATCCATTAAATTAGTCTAAGGGTGATAGGTCATAGAGATCCTATGATGGTAAAAATATTTCCTTTAAACTGATTTCAATGCCCTATTACAGAATATTTTACCTTGATATATAATAATAACCATAGGAAATTCAATTCACAAAAAATAATACTCTTTCACAAACGTATACAATGTTTTGTCATCATCAGTTCTCATGGGAATAGCCTATACCCACATAGGTACAAAATGAAAAACATGCCTAATATAAATACATCCCAAAAAAATTCCAAAATATAATATAAAATCAATACCCCAAAAATCAAATTAATTTAAAAATAAAACTGCTTATTGTCACATATGATTCATTTTTCAAATTTTATATTGAAATTATAAATATTTAAAGGTCCAAAAAACATCAAAATAATATCTAAAAGTGGTGGTCCAATACAAAATAGAGTCAATAACTTTTCATCATGGTCATTATAGACAAAAGTTTCCACCACAACTAAATGTGTGGAAAAAATCTACCACATTTTGAAATTGAGGATATATAATGACTGTCTTAATCATTCATTACAACTAACATGCCACATATAAGGTTCATCACAAATGTAATTCCTTGAATCACTCAAAATTTTAGTAATCTGATTCTTTAAAACCATTTGAGGAACATTAGTAGCAACAAAATAATTCTCATGATTTTAAAACCATGGTATTTCACCTTGAAAAGAATAAAACTACTCATCAGATATTTTATCTTTTATCAATGAACAAATCTAAAATTTTCCATTTAAAACTGATGGTATCCTTCTTAAAAAAAATCAACCACAATGTTACCACTTCCATTTTTATACATAATTTTTACATAAAACTCTTGTAACATCAACATCAACCATAAAATTCTTGGATTTTATCATGTTTCTTTATAAAAATATCTGATTGCATAATCTTATTTGAAAACAATCACCATATATCAAAATAGATAACATCTATAACTTTTCAATGGAAAAAATAGATGGAAGATCCTCCTTAATTATTATGTTAATTTTATTTAAATTTATCTAAATTTATATAAGCATAAGAAATATCATGAGATTTATTTTTCATCATTTGACTAAAAGCATCCCTATGTGGAAAGCCAGATTCATCAGTCATGATTTCAAACTGAAGGAACCATTTTGGTGGTTCAATAATGGGAGGGTTTATCATTTTTTATTTTAGATACTGATCATACTTTTTAAAACTTTCATAAAATACAAATGGGTTGTCTTATATGATAATTCTCGATAATGGAAGTGAAACCTCACTAAAATTATTTTATATTTTTTAAAAGGTTGGGGCCGAATCCTCATTTTATTATTTAAAGAAATGACCTCTTTAGTATGGGTAGAGGGAGACACATTACATACCCAGAAGGCCCAAGGCCATGTGGCCAAAATACAAGGCTTAAAATCCCATTATTTGGCCCCAAGGACCCCTCGGTGAAGAGTACTGCTACAGTACCTGCGCTGCTATAGTTCCTGATACAGTACACACTGAGAGGTCCTTTGGGCTAGTAAAATTTCATATGAACATTGAATTATCTTACGTATGAAACTATTTTTGGGTATAAATTTGATGGAATGACCAATAATTGCGATAGATCAACTTTAATTCTAGATAGAGACACTAAATGACTAAGCACATTCCCGTTAAATAATATGAATTGCTTTCTTCATAATCATGGACATGATTATTATCATCGATATTTTTATGAACATGGCCATGCTTTTCAAACATCCTTAAAATAATGATCCATAAATAGTGAATTCATCCATAAAAATATAAATTCTTGTTTCTATAAATTTATATAAAATTCAGATCATACACAATTGATAATTTCAAAGAGCGTCTTACAAACTAAAGGGTTTACTCCTATAACAAAATCGTTAAAAGAGGCATATAAATGTGGATTTTTGATCTTTCAGTGCAATGTGAATTAAAAATAACTAATGAATTGATTAATATAACAATAGAGGGGTTCTAAACTCATGTTTCACAAAATTGATGAAGGAATTGAAATGGTAAATTTTATTTCCTTGTAAAAAATTGATTTTCCTCTAATAAATTCACATTATCTATTTATATAGAAGCCTCATAGAGGAATGAGAACAAAATTCATTTAATTGGATTGTAAATATACCTTTTTTGGTTATAATATGGATATTTCTAAAAAAATGACTATCAGATATGGGAAACATAATACCATCATCCATAAGGGTGGTGAATTATTTCTTGACAAAATATTAAGGTTTTAGAAAAAATATCCATTGAATATTTCTCATTATATTAGCATTTTCCTCAAAGAAATTATATGCATGCACACTGAGGGAATGATTAGAGATAAATCAGATAATATATTTAAAATGGATTTTTGGTAGTTTTTAGGAATCCTAAAAGATGGTTCCCTTGGTCCCCTGATAGCTCTATTGAAATGATCCCTGGGAATTCATCACACCACAAATGAGAAACCACATTTTAGGCTCTTAAAATGTGGGATCAACTCTGAATCTGGTGTGTTATCCTCTGAGATCAAATAAATCTTCTAACTTGAGTGGTTATTATAATAATTTACATTTTTAAGGGGAAATAATGTTCTATATACTTTTTACCACTTCTAGATTTTTTAAAATTTCTATCTTGTAAAAAATTTGTATCTTCAACAGGGAAACTACAAGCAGTGTCAATGATTTTTAGAAAGTCATATTCACCAATTATGAGGCCAACTATATCTTGTAATGTAGTTTGAACATTACAAGACCCATACCATGATCCATTTCACACTCATGTGGAGTATGTTTATAAACTAGAAAAATCCATGTTTTAAAAAAGTATTTTTTTATCACTAGAAAAATCATGAAATGTCTTAGTGGAAAGCCAATAATCCATTTTTACTGGAGGGAATGAATAATCTTCAACTGGGTGATAAACCGATCATCTTTATTATCTTTGATATAGAAATATATAGGAAAAATAATATATATAATGTAAATAAGAACATCCTCTATAACTCTATAACTATTTATAGTACTTTTGTTGGAATTTTTAATAATAACTACATAGGTATTCATTTCTCCAACATGGGGAAATGAGTAAAAATAGTTGAATTACCAAGATATAAGTTCCTAAATCAAGCATTAAATACATGAATTCACATTTTAAAATGGTCCAATATAGTTCAATAGTTCATGTGTCTCTTAATTTGATAGAAAAATCATGTTGGTTCATAAAAGAATCATTCCTCCCCATTTTTTCTCCTCCATTAAATTTCATATTATGGGTAAACATCTTTTTCCAATACATATCATACAATGGATTTTTCCTCACAGTATAAGGAAATGTATTGTTAAATTAATTTTTATTAAAAGTTTCAAAAAACATCCTTATCCAACTATTTTTCAGAAATTGATTTTATTGGTAGTTCACTACTATGCTAAGGTAGCAATGGTAGAATGTTTATTGACTATTTGGAGCACTTATTTCAGAAAAATAATGACCTAAAATCATCATCCAATCCTTTTTCTCTTTCAAAAAAAATTCATCCCTTGAAATTGTTTTTCCATTCATTAAAATATTAAAATTTTCATTATTTCTATTAGTGGTGGGATTCTTATTTATAGTTTCAACATCAGGTTTGAGTTTTTTAGTTTTATGGTTATTCAATTTTGTGCCACTATATGGTTTAATAACACTGATATTATAATTCCATTTATCTCTCAGAATCACTTGGTGTAGTGTGGGTTAACCTCTACTCATTTTAATTTTAATTTAACTAAAATCAAAAGAACTTTTCACATTTTAGTTATCCAGGTATTCATCATGTTCTCCTGTTTATCATATGTATGATTCATTGAATCTTATTATTGCCTCATTTATTCTCTAATGCTACTCTCTCAATTTTTAGTGTAATGGATAGATTTCAAGTTTCTTCTAGAATAAGAATTAGGTTTCCCATTTAAATTTTAATGTTTTGAATTTCTTTTTTTGTTCGATGAATATATTTGGTAGTTAAAGTTATCAAAATATTTCATTATATTTTTTATTTCATCCCTGATTGAAATTTTTTTCTATTGAAATGGTATTTTGTTTTGTTTTATTGAAAGAGGTTCCCTGGGGAAAATGTAGTTCAGTCCTCAAAAAGTTCTTGTGTTTTTGGGAATTCATTACAAACATGTTCATTATAATAACAAAATTCCAAAATGGACTTGAATTTGAAAATTTTCTTTACGTTTGGTTGGGGTTGGTGGTTTTTTGCAAAACACCATCGACCTTACCTTTGTGGTATGATAAAAAATATTACTCAAAATATTCTTGTTTCCAGAACTTGAAGTGTGAAATTTTTGGGAAGATACCATAAGAAGAATGTGACTTCTTCCAAATACTTAAGAATTTTGAGCTATGTTAACATTTAAAAAAAAATAGCAGCCATTGGTTTTTTATCAATTAAATCCCATCCCATAAAAACTTAAGTCATTCTCCTATCAATAAGACACAAAAATTTAATAAAAATATTTAATCATGATTTGGTCACTAGTTTGATAGAGGGGGAATCTAAAACAATATCTTAGGAATAATTCTATGTAATCATTACAATTTTCAACATTTATTTTCCAAATCCCTCAAATCCCTTTTGGAATGAATGTAGTTCTGGATGTGGAGAAAATAATTCAACAAAAATATTCTTTAATCCATTCAAATGCATAATAAATGGTGAATGTTAATAGAAAAACCATTCAATGGATTCTTCTTTTAAAGAAACAGGAAATGACCTAATTTTAATATTATTTAAATCAACTCCTTATGGTTTCATGTTAAAAAATTATAATTGGATTCTTGATGGTTTTTATGTAGATATTAATTTGGAAACCCATTTTACAATTTAATTTGTTGAATAAAACCATATTTAATTGAAAACACATTAGGTTCAACAGTATATTCCATAGGATTTTCATGATTTTCATTATAGGATGGTGCCATTTACATTAAAAATATAATGAAATCCATGTAAATTAAATGTTCATCCATGTTAATTCAATGTTTTTCACAAGATGAATCACATCATTTGACATGGGGATTTATTGTTTCTCTAAAACAAGTGTGAAATGGCCTATCAATTTCAAAATCTAATTGTTTCGAATTCATGTCAGAATTTACAATGATGCTAAAAAATGTTTTAGAAAATCAATTCAATAAACCTCCTCATAAATTATAATAGTGGATGTGAGGGTTGTTTTCTTGAAAACCACAATCAATTAATTTTATATATAGAGAAATTAAATATATTATTCCGTATATTTTTTCTTTTCAGGGTTTTAATATGAGTTAAAAACAATTACTTTTTATTAGTTAGTTTTTATAGGAATAATAATTTTGTGGTTTGATACGAATTCTATAATATAGAACATAAATATTAGATATAGTTAAATAAAATTCAATATTATTATGAAAATTTGATAATAAATAAAAGGGTCTTGAAATTATAATGAAATTAATAAGTTATGAATTGATTAATCCTCTAGAAAAGTCTTGTATTCCTTGCATAAAAATATTTTCCAAATGATTTTGACAATTCCGAACTAAGGACCACCATTTGAACACTATAGTTTTCATACATATTATATCAAGACCTAAATATAAATTTTCTCCCTCATATATATTATCTTTTTTTACATAAATACCTCAATGAAATCAAACCAAATTGATGTCATTGTGCTCAATGGAAGGCCTCACTAATTAAATTTAAATAGTGAAATAAGTTATTTTAAATCATATATTGAATCCCCATAAAAAATATATATTAGTTAAAAATATATTCATGAAGTAAAACAACCCCATTAATTCAAAAAAATATTTTAAATAAAAAATAAAAATATATTACACATGAAGACTATAACTCAGAAGAGATTTTATGTCAGTTTTCACCATCCACTGCCACTTGGTTTTTAGCCTCCCATCACTTGAGTTTCCCCAAATTATCCATTATGGTATGAATTCACAATATATTTAGAATCCACTATATCTCAACACTCCACCTACTCACTCAAGCCATAAATCAATTAAAATTACAAGGATATTGAAGTATAAAGATGAGGAGGGATCGAAATATGGTTCTTTTAAGCTCTCTATCTCATGGTTATATATTGTTTCTACTCCTTCACATATGGATATCCCCTCAGTTTATTATATAGAGTAGATAAAAATAAAATCCTCTATTGACCCGCTAATATTTTGGTCTTTTTAAAATGTAGTGAAAATTATATGAAATATGTACTTAATTTGATCAATGGGAATTGTATTGTTGGACGAACTATTTATCTTAAAATTTTTATTTTCCATTTCTCGTATTTTAAGAAATTAATTACATACCATTTTCAAAATTATCATATTCATGATTTTCATTAACCATGGATGACATTTTTAAATTGGATTTATATTAATGAAATTCATCTTCATTTTATATTTATTATTCCTTTTGGTTTATACAAATCATAAAAATCATGCTCTTACTTGAGTAATAATACCAAAAAATATTTCACTTCACATTCTTGGTTATTATTTCTTCCCAAAAAAATCATATATATATATCTATTCATGTAAAAATTATTATTTTTAAAATCACATAAATTACCTTGGAAGAAATTTTTAATATGTAATTTTTCTATTTAAAAATTTTGTGGAATTTCACTCTTTGTCCTCATTATATTTCTCATCCTTCATGGATTAATTTACTTATGTGGAAGATTTAAATACCTTCTCAATTCCCAGTAATCATTTTTGTCATATTTCACTATCCCTTGAAATAAATTTTCATTCTAATATATTTTTTATTGAATTATTTATATTTTTTTCTCCAATTTAAGAAGAATCTATTTAATGATAACTTTTAGGGATATGAATCATTTAATGAATTTTTTTAGGAAAAACTAAAACATTATTTTTCACATTCATAAGACCATCTTGTAGATTTTCCATCAATTTCACATTAGATGAATATTATAGTTTCTCATCATAAAAACATGAAATTTGACCATGCATTCCACAAAAGAAACACAAATATTCATACCGTCGTTATGGTATCAACTAATTTTTGTAAATTTTTTACACCTTTTAAAAATATTTCATATAACATAAATTGATTCATGTTCTAATAAGTCCTTACAAAGATAACTTCTTCAAATTTTAGGATTGGGAACCCTCATAGCCAATATTTTTGTTCTATAATGTATAATTTTTTTGTGAAATAATGATCATTTCATGATTATTCTACAAGATTAGCCTCCATGTTACTATAAAACTCATTCATTTCATTGCCATATATCTCGGGGTAATCAAGATAATGTTATGTAACTTTTTGTTTAATCTTTATCTGGGAATTTTATTTATACACATCCTTCATTCATAAAATAAATTAATAAATTTTTATCAAATTAATTATAATATTATCCTAATGATACAACTCGTGATTTATTAGATGATATTTCCATTAAACATATCATCCTCTAATTCATGATTTATTTTTCATATAATGTTACTTTTTTCATTAATTATCACATTTTTTGAGAAATAGAATCATTGTGGATTATGTTTTTATGTTATAACTTTTCAGTTCTCTCTAACATCCCATCCATTTGTAATGTACGTTTCTCCATATTTGTAATCATGTTATAAATTACAAATATATCAAGGATATATTCTTTTATAGCAGTTATGAATTATTTACTTTTTATGAATTTTTTTCCAATTCCTCATAATGGGTTCCATTTTTTCATTTATTATTCTAGAAACTTAAATTATTAAATTTTTTAGGAATAAACAAGTTAAGTCCTAAATTTTCATCATTTTGATATGGATCTATAGATATTTTTTTTTAATTTTATGTTCTTATTTCATTAATTATGAATTTACTCCTTATATATATATAATCATTCCACTTTCCTATTCCTTTGGAGTTACTTTTTATAAATATTCCAACATTAATTGGTATATAAACCTATCCATTTATCCATAAAACTCCATTTAATGAGTAAAAATATTAAAAATCAAAAATAATAAAACATTACTTCTTGAGTATTATAGACTCCTTTTTCAATACATCAAACTATCCATAAACTATTGTGAAATATGATATTTTTCGAGAGATACTTTTTTATTTTGGTTACATTCTAACATTATATATTATAATGATATGAGAACGTTGAACATTAAATTCTAAAAAACCTGTGTATTGTTTGATAAAAAACTATTAAAATGGAAACCAATTATATAATAATAATTATTAAGACCACATGGAATTATGTCTGAAAAAATATCCTAAGATTGTGAATAAATGTATGAAATCTTATCCAATATCACTAGATTTCATAATATTAGAATTTCTTTAATGGATAGTTACGTATCACATAATTCTATATTATATTAATTTTTATGTAGTTATATTTCTCCATATCCATTTTGCATATTTAATTGATTATTTCTTCCACCCATTCTTTTTTGTAAATTCTAAACAGTGATTAAATAATAAGAAATAAGAGATACACACATTTCATAGGGTTCAACCAAACTATGGTGATCCATGAATCATGAAAATGTGATGTATCATTCAATATAATCCACATACTAAATTGATTAATGGTATTTCGAATCTTGGTCACTCAAACCTAGGGTAAAACCTATTATAATGACTTTGGGATACATCACATCCACATAAGGAGATGTTCCCTCAATTTCTTACCCACTTAAAACTACTTCTAGAGAGGGAAACTTATTGGATCACTATCTAAAAAATTATGAAATGTTATTGTAGATGCAATGGTTTTATAAATATGTTCCTATTGGCCTCTACATGATTCTTTATAGGCATGATTCAAACATTACTATATGACGCATCTTCATTCTTCAATGAGTTATCAAGGAAAAACTACATTCTCGTCCATGTTTGGTTATTCATGATCTTCTAATATAAAGTTTATTAGTATTAATATATAATATCTCTAATATTATCATCTATTGGACTTTAATGATTTTTTCATACGAAATTTTCATTATTATTCCCTTATGAATTGCTTCTTTATGATAGTTAATGTCCCTTTTTCAATATTGACATTAATATGTTAAATATTAATATTTTAAGGCCTCTCTCTATGTATGTAGATAATGAATATTTTCAATAAATAGTACTTATTTCTCAATGTTTCTATAGTTTTTTTAAGTAGAATAATGATATTGATTAGAAAATTTTTTATATTTTAAATATAGAAATATCATTATTTTTATTTTTATCACAATCTATAATGATCTTATTTTGGTGATATATCCTTTCTAGATTTCATAATCAAACATGGTTTCATTTTATAAATTCATACCACATATGTTTTTGAAGCATCCTTTTAACCATATATAATATTTTAACGGCATGTTTTAGAAAAAAAACATGAGATAATATTCCCACAATAAATCCTTATAATATATTAAATATGATAACCTTGTAAAACCTCTTCCAAATCACTAAAAACGATACGGAATTAGTAACATGGTATAACTAAATAATTATATTCATGTGTATAATTATTTAATTAATAAGGATACATATTGGGATCCTCCTTAAATTTTAGTTTAAAAGAAATTCTATAAAACCAACATGATTATTCACTAAAAAATCAGTGATGTATCGTTATAGTTTTTTTCTTTCACTATGACATCAATTTGAATAACCATGATATTTAAACTTTTAGTAATAAGAAATTTATCCTATTATTTATGGTAAAACCATAATAATTATTAAAAATAATATCATTAATTTAAATAAAAATCAACCCTTAACATTCTGATATCATTGAAAAAATACAACAGAATGAAAGTATTGATGTGATGTATGATATTTATACCGAATTATGTTAGTTACCACTGTTCAAAATAATTATTCTAAGAATGAAACATAAAAATATAGTCTTTCATGCATAAAATGACTATAAATATTATTAATGCATGGGTATATGATCATTATATAGGCTTTTAGTTTTTATTAAATAGAGTATATCATCTTTATGAAACTCGATCTAATGTTTATAGTGATCTCCTTCATCCTTATACATGCTTACATAACAATAATAATCCTTACAAGTATAATAAATCCTAATTTCATTTCTCTTTATATTTGGAATGGCCTTTAAAAACATCAACATGATTTCTTTTCTAATCATCATAGAACTTTTTCAAATGAACCTTACACATTATTAAGAAACTCATATGATCAGTAAATTTTACAAAAAACCCAAATTTCAATGAAAATAGGATTAAACCAAATATAATTTATAATTCACACCACACATATAAAACTTTTTTTTGTCATGTATACTCGTACATGTGATTTTATTTTTTTATATTTTAATCGAAGCACTTTCATCCCATTATAATTTTCTTTTGTCAAGATATACAACAATAAAAAGAAAAATGTCCTATTTTTCAAAAACATCATGTTGTTCTTGACATATGTACCCCATATGAGTTTTGTAATGATATATATATCATAAAACTACATTAATTGGCTCTTTAATCATTATTACATTTTAATCCCTTCATCCATTCAATTTTCATTCACCTATAATTCCAATAAATCTTACACTTACCCATAGGTTTTAAAAATAAAAAAATTATTCCATGCAATGATGAAAAAAGTCTTATAAGGTCATAAAAATAAATATTAAAATTATCATGATTAGTAAATTATGTTTGAAAAAAAATATTACATATTTTTGAAAATTCCCTCATTATATAAAATCATGGGTATCATCATCTATTTTGGTAGATTTTATCCAAACTAATTAAAGGAGTATGTTTTTGGGAACAATCACAACTAGATTAGTTGTTCTATTGAACTATAAAGTGGAATAAGAGTGGTAACATTTTAATATATAATTATTTATTAGTTGTTTATATGTTAAAAAATGTTAATTATAGTTCTTCATTTCTATTTTTATTGATCCAAATGTAATAATAACTAGATCATTAAATTTTATATAACCTTGAATTAGCCAGAAACTAATGATTAATACTCCAGAATACAATATAATATTGTTAAGGATGTTGTATGAGAGACATAGTTAAATTAATTGTAACTGAAAATTAGATTTCATATACCCTTGGTCACCCACTATTTCAAAGGAAATGATAATTAAAATAAACCATTTTGGGATTAGTAAATATTTTATAATAACACACCATATATTTCCCTCAAGTTGGAATACTATTAATCCTAGAATATTTGTTGTTTATCTTATTTCCATGACATTTAACCCCTCATATTTTATCCTTAGGAAAATCATTGAAAATATATAGGCAAATACATTTATGTGTATTTAATATGCATTGCGTGTATTAAAATCCATATTTGATACCCGATCAAGAAGAGATTACATGGTGTATTACACTCATACACCACATCTAACACACAATATTCTATATATAATACACACTGAGTTCTAGGTTTTTTTTAAAGATGTAATAAAATGAACCACATGGAATTCAGATATATGTACATGACAGGTTTCTCATACATCCACATGGGCATCTCATGTGAGGGTTCACATTCATAATTAACATAAAAACTAAATTGTTTGTACTTTGTTTTATAACTTTTACAAAAGATAATTCAAAAACAAATTACATAACACATGGTTTTAAATATAGCATGTGGAAATAAATAATCATTATTACAATATGTATTATTTTAAATAATTTATTACATGTATGGTTGACACACACACCATGTACATCATAGGTAACATCATTGGTACACACCACTTATATTCATATAATGGCATCTACTATAACATCTCATGCATTAAACACAATATGACCCATAGAAATAAAATAGATTTAATATCATGTTAATTCATGTAGAGAGGACTGTTTTGGAAGTACATGGTGTTTAAGAAGGAGTAGACAAAATGTAACACACACAAATAGAAGGTGATCATACACATTGTGTAATAGATATTTTTAAACATCATGTTCTCTCTAATAGATATTGTGTTTATGCAATTTCATTTATAACTTTAACTCTATCCATGAGGATATAATCTATGGTCCCTATCTATAAAAATTGGATACCAATTAATTTTGAATTAAAAATTTATTTATTTTATTTAAAATTATTGAGGATGGGAATATAAGATACTATAACGATAAACAATTAATATTAATTAATTAATTAATTAAAAAGATAAATAATTTTCAATTTGTGAAAAATAAATAAAAAAATAAATAATTGAAATTATTAATAAAAAATTTAAATGTGTTGTCATTGCATTTTTGGGATGATCATGAGTTTGGTAGACATATTTATTAGTTCGGCCTTTATTTAGTTTAATAATTTATTATATGGGTTTAATGATAAAATTAATAATTACTAAAAAATTATGATATACATATAATTTCATTTTCATTAATATTTGTTATTCTACTTATCCAAGGTTATTTAAAAATCCAAAAATCCTTGATCCCACAAACTTTTATTTGAATAATACTATATAATGATGTAACTCTACATATGTAGATAATGTTCAAAACTCGTCCAAGGGGAAAGAAACCAAATTGATTAATAGGTTAAAGGTAAAATGTTGAAACACAAAATATAGATCATTTTAGGGAGCTTTGCTCCTATATTCAAGGTTTGGTTTAACGTATTACAGATAAACAAACTACAAATTAATATCTCATTATCAAATCAAATTTTTTTTATTTTCTCTAGTATAGAGATATTTTTTCGATGCTTGGTGTACTATTTGAATTATATCGACATAAAATTTAAATTATTTGTTTAAAAAGTACATTATATTAACATGCATGTGGATGTTACCTTGAGATGAAAATTTTTATATAACTTGGTATTGTTGTCACATTCAATGACATTATTCAATTTCGATGAGATAGGTGACAGATTAGATATTCCACTCCATACATAGAAGATTGAAAAGGTACTATTGGATAAAAAATATTTTAACATACATTTAGAAAATATTATTAAATTTATAAAGAATTAAATGGTAAATAATTTCGATAACCCAATCTAGACTATATTTATTGATTTTCTCAGAAGATACAGATTAGTGTTGAACTTATTCCTCACATATTGTGGTAAATATGAGAATGAAAATGTTGAAATCCCCAATAAATATTAATTGTTGAAGAATCCTTTTTATTATAATTTTATTATATTATTGATTTATAAATCTGGAAATGAAAAAGAGAGTACCCGATTCACATATGAAAATAAATGAAACATAAGGAAATACTTCAATGAATTAATGAAGAAGCATGTAGAGGATCTAAAATTACATATATTTATGCTTGTATGTAATATTTATACTCAAAAACATTGTTATTAAATAAAATATGTAATATATAAGAACTAATAACGGCTATAATGGTTAGATAAATTAACATGAATTCTCTAACTAACTGAAAATGGTAATTTGGAAGCTAGCTATAAAATATATATCAACTTCGCATTACCATGTTGATTCATTATATCAAAAAAATTAATTTTTTGGGTCCTCAAAAACTTATTATCTTTGTGTCCTTTTCTAGATACAATGATATATTATTTCATAATTTAAATTAATATTGTTATAGAAATTCATATATAAATTTTTGTTACACTATGATCATAGATATTCAATTTTTGTGATCAATGATGAATAAATTTTTTTGACCCATTCCCATTTATAGAGAAATAATTATTATTTAGATAAATCTAAAGGAAATTATCAAGTTTATCTATAAGTCTGTTTATAATCTTTTGAGATGAAAATCATAGGTATTTCTAAATACTATTTATATGGTTTTAATTGAATACAATCCATTTGAGAAAAGTCATATCAACAATTTTTCTCGATTTATTTCAGAAAGACTCACAAAAACTATTCTAAGGATAAGTTTGAGGTAATTAGATAAATTCCTTGAGATTCATTTTAGGAATTTTCAATACACAGAGGAAGTAATAAATGAACCACATAAAAATCACAAAAACATTTAGTTAGGATATTCATAGAATATCGAATCCATGTATTCCTTATTAATTTTAATTATAGAGTAAATATATTCATAAAATCACATTACTTGACAATCGATAATGTGATGATGATAATATTATATGAATCAATGAGGAATTTTATATATATTAAAAATCATCCTTGTATCATCTCAGTAAATTTTTATTAAATTTTGAGGCCCATAACTAACCTTTTCCCAACAATATTAACTATGTGATGAAAAATTATTTACTATATTACAGGGACCCATTATTCTAAAGAATCAGGTGTTTGATGAGAAACATTGATTAAAGTGTTATTCCAATAGTTTTTGATATAATTTTAATCAATATTGAATTTTTCGTTTTGTGATGAATGTTGTGATTTATGGAATTTTTTAGTAGAATCATGGGTCACAATTTCATTTCATTCATGATAATATGTACAAGTATATTTTTTGGGTGAGTAAATAGTAAGATAATGGGAAAAATATTTATTGTATATGTTTAAAGAATTAATATTGATAGATTCAAAGTAATGAACTATTTAAATTTAATGATTGATGTTATAATTATAAAAGAACTCAAGGAAAGTGTTTATTGATTTAGTGAATATGTATAAAAATATTGCATGATTTTTTTAGTTTAATGACAATGAATTGAATTTATGAGTAGTTGTATGGATTGGATCTTATTTATGTATCTACTAATTGTGTCTATGTAAAAATATGGGTTTTATTAACCTCATATCGGTGATGGGTACAAATCATGCATATAATATATACACATTATATAAGCTCTATGTTAGTGTAATAACTTCTTACATAAACACAAATTTTTTCGTACATACCTATTTTATGAGAACCTTATACCAATTGTATGTATTACTATGATGATATATAATTGTGAAACAACAGTTGATCCATGATGTTTTCATATGGCGTTTTATATAATAGTTGAAAATCAGTGATTTTATATTTTTTATATTACAATTAGATTAAAACTAGATGATGTTATAATGTTGATAGTATAGGATCAATCACCTTAATTTGATGATATAGACATGATCCTTGATATCGATAACCAAGGAATTAATTTGAATGTGATGCTTTCTAATTTAAATTTTTTCATCTGAATAAGATGAGTTCTACACCACATGTTAGATATCCACATAGAAATGATACATTATTTCATGCACGTGAATAACAAGAATTCTTTGAAAATGTATATTTTTTTAGTAAATTAAAATATGTAATTTATCCATGTAATGTAGAGATTTAAAATAATATTTTATCAGATATTTTGAATGATATTTTGTGGGAGAATTCAATCTTGAAATATATTATATATTTTGATTAAAATATTATTCATTTTAAGGATCTTTGATTTAAACTATTTTCTATAAGGAATATATTATTCATGCAATATCATTTTATGAATACTTAAATATTTGGGTTGAAAGGTAAATATATATGAAGTGGAATTAATGATAGTATTAAAATATCCTTTGTTTGAAAATATTTAGATATATATACATTCCATCATCAAAGAGATATTGATTTTAGAGTCGAGAAGTGTTTTATTATAGAATAAATCATGCTTACAGTGTATTTCAGAGGAAGTATAGGAGCCCAATACATCAAGATCTAGAGGTAGGTGTGTAATAAGTAGTGTTATTAACTATTGGAGGAAGATGATGTTCTTGAAGTTGTTATACATGATAAGATCTATATATTTATTTGTTTGTGGATGGAAAACAATTCACATGTGTCATATAAAAATCCAAGAGTACAATGAGGTATGAATACCTGAATATTAATGATTATAATGAATAATTTGGCCATGGAATATTACTAGTTTTTATAGGCTTCTAATTATGGTATCTAACATATAACTATTGAAATAAAAAGGGGGTTCCGAATTGAATACTGAATAATTTCACATGGTGTGTCTAACCATTTATATCCCCTTCTCTCTATAGTATAGAATACATGTTGTGGAGTCTAACCAACATAGAAAGTATTTTTTTTCTTTCAATCACTATTAAAACTATGTGTTTATCTCTCTTTTAGTACTACATTACATTATGTGAGGTAGTGAGATATATTTGAGCTAATGAAGAACATAAAAAATTTATGAGGATGATTTAAATGATAATAATTTACAAAATGAGACCAATATTCACCCCTAATGGCCAATCCGTCAAGGGACACTACATGTGGTATCAATGAATGGTTCCCTCCTAAGAGCCCTATTTTTACTTGAAATTTTTTAATATATTCATTGAAGTATTTATTTTTGGATTTATTTGAAGAATTTTTGATAGTGTAAAAAAAGGTCATCTTAAAGATAATAATATTAATATTTATGTTAATACTCAAAAAATTCATAGGAAGAGAGAGCCAATGAAGCTGAAGAAGAATCCCAATGTAATGTGAAATACACTAATAAATATAAGTAATTGATATTTTACATTATTTTTTCCTTAACCAAATTTTGTATTCAATTGTGTGTTCCAAAAAAAACACTAAAACCAAACTAGTATGTATTTTAGTATGGTGGACATAGAATTTTTTGGTATAAACTATGGTTATGGTATTAAATAAAAATATATATTCATTTTTATAATCAAAATAATGTTCACATTTAATATAGACTCAAATACTATTGCTAATAATATAATGAATTATCCTTTATAAATTATAATATTTTGATGCATACTATATTTTTATATGAATAGATTATTCAAAATATATTATTTAATAATAAATAGTAAATTAGATGAAAAATATATTATATATAAAGGGTAATTTAATTATTTAAAATATATTTTCACCATATTTATAATAAAAAAATAATTTTACAAGTATATGGATTTGAGGATAAAATAATTGAAATTTATTTTTTATTTATTATGATCATGTTTACTTTGGAATATTTTTGGTTATTTTACTGAAACAATTGTGTCTCATGTGAATAATAAAAATTATGATTTTATTAATTTCGTCACTTTTATAAAATTATTTCATGAGCAACTTCATTGTTGTGCAAGAAGAGCTCCTAGCGAACCAGGGCGAGCAGCAAAGCGAATGGAGTCACTGACGTTTTCCACTCGTAGAGCTGGTGTTGAATCTTCACAAGTTCAATAAACCTCATCTTTTTGGCGTAAATTGCTACTTTTAGCTGTAATTGATTAGCCGACTCCTAAATCAAGTAGTTTCAAAGCCTGGAACATGCAGGATTCAATCAGGCACTATTTCCAATGACTACTTCGCGCAGTTAAGCGCTATAGGTTTTCTAACTATAACTGTCAGTGTAATCCGTGTAGTCAGATAGTCCTGAGGTAGCCACAGGTTACCGACCTTGAAAATTACATTTCCTCAGTTGGTAGCCACAGGTGACCAGAGTTCTAGTTTAAGAAACGGCTCCCCCTACTTGGATGGCCAGGCTCGAGCCCCCAACTTCCCCAGCACTGGTTTGGAAGGGAATTTCCAAGACATCCTCTTGCATAACACCAGTTTAGTCCTCCTTTATCCCCACCTGAAAAGTCTGGTCTGCACTGCCAACATTACCCAAACCTTCTTCCAACCATTTTTCTCTCACACCATCCTCCATGGAGCATCTGGACCCCCATCCTCTTCCATTATCCACACTCTTCAACAAATTGATTGTAGGGTTTTGAACTGTGCTCACCGACTCGTCGTGGTTGTGCGGTATCTCAAGACCCCTGCCCATAAACTGGAACGCATCATCAAGGTTCAACACCTTTGATTGTCCATTTTCCCTCCTGCACAACTCAGAAACATTTGAAGGAAAAGCTACAACATCCTCAGAAAAAGGTGCCTTCTCTTTGCCCTTATCCAAACAAACCTTCTCCTGAGACACCCCCGACCCCATTGATATAGTGACCTCGCTTGACTTAGAAGGTTCCAAATCAGCATGAGGCCGGCCTGCAAGAGTGGCCTGGACACCACCATGTCCAGCATCAGTGGTGATCACACCGCCCCTCAGAGATACATCAGTGGACAAATCTATGACCACAGAGGGTCGACCACCCACAGACCTTCTTCTACAACCATGTTCAATATGACCTTGTCTACAACAATAAGAACAGAAGTCAGTCCAGGATTCATACACAATCAGATGTGCATACCTGTACTCCTCCTCAACAAAAATCCATATTAGCTCCGGTGGAATTCTTGAAAGATCCATTTCAACACAAATTCTTGCCGACATGGGATGCGATAAGGATGTAGTTCTTCGATCACTACACACAAATTGACCTATAGAATTACCAATTGATCACAACAACCCAAGATTCTGAAACGGGAGACGAAGGCCAGGCAACTGAATCCAAATCGCTGTAAAGGGAGGGTCATGGTTCATGTGGACATCAAACGACCAGTGGAGAAAATAGAAAGGGAGGCCGGAGAAAGATTTCCTCTTTCTCGACCAAGCCCTTCCCAAATCGTCTTCATCAGCAAACATAATAAGAAATTGACGCGGACCCATAATACCTACCTACGCATGATGTTCCAAGCCCCAATCCTCATTGACAGCCTTGGAAAAGTGTTCCACCAGAGGTCGTCGCCACGCAAAACGCACAATCAGAGTTGAGGAAAGCAGTGCCGACACATCAGTGAATTCTCTAACCGAAACCAGAACAATCGGCTGACCTGAAATGCATCCAGGAACATTCGAAGCCACCTAAATTTCAGGGAAAAAAACACGCATCCGATGAGGAACGAAAGGTATCAAGATCTCCCAATTGCATAGCTTCATGAACTAGAGCAGAATGCTGGGACCCCTCCCCCCCCATGGGAGGAGGGGCCGCGTCAGGAAACATCACCGTAGTATGAATATATGTAATTTTAGATCTTCTACATGCTTCTTCATTAATTAATTGAAATATTTCCTTATGTTTCATTTATTTTCACATGTGAATCGGGTACTCTCTTGTTCATTTCCAAATTTATAAATCAATAATATAATAAAATTATAATAAAAAGGATTCTTCAACAATAAAGATTAATTGGGGATTTCAACATTTTCATTCAAATATTTACCACAATATGTGAGGAATAAGTTCAACACTAATCTGAATCTTCTAAGAAAATAAATAAATATAATCTAGATTGTATTATCAATATTATTTATCATATAATTCTTTATAAATATAAAAATATTTTCTTTATGGATGTTAAAATATTTTTTCTCCATTAGTACCTTTTCAATCATCTATGTATGGAGTGGATTATCTAATTTGTCACATATCTCATTGAAATTTCATAATGGCATTGAAAGTGATAACAATACCAAGTTATATAAGAATTTTCACCTCAAGGTAACATCCACATTAATGTTAATATAATGTACTTTTCAAATAAATTTATTAAATTTTATGTTGATATAATTCAAAAATTAAACCAAGCATCAAAAAAATATCTATATACTGGAGAAAATAAAAAATATTTGATTTGATAATGAGATTTTAATTTCTAGTTTGTTTATCTGTAATTTTTTAAACCAAACCTTGAATATAGAAGAAAAACTCCATAAAATGATCTGTATTTTTTGGTTCAACATTCTACCTTTAACCTATTAATCTATTTGGTTTCTTTCACCTTAGATGAGTTTTGAACATTATCTACATATGTAGAGTTACATCATTATATAGTATTAGTCAAATTAAAGATTGTGGGAACAAGGATTTTGGGGTTTTTAAATAACCTTGGATTAGTAGAATAACACATAATAAAGAAAATGAAATTATATGTATATCATGAATTTTTAGTAATTAATAATTTTATCATTAAAACCCATATAATAAATTATTAAACTGAATAAAGGCCGAACAAATAAATATTTCTACCAAACTCATGATGATCCCAAAAATCTAATGACGACACATTTAAAATTTTTAATAATGATTTAAATTATTTATTTATTTATTTATTTATTTATTTATTACAAATTGAAAATTATTTATCTTTTTAATTAATTAATTAATTAATTAATCTTAATTTTTTATCGATATAGTATCTTATATTCCCGTCCTCTATAATTTTAAATAAATTAAATATTTTTTTAAATTAAAATTAATTGTTATCTCACCTATATAAATAGTGACCATAGAATATATCCTCATGGTTAGAGTTAAAATTCTAAATGAAATTGCATAAACACAATATGTATTGGAGAGAACATGTTGTTTAAAAATATCTATTACACAATGTGTACAATCACCTTCTATTTGTTTGAGTTATATTTTGTTTACTCCTTCTTGAAAACCATGTACTTCCAAAACATTCCTCTATACATGAATTAACATGATATTAAATTTAGTTAATTTCTATGGGTCATATTGTGTTTAATTCATGAGATGTTATACCACATGTCATTCCATGAATATAAGTTGTGTGTACCAATGATTTTACCTATGATGTACGTGGTGTGTGTATTAACCATACATGTCATAAATTGTATAAAATAATACATATTTTAATAATTATTATTTATTTCTACATGATACATTTAAAACCACAGGTTCTGTAATTTGTTTTTGAATTATCTTTTTTAAATATTATAAAACAAAGTACAAACAGTGTAGTTTTTATTTTAATTATGCATGTGAACTCTCACCTGAGATGCCCATGTGAATGTTTGAGAAACCTAGCATTTACATATATCTACATTCCATGTGGTTCATTTTATTATAGCTTTAAAACAAACCTAGAACTTAGTGTGTATTATATATAGAATATTATGTGTTACATATGGTGTATGAGTGTAATACACCATGTAATCTCTTCTTGATCGGGTTTCCAATATGTATTTTAATACATGCAATGCATATTAAATACATATAAATGTATTTGACTATATATTTTCAATAATTTTCCTAAGGATAAACTATGAGGGGTTAAATGTCATAGAAATAAGATAAACAATATCTTTTCTAGGATTAATAGTATTCGAACTTGAGGGAAATATATAGTGTGTTATTATAAAATATTTACTAATCCCAAAATGTTTTATTTTAATTATCATGTACTTTGAAATATTGGGTGACCAAGGGTATATGAAAAATAATTTTCAGTTACAAATATTTTAACTACGTCTCTCATACAACATCTTTAACAATATAACATTGTATTCTGGTGTATTATTCATTAGTTTGTGGCCAAATCAAGGTTATATAAAATTTATTTATCTATTTATTATTACATTTGGATAAATAAAAATAAAAATGAAAAACTAGAATGAAAGTTTTGTAATATATAAAAAAGTAATGAATAATTATATATTAAAATGTTACCACTCTAATTCCACTTGATGGGTCAATAGAACAACAAATGTAGTTGTGATTGTTCCCAAAAACTTACTCCTTTAATTAGTTCTGATAAAATCTACCGAAATAGATAAGGAGACCCATGATTCATTATAATGAGGGAATTTTCAAAAATATGTAATATTTTTTTTCAAACATAATTTACTAATCATGATAATTTTACTATTTGGTAATATAACCTTATAATAATATTTTTTTCATCATTGCATGGAAGACTTTATTTATTTTTAAAACCTATGGGTTTGTGTAAGATTTATTGGAAATATAGGTGAATGATATTTGAATAGATGAAGGGTTTAAAATTTAATAATGATTAATGAGCCAATAAATGTAGGATTATAATATATATATCATTATAAAAATAATATGGGTTGCATATGTCAAGAACAACATGAGGTTTTTGACAAACATGACATTTTTCTTTTTATTGTTGTATATCTTGACAAAGGAAAATTAAAATGGGTTGAAAGTCCTTGGATTAAAATATAATAAACTAAAATTACATGTATGAGTATAAGTGACAAAAAAATTTTTTTATATGTGTGGGGTGAATTCTAAATTATATTTGTTTTAATCCTATTTTCATTGAAATTTGGAATTCTTGTAAAATTTCATGATCATAACTGTTTCTTAATAATGTGTATGTTTTATTTGTAAAAGTACTATAATGATTATGAAAGAAATAATATTGATGTTTTTAAAGGCCTTTACATATATAAGGAGAAATGAAATCATGATTTATTATACTTTTAATGATTATTATTGTTATGTAAGCATGTATAAGGATGAAGGAGATCACTATAAACATTAGAACAAATTTCATAAAGATGATATACTCTATTTAATATAAAATATAAGCCTATTTAATGATCTTATATCCATGCATTAATAATATTTATAGTCATTTTATGCATGAAAGATTATATTTTTATGTTTCATTCTTAGAATAATTATTTTTAACAGTGGTAACTAACATAATTCGGTATAAATATCATACATCACATCAATAATTTCATTCCATTGTGTTTTTTCAATGATCATCAGATAGTTTAGGGTTGATTTTTATTTAAATTAGTGATATTATTTTTAATAATTATTATGTTTTTACCATAAATAAGATGATAAATTACTTATTACTAAAAGTTTAACTATCATGGTTATTCAAATTGATGTCACGGTGAAATAAAAAATCAATAAAAAAATACTACACTGATTTTTTAGTGAATAGTCATGTTGGTTTTATAGAATTTCATTTAATCTAAAATGTGAGGAGGATCCCAATACGTATCCTTATTCATTAAATAATGATACCCATGAATATAATTATTTAGTTAGACCATGTTACTAATTCATGTACGTTTTTAGTGATTTTGGAAGAGCTTTTACATGTTTATCATATTTAATATATGATTAAGATTTTTTGTGGGAATATTATGTCATTTTTTTCTAAAACATGGCATTAAAATAATATATATGGTGAAAAGGATGCTTCAACAACATATGTGGCATGAATTTATAAAAAGAAACCATGTTAGATTATGAAATCTAAAAAGGATATACCACCAAAATAAGATCATTATAGATTGTGATAAAAATAACAAGAAGATATTTCTCTATTTAAAATATAAAATATTTTCTAACCAATAGAATTATTCTACTTAAAAAAAACTATAGAAACATTGAGAAATAAGTACTATTTATTGAAAATATTCATAATCTACATACATAGAGAGAGACCTTAAAATATTAATATTGAATATATTAATGTCAATATTGAAAAAGGGACATTAACTATAATAAAGAAGAAATTCATAAGGGAATAAGAAATAAAATTTCATATGAAAAACTCGTTAAAGTCCAATAGACTATAATATTAGAGATATTATATATTAATACTACAAAACTTTATATTGGAACCTCATGAATAACCAAACATTGAAGAGAATGTAGTTTTTCCTTGATAACTCATAGAAGAATGAAGATGCTTCACATAGTAATGTTTGAATCATGCCTATAAAGAATCATGTAGAGGTAAATAGGAACACATATATACTACCATTGCATCTACAATAATATTTCATAATTTTTTAGATAGTGATCCAACAAGTTTCCCTCTCTAGAAGTAGTTTTAAGTGGGTGATAAATTTAGGGAACATCTCTTTATGTGGATATGATGTATCCAAAATCCATTATAATAGGTTTTACCCTAGGTGTGAGTGACCAAGATTTAAAGTACCATTAATAAATTTAGTATGTGGATTATGTTGAATGAAACATCACTTTTTCATGATGCATGGATCACCATAGTTTGGTTCAACCCTATGAAATGTGTGTGTCTTTTATTTCTTATTATTTAATCATTGTTAATAATTTACAAAAAAGAATGGGTAGATGAAATAGTCAATCAAATATTCCAAATGGATATGGAGAAATATAACTACATAAAATTTAAAATAATATAAAATGATGTGATATGTAACTATACATTAAGGAAATTCTAGTATTATGAAATCTGATGATATTGGATAAGATTTCATACACTTATTCACAATCATAGAATATTTTTTCAGACATAATTCCATGTGGTCTTCATAATTATTATTATATAATAGGTTTCCATTTTAATAGTTTTTTATAAAAAATTGATAGGTTTTTTATAATTTAATGTTCAACGTTCCCATATCATTCTAATATATAATGTTTGAATTTAACCAAAATAAAAAAGTATTTCTCGAAGAATATCATATTTTAGAATAGTTTATGGATAGTTTGATGTATTGAGAAAGGATTCTATAAGTCTCATGAAGTAATGTATCAATATTTTTGATTTTGAATATTTTTACTCATTAAATGGAAGTTTATGGATAAATGGATAGGTTTATATACCAATTAATGTGGAATATTTATACAAAGTAACTCCAAAGGAAGAGAAAATTGGAATGATTATATATGCATAAAGAGTAAATTCATAATTAATAAAAAATGAACATAAAATAAAAAATATATCTATAGATCCAAATAAAAATGATGAAAATTTAGGACTTAAATGTTTTATTCCTAAAAAATTTAATAATTTAATTTTCTAGTATAATAAACAAAAAAACGGAACCCATTATGAAGAATTGTAAAAAAATTCATAAAAAGTAAATAATTCATAACTGGTAGAAAAGAATATATCCTTGATATATTCTTAATTTATAACATTATTTCAAATATGGAGAAACGTGCATTACAAATGGATGGGATGGCGGAGAGAACTGAAAAGTTAAAACATAAAAACATAATCTGCAATGATTCCATTTCTCAAAGAATGTGATAATGAATGAAAAAAGTAACATTATATGAAAAATAAATCATCAATTGGAGGATGATATGTTTAATAGAAATATCATCTAATAATTCACGAGTTGTATCATTAGGATAATATGAGAATTAATTTTATTATAAAATATTAAATAATTTTATGAATTAAGGATGTGGAGAAATAAAATTCCCAGATAAAGATTAAACAAAAAGTTACATAACATTTTTTTGATTACCTCGAGATATATGGCAACGAAATCAATGAAATTTATAGTAACATGGAGGATAATCTTGGATAAGAATCATGAAATGATCATTATTTCACAAAAAAACTATACACTATAGAAGAAAAATATTGGCTATGAGTGTTCCTAATCCAAATATTTTAAGAATTTATCTATGGAAGGACATATTAGAACATGAATCAATTCATGTTATATGAAATATTTTTAAAAGGTGAAAAAAAAGGTAACAAAAATCAGTTGATACCGTAACTAAGGTGTGAATATTTGTGTTTCTTTTGAACAATGCACAGTCATATTTCACGTTTTTATCATGAGAAACTATAATATTCCGCTAATGTGAAACCGATGGAAAATCTAAAAGATGGTGTTATGAATGAGAAATATAATCTTTTAGTTTTTCCTAAAAAAATCATCAAACGATTCATATCCCTAAAAATTATCATTAAATATATTCTTCTTAAATTGGAGGAAAAAAAAGAAAAATAATTCAATAAAAAATATATTAGAATGAAAATTGATTTTAAGGTATAGGGAAATATGACAACATGATTACTGAGAATTCAGAAGGTATTTAAATCTTCCACAGAAGTAAATTAATCCATTAAAGATGAGAAATATAATGAAGACAAAGAGTGAAATTCCACAAAATTTTAAAATTGAAAAATTACATATTAAAAATTTATTCCAAAGTAATTTATGTGATTTTAAAATTAATTATTTTTAAATGAATAGATATAGATATTGGATTTTTTGGGAAGAAATAAAAACCAAGATTGTGAAGTGAAATATTTGGTGGTAATATTACCCAAGGAAGATCATGATTTTTATGATCTGTATAAACCAAAAGCCATAATAAATATAAAAGAAAGATGAATTTCATTAATAAAAATCAAATTTAAAAATGGAATACAAGGTTAATGAGAATCATGAATATGATAATTTTGAAAATGTTATGTAATTAATTTCATAAAATACAAGAAAGGGAAAATAAAATTTTTATGATTAATAGTCCGTCCAATAATACAATCCCCATTGATCAAATTAATGAAAAATAAGGTACTCCTATCCCTATTAACATAAATATTTACTACCTATTTATGTGGTGCTTAGTTTTTTGGGATAAATAATCCTTGTGGTAGATGTTCTCAAAAGAAACATTAGTTTTAGATAAAATAAAATCTAATTTTTATAAAAAAATGATTTATAAATAAGTTCAATTTAAAGAATAAAATGTAATAAAATTAGGGGATTAATACTAATAAAATAATATGATTATAATAATAATAAATGATTCATAATTTATAGTATTATTTCATATAAATAAAACCACATACAGAGGTAATATTTTCACTATTTTTTATAATGTCCTAAAATTTAAAACCCACAAATTTCCCAATTTTAGATGAATTTAACTAATTTTGGAATTTTGGGATGTTTTGGGGATAAAAAAGGAAATTGATCAATTCTAGAATCTTATCTTTTTTCAATAACATATATAATATGAAGATGGAGTTTTAAATATTAATCAAAAAATAAGTAATTATTTTCTTATATTATTTATATTTTCATGTGTTATCACTTTGTCAACTAGGTCATGTATTGATTTGAAATTACAATATCCAAAATAATTATTTCATTGGAAAAATTTTCTTTTTCCGAATGAATAGAACCAACGATATTAAATGATTTATAACACATATTACAACTTTAAATTTTTTTTATTACAAATGGTGTGGAAGGAGGACTCAATATTGTGCATGGATGTTGAATATCAATGAATAATTCACTCACTGAACAGTTATTTCTGTGATTAAAACTAGATAAATATGAAAGTCACTTCATCTAAAAAATGTTATCTTAAGTACATATATCATATAATTTTCACTACATTCTAAAAAGACCAAAATATTGGCGGGTCAGTAGATGATTTTATTTCTATCCACTCTCTATAATAAACTGGGGGGATGTTCATATGTGAAGGAGTAGAAACAATATAAAATCATGAGATAGAGAGCTTAAAAGAACCATATTTCGATCCCTCCTTATCTTTATACTTCCATATCCTTGTAATTTTAATTGATTTACGGCTTGAGTGAGTAGGTGGAGTGTTGAGATATAGCAGCTTCTGAATATATTGTGCATTCATACTATAATGGATAATTTGGGGCAACTCAAGTGATGGGAGGCTAAAAACCAAGTGGTATTGGATGGTGAAAACTGATATAAAATATCTTATGAGTTATAGTCTTCATGTGTAATATATTTTTATTTTTTATTTAAATTATTTTTTTGAATGAATGTGGTTGTTTTACTTCAATTATATATTTTTATCTAATATTTTTTTTATGTGGATTCAGTATCTGATTTAAAATAACTTATTTCACTATTTAAATTTAATCAGTGAGGCCTTCTATTGAGCACAATGACTTCAATTTGGTTCGATTTCATTGAGGTATTTATGTAAAAAAGGATAATATATATGAGGGAGAAAAATTATATTTAGGTCTTGATATTATACGAATGAAAAATATAGTGTTCAAATGTTGTTCCTTAGATTGGAATTATTAAAATAATTTGGAAAATATTTTTATGCAATGAATATAGGACTGTTCTAGAGGATTAATCATTTCATAACTTACTAATTTTATTCTAATTTCGAGACCCTTTTATTTATTATCAAAATTTCATAATAATGTTTAATTTTATTTAACTATAGCTAATATTTATTTTCTATATTATAGATTTTTTATCAAACCACAAAATAATTATTCCTATAAAAACAAACTAATAAAAAGTAATTGTTTTTTAACTCATATTAAAACCCCGAAATGAAAAAATATATGAAATACTATATTTAATTTCTCCATATGTTAAATTAATTGATTGTGGTTTTCATGAAAACAACCATCACATCAACTATTATTATTAAGGAGGAGTTTTATTAAATTTATTTTGTAAAACTTATTTTAGCATCATTGTAAATTCGGACATGAATTAGACACAATTAGATTTCAAAATTGATAAGACATTTCACACGTGGTTTAGAGCAAAAATAAATCTTCATGTCTAATGATGTGATTCATCTAGTGAAAAACATTGAATGAACATGGTTGAACATTTAATTAACAGGGATGACACTATATGTTTAATGTAAATGGCTCCATCCGGTGATGAAAATAATGAAAATCCTATGGAATATCATGTTGCACCAAATGTGTCGGCAATTAAATATGATTTTATTAAAAAACTTCAATTATAAAATGGGTTTCCAAATTAATATCTACATAAACACCATCATGAATCCAATTGTGATTTTTTAACATGAAACCATAAGGAGTTGATTTAAATAATATTAAAATTTTGTCATTTCCTATTTCTTTAATAGAAGATTCCATAGAATGGTTTT
Source organism: Viscum album (assembly GCA_963277665.1). NCBI lineage: Eukaryota > Viridiplantae > Streptophyta > Magnoliopsida > Santalales > Viscaceae > Viscum > Viscum album. Next base: position 1,772,143,804 of record OY728148.1, read on the forward strand.
TCTATTAACATTCACCCTTTATTAGGTATTTGAATGGATTAAGGAAGATTATTGTTGAATTCTTTTCTCTACATCCAGAACTACATTCATTCTAAAAGGGATTTGAGGGATTAGGAAAATAAATATTGAAACTTCTCATGATTACATAGAATGATTCAGAAGACATTGTTTTAGATTCCCCCTCTATCAAACCAGTGACTAAATCATGATTAAATATTTTTATTAAATTTTTGTGTCTTACTGGTATGAGAATGACTGAAGGTGTTGTGGGATGGGATTTAGTTGATAAAACACCAGTGGCTGCTATTTTTTTTAAATGTCAACATAGCTTAAAATTCTCAATAATTTGGAAGAAGTCACATTCTTCTTAAGGTATCTTCCCAAAAATTTCCCACTTCATGTTCTGGAAACAATAATATTGTGAGTAATATTTTTTATCATACCACAAAGGTAAGGTCAATGATGTTTTCCAAAAAACCACAAACCCGAACCAAACGTAATGAAAAATTTCAAATTCAAGTCCATTTTAGAATTTTTTCATAATAATGAACATGATTGTAATCAATTCACAAAAACACAAGATCTTTTTGAGGACTTCATTACATTTTCCCCAGGTATCCTATTTTAATAAAACAAAAAAAAATACCATTTTAATAGGAAAAAATTTCAATCAGGGATGAAATAAAAAATCTAGTGAAATATTTTGATAACTTGAACTACCAAATATATTCATTGAACAAAAATAAGAAATTAAAAACATTGAAATTTTAATGGGAAAAATAAATCTTATTCTGGAAGAAACTTTCAATCTATCCATTACACTAAAAATGGAGAGAGTATCATTGGAGAATTAATGAGGCAATCATAAGAGTCAATGATTCATACATATGATAAATAGAAGAACATGATGAGTACCCAGATGACTAAAATGGAAAAAGTTCCTTTGATTTTAGTTAAATTAAAATTCAAATGAGTGGAGGTTACCCACACTACCCCATGTGATTCTGAGAGATAAATGGAATAATAATATCAGTGTTATTAAAAATTATAGCGTCACAAAATTGAATAACCATAAAACTTAGAAACTCAAACCTGATGTTGAAAATATAAATAAGAATCCTACTACTAATAGAGATAATGAAAATTTTGATATTTTAATGAATGAAAAAAAAATTTCAAGGGATAAAATTTTTTATGAAATAAAAAAGGATTGGATGATGATGTCATGTCATTATTTTTCACACAAAAGTGTTTCAAATAGTCAATAAACATTCTACCATCACTACCGTATCATAGTATTGAACTACCAATGAAATCAATTTCTGAAAAATAGTTGGATAATGATGTTTTTTGAAACATTTATAAAAATTAATTCAACATTAAATTTCCTTATACTGTGAGGAAAACTCCATGGTATGATATGTATTGGAAAAATATGTGAACCCATAAGAGGAAATTTAATGGAGGAGAAAAAATGGGGAGGAATGATTCTTTTATGAACCAACATGATTTTACTATCAAATTTAGAGACACATCAACTATTAACCTATATTAGACCATTTTAAAATGTGAATTCATGTATGTCATGCTTGATTTATGAAACTATATCTTTGTTATTCCACATTTTTTTACTCATTTCTCCATGTTGGAGAAATGAAAACCTATGTTGTTATTATTAAGAATTCCATCAAAAGTACTATAAATCATTATAGAGTTATAGAGGATGTTCTTATTTACATGATATATATTATTTTTCCTATATATTTCGATAACCAAGATAAAAAAGATGATTGGTTTATCAACCAGTTGAGGATTATTCATTCCCTCTAGTACAAATGGTTTATTGGCTTTCCACTAAGACATTTCATGATTTTCTAGTGATAAAAATAAAAATACTGTTTTAAAACATGGATTTTTTTGGTTTCTAAACATACTCCATATGAGTGTGAAATGGATCCTGGGATGGGTCTTGTAATGTTCAAACTACTTTAAAATATCTAGTTGGCCCCATAATTGGTGAATATGACTTTCTAAAAATCATTGACCCTGCATGTAGTTTCCCTGTTGAAGATACAAATTTTTTACATGATAGAAATTTTAAAAAATATTGAAGTGGTAAAAATTATATAGAACATTATTTCCCCTTAAAAATGGAAATTATTAAAATAACCACTCAAGTTAGAAGAATTATTTGATCATAGAGAATAACCCACCAGATTCAGAGTTGAACCCATATTCCAAGAGCCTAAAATATGGTTTCTCATGTGAGGAATGATGAATTCCCAGGGATCATTCCAAAGATCTATCAAGGGACCAAGGGATCCATCTTTTAGGATTCCTAAAAACTACAAAAAATACATTTTAAATATATTATCTGATTTAACTCTAATCATTCCCTTAGTGTGCATGCATATAATTTTTTTGAGTAAAATGCTAACACAATAAGAAATATTCAATGGAGACTTTCCCCAAAACCGTAATATGTTTTCAAGAAATAATTCACCATCCTTATGGATGATGGTATTATATTTCCCATATCTGATTGTCATTTTGTTATAAATATCCATATTATCACCAAAAAAGGTGTCTTTAAAATCTTATGAAATGAATTTTGTTATCACTCCTCTATGAGGATTCTATATAAATGGAGAATGTGAATTTATTAGAGGAAAATGATTTTTTTTAAAAGGAAATACCATTTACCATTTCAATTCCTTCATCAATTCCATGAAACATGATTTGAGAACCCCCTATATTATTATATTAATCAATTAATTAGTTATTTTTTAATTCACATTTCACTGAAGAATCAAAAATCTACATTTATATGCCTCTTTTAAAGACTTTATTATAGGAGAAAACCCTCCAGTTTGTGTGACGCTCTTTTAAATTATCAATTGTATAGGATGTGAATTTTCTATAAATTTATAGAAACTAGAATTGATGTTTTTAAGGATGAATTCACTATTTATGGATCATTATTTTAAGGTTTCTTGAAAAGATTGGCCATGTTCCTAAAAATATCGATGATAATAATCATGTCCTTGATTATGAAGAAAGTAATTCATATTAATTAAGGTGAATGTGCTTGGTCATTTATTTTCTCTATTAGGAATTCAAGTTGATCTATCAAAAGTATTTGTCATTACATCAATTTTATTCCCAAAAATAGTGTCATATGTAAGATCCTTCAATGGTCATACGAATATTTGCTGGCCCAGAGGACCCCTCGATGTGTACTATAGCAAGAACTGTAGCAGTGCAGGTACTGTAGCAGAACTCTTCACCGAGGGGTCCTTGGGGCCAAATAATAGGATTTAAAGCATTGTATTTAAGCCACATGGCCTTGGACCTTCAGGCTATATAATGGGTCTCCCTCTACCCACAGTAATGAGTTTATTTATTTAAATAATTAAATGAGGATTCGGCCCCAACCTTTTAAAAAATATAAAGGGTTTTAGTGAGGTTTCACTTCAATTATCGAGAATTATCATATAAGACAACCCATTTGTCTTTTATGAATGTTTTAAATAGTATGATTAGTATCTAAAAAAATTGATAACCCCTCCAATTATTGAATAACCAAAATGGTTCATTCAGTTTGAAATCATGACTGATGAATCTGACGTTCCTCTTAGAGATGTTTTTAGTTAAATGATGAAAAATAAATCTCATGATATTTCTTATGGTTATACTAATTTAGATAAATTTCAATAAAATTTACACAATAATTAAGGAGGAGCTTCCATCTATTTTTTTAATTGAAAATTTATAGATGTTATCTCTTTTGATCCATGGTAATTGTTTTCACATATGATTATGCAATTAGATATTTTTATAAAGAAACATGATAAAATCCAATAATTTTATGATTCATGTTAATGTTACAAGAGTTTTATGTAAAAATTATGTATAAAAATGGAAGTGGTAACATTGTAGTTGATTTTTTTGAGAAGGATACCATCAGTTTTAAATGGAAAATTTTAGATATGTTCATTGATAAAAGATAAATTATCTGATGAGTAGTTTTATTCTTTTCAAGGTGAAATACCATGGTTTTCAAATCATGAGAATTATTTAGTTACTAGTAATGTTCCTCAAATGGTTTTAAAGAATCAGATTACTAAAATTTTGAGAGATTCAAGGAATTACATTTGGGATGAACCATATATGTGGCATGTTAATAGTAATGAATTATTAAGACTGTAATTATATATCCTCAATTTCAATATGTGGTAGATTTTTTCACACATTTAGTTGTGGTGGACACATTGGTCTATAATGACCACGATGAAAAGTTATTGATTCTAGTTTGTATTGGACCACCATTTTTATATATTATTTTGATGTTTTTTGGACCTTTAAATATTTATAATTTCAATATAACATTTGAAAAAGGAATGAGATGTGACAATACAACTTTTGTTTTTTAATTTATTTGATTTTTGGGGTATTGATTTTACGGTATATTTTGGGAATATTTTGGGATGTCTTTATATTAGGCATGTTTTTCATTTTGTACCTATGTGGGTATAGGCTATTCCCATGAGAACTGATGATGCCAAAACATTTTATAGGTTTGTGAAAGAGTATTATTTTTTGTTATATGAATTTCCAATAGTTATTATTATATATCAAGGTAAAAATTTATGTAATAGGGCATTGAAATCAGTTGAAAGGAAATATTTTGATCATCATAGGATCTCTATTCCCTATCACCCTTAGACCAATTTAATGGATGTGTTGTCAAAACAGAGAAATCTAACAAATTATGGAAAAAAATATGAACCCAGATAGAAAAGATTGGATAATGAGACATGATAGTGAACTCTAGATCTATAATACTAAAAAATAAAACCCAAATTTCAATTTCAAAATTTATATTAGCATTGGGGAAGACTTCTCTCTTTCTAACCGAGTCTTAACACAAATTTTCTGGTGTGTTAAATCATGTAACATAAATTTATTGTTGGTTCAAAAATAAATAAATTAGTTTTCCAGAGCTGGAGGAGATAAATAATTATTCATATGAATGATCCATATTGTACAATGATTTAAACAAATCATTTAATGATGGGATTATTCTAAAAACATCATGTAAGGAGACAAGGTTCTAATATTTTATTATAGATTGAAGTTGATCCTAGGAAAATTTCTATCCAAATTTTATTACCCTATATTTCTTACAAATTTTTTTTTCTTTTGGTGAAATCCAATTAAAGGAACAAGAAAAATGGAAACCATTCATGGTTAATGGGAATAATTTGAATTCATTTAGAGTGAATTTTATAGAGAATCCTTCAGAGGAGATCCATGTTCAGGAATTTTAATAACATTCAATCTATGTTGTGTATTTCATTCAACATTATGTTTAGTTATATCTTTAATTTATAGATTATAATATTATCATACAAATATATTTCACAATGATGACATTTATGAAATAATAATAGAGGTGGAATAAGATATGCACATTAGTATTTTGTGATCCATAATTTAATGTTTTGTTTTCTATTTTTGTTTTAAGGTAATTCAGGTTTATTTTATTTTTTAATGTTTTATTTTAAAAATTTTGTGTGTTTATTGTAACTAGTGAGGTAATATTATTATCATAGATATTTTGGGAAGTCATTTAATTGAATGAAACAATTGATCCCTGATAACAGAGAAAAAATGAATATGAAAAATTACTTCTTTTTAGGTTTATGGTTTTCTTAATTTCATGAGAAGACCTCTGTTTTTTTTTGAATTTAATGCCACAAATCACTATCTTTTTTATTTCAAATTCACTTCATGTGAGTCTTTTAAGAGATTTTTGACCAATATTTCACATTCACCTCATTTCTAGAAAGAAGAAATCTATTATTAATTTATCTACATCTTGATTTATTTCTATAAAATCATTAGGCAGGAAGTAGTTGTGATTTAAATTATTGATGAATATAATTGGATTTGAATCCCCCATTTCATGTGAATCCCTTTTAATTTTTCCATCCTCATACATTTGATCTCTGAGATTCCTTACAATAAATGTATATATTATTAGGTTTTCCATAGTGAAATCTAATTTTCCAATTCCAACACTCTCTATAAGTGATAACTCATGATCTAGTGAATCATTAGTGTGGCGGGAATGACTTATGGGGTGAAAATTCTTTTTGTTCTTATTTTTGTGGAAAACAATACATAAAATAATTTTTTCCTGCTAAAAAAATAAGTTATATTCTGAATTTGTTTCACTTCTACAGCATTAATGAAAATGAGTGTTGTTACTATCAAGATATCTTAATGGAAAAAAGTTGTGCCAATATAATTCATTTGAAAAAATAATGAAAAGAAAAAATTAATTTTTTTTTCTAAAGATGTTTTGATAGAATCTGATGGAAGAGTGATCTTCAAAGATAATCATAGCATAGTTTCAGTTAAGGGGAGCTAGGATGATACCTCACCTAAGTGAATATTAGAATCGTGCATTTTTTCTTCAAAAATTTCCAAACCATCCTTAATCAAACTTAGAATATTTTATATTAAAATCCTACAATGTAAAGACCCGGAAATTTCAAGGAATTGTTTCTTCTTAAATGTTTTGGAAGTTTTTGAGTCTGTGGTTTATAACGGCACTTAATTCCAAGGACCGGTGTGTCCGGAATCAATTTATGAAGTTTTTTTTCAGGTAAGTTCAGTAAACATACGTGCGGGTTTTTCTAGATTTTGAACTGCTGCTCGGAATTGAAATATGAGAACCCCAATGAACTCGCAGCGCCATTATTCTCTTAAGGGGACCATTACTATAGTTGCGTTTTATGCGGGATGGAAGTTAATTTTGGGGATTTATAATAAAATAAATAAAATTTTGGACCACAATTTTATTTTATATCTGGTAGTTATATCCTTCAGTGGGGAGGTTGTTGGTGGGGCCCACACCCACATATCCTCCTATGAGAGGATATTTATGAGGTGGGTCCCACACGAACCCTTAACTCCTCACCTTTCCTAAACTACCCAATTAATTCCCCATGAATTTATTATGACAACTACTCTTTTAATTGTGACTCTTCACTTCCTCCCCTATCACCCATTAATTTGTGCCAACTCTTTTAAATAAATAAAGATTTAATTAATTAATCTAGTTTTGAATTATTTTGATTTTGTTGGTATTTTTTATAGTGGGAGAAATCTAATTAGATATTTCCATATCAAATATTATTTGTGGGGGAACCTCTGATGAAATAGAAGAGCTCTCTCCTTCCATGAAGAACGACACCCTCTTCGAAGAAGAACACTGATTCTGTGAAGAACGATAGTGTGCCTTCCGTTCTCTTCTTTGCAAAAAGTTAGGAGACACCACTTCCTCCTTAGACGCACCCTGACTTCGTCTACAAATCCACTTTCTGCAATTCCTCTATTGAAACTGAGGTAGGGGTTTTGTATATTATTCGAGTGAACTAATTGTACCTCATTCTTTGTTTAATTTCAGATTTGACATTGGCCGATTATTACCACCTAACGCGAAGGGCGCGGGCCAAAAAAAACGGCCTGATGACCCTCCAACATTTTTTTTATTTTAAATCGGGATGCGGTGAAGGTCGAAGGCGGCGGCCGCACGCCAGCTGCGTGAGGAGGAACCGCGACCCGCAATCACGAGCCGCCCGACCGACGATGAACCGGCCGGATAAATCAGGGTGGGCCAAAGGAAGACCAGGACGCCACAAGGGGCGCCGCACTGCGGAAGACCATTGCCCATAATCTGCAGGCCGCTTCAGCGGTTAACCAGCCGGCTCGTCGGTCGGCAGGGTGAAGAAGCCGCGGCACCCGAAGGTGTCGCGCATCCGGACTGGGGCCCGCCCGAGGGGGCTGCATGCACTAGGATGGCTGGCCAGCTTCTCTAGGTCGGTTTGGGAGGGCATCACCGCCAGTTCGGGAAAGCGGGGGGTCGTTCCCACCTCGGACCACTCGGCCCCCTCGGGCCGAGCCGCTCGGCCAGCCGGGCCGCGCCGCGCTGGACCAGGCCGCGCCGCGCTGGACCGGGCCGTGCCGCGCTGGGTCGGGCCACGCCGCGCCGGGCTTGGCGTAGTCCCGGCACGGGCCCTAAGGACGGGTCGTGACATACCAAAACAAATACACACAAAAACATGAAATCTACTCATGCTAATCAAATTTTATTTTCTTATATCGGGTTTATATGAATAATGTTTTCAAGCATATAGTTATTCATTCATGAGTTTTGATTTTAAAATTATTTTTGAAAATCCATATATGTGTGCTGAGAGAAAATTAATGTGAGGTAAGGGTATTTTTTGAATTAGATTATAATATAAGTGGAAATTTATTGAATGAGATAAATAGAAAATATAAATTTTTTTATGAGGTATGAAATCTTTTTTTCTTTGTGATAAATTGGTTAACCATATTATTATATTATTTGAATTTACCATTACATGATTTTGATGGTTACTTTTCAAGGATTCTTATTGCTATGTGTTGTTGAATTTATAAAGATAATATTTAAACAATTAACATTTTTATTCTAGTGATTTAAACCCCTCTATTTTTCAAATTTGATCTAAATTTCATGGTTTTTCGGATTTTATGAATTATTTGGGATGAAAAGTGAAAATAACAAAATTCTATAATTTTGATTGTTCTCAAGACATTTTATATATTTTTCATATATTTTTCATTATTGATTAATGTTGAGTGATAAATTTTTAAGGATTTATATGATTGGGGTATACAAATATTTCAATGGATACATGTTTTCATATAATCCTCTTATGGAAAAAAATATGTCGATGGTAAACATTTTTTTGGAAGACAAAAGTAACAATGGTTTATTAAATGGTATATAACTAATGATAAATCTATTTAAATAGGTTGATTCCATCATTTGTCAAAATAGTAAAAACTATTTCACATTAATTATGAGCTTTAGGGACTTTTTTTAAATTAAATTACACATTCCATGATTCAAAATGGAGGATGTTGAAAGGTCTCTATCACGACCTAACCCAATCGGTCTCAAGCAATAATTACCCCAAGCCCGCCTCCACCGAGCAGGGGCTGGCGACAAGCACTGAAGGCATAACGATCTCGAGGAGGCCTTCGCCTAAGTACCTGTACACACACACAACCCACTCAATGTAGAAGTGCATAGTAAAATGAAAACCAATGGAAAAACAACTATAACACAACCACAGTCCAACACCATCTTCTAAATAGAAAAAGTAATGTGCTTAAATGTACTGACAAGGAAACTGAATAGCAAAAGGAAAAAACACGCGCCCAACCCGAAAGGTGCCAAAACCCGACAACAGGTAGTCAACAGAAAACAATTAGAGAGTCCCACACCTGAAAACTCTACTGTGACCCCAGTTCGCGGCCAAATATCTTGTGCCCTCTATGATCCTCCGTAGTCCTGATCAACATGTTTATTGTCTACAAGGGAACCCCAAGTGCGTGCAAAGCCCAATCAGGGGTGAGTATAACGATACTCAGTAGGATGCCCCGAAAGCTCGAGTGAGCAACAACGGAGGCACTAAATAGGTAAGCAGTGGACAGAAAAATAATAGTGAATGAGTACAGTAAATAGAGTGTAGCTCCACCCAATAAGAGAATGGGAGCAGACTCATCTAAATGCAAGGAGCTAGAAGCGGAAAGCACATTGCATACCCCACACATCATCGCTTTTCCTAGAAGGAGAGTAACTAAACCTAAGGAGTGGGAACAAATGTAGGGTGTATATATATATATATGCAAATAAGAAACCCAAACGATTGTGTACAGGGATATCCATCTCCATGCTCAGTCCAAGAAAGGCTGCCAACAGTTATAAAGATATCCATCACTGATGCCAAAATGTCCCGCACATCAAAGTTGTCTCATCACTGAACCGTACAACCAAGGGTCCTACTTCGGTAATCACAGAGAAAAGTCACTAACTGGCCTCATAAAAATGGATGAGTCTAAAAGAATTTGTCGGGTAACCCACTACCCAACCTAGCTAGAGGGTAAACCCTAATAGGTCATCTGGTTACCCAGTACTAAGCCCAGATGGAGGGTAAACCCTATGGTCAACATGTAACCCACTGCCCTACCCCACTGGAGGGTAAACCCTGAGGTCAACGGGTAACCCACTGCCCAGACCCGCTAGAGGGTAAACCCTGATATACCAGTGGGTGACCCACTACCCAGCCCCACATGAGGGTAAGCCCAGAACTGGTCTAATAACTCCGCACTGCCTGTGCCATCACTGGATGTCACTAACATCACTATCGTTCGTTGGATCGGAGTGCATCAAAGGAACATCCGAATAATTCCCATTCATGATTCCACATTTAATGATATCTCGAATGATTCTTGGCATGCCCAAATAGATTACACTATTACAATCCTTGTGAAAAAACATGTGAGATAGACTATTTACTCTCATGAACTCGACTCCCAAGGAAAAAGTTATTCAACACCACTTTACACTCATACTATGCCTCGTAGGGCCAACAACTCAATCCCAAAAAATATTGGGCGAACTGTGCCTTCGTGATGCTCTTAGAAAAACATGCCAAATAGACTATCCATTTGCCTCGAACATACTTCTGATGAAAAAGTCAAAAATGATGCATGTAGCTTGAATGACGACCTGTGGGAACACACCTCAACCCCGTCTTCAATGCCTGAAACAACCCTGTACGACTTTGTCCCGACAATATGGTCAAAAATCCATTGACGGTGCCTAAAAGGGACTCTGAATGTGCTCGCGCCATCCAAAACAAGAAACTCGGTGAGGCGCTAAATAACACTAAACGAGCGTGTCGCGCCACCAAGCCCCTATATCATTAATTAAAATTCCCTGAGACCATCTCAAAACAATCTTCCTGATCCAAGGATAATGTTTCTACTAGTGGCATGCTAATCTGATACTCGGTTTGAAAGCTAGAGGCATTTTAACGCCAATGGACAGATATGGGGTGGGCCGGACTGGTTCGGCCGGTCCACCACTTTAGACCGACGGTCTGCGGCTCGACTGCCCAGACCGCCCAGTCCACCACGGCATGTAGTTCCCCACGCAGTCCTCTCCACTTGACCTGTACTGGCATAAATCTGTCTCCCTCTTTTCCACGGGACCCATGTTTCACGGGTCTCGGTCTACTCCCGGGGTCGCGACGACCCCGGACTCGCACTGCCCGCCGACCGGAAAAGCCGGCTGGCGCTTAGCTACACACCCGGACCCCCGATGCACTGGGTCTCCATCCCGCTCACAAAAACTGACCGTCAGGTAGCCCGTACTACTATCGTCTCTCATCGGACCACCACATAGAGCCACCGGACTGCCCAGGAACCACCGACGAACCGGTGTTTGGCCGGAAAAGTTCCCGGGGTCACCCTGGACACCCCGAAACTCAAAAATTTGATCCAAAAGAATTGTTGGAATGCTTGGATTGAAAACTACTCAAATATGGCCTTTTCTCAAAAAATAAATAGCATTTCAATGCTATGAATTGTGTTCGAATAGGATGCATGAATTTTGAATGAAAATGCAACGATCATACCTCGTAGGGTGTAGCCCGTCACTTGACAGATGATCCGCCGGAGCCGCAACCACCTTGGAGAGGTGGGGAGAGGAGCTTGAAGACGGTGGACATTGTTTTTTAGGAGAACTTCCACCTGGGAAATTTTAATGTGATGATGGGAGTCGATCTGTTTATGTAGGAATAACGTAATTAAAATTTAATTAAATTTAAACACCCACCAGTAGGCCCGTACCCGAACTCTATATGGGGTCAAGGTTAAGCTGCTCCTAGGGTAAAATCCATATTTTGATCACAACTTTGGTCTCCAAATTTTAGTACGATCTTCCGATCAAAAGTTATAAAGTTCACGTCTGAGGCCGCTAAATTACGAAAATTCCCTTAGTGTCATTTTCCTCCAAAGGGTCGCGCCCGTGAAAGTTACACCCCACCTAGAGTAAAAGTCATGCTCCAGACTCAAAGGTGCCGTATGTTTTTTCCTCCAAGAAACCGTTTAGGAGTTATTACATTTATTTGCTGTGTCTTGTGTGAACACACTTAATGTTCAATTTTGAACACCCCAGGGCTTGGAATCACAGGTCGTCTGAACACCCTGCTCTGGAATAACATCAAGAAAAAAAATTCAAAGTCTTACAGTCTCAAAACCTGGGTTCTTATATCATGACCTCCTTCATTTTTTTCGTCCCCGAAAAACAAAACTACAAAAATAACCCAGGACTCTGGGCCCACATTTGGGTCTCCCTTTCCCAGGTTCTCTCATACACCTTCCTATGCTTCCACAACACTCGCAACGATGGAATGGCCTGTCCACGCAGAGTCCAATCTTTCCAGTCCTCAATTGTCATCAGGTGCTCCGTAAAGGTGGCTCTATTCTCAATGTCCATCTCTCCCATGTTGATGATGTGCATGGGGTCGTGTACGTATTTCCTCAGCTGGGATACGATGAAGACATCATGCACTCTCACCAACTATGGGGGTAGAGAAAGACAGTAAGAAACCTCCCAAACCCAGCGTGTGATCTCAAAAGGCCCGATGAACCTTGGGGATATCTTTCCTCAACAGCCGAACCTCTGTGTACCACATCGCGAGAAGACTATCAAAATGACATGGTCCCCCTGGTCGAACACCAAAGGCCTACGATGACAGTTTGCGTAGGACTTCTGTCTTCTCTATGTCATCCTCATCCGCTCACGAATGACCTACACCTTCTCTGTCATCGCCCGCACCCACTCTGGGCCCACAAGGGAGGTCTCTCCAACCTCCGTCCAGCACAACTGTAACCTGCAGGGTCTCCCATATTTGGTCTCCAAAGGATCCATGAAGATAGTAGTGTGGTAACTATTGTTATACATGAACTCCACCAAGGGTATGTGATCCTCTCAGCTTATTCCAAAGTCCAAAATGCACACCCTTAGAATATCATCCAACACCTCAATAGTGCGCTCAGTCTGCCTATCTGTCTGGGGGTGAAAAGTTGTACTCATCTGAAGTTGAGTCATGAATGCATCCTATAGGCCTCACCACAATCGCAACATAAACCACGTGTCATGGTCAGAGATGATCGTTGAGGGTACTCCATGAAAGAAGATGAACTCCTGAACGTACAGCTACCTAGACTCTCAACCGAGCTCTGCTCCTTGATGGCAAGGAATTGCGCCGACTTCATGAGTTGGTCCACTATCATCCAAATGGAACCATGGCACTTCGCTGTGTGCAGAAGACTTATAATGAAGTCCATAGATATGCCATCCCACTTCCACTATGGGATATCAAGGGGCTGCAACAACCCTACCAAAACCTGATGCCCTGCCTTCACCTACTGACAGGTAAGACACTGAGAAAATAACTCAACTATTCTCCGCTTCATGCCAGACCACCAAAATTGCTGCTAAAAGATGTTGTACATCATCCCCACACCCGTATTTACATCCAAGGGAGATGTTTGGAATTCCCGCATCTCCACTAGTATTATAGCTCACCCCTGAAACAGAATCTCTTGATTCCCTCCTTCAGAATACCCATCGGGTGCGTCTCCCGTGGATATCTGATCATGCAGTACCTTGATGTCGACACCTCCCATTGTTACTCTCTCACACGCTCAAGGAGAGAAGGAGTCAACAACATCGACTGTAGAAAATTCATACCATCCTGCTCCACCATGGTCAGATGCAGGGAAGCCAACATCTCTTAACCTTCCCGCACTAGACAATCCTGGCACTTCCTGCTAAGGGTATCAGCTACTACGTTTCCCTTACCTTGAGTATAGACTATCTGAAAATCATAGTCCTGTAGAAACTACAGCCTGTGCCTCTACCTCAGATTCAGATCCATCTGAGTGAAGATGTACTTGATGCTCTGGTGGTCTGAGTAGACCACAAAAGTCTCACCAAGAAGTTAGTGTCTCCATAACTTCAAGGCAGAGACCACCACTGCCATTTCCAAATAGTGAGTCGCATAATTCTTCTCATGGGGCCTCAACTGCCTCGACCCATATGCAATCACTACCTACTGGAGCATCAGCACACACCTATGCCCAGATCGGGAAGCATCACAGTATACCAGAAAATCAACGCCCTCCTCTAGCAGCCTCAACACTGGAGCACTAGTCAGCCTCTTCCATAACTCCTCGAAGGACTTATGGCATTGATCAATCCATGTGAATGGTCGTCCCTTCCGCATCAATGTGGTAAAAGGGGAAGAAATATTGGATAATTCTTCCACGAACCTCTTGTAGTGCCCTTTTAAACCAAGGAAGTTCTACACCTCAGATGCATTCTAGGGTTGATCCCAAGCATGAATTGCCTTTATCATTGAGAGACATATGGCTAAACCCTATTCCGAAATGAAATTCCATAGAAAGTGAACCTAATGAATATAGAACTGACACTTTGAGGGCATCCCATACAGATGGTGCTCCATAAGTATATCTAGGACCATCCTCAAATGCTTGGTGTGCACCTCCTCTATCGCAAAGTAGATGAGTACGTCATCAATAAAGACAACCAAAAACCTGTAAAAGTATGGTTGGAAGATCTAGGTCATAAAATCCATGAAAACGGCGGGGGAATTCGTCACGCCAAAGAGCATCACTAGAAAATCATAAGGCCTATAACTACAACGGAAAATCCATATTTGGGATGTCAGCCTCATGAACCCGCAACTGGTGGTAGCTGGATCGAAGAACAATCTTAGAGTACCACCTTGCACCTCTCAACTAGTCAAAGAGGTAATCAATCCTCAGTAAAGGGAACATATTCTTTATCGTGGCAGGATTCAGGCGACGATAATCTACACAAAGTTGTAGGCTACCGTCTACCTTCTTCAAAAAAAATATTGAAGCTTCCTAGGGGGACACATTGGGCCTGATGAATACCTTTTGATGAATTTAGTCCAAATGAAGTTGTAGATATCAACACTCTGTGGGTGTCATTCGATAAGTTGTACATGATATCGGTGCAGTCCCTGACTGCAAGTCAATGCAGAACTCCATCTATCGCCTCAGAGGTAGTCTCGGGACATCCTTAGGAAAGTCGTCCATGTAGTACTTTACAATGGTAGGGATCCAGGTGCATGTAGCATCTGCTAATTTGAGAGTCATGCTCGGATACTGATGAGAAAAAATCTGTGGTCTCTTGTTCAGAGCACCTGTCTGCTATGCCACAAGGACCCACACACCAAGGACGGTGATCCTCGTCCGATTAGAATACACCCATCTGACTCGTCTACGATGACAGTCGATCTAGGTGTAAACCATAGAAATCCAATCCATGCCCATGATGACGTCATAAGGTTCCATTGTGATGACTAGTATGTCCCACATGAAACACTCTCCTCTGAACGGCAGTTCTCACTGTCTTATAACAAAGGCCAGTAATGATGCACTTCTCATAGGAACCTCGGGGCTAAGCATAGGTGTCAGTGCCTATATTGGGAGCTCCAACTCCCATACCAAAAGCAACGATATAAAATAGTGGCTAGTGACTATGTCTTCTAGAACCAAAGAAAGTGTAGAGTTAACAAAAATCATACCATGGACCGTCTCTTGTGATGTGGGGTCACAAACACCCATAGCCCGAAGCTACCCACGACCCCTACCACCAGCTCCTTAATCCTGGTTTGGGATGCCCGGTGGTGGTGATGGAAGGATCTCGAAACGTCGTCCCCCACCTCTAGGTCATGCCACTCTGCCTATAACGCCTCCCTGAGGACCACCCTGTCCTCACCTGGGAGATCCCTAGTCACGCCGCTACCTTTGCCGCTGCGGTGCGCCTATTACCTGCCATGACTGCTCAGTATGCCTAGTCGGGCAGTCCTGTACTAGGTGACCCCGTCCTTCATTAGCATAGCACTGACTATCTCCTAACCACCCTGGTGCTATACACTACCACTATGGTGTACAAACCTTTCCCTGAGTCTACTCATGGAAGGGTCTCCTCTAATGAAGCTCTAATCTCTATCACCTGCATGCAACCGATGACTCTGCTCTGAAGCGGCCACTAATAGGCCTGGCCAGCTAGCGTCCCTCAGCCAAGAAGCTATCTATCTCTAGTTCCCGCTCTTACACCCCAGCAAAATTAGGGATTCACTAGGGAGCTACACTAGCACGAATCTCCTTACGAAGACCCTGATCAAACATCAGTGCCTAGAAGTAACTATCACGGATCCTATCCTGTGAGTAGCATATCAGATCGATAAATCGGGTTGAGTACTACGCCACGGTCATCCCCCTTTCTTCAGCTCCTAAAGCTCCTGAATCCAAATGGAGAGTAAACAAGAGGGGGGTACTCCTCCCAGAAGAGTTGTTGGATGCTATCCCATGTGGGAGATAACTCGTCGTGGGTTTGCGTAACCAACCCCAACCAACGTTCGGCCATCCCGAGGAAATGGATGAAAACTAGGGAAAACATATGATTTGTTGGTGTCCATACCATACTGAAAATTCGTTCCACGTACTCTAGCCATTATTCCACTACCTAAGGATCCGGGTCCCTGTGGAACGTCTGCGGCCACTGACGCTGGATGTCTTGGAGCGCACTCAGCCTACACTCAACCCCGACATGTGCTGATGGTATTATCTGCTGTTATCCCAATGTAGGGGCTACTGCTGAACCACTGGGGGGAAGTAGATCATGTGAGGGTCCCTGAACTGACGCCTCATCACTCACCAGGCCATCGTCACGAATTGGAGAGGGTAACCTGGCTGGCTGCTATCGTGGGGGCATCTTAAAAATTATCAAGGACTACCACGATCAGATAAGAATATACAAATAAATTTAATAGTAATCACAAAGGGGAGCTGACTCAAAAAGGACATTCAAATTCATAATACTACCAAATGCATGTTCCAACGTTCCATGCAACAAATGTCTCAATGTGCTGAGTTGACTAGAGAATTATCAGGGTCATGGTGAATGGATACATCGGTTTCCCATACCATCACTGGACTCCCTGTCTTGAGAGCCACTCTTGAGACACATCAAGATTAATTCCCTAAATCCCATTAAATTCCTTTTTTGGGATGTCCGAACAATGCCCCAAGGAATGAACCATCCTTTGATACCACTTTGTCATGACCTGACCCTACCCGTCCCGATCTGCAACTACCCCAGCCCGCCTCCATAAGCCAGGGGCTGGCGACAAGTGCCGAAGGAGTAACTATCTCAGGGAGGCCTTAACCTAATTTCATGTACACACAAACACAACCCACTCAATGCAGAAGTGCAGAGTAAAAAAAAAACCAAAGGAAAAATAACTATAAACCAACCACAGTCATGCATCAACTTCTGAATAAAACATGTAAAGTGTTGAAAATTACTAACAAGGAAACTGACCAGAAAAAGGAAAAAACACGCGCCCAAACAGAAAGGTTCCATATCTCGGCAATAGGTATACAAAATTAAACAACTGGATAGTCCCACACCTGAAAATTATACTATGACCCTAGTACATGGCCCAAGCTCATGTTCCCTCTACGCTCCTCTGTAGTCACGATCGACATGTCCGTCATCTGCAAGGGCTTACCATGTGCGGGCAATGACCTAGTAGGGGTGAGTATAAAGATACTAAATAGGATGCCCTGAAAGCTCTAGGGAGAACTAAAGGAAGCACTAAAAAGGTGAGCAATAGATAGAAAAAAATCATGAAATAGTACCGTAAATAGATTGCAACTCAACCCAATAAGAGAATGGAAGCAAGATCGTCCAAATGCAAGGAGCTAGAAATGGAAAGCACATTGCATACCTCATGTGTCTTCACTACTCAAAAAAAAATTGTGTAACTGAACCTAACTAGTGGGAACAAAATTAGGGTGTATATGTATATTCTCAACAAGAAACCCGAATGAGTGTGTATGGGGATCTCCATCTCCATGATCAGCCCATGAACAGTCGCCAACAGTTCTAAGGTTATCCCTCACTAATGCGAAAAATGTCATTCACATCAAAGTTGTCTCAATGCTAAAACGTACAACCAAGGTTCTTGCTCCTATAATCATAGAGAAAAGTCACGGACTAGCCTCCTAGAAAGGGATGATTCTGAAAGAAGTCATCAGGTATCCCAATGCCCAGTCCAGTTAGAGGGTAAACCCTTAGGTCAACGGGTAACCCACTGCCCAGCCCGTTGGAGGGTAAACCCAGTGGTCAACGGGTAACCCACTGCCCTGTCCCATCGGATGGAAAACTCTAATATGTCGGTGGGTAATCCTCTATCCAGCTCCACTGGAGGGTAAACCCAGAATTGGATCGATAACTCCGCACTGCATGTGCCATCACTTGATGTCACTAACATTGATACTATGTGTTGGTTCAGAGTGTGTCAATGTAACTTTTGACCAATGCACATTCATTTTTCCACATCTAATGAGATCTCGAATGAAGCTATGCATCCCAATCAGATTACACCATTGCAATCATCGTGGGAAAACACACTGGATAGACTATTTACTTTCTTGAAACGGACTCCTGAAAAAAAATTATTCAACACTGCTTAACTCCCATAAGGCGTCTCATGTGACCTACACCTCAGTCCTGAAAAAAGGTTGGTGAACTATGCCATTGGGATGCTCTCAAAGTAACACATCAAATAGACTATCCCTTTGCCTCGAATGGACGTTTGATGAAAAAGTCACAAATGTTGCATGCAGCTTGAATAACGACCTATGGGCCCATGCATAAACCCATGAATCAATTCCTAAAACCACCATAGAAGTCATCTTCTCGATGTTGGGGTACCGACACCTCTGATGGCACCTAAAATGGACTCCAGATTTTCTCACACCATCTGAAACAAGAATCTCGTCGAGGCGCTAAATAACACTGAACGAGCTTGTCGTGCCATCGAGCCTTCGTCTCATGAATTAAAAATCCCTGAGACCATCTAAAAACCCGTCCTCTCGATCCTAGAATCGTGTTCCCATAGATGGAATGAAAATACGATACGCGACTTGAGAGTTAGAGGTGTTTTAACACCAACAGACAGAGACGGGGTGGGCAGGACCAGTTCAGCCGGTCCACCCATTTAGACCGGTGGTCCGTGACTCGGCCGCCCAGACCGCCCACTCCACCATGGCATGCGGTTCACAGCATAGGCCACACCACTTCACCTTAACCAATATAAATTGTTACGAGACCCACATTTCGCAGTTCTCGGTTTGCTCTTGAGGTTGCGCCGCACGCAGACCGACGAAGTCGGCCGGTGCGCGGCCGCTCGCCAGGACCGTCGTTGCGCTGGGAGGCCGTCCCGCTGGCCCGCACCGACTACCGAGGAGACAGCGCCACCACTTTGGGATCTCTTATCACCTCTAGAGGAGCCCGTGCCACTACCATCGATCGTCAGACCACCGCGAAAAGCCACCGGACCACCCCAGATCCACCGGAAAATAGGCGTTTTTGCGGGAAAAATTCTTAGGGTCACCTCGGACACCCCGGGACTTGAATATTTGATCCGAAAGAATTGTTTAAAATCTTGGATTGATCCCTACTCAAATATAGAATTTGGTCAATTATTAAATAGCATTTTGATGTTATTAATTGAGTTCAAATAGTATGCGAGAATTTAAAACTTAAACACAACGATACTACCTCGCAGGGTGTAGCCCGTCACATCACAAATGATCTGACTGAGCCACAACCACCTTGGAGAGGTGGGGAGAGGAGCTTGAATAAGGTGGTGATTCCTTTTTGGGTGAGAATCCACCAGAGATATTTTATGGGGGAAGTAGTGGTTGGATGTGTTTATGTACTGAAAACTTAATTAAAATTTAATTAATTTTAAACACCACCCAGTATGCCTATACCCAAACTGTCGACGGGGTCGAGGTTAAGACACTCCTTGGGTAAAATCCACGTTTTGAGCACAACGATGGTCTCCGAATTTTAATCCCATCCCCCATTCAGAATTTATAAAGTTTACTCCTGAGGCCACTAAATTACAAATACACCCCTGGTAGTGTTTTCCACAAAATGGTCACACCCGCGAAAGTTACACCCCACCAAGGGTAAAAGGCAAGCTCTGGATTCAATGGTACCCTCAGTTTTCCCCTCCGAGAAACCATTTAGGATTTATTCTGTTTATTTGGCATGTGTAGTTTGAACGCACTTGAATTTCGATTCTGTCCACCCCAAGGATCAGAATCACACGTCGTCTGAATGCCCTACTCTGAAATAACATCAAGAAAACAATTTTTAAGTTTTATTAGATCAAAACCAGGGTTCTTAAATCATTCCCTCCTTCATTTTTTAATCCCTAAAAAATAAAACTACAGAAAAAACTTGGGATACTGAGCCCGCATCTGGATCTTCATTTCCCAGGTGCTCTCTGGCACCCTCCCATGCTGCCACAACACTCGAACCAAAGGAATGGTCGGTCCACGTAGAGTGTGCTCTTGCCGTTCCTCAATCTCCACCAGGTGCTCCACAAAGGTGGCTCCATCCTCATTGTCCAGCTCTCGCAAGCTGATGACGTGCATGGGGTTGTGTAATTATTTCCTTTGCTTTGACACATGGAAGACATCATGCACTCTCTATAGCTATGGGGGTAGAGTAATATGGCAGTCAACCTTGAAAACCCTGTGCGCGATCTCAAAAGGGACGATGAACCTCTTGGATAGCTTGCCTACCTTTCCAAAAATCCGTTTACCACGCCATGGGGAGACTCTAAAAAAGACAAAGACCCCCTACTCGAACTCCAAAGACCTACAATGATGGTATGCATAAGACTTATATCTTCTCTGAGTGGTCTTCATCCACTCACGAATGACCCACACCTTCTCTTTCGTTGCCTTCACCAGCTCTGGGCGCACGAGGGAGGTATCTCCGACATCCATCCTGTACAACGGCGACCTACAGGGTCTCCTGTAGATGGACTCAAAATGTGACATTCCGATAGAAGAGTGGTAACTATTATTATACGTGAACTCCATCAAGGGTAGGTGATCCTCCCAGCTTAGGCCAAAGTCTAATACGCACACCCTGATCATATCCTACAACACCTGGATTGTGCGCTCAGTCTTCTCTTCCGTCTGGGGGTGAAAAGCTATAGTCATCCACAGTAGAGTCCTGAATGCCTCCTGCAGGCCTCTCCACAATCGCGACATAAACCAAGGGTCACAGTAGGAGACGATCGTCGAGGGTACTCCATGAATGTAGACGATCACCAAAATGTGCAGCTTCCCTAAACACACCATCGAGCTCTACTACCTGATTGCAAATAAGTGCACCGACTTCGTGAGTCAGAGAACTATCACCCAAAGGGAACCATGGCTCTTCTTTATGCATGAAAGCCTTATGACAAAGTCCATAGTTATTTTATCCCACATCCACTCCGAGATATCAAGGGGCTACAACAACCATGATGGAACCTGATACTCTACCTTCACCAGCTGATAGGTAAGCCACCAAAAAAAGAACTCATCTATGCTCTGCTTCATGCCAGACCGCCAAAACTATCGTTGATGGTCTCTGTACATCTTCCCCACACCAGTATGTACAACCAAGGGAGAAGTGTTTAATTCCTACATCACCTCCTCCCACATCTCCACCGGTATTATAGCTCTCCCCTAGAACATGATCTCGTGATTCCCTCCTTCAGAATTCTAATCGGGTGCATCACTTATGGATATCTCATCACACAGTACCTCACTGTCGACATATCCCAGCTGCGTCTCTCTCACACACTCAAGTAGCGAAGGAGTCAACATCATCGACTGTAGAAAAGTTGCACCCTCCTGCTCCACCATGGTCAGCTGCAGGGAATCCAACTACTCTGAAACTTCCCGCACGAGATGAGACTGGTACTTCTTGCTAACGGAATCTACTACTACATTGCACATCTCTAGAGGCTAGACTATCTCAAAATCATAGTTCTGTAGAATCTCTAGCTAGAACCTCTGCCTCAGATTAACATCCCTCTGAGTGAAGATGTACTTGAGGCTCTAGTGCTCTGAGTAGACCACAAAATGCTCTCCAAGAAGGCAGTGTCTCCATATCCTCAAGGTGAAGACCACCGCTGACAGCTACAAATCTTGAATCGCATTATTCTTCTCATGGGGCCTCAACTGCCTTGAACCATATGAAATCACTACTAACTGCTACATCAGCATGCACCCAAGCCCAACTATTGAAGCTTCAATGTGTACCACATACTCAACAGGCTCCTATAGTATCCTAAACACTGGAGAACTAGGCAGCCTCTACCTTAACTCCTCGAAGGCCTTCTAGAACTGATTAGTCCAAGTGAACGGTCATAACTTCTGCATCAATGTGTTCATAGGGACAACAATCCTAAAGAATTTTTCAATAAACCTCCTATAGTACCCTACCAAAACAAGGAAGCTCTGCACCACAGATGCATTCTTGGGTGGATCCCAAGAAAGTACTACCTCTATCGTTCTGGGATCTACGGCTAAACCCTGTTCTGAAATGACATTCCCCAGAAAGTGAACCTCCTGAATCCAAAACTAACACTTAGAGATTGTCCCATAAAGCTAGAGCTCCCAAAGCATTTCTAGGACCATCCTCAAATGCTTCGTGTGCTCCTCATCTGTCACAGAGTAGATGAGTATGTCATCAAAAAAGGAAACTAGAAACTGGTCCAATTATGGCTGTAAGATCTGGTTCATCAAAGCCATGAAAATGGCGGGGGAATTCGTCATGCCAATGGGCATCACTAGAAACTCGTAATCACCATAATGACAATGAAAATGCCAACATTGGTATGTCAGCCTCATGAACCAGAAACTGGTGGTAACCAGATCAAAGATCAATCTTGGAGAACCACTTCGCACCTCTTAACTGGTTGAAGAGGTCATAAATCCTCGGCAAAGGATACTTGTTATTTTTCGTGGCCGGATTCAGGCGATGATAATCCATACAAAGTCATAGTCTCCCATATGCCTTCTTCACAAAAAAATTGGAGATTCCCAGGGGGCACAATGGACCTGATAAATACCTTCTCATGAAGGTTGTCCAATTGATTTTATAGCTCTCAGGGCTCTGTGGGATCCATTCGATAAGCCGCACATGATATCGGGGAAGTCCCCAACTTCATGTCAATGCATAACTCCATCTATCGCTTCAAATGTAGTCTGGGGAAATCCTCAGAAAACACATCCTTGTAGTCCTCTACAATGATAGGGATCCCAGTTTCTATAGATTCTACTTCTCTGAGATCCATGCTCTCTAATTGATGAGAAAAAAATTGTGTTCTCTTGCTCAGAGCACTCGTCTTCTTTTCCATGAGGTCTTACTCACCGAGGATGGTGAACCTCGTCCCATCAGAATGCATGCATCTGACTCATCTACGATGACAGTTGATCTGGGCGTGAACCATAGAAAGTCAATCCATGCCTAGGATTACATTATTAGTTTCCATCATGATGACCATTAGGTCCCACATGAATTTCTATCCTCCAAACGAAAGTGCGCACTGTCTGCAAACAAAGGACACTAACGACACAATTCTTGTAGGAACCTCGAGGCTAAGCGTAGGTGTCATCACCTCTACTGGGGGATCCAACTCCCATTCCAAAATAAGTGATATAAATGAGTGCATGGAATTTTTGTCTTCTAGTACCGAAGCATGCATAGAGTAAACATAAAGTGTACCTATGACCATCTCGTGTGTAGGGGGGCCACAAACACACATATCCAGAAGCTGCCTGCGGCCCCTACCGCCAACTCCCGGAGCTTGTAGTGGTCTGCTCGGTGGTGGTGGTGGTAGGATCTAGAAGTGACATCCCCCACCTCCAGGTCCTACTGCTCTACCAATGACGCCTCCTTGATGACCACCCCATCCTCTCCTGGTAGATCCCTAGTCACGACGCTGCATTTGTCGATGTGGTGTGCCCACTGCCTGCCACAGCTGCTCGGTGTGCCTGGTCATGCAGTCATATGATAAGTGACCTCATCCATCACATGCATAGCATCAGCTCTCTCCTGACTTCCCCAGTGGTTTTCAATTCCACAACATTGTACGACCATGCACCTGAGTCTACTCATGGAAGGGTCTACTCAACTGAGGCTATGCTCTCTGCTGCATGCCTGATGTCGAAGACTCTTCTTTAAAGTGTCCACTTCTAGGCCTTTCCTTCTAGAGACCCTCATCCAAGAATATCTCTGTCATTAGTGGTCTCTCTAGCACCCCAGAAAAAGTAGGGATACACAGGGGAACTACACTTGCACAGATATCCCTGCAAAGACCCTGCTCAAACTTATGTGCCTGTAAGTAACTATCACGGATCACATCTTGGGAGTAGCATGTCTGATCGGTAAAATGTGTCAAGTAATGTGCCACAATCATCCCCCCTGATTCATCTCTATAAGATATATAATCCGAACAGAGTGTAAACAAGAGGGGAGTACTCCTCCTGGAAGAGATACTGGAAGCTATCCCACGTGAGAGACGACTCGTCGTGGGTCTGCGTAACCAACCCCCACCAACGAACGACTGTACTGAAGAAAAGGCTGGATGCTAGGGATAACATTGGATCTACTGGTGTCCATAACATACTTAAATGATGGTCCATGGACTCTATCCAGTCTTCCGCTACCTGGGGATCTGGGTCCCTGAGGAACTTCTGCGGCCGCTGACGCTGGAAGTCTCGGAGTGCATTCAGCTTGCGCTCAACCTCAACATGTGCTGCTGGTACTAATCGCTACTCCCCAGATGGAGGGGCTACTACTGAACCACTGGGTTTATGGGGATCTCGTGAGGGTCCCTAAACTAATGCCTCATCTCTCACCAGATCATCGTCACAAACATGAGTGGGTAACCTGGCTAGCTACAACCGTGGGGGAATCTGGAAAATTATCAAGGATTACCATGATCAGATGAGAATATATATATATATATATAATAGTAATAACAAAGGGGAGAAAACTCAAAAAATACAGTCAATGAATCAATTCAACCAGATGCATGTTCCAAAGTTCTCGACAACAAATGTCTCAGCGTGCCGAGTCGAAAAACTGGTTATCAGGGTCCTGGTGAATGTATCTGTCGGTTGCTCGTACCATCACTAGACTCATTGGCCTGAGAGCCTCTCTCGAGAAACGTTAAAACTATTTCCATAAATCCGAAACAATTCTTTTTTTGGGATGTCTGAACAATTCCCCAATGAATGAACCATCTTCTTATAGCACTTTTTCATGAACTGACCCTACCGGTCTCGAGCCGCAACTACCCCAAGCCCGCCTATGTAGGCCCGGGGCTGGCAAAAAGCGCTGAAGGCATAACGATCTCATGGAGGCCTACAACTAAGTAAATTTACACACACACATCCCACTTGATGAAGAAGTGAAGAGTAAAAAATAAAACCAAATGACAAAAAACTATAACCCAACCACAGTAATGCATGAACTTCTAAGTAGATCAAGTAATGTGTTGAAAAGTATTGATAAGGAAACTGAACAGAAAAAGGAAAAAACACGCACCCAACCCGAAAGGTGCCACAACTTGACAACATGCATACAAAAGTAAACAACCGGTGAGTACCACACCTAAAAACTCGATTGTGACCCCGGTACGAAGCCCATGCTCTTGTTCCCTCTACGCTCCTTCGTACTCACGATCGACCTGTCCGTCGTCTGCAGGGCACACCAGGTGTGGGAAAAGCCCACTAAAGGGTGAGTATAAAGATACTCAGTAGGATTCCCCGAAATCGCGAGTGGGAAGGAAAGGAGGCACTAATCAGGTGAGTAGTAGACATAACAAATAATAGTGAAAGAGTATATTAAATAGAGTGCAGCTCAACCCAGCAAGAGAAAAGAAGCAGACTCGTCCAAACGCAAGGAGCTAGAAATAGAAAGCACATGGCATACCCCATGTGTCTTCGCTCCTCCTAGAAGGAGAGTAACTGAACCCAAGGAGTGGGAAGAAAATTAGGGTGAATATATGTTTTCTCAACATGAAACTCGAACGATTGTGTAAGGGGATCTCCATCTCCATTCTCAGCCCATGAAAGGTCGCCAACAGTTCTAAGGATATCCATCACTGATGCACAAATGTCCCGCACATCAAATATTTCTCATAGCTTAACCAAACAACCAAGGGTCCCACTATGGTAATCAAAGAGAGAAGTCACTGACTAGCCTCATATAAAGGGCAGATTCTGAAAGATGTTTTTGGGTAACCCATTTCCCAACCTAGTTAGAGAGTAAACCCATAGATTAACAGGTGACCCACTGCCCACCCCCACTGGAGGGTAAACCCTGAGGTCAATGGGTAGCCCACTTCCCATCCCGCTGGAGGGTAAGCACTGATATGCTGGTGGGTAACCCACTACCCAGCCCGGCTAGAGTGCAAACCCGGAACTGTTCTGATAATTCCACACTGCTCGTTCCATCACTAGGTGTCACTAACATCACTACTGGGAGTTCGTTCAGAGTGCATCAAAGGAACCTTAGACCAATGCCATTTCATTTTTCCACATTTAATGAGATATATAATAAGGCTCCACATTCCAAAACAGATTACACTATTGCAATCCTCACGGAATAACACGTGAGATAGACTATTTACTCACTTGAAACGGACTCCCGATGAAAAGTTATTAACACTACTTTACACCCAAAGGATACCTCGTGGGGCCCACACCTCGGTGTCGAAAAAAGGTTGGGCGAATTACGCCATCATGATGATATCGGGAAAACAAGCCAAATCAACAATTCATTCACCCAGAACGAACGTCTGATGAAGAAGTCACAAACATTGCACGCAGCATCAATGACAGCCTATGGTGCCACACCTCAACCCTGACTTCAATGCCTGAAACCACCCTGAATATCTTCGTATTGAAAATAGTGTCAAAAATCCACTGATGACGCATAAAACATACTCCATATGTGCCCGCGCCCTCCGAAACAAGTATCTCGGTGAGGCGCTAAATAACACTGAATGGGCGTGTCGCATCACCAAGCCCCCCGTCTTGGGAATTGAAAATCCATGAGACCATCTCAAAAACCTCTGTCTCGATCCGAGGATCACGTTGCTGCATATGGAACACAAATCCAAATCTTGGTATGAGCGTTAGAGTAATTTTAATGCAAATGGACAGAGATGGGGTGGGCTAGACCAGTTTGGTCGGTCCACCCGATTCGACCGGCGGTACGCGACTCAGCCGCCTGGACCGCCCTGTCCACCACGACCCGAGGATCAGCATGCGGGCCACACCGATTCACTCAAGATGAATCAAGCCGGTACAGATCTATTTCATGGGACCCATGTTTCACGGGTCTCGGTTTTCTCCTGGGGTCGCACCGACCACGATATCGCACTGCACACCGACTGGTGAAGTCGGCCGGCGTGCGACCGCTAGGCCAGACCACGATGCGCTGGGTCGCTGTCCCACTCACCCACGCCGACCACCGAGGAGCCTGCGCCTCCACCTGGGGAGCCGACGCCACCGCCTGGGGAGTCGGCGCCACCGTCGTCGCCCACCGGACCACCGCATGGAGCCGCCAGACCACCCTAGAACCATCGGAAAATAGGGTTTTTGGCTGGAAAACTTCCCGGGGTCACCCCCAGCCACCCCAGGACTCAAAAAAAAGTTTGCAAATAATTGTTAGAAATCAAGGATCACAACTTACTCAAATATGGCATTCGCTCGATAATTAAAGAGAATTTTGATGCTATAAATTGAGGTCAAAGAGGGTGTAGGAATTTAAAACGAAAATGCAATGATCCTACCTCACTAGGTATTTCTCGTCGCTTCAAAAATGATCCATCGAAACCACAACCACCTTAGAGATGTGGGGAGAGGATCTTGATTAAGGTGGAGGTTCTTTGTTGGGAGAGCGTCTTCCAGAGAAATATTAATGGGAAGAAGGGGGTGGATGTGTATATGTAGGGAAAACATAATTAAAATTTAATTAATTTTAAACACCCACCAGTAGGCCCATACCTCTAACTCTCAATGGGGTCGAGGTTAATCTTCTCCTAGGGTAAAATTCTTGTTCTGAGTGCAACAGTGGTCTGAGAATTTTAATCTGATCTTCCGTTATAATGTTATAAAGTTCACACGCGAGGCTTCTAAATTACAAAAAACACCCCTGGCGGATTTTTCAACAAAAGGTCCATGCCCGCGAATGTTACACCCCACCTATGGTAAATGGCACACTCTAGACTCAAAGTTTCCCTCATTTTACCCTCTGAGCAACAGTTTATGAGTTATTCTATTTATTTGGCGTGTCTAGTGTGAATGCACTAAAAATTAAATTACAGCCACACAAGGGCTTAGAATCACATTCTGTTTTAACGCCCTTCTCTGGAATAACATCATGAAAAACAAAATTCAATGCCTTGTAGGATCAAAACCTAGGTTTTTAAAATATCTTCATCCAGAAAATGTTATCCTCATAAAATAATTTATATATTTTATAGAACAAATGAAAAAGACCTAAAATATGGAGGGTATATAGAGAATTAAATTCCTAAGTAATCTTTCTATGAAACTAATGGTATATTTTGTATTGATGAGGAGAATAATGGTAACATTTCAAATGGATAGAAACATGAGAGCAGATTTCCACCCTCATCAACTTTATATTCAGATATCCTCATAGTTTCAAGTTATAGT
Source organism: Viscum album (assembly GCA_963277665.1). Classification (NCBI taxonomy): domain Eukaryota; kingdom Viridiplantae; phylum Streptophyta; class Magnoliopsida; order Santalales; family Viscaceae; genus Viscum; species Viscum album. Next base: position 1,772,172,400 of record OY728148.1, read on the forward strand.
TGGATGTAATGAGTATGGGGGAGATAATATAGAGTATTTTAGGTTTATTATGTTCATTCATGCATGAATAGATAACATGGGGGATTCTCATGTTATGTAAGGCTAAGAGAAAAGTGGATGTGGACAGTGAAAACCGACATACACTCTCTTTTGAGTTGTGATCTTCTTGTGGAATCTCTTTGGATTTTCTATTAAATGTAAATTCTTTAATTAATGTGGTTGTTTTATTTCATAAATATAATTGAAATTAATTTTTTTTGGATTTTTATTCATTTAGGTATTATTATTTATTTCACTTTAAAAATATATTTGATGAGGTCCATCTATTTAAGAAGGTGATTTCAATTATATTTGATTTTTTTGAAGTCATCATGTAATCAAATAACTTTTATATGGGAGAAAACATTCATATTGAGGTCTTGATATGATATCAAGGAAAAATAGGGTGTTGTCCTGGAGGTATTATGGTGGTCATTCAATAATTAAATAGTGAAATATTTTTAAATAATGAATAATGGAGTGTCAAAGATGTATAACCTAGTCTATAACTACTATTTTAATTATTATTTCAAAACCCATTTATTTTTTATCAATTTTATGCGTTCATCGTGAATATCATTTCACTATATTTTATATTTTATTCTATATTAAAAATTTCAATCAAATCCCCCAATTGTTGTTATTGAGAAAAAAAAGTGGCAGTTTTGAAACACAAATTGCAATCTCTTAGAAAGAATATCCAATGGACTATATATTTCATTTCTCTCAAGGGATAATATCATAATTGCTGTTTTCATGAAAAATACCCTCTCACAAACCAAAATAATGTATAATAATTCAAAAAAATGAATCAATTTATTAGTAGTTGTGGAATAATTTTCAACGGTTATTCATCCTCATTTGAATAATGAAGAATACTTATAAATTTTGGAGCACCCTCATCAAATTCACGTATTTAAATATGCATTTACATAATGTTTTTCAATTCTAAAAACATTATATGTGTTTTTAAGTCCATAATTGAGAAAAAAAAATATAGAAATACTGTATTTCTCTCATATAAAGTACATTAAATTTAATTTAATAATAGTTTGGTGTGGGTGCATAAAATTCACATAAATATTTTTTCATGAAAATTAAAAAATTCAGCTGAATGGTTTAATTAGTATAAATTAGTGAAATATAAAACTTTGGGGTTATTTAATTAGACACTTTTTTAGAAGAAAGTCATAATATCTATAGGATTGTAAAAAATTTATTACATCATAATTGGTATGTTGAAGTCACACTCAGAAATTTTAGTTTATTTAAATAGTTTAAGATAGAATGTTTCTTAAATAATTAAGAATATAATTTTTAATAATTAAATGGTAAATAATTATGATTATTAAATGAATTGGTAAAAATATCTTAATTATTAACAAAATTTGATGAAATAGCTAATATATGAACTGGATTTATAAAGTTGAGTCAAAAGTATAAAAATATTATTCTCATAATCCTTAAAAGGAGGATCATAAGCCCATGAAGAATCCCATTTTTATTCTATTTTCAAAGGGGTATTAATGTTTTATCTCCACTACAATAGGGGATATGAGATAAAATGGATGATTTCTAGCATTAATGGGTAGATGATTCTAAGGCACCCTAAATGGGGAAACAAAAAAATATATGCAATTATTTTTATCCTATTTATAATTTATTAAAAATTAGGAAAAATTATGATTTTTTGAAATATTGTCATGAAAGTCCAATGGTGATGATTATTTTACCCATATAGGCTGGTGTTGATTTTATAGTCAATACAAAAGAATTATATAAAAAATAATGAGCATTTCACACTCTAATGTATATGGATCATGTAATAATGGGAGGAATGTTTTGGACTCATCGTTATTAGAGTCACAATAGTGACATAAATTAATGTTTTCTTAGTATTAATGACTAATGGAACATTTTAGTTGGTATTATAGGATTTTTAAATAAAGTAAAATGATGAAGGTATATATCTTCTTAGATCCCATAATAATCATATGAAATAACATGGAGGAGGTCATGGGAGGACCCATGAAGCCATTAAGTTACACGGGATCCTACATGTTTGGTAATGTATCAGACTTTAAGGGGGATATATATATATAAATGAAAAATCTATATTAGTATCATGAATATTTTCAAAATAATAATCTATTATTATGTATACTTTATTTTAACTATAATGGTAATCATAATAATGATTCACACTCTATATATTAATCATCTAATTTGCGTCAGAATGATTTATGTAAAATAAATCTTCTTTTCATTACTAAAAATACAAGTTTATATAAGGGTCATTAATCCCTATATAAACATTTTTGATGGTCCCTATAGGTATGATGGCTGATTTTCACAAGGTTAATGCATTTGTGAAATTATGAAGACTAGTTGTGGCTCATGGAAGACTTCAAAATGATGATTGGAATGTTTATAAAGGTCATTTATTTATAACATTTCCAAGGTCAATATAAAACCAATTATTTTATTTTCTAAATTATTTGGTGAAATTATTTATAATAATTATGTTTTTCACATAAATTAGTCTTCACATGATTCTTTATTCAAACCATAATTATTCTGGTCTTGAAATGAAATTGTTGATGAATATATAATTCAATTTATGTTTTTTTTATATTATTTTATGGAATAATCTATAATTTTATATAGAACTGCATCCTCTACACAATGTGTGGAGAATTAGATGATGAAACCATATACTAGTAAATAATGAGTCACATAATATAATTATTTAACCCAACTATATTTCTAAATGTGGATTTTTTTTGGGATTTTTAGAAGATGTTTTTTCATGTTCAGATATTTAAAATATAAAAATGTTTTAATAAAGATTTATTTGAGATAGGATTTTATACATAGAATTCCAAGAATAAGATGGATATTCTAAATAAGATATTTTAATTTTTTATGTTTAATGAATATTTAAATACATTTGTTTTGTGAACGTGATATTTAGAAATGTTACATTACGAAATTTTGAGTATTCTTGAGTTCATTTAAAAATATTTAAATGAATTTTACATATTTAAAATATTAAACATTGTATCACAAATACATATGATCTATTTAGAAAATTATCATAAATATGGATAAGATTAGTACTATCAATAGAACATATTGAATATCCGCTGAATAGATAGAGAGTGAGTGACTGGGGAACTATTAACTATTACTACTAAATATGTGCATAAAGAATAAATAAATTAATACCTTTAAAAATCCTAAAGAATTCATTTATAGGATATAAAGTAGAATATTGATGCCAAATAAGAAGCACATTCTAGTCATAATAATAATATGATTGGAGATGTTCTATAATCAAACATAAATAAGAGCCTTTGTTCTTCATGGAGAACCTTCCAAAGTGAATCAGGATGTGTTTATATTAAATCACATGGAAGGATAGATACATTGATTTGGGTGATTCTCATAAAGTGTATATGTAGTAGGTTTTTGATCATAAAAGAAACTCATATCTACATCCTATAGGTCTATAATAATTGTTGATGTTATTTATTACCCTTTAAAAAACATGATATCCTTTGTTGATGTAGTGATAAGTGAGATAGAACGCGAGAGAAGTGTTCCATGGGTAGTAGTGATCTAATGAAAATTAATTACAAGGATAGTGACCCTAGAAATTATTGAACTATTCTAATTTCACCATTAAATAATTTTTTATTTTTATTAAGGTGGATGTCACATCGTCATTTCTTGGTCCATGTATGAGTACAATTTCAGTGAACCAAATAAAATAAACGTGTCTCTAATTATTACATTTTTATTTACATGATGTATTTAAATAGTTATATATGAAAAATTAATATTAAAATATTCTTTTTAATTTCATATAAATGGAATTACTAGGATATCCACTCATATGGTAGACAATAAATGTATTGTATAGTTAATAGGTCATGATCCATTAGAGGCATGAGTGTCTATGGAAAATAAATTTAATTTGAAATGATTTTATATCATAATTCTCCCATAATAATATTCCATATGAAAAATACATTATTGTCCTTAAAAATTTATAATTCCTCTAGGAGATTCAATATAGAATTTGTTTTAGAGAATCCCAAAAATGATTATTCATCATATACCAAATAAATAATTCCCAAAGGAGGGAATAATTTTTTTCTTTATAATCTTGGTATTTAGGGGTGGAGAAGAATTTTCTCAAACAAAATTGACCATTATTAAGGGGTTTTCTCAATCATTATAGGATTATATTTAGAAGAAATATTATGCACTATAATTTATATAACTTTAGATAATGATATAAAATGTAATATGCATTTAGTGTTAAATAATTTATTATTAAACGATGCTCGTACATGAAATTTTCACTATAACATATTTATAAATGTGAAATAAAAATAATAATAATCTTATATTTCATAACATTCACAAATCATAAATATTATAAATCAATGTCTTAAATAATTGAATTAATAATTATTTAAATGATATTACATGAAATATATCATTTTATTAGGCATTTTTCTATGTGTATCAGTACTTCTTATCATTTATCAAACATTTAATAATTTATATTTTTTCAATTAAATAAATAAAAAAATATCTATATATTATCCATTCAGTAAATAATAAAATATTTAATTTATTGAACATTTGAATAATTTTTTATTTTTATTTTTTAAAATAAAAACATATTTCTCAAATAAATAATTATTAGTACCTTATGAATAATTAATAAGTGATTAATAAATATAATATATTCCATAGTAAAAAAATATTTTTTATTTAATATTCAATTAAAATCTAATATGAATTGTTTAATGTTGAATTTATGATACCATCATAAAATAAATAACTTTCCAACCATAATTTATGATGAATATTATTTCTAAATGATATGAAAATAATGAAATTAAATAAGGATATGAATAGACTATGTTTTATACCTTATAGGCATTTGTCATAGGGGAATTAATAAAGCTAGACTAAATTCCATGATTAAAATCATACAATACATAATGGTTCATATAGAATTCAAAGTTAATGTCTAAATGAACATATATTTATGTTAAAATAGACAATGTAACATAATATCATTGTTTAGATAACTCAAAAATAATGCATGATACATTGTTTCATCATCTGATAAGCCTGATTTATCACTCTTTGAATACAAAATTGAACTCACTGATGAACTCCCTTGGAAATTTATTCAATTTGACAATATTACTCCATCCAATGTGCCAGAAATCACATTCCATAACTTTTAAAGAAAAAATCAATTTGTGAAATATTTTATAAGTCCCCAACATTACAACATTACTTAATCTTGAGATAAGTCGATATTTTGACATGAATTCACATTAAGTATATTTTTAGGTTTATAATTTTAATGAATTAGGAAATTATTAATTCATATCCTCCCATAATCATACCAATGGATACTATCAAAATAGTATCCATTTTTTCACAAAAGAAAACCATTAAAAACATGATTATATTTTTTTGTTAAAAATTTTCTTGACTTATTCCTTTATCATAATCATCCTTATAATCTGTGAAAATATTAGAAAAAAATTGGGATGAGAATAAAAACACGGTTAGAGATAAAATAAGTAATGAAATCATTAGACCATGAATATTTATAAACCCATGAATTTATGATAATCGTGAAAACTTCATAGATATCAGAAATCATAGAGGTAACATGTGGTATTCGTTTGAATTATTAAAAAGAATATGGTAATTTATATTTAATAAATATATTTAATAATTTCAATAATATATTATCTGTTTCAAAAATACATTAAAACATCTTAATTTAACTTGAACTCAAAATAAAAATACAATTTGTGTTTCATTGAATAAAAACAAAATTTATTTATAATGAATTGATAAGAAGCAAATATGAAAAACAATATAAAAAAATACAATACAATATTTATATTATTATGATCATGATATATATCCCTTTAATACACCAGAAAACTACATAAGGTTATGGTGTGCTATACTCAGACATTCATGGGGTGGTTCGTCATACATGGTTTGGGTTATGATATCAGTGAGCTTGAACATCTCTTGTAAATGATTTCTCTCAAGCATATGTTATTGGATATCATCTTAGTAAAAGAAATGGAACATAAAATTGATTCTATATTTCATTTATACTCTGGTAAATGGGATTTGGAGGGTATAATTCTACCAATTTAGTGTATCAATTCCTTTGTTTTTTAATTGGGTTTGTTAAAACACTATATTTATACTAATATTGTGATGAATGTTCAACAAATATATAATAAATAGAAATGATTCATAAATATCAATTAAATGTGATAGGATATAATAAAACCCATTGTAACACCCCAAGCTTCTACGGTACGTTTCCCTTCGAATAATGCGATAGCGTGTGTTGTACGCAACCTCGAGTTCTAACACACACCACAACTAATTAAACTAGCTGTTGTAATAGTGATACCTACTTTTTGAAATCATATATATTTTATATTTCAAAATGGACTTCATTTTTGGATTCGGAATATTGAAATTATCCTAGGGTGAAATTTTGGTACTTTTCGGATAACTTTTATATTTTGATGAATAGTGAAAATTACTAAATTTTAATTAAAAACAACTTTTTTAATCAAAATAAGTAATAGTGATAAATTATGAATTTGAGTGGTTTTAAAGTATATTTAGAGTATATTTTTACCATTTAATATAATGTTGGTCATTGGACATAATTTTACAATTAAACCGAACATAAACAAGTGTCAATCTTTTGGTAGTTATTATCTCTTAAAAACACGCTTTTTGTTTTGACAGCGGGAATTAATTTTAAATTAATTTCTGCCTCTTCTGTGTTTTGAATTTAGAAAAATGGATTCCATATTTGGAATCAGGATGTTCAAATTGTGTAAATAGGTAACTTTTATTTTTAGACATTTTGAATAATTACTGCGGTAAATATTTTATTTACCATGGTTAAGGGTAAATCCGGTAAATAAGGGTTAAAAAAAATATTATAATAATACTAAATTACCCTAAAACGTGTCTTAACCCTATTGGTTGATACATAGTCGACCATGGGCATCTTTGGGTCTATTTTGGGACCCCATGGATCCACTTGTAAGTGATAATGACACTTTATTTTAATTAAGTCAAAATGAATACAAAAATGACACAAGCATATATCTTTTAGAACAAAAATTTTTTACATAGGGTTATAAATGTTGGATTTTCGATTATAAATATTCATTAGAAAGATAAAAAGATTTCCTACATAATGATATTTTATTTATAATTTTTAGATATTAAATAAGTTATTTTATTTATGACACAATGATGATGCAGTAATTACTATAATAGTGAAAAATTAAAATAATTGATATTATAAATACCCAAATAAATATAATATGAAACTTTTAATGAATTAAACTAATTTTCTAGGCTAATATGATATATTAGGATTGATTTAATGGACTTTGTTCGAAGTAATGAATCTGTTATGAGTTTCACAAAAATCAACTATTGAATAGTGTCAAAATTGACATAAAAGAGTTCTTAAAACAAATATTATATTATTAATTGATATTAAATTCCTAAAAATCTAATGTTCGGCCAAGAGACTTATATTATGATAGTTTAATCATTAATGGACCACTTGGGGGTCGCTTGGATGTATATAGTAAGTTTATTAACCATAATATATAAAAATACAAAGAGACATTGTAAAAGTGAAACTAATTAACTTAGAGTTAATACTTAAAGATAAGGTTAATATAAGTACCCAAACCTGTCTAAATTCTATTGGATGAGTTGTTTTCGACCTATCCCCACCTCATCCTTTGAATAGTCAACTTTGGAGCCTTTAGAAACCGAATATGAATTTATTATAAATTAATATTTCTAGCTTTTCCAAAGGTGCCCCTCACCCCTCTTATAAAAGGGAACTCCTCCTTCTCATTTCTTCACACCTCTAAAGCCTTTTGGTTCGGCCAAACTCTTCCCAAATACTCTCCCAACATCCCTCACTACAACCTAGGGGCCTTAGTTTGATCAGAAAGCCAACCTATGGAGCCCTTTTGATCAAATCAAAAGGAAGAACCCGAAGAAGAGGTAATGTTTTCACCACCCCTTTTCCAAGTTCATTTCTTCTTCCACTTCTTCTTCCTTTGTTGTTACCATTCTAAAATAATGACTCCAGTATCATTTATATACTGTGATGTTATTATAAATATGGTACAACCATATTCAGTATTCTATCCACCCTTTGAATAACATGTCACCATACGTGCGTACGTACGGCTTACCGTCTCCACGTCGTGATGTAATTGTTATTCAATATATTATTATTTGGATGGGTATAATAATGATGTGTAACTCATGTAAATAATAAATATAACATATTAATGATTCTGTATATATGGTATACCATCCATTTATATATTATTTTAATATCAAAAGAATGATATTGTCGCTCGTGCGTACGTACGGACTACCGTCTCCACGAACGCGATGAGATTCATTCTCCATCGTAACCATTAAAGTATAATTATCATTTTATTATTTAAAAATGATGTTTAAGGACTTGATATCATTCTGGATATGAATAATATACAACCTATCCTTTACAAACATGTCTTACGTAACAAAACATATGAAAGAAAACAAGTAAGTTAACACCCGAAACAACGATAATACTAAGATATTATTATCAAATCAATATTAAAAGATCATATATGATATCATATTAATGTATATGATTCTTGTATAATTTAATAACAATTATTTCACCATTATACAGGAGGTTAACCTACCCCAACCAAGGAAAAGTACAAGGTAAGGGTTATTTCACAATCTCTTCATTATCCGAGGTTGTATATACGTAATAATCTACTGGGATCTCTTTATCATCCACATCCATGTTTTCTTAAAAATATATTTCAAAACATTTTTACTATTTACAAGAATATGGGTTAAAGTCATTTATACCCCTTTTTGACTTTTTATAAGAGGTTTATAAAGGAATCTTTCCGTCGTTTTCAAAACAAGGTCCTTTTTAACCTTTTCGACAGAATTGAGGTAAGAATGTTTTTTTTAACTTATACGGCGGGTGCGGTTATTTTACGCCGTTATAAAATCTTCAAAGCTTTCCTTACAAGCTTATAAGAATATTTTCAAAGAAAATGTTTTATTTTATATGGATCTTAAATGATTTCAAAATAAAAGGAGATACTTCTTTAAAAAGAATTTTGATTTCATCTATGTCAACATCCTTTGATGGATTTTAAGATTATTTGGAGTTGATTTATTATGATACAAAACTTCTATATTGTATTGAAGGTTTTGTGATATGTTTGACTGTGGATGTGCTATTTTTATACCATTCATAGTTTATGGTGAAATTATTGACATTTCGTATGCTAGTTTTAATACGAATGTTTATGTTATGTTTAAACCTTTTCATATGGGAATGCATTGGACTTAATAAGTGACGGGTGGAGCCCGCTATAGCTCCTCGATGCATCGGTAGGTCTCATGAGACAAACTAGTGTCTTGGCACAAGGCCTTGACAAAATCTTATTTGTAGTCTTGGCACGAGGCCTTGGATATGTGGTTATGATAGTCTGGCATTATGCATTCCAACATTATGAAAGTGGTTATTGATTTTGCATGTGATTATTCGATTAGTAGAATATCCATGTGAATAAGTAAATGGCATTATTTCATTTTACTTTTGCCATACTATGTTGAAGTTCATGTTTAAAAGGCTTTTGTTTTAGTAATTCATTGCCTTAAATGTTTATGCTTATTTTGAATGTTCCGCTATATTGTTATCCTTACTGGGCATTTGAGCTCACCCCTTTTCTATGTTTTATTTTTCCCAGGTAGTGAAGAAGTAAATTATGATTGACTTGCAGGGATATTATGAGGGGTTAATAGTGTGGATATGAAGACTTTGTTGTTGTAGTAGTTTTTCACTTTGAAATGTAATGTAAAACTTTATGAATATATCTAGTGTTTCCAAGGCTACTAAACCAATCGGTCTTTCGAGATTTGATCTTTCTTGTGATCATGCCAATGTTATGTAATTAATGCACCGACTCTGGGTAGCTGGGGTCGGGGCGTTATAGTTGGTATCAGAGGAAGTTTAGTACAAACCTTGGAAGCTAGATTTAGATAAACTCTGATTAGAGCACGTAGACCTAAGATGAACTTTGAGGATTAGTATAGAAGAACTTCCTAGAATTTTGGTATTGTAGAGATTTTGTGAGTTTTTCAAGCAATACATCCCTGTCTGGATACGAGCAGGTAGAGGCGGCTCTGGCACAGATGTACCTAGGGGTAAAACCCGAAAACACCGCTTTGAGCTAGACTCGAACGGGAACTGGTGCACGACAACGGGCCTTGCTGCACTCTTGGTTACGACACTCCCGGGGGATATGCTTAGGATAACTCTCACTTTCTTTACAAATCATTATGAAGGGTTTATGAGTATATACTTCCTCAAAGAAAACATATTTATGATTATGGATTATATCCATAGATAGTTCAATTTATGTTTAGTGTTTTATAAGTATGGGATTATGTATTTTGATGCATAAACTGATCTAGTTTATGCCATTTTTTAGAAATGGCACCTAGTGGAAGAAATGGAAACTGTATCAATGCACGCACTCCATGTAGGGATTGCCCTCCTGCTCAAGATAATTATAGTGGGGCTGGTGATGCAACTGGTGCTGATCAGCTAATCACCGTACTGGGACAACTTACTCAGGTTATGAATAATAACCTTACCCGTATGGAGCACCCTGATCCGCAACGTGGAGGATCAATGTTAGATCGATTCATGAGACAACAACCACCAACGTTCAATGGGAGTACAAATCCCTTAGTAGCTAAGCAATGGATATTTTCCCTAGAGAAAATATTTCAGGCTTTGCGGAGTAGTGAAAGGGAAAAAGTTACCATGGCAGTTTACCGCCTCACTGGAGATGCTGATCAATGGTGGTCATTGATTAAAAACATGAAGGAAGATGATGAAGTATCAAACATGGAATGGAGGGAGTTAAAAGATCTGTTTTTAGAAAAATACTTTCCTCGCGACCATCGAGCAGATATGGAAAGGCAATTTCTGAGTCTGAGACAAAAGGAGGATGATAATGTCACAAAGTATGAGGCTAACTTTACAAGGTTAGCGAGGTATGCTGGAGATTATATTCGCAACCCAAGAAGTAAGATTGATCGTTTCTTTGATGGGTTAAAACCATTTCTCCGTCGAGCATTAGTCTCACAATCCTTTTCATCGTACGAAGACATTGTCTCATGTGCTATCAAGACCGAAAAGGAATTCTCTAAGTCTTATGACTTTAAAGCAAAGCAAGAGAAGAAGAGACCTGCTGATCAATCTGGGAATGGAAATAAGGGGAAGAAGGGAAAGGTTGAATATCCATCTTGTGGTAAGTGCGGGAAGAAACACCCCGGTGCTTGCCTGAAGGGAATGGGAGTCTGTTACAAGTGTGGTGAAAAAGGCCACCAAGCTCATGATTGCAAGGGGAAGAAGGAAGCTACCAACGTTCAGTGCTACAATTGCAGGGAGATGGGGCATTATGCAAATGCATGTCCTAAGCGTCAGGAGAACTTACCTCAGAAAAGGCCAAGGGATCAAGGCCAGGCTTATGCTATCACTACTACTGAGGTAGAAGCTCCGAAAGACGTGGTGGCAGGTAATTTAATGGTTTCCTCAAGTTTAGCAAATGCATTATTTGATTCTGGATCATCGCATTGTTTCATATCTTCCCAGTTTTCTAAGAAAATTAGATATTTCCAATTTGATTTAATAAGGGAGTTGTCAGTTAAAACTCCTAAGGGAAGTATCGTTGCAACAAAGTTTTGTGAATCAGTCCCCATTAGAGCACATAAATTTTCTTTATCTGCTGATTTCATCGTCATACCTATGATTGAGTTTGATATAATCCTCGGTATGTACTGGCTTTCGGACTATGATGCGAAGATTTATTGTAAGAAGAAAGTGGTTACGATTCTTGATGATAATGATAAGGAGCACCTTATTTTTAGAGTAGAATCGTCATCACCTAATTCTTATTTAGATCCACCCCCAGTAGCTCAACTTAATTCAATTATTAGGGAGGAAGAGAATGAAATAACTGTCGGTGAGGAAAGGAATGTTCAAATAGAGGATGTACCTATTGTGAAAGAGTTTGTAGATGTATTTCCGGAAGATTTACCTGGACATCCTCCAGAACGAGAAGTAGAGTTTTCCATTGATTTAATTCCTGGATCAAGGCCTATATCGAAGACCCCTTATAGAATGGCCACTGTAGAGCTAGTCGAACTAAAGAAACAACTAGAGGAATTGAGTAATAAGGGATTTATTCGCCCTAGTGTTTCTCCATGGGGATCCCCTGTTCTTTTTGTTAAAAAGAAAGATGGATCTATGAGGTTATGTATCGACTACAGGGAGATCAATGCTATAACGATAAAGAACAAGTATCCCCTACCTCGTATTGATGATTTATTTGACCAACTGCATGGAGCTCAATACTTTTCAAAGATTGACCTTCGATCTGGATACCATCAGTTGTGTGTGAAGAAGGAAGACATTCCGAAGACAGCATTTCGAACCAGGTACGGGCATTACGAGTTTACTGTAATGCCGTTTGGATTGACTAATGCACCCTCTGTATTCATGGATCTGATGAATAGAGTTTTCAAGGAGTATCTCGATGAATTTGTGGTGGTATTTATTGATGATATCTTGGTATACTCCAAAACCTACAAAGATCATGAAAATCACTTGCGCATTATCTTGAAGACTCTGAGGAGGCATGAATTATATGGAAAGTTTAGCAAGTGTGAATTCTGGCTTCAGGAGATTTCTTTTCTTGGCCATATTGTCTCTAAAGATGGAATCTCTGTTGATCCTTCTAAGACCAAGGCAATCCAAGAATGGCCAGCACCTACGAGTATAACTGAGGTACGTAGTTTTATTGGTTTGGAAGGTTATTATCGACGTTTCGTCCAGAATTTTGCCCGATTGGCTAACCCATTAACGAAGCTCACACGTAAAGGGGTTAAATTTGTTTGGACAAAAGAGTGTGAAGAATGTTTCGAAGAACTGAAGAGAAGATTAGTCAACGCTCCTATATTGACTCTACCATCGGGGAATGATGGGTTCGTTATTTATAGTGATGCATCAAAGAAAGGACTTGGCTGTGTCCTTATGCAGAATGATAGAGTTATTGCCTATGCATCACGACAGTTGAAAATTCATGAACAAAACTATCCTACTCATGATCTTGAGTTAGCAGCTGTGATCTTTGCTTTGAAAATATGGAGGCACTACCTCTATGGTGAAAAATGTGAGATTTATACTGATCACAAGAGTTTGAAGTATATTTTCTCACAAAAAGAACTCAACATGAGGCAAAGGAGATGGCTTGAATTACTCAAAGATTATGATTGTACGATACACTACCACCCAGGGAAGGCAAACAAGGTGGCAGATGCTTTGAGTAGAAAAGACCATGGAGTTTTGAACAATATGAGAATTGAAAGGGATCCAATTTTCATGGAGCTAGTGAAGATGGACATGGGAATAACCAGGGAAGGTGAAACATCAATGCTTTTTCAAATGGTTGCCAAACCATATTTACTAGAAAGGATTAAAGGAACATTTTTGGTGGGACAACATGAAGAGGGAGATTGCTGATTTTGTGTCAAGATGTATGGTTTGTCAACAAGTGAAAGCTGGAAGGCAACAGCCTGGAGGAGTCATGCAACCTCTTCCCATACCGGAGTGGAAATGGGACAATATTACGATGGACTTTGTCATGGGGCTACCAAAGACTCCTAGAAGGAACGATGCAATATGGGTTATTGTTGATCGTCTTACCAAGTCAGCACATTTTCTTGCTATAAGAGAAGATCTACCCCTGGAACGTCTAGCAAGACTATACATTAATGAAGTTGTGAGACTTCATGGAGTACCCCTATCGATTGTTTCTGATCGTGATCCCCGTTTTACTTCAAGATTTTGGAAAAGTCTTTAGAAATCCCTGGATACTGAACTTCATTTGAGCACTGCTTACCACCCTCAGATAGACGGACAATCAGAATGGACTATTCAAACCTTAGAAGACATGTTGAGATCTTGCTCACTTGACTTTCAGGGTATGTGGGATCAATATTTACCTCTGGTAGAATTTTCCTATAACAATAGCTTCCATTCGAGTATTCAGATGGCACCATATGAAGCGTTATACGGAAAGAGATGTCGTACACCAACCTGTTGGGATGACGTTGGTGAAAGAAAACTTGTAGGCCCATAACTGGTGGAGGAAACGGTGGAAAAGGTGAAAGTAATCCAAAATCACATTAAAGCAGCTCAAAGTAGGCAGAAGAGCTATGCCGATAATCGAAGGAAGGATTTGGAATTTCAAGTCGGTGATCATGTTTTCCTGAAGGTATCTCCGTGGAAGGGAGTCATACGTTTTGGTAAGAAAGGTAAATTGAGTCCCAGGTACATCGGACCTTTCGAAATTCTAGAACGAATTGGGGCTGTAGCTTACCGATTGGCAATGCCGCCAAGTCTCTCCAAAGTTCACGATGTGTTCCACGTATCTCTGTTGAGGAAATACATGCCTGACCCAACGCATGTACTCACCTATGAGGAATTAGAACTGGAACCCGATATTTCCTATTGTGAAGAGCCCGTCAGGATTCTTGATACAAGAGAACAAGTACTGAGAAACCGGACGACGCGTCTGGTAAAAGTTTTGTGGAGAAATCATAAGATGGAAGAGGCAACGTGGGAACCCGAGGAACTTATGATGAAGAACCACCCGAGTCTTTTTATGCAGTAATACCCTAGAAATTGCGAGGACGCAATTATTTGAAGGAGGGGAGAATGTAACACCCCAAGCTTCTACGGTACGTTTCCCTTCGAATAATGCGATAGCGTGTGTTGTACGCAACCTCGAGTTCTAACACACACCACAACTAATTAAACTAGCCGTTGTAATAGTGATACCTACTTTTTGAAATCATATATATTTTATATTTCAAAATGGACTTCATTTTTGGATTCGGAATATCGAAATTATCCTAGGGTGAAATTTTGGTACTTTTCGGATAACTTTTATATTTTGATGAATAGTGAAAATTACTAAATTTTAATTAAAAACAACTTTTTTAATCAAAATAAGTAATAGTGATAAATTATGAATTTGAGTGGTTTTAAAGTATATTTAGAGTATATTTTTACCATTTAATATAATGTTGGTCATTGGACATAATTTTACAATTAAACCGAACATAAACAAGTGTCAATCTTTTGGTAGTTATTATCTCTTAAAAACACGCTTTTTGTTTTGACAGCGGGAATTAATTTTAAATTAATTTCTGCCACTTCTGTGTTTTGAATTTAGAAAAATGGATTCCATATTTGGAATCAGGATTTTCAAATTGTGTAAATAGGTAACTTTTATTTTTAGATATTTTGAATAATTACTGCGGTAAATATTTTATTTTCCATGGTTAAGGGTAAATCCGGTAAATAAGGGTTAAAAAAAATATTATAATAATACTAAATTACCCTAAAACGTGTCTTAACCCTATTGGTTGATACATAGTCGACCATGGGCATATTTGGGTCTATTTTGGGACCCCATGGATCCACTTGTAAGTGATAATGACACTTTATTTTAATTAAGTCAAAATGAATACAAAAATGACACAAGCATATATCTTTTAGAACAACAATTTTTTACATAGGGTTATAAATGTTGGATTTTTGATTATAAATATTCATTAGAAAGATAAAAATATTTCCTACATAATGATATTTTATTTATAATTTTTAGACATTAAATAAGTTATTTTATTTATGACACAATGATGATGCAGTAATTACTATAATAGTGAAAAATTAAAATAATTGATATTATAAATACCAAAATAAATATAATATGAAACTTTTAATGAATTAAACTAATTTTCTAGGCTAATATGATATATTAGGATTGATTTAATGGACTTTGTTCGAAGTAATCATTCTGTTATGAGTTTCACAAAAATCAACTATTGAATAGTGTCAAAATTGACATAAAAGAGTTCTTAAAACAAATATTATATTATTAATTGATATTAAATTCCTAAAAATCTAAGGTTCGGCCAAGAGACTTATAATATGATAGGTTAATCATTAATGGACCACTTGGGGGTCTCGTGGATGTATATAGTAAGTTTATTAACCATAATATATAAAAATACAAAGAGACATTGTAAAAGTGAAACTAATTAACTTAGAGTTAATACTTAAAGATAAGGTTAATATAAGTACCCAAACCTGTCTAAATTCTATTGGATGAGTTTTTTTCGACCTATACCCACCTCATCATTTGAATAGTCAACTTTGGAGCCTTTAGAAACCGAATATGAATTTATTATAAATTAATATTTCTAGCTTTTCCAAAGGTGCCCCTCACCCCTCTTATAAAAGGGAACTCCTCCTTCTCATTTCTTCACACCTCTAAAGCCTTTTGGTTCGGCCAGACTCTGCCCAAATACTCTTCCAACATCCCTCACTACAACCTAGGGGCCTTAGTTTGATCAGAAAGCCAACCTAAGGAGCCCTTTTGATCAAATCAAAAGGAAGAACCCGAAGAAGAGGTAATGTTTTCACCACCCCTTTTCCAAGTTCATTTCTTCTTCCACTTCTTCTTCCTTTGTTGTTACCATTCTAAAATAATGACTCCAGTATCATTTATATACTGTGATGTTATTATAAATATGGTACAACCATATTCAGTATTCTATCCACCCTTTGAATAACATGTCACCATACGTGCGTACGTACGGCTTACCGTCTCCACGTCGTGATGTAATTGTTATTCAATATATTATTATTTGGATGGGTATAATAATGATGTGTAACTCTTGTAAATAATAAATATAACATATTAATGATTCTGTATATATGGTATACCATACATTTATATATTATTTTAATATCAAAAGAATGATATTGTCGCTCGTGCGTACGTACGGACTACCGTCTCCACGAACGCGATGAGATTCATTCTCCATCGTAACCATTAAAGTATAATTATCATTTTATGATTTAAAAATGATGTTTAATGACTTGATATCATTCTGGATATGAATAATATACAACCTATCCTTTACAAACATGTCTTACGTAACAAAACATATGAAAGAAAACAAGTAAGTTAACACCCGAAACAACGATAATACTAAGATATTATTATCAAATCAATATTAAAAGATCATATATGATATCATATTAATGTATATGATTCTTTTATAATTTAATAACAATTATTTCACCATTATACAGGAGTTTAACCTACCCCAACCAAGGAAAAGTACAAGGTAAGGGTTATTTCACAATCTCTTCATTATCCGAGGTTGTATATACGTAATAATCTACTGGGATCTCTTTATCATCCACATCCATGTTTTCTTAAAAATATATTTCAAAACATTTTTACTATTTACAAGAATATGGGTTAAAGTCATTTATACCCCTTTTTGACTTTTTATAAGAGGTTTATAAAGGAATATTTCCGTCGTTTTCAAAACAAGGTCCTTTTTAACCTTTTCGACAGAATTGAGGTAAGAATGTTTTTTTTAACTTATACGGCGGGTGCGGTTATTTTACGCCGTTATAAAATCTTCAAAGCTTTACTTACAAGCTTATAATAATATTTTCAAAGAAAATGTTTTATTTTATATGGATCTTAAATGATTTCAAAATAAAAGGAGATACTTCTTTAAAAAGAATTTTGATTTCATCTATGTCAACATCCTTTGATGGATTTTAAGATTATTTGGAGTTGATTTATTATGATACAAAACTTCTATATTGTATTGAAGGTTTTGTGATATGTTTGACTGTGGATGTGCTATTTTTATACCATTCATAGTTTATGGTGAAATTATTGACATTTCGTATGCTAGTTTTAATACGAATGTTTATGTTATGTTTAAACCTTTTCATATGGGAATGCATTGGACTTAATAAGTGACGGGTGGAGCCCGGTATAGCTCCTCGATGCATCGGTAGGTCTCATGAGACAAACTAGTGTCTTGGCACAAGGCCTTGACAAAATCTTATTTGTAGTCTTGGCACGAGGCCTTGGCTATGTGGTTATGATAGTCTGGCATTATGCATTCCAACATTATGAAAGTGGTTATTGATTTTGCATGTGATTATTCGATTAGTAGAATATCCATGTGAATAAGTAAATGGCATTATTTCATTTTACTTTTGCCATACTATGTTGAAGTTCATGTTTAAAAGGCTTTTGTTTTAGTAATTCATTGCCTTAAATGCTTATGCTTATTTTGAATGTTCCGCTATATTGTTATCCTTACTGGGCATTTGAGCTCACCCCTTTTCTATGTTTTATTTTTCCCAGGTAGTGAAGAAGTAAATTATGATTGACTTGCAGGGATATTATGAGGGGTTAATAGTGTGGATATGAAGACTTTGTTGTTGTAGTAGTTTTTCAATTTGAAATGTAATATAAAACTTTATGAATATATCTAGTGTTTCCAAGGCTACTAAACCAATCGGTCTTTCGAGATTTGATCTTTCTTGTGATCATGCCAATGTTATGTAATTAATGCACCGACTCTGGGTAGCTGGGGTCGGGGCGTTACACCCATGATGTTAATGTGTTTTCTATAATTATATTATTTAATATGACATTTAATTAAAACACAAGGGGGGTTTTTTTAAATCAATTTTGGTAATTACAAAATTCTCTCCGTTAAAAATTTCCCCTTAAATATTTTCATCTACCACGATAAAAAAATGTGGTTATCTTCATTTTATCCCATTCATTGGTTCCCATACCACTTCTTGAAACATGTGGTTTCTCTACATCACTTTAACCATGTGCATTTTCTTATTTCAAAGAACATTGTCTCTATGATCTATGATCATTAGTGGATTCTCTTCATATGAGATATCATTATCCGAAGGTACTATCTCTGGATCTAGTACATGTAGGGATATAGTATATACTTTCTCAATAAGGCTATATGGAAAAAATTATTTACATGAGTTTGTTTTGGTGGGAGTACTAGTTGATATCACCCCTCTCGGAGTCGGTCAAGGATCTCAAAGGGACTCATGTATCTTTTTTAGGAATTCCCTTCTTTGTAATTCTCATGAATTTATTCCTTGGATATATGAAGATGAATACCGTTTCTCCAGCATTAAATTCTAGGTCTCATCGATGATTGTCATGATATTTTTTTCGACTCTGAGAAACTTTGATATGCTAATGAATTATATTGACCATTTTGACCATTTAATTAACCATTTTAGGATCTAGAAGTTTCCATTCTACAACACCATCCAAACATGTAGGCGTTACACACATCTTCCTATTATATACTTTATAGGGTCCATTTGGATGCAAGAGTTGAATGTTTCATTATATAAGAACTGGAATAGATTAATATTTTTAGCCCTTGTTCATCTTATGTCAATTGAGAATTCAAAAAATATGTCCTCAGATATAGGGATAATATTCTCATATTGGACATCATTTTAAGGGTGATAATTCAAGATGAAGGTCAACATTGTATTTATAAATTGTTTAAGATTCTTCCAAAACATAGAGTTAAGTATTGTAACATGATCGATTATAATCGATAGTGGTGTTCCATGAAACCTCCCAACTTTTATAATATATATTCTTACAAGATGGTAGAGTGGGAAATCCTCTCAAATTGCAATAATTTGTGGAATTTTTGTGAGACGATCCACCATAACTAATATATAATTAAATTATATTGTTTTATTACAAAGACTTGTGATAAAGTCCTCTGGGATATTTTCTCATTTCCCTATGTGTATGGTTAATGGTTTCATCTACCCCATGGATAATATTCTCTCATGGATCTAAATACATCTTTGTACTTTCTGGGTGGATAGATAAGGTTAAATTAAGTGCATCATCCAATATATAATTCTTTAAGTCAGGATTTTATAGAAATCATATTATTATCCCAAATCTCATAATTACACCTTCAATGAAATTGAACTCTAAAATTTTACATTTTCTTAAACATTCCACATTTCGTTAAATTCCCACATAATCTCTTTGAGATTACATTAACATCACTAGAAGGGATTATTGAGAAATAAGTTATGAAAGGATTGATCATGATCCTTAATTTTTTATTCTCATGCCCATCTATATCAAATCTAAGAAGTTTGGATCCACAATAATTCAAAAAAAGATAAAATTTATGGATCCCAACTTCTTATATAATAATCCTCTTAATTTATTTTCCTAGGACGTTAGTTATTTGAGGAGTCATATTACATGATATTCTCTAACTATCGTCATTGTCGAATATTTTTCACTTTCTCAATGAATATATACATGAGGATTTTAATATCCATATACATTCCACAATTTTCCCAAATCAGATAATATCTCCACATATTCAAAGAGAATATCACTGCATCCATTTCAATTTCATGAGTTATGTATTTTTTTTGTGAACATTCAACTAATTTGAGGTATAGGCTATCACTATTTCATTCTACATTAACACAAATACAAATTGCTTCATCAATTCACTGTTGAATACTACAAAATGTTCTCCATTTGTGCATAGTGTAAGTACTTGTGTACTGATAGAAATCCTTCTAAAATAAATGGTGCTCTTTTCACATTCATAATTCAAATAAATCATGACTCCCAAACAATTTATCTAGGTTATAGGATTTGAAAATCTTTATAAATTTCTCAAAAATCGACAATAGTTCCCATATAATCCTAGGAAACTACATATCTCTATCACAAATGTTGGTCTCATTCATCATTTAATTGATTTCCTTTTAAGGGTCCATATAAATCTTATTTCTTGTTATGATATTTTCCTAGAATTATAGATCTTTCAAATAGAACTCCCATTTTCTATACATTTCATAAAGCTTGTCCTTTAGAAAGATCTTTATCATAGGGTTGATATTCCCCTCTTGCTCCTCCTTGGTTTTGGAGAATATTATACTATCATATATGAAGACTATAACAATTTATTTAAGTAATATCTAAAAACTATATTAATCATGTACATGAGTATATATGGTGTATTATTGGGTTCAAATGGAATTAAAATGAACTCATAATGCTAATACCTTATATGAAAAGAAGTCTTGGTGATATCTTCTTTTTACACCCTAACTTGTTAATATCTCGATTGTAGATCCACCATGGAGTAGTATTGCTCTCTATGTAGCTAATCAGACAAGTCATTAATCCATGACAGAGGATACTTTTTCTTTATCGTGATCTTCTCGATCTCACTATAATCAAGGTAAATGTGCCTTTACCCATCTTTATTCGTGAAGGATAACACTGGTGAACCCCATGATGAAGGACTTGGGTTTATGAACCCATTGTAATGTTTTGGATCTGGAAGCCACCAGAAGGTACCCAGTACCCGGTTGGTCACATGGCCTCAAGCGCATTTTCCCAAAACACCATAGGCTGCTGACTAGAAGTGAGGGCCTTGAGTGTGATGGTGGTCAAACTATTCCCTCATTGACAGAGTACACAACAGATGTAAACAAATACACACAATAGTGGAAGCAGTAATAATATCATACCAAAAATAAACAGAGGAAAACTGAAAGAATAAACTGGCGCACATATATATAATGATGCATGATACATATGTCAAGGAAAATTGCGAAAAAAGGCACAATGATGAAATAAATTACTAAACGAAGTACAAAAGAAAAATAGTAATCAGCTCCTGAGCATCACAAGTATAAGATTGGTCCCGTTCTCTCCAGCACCATAGCATGTCAAATACCTAAAATAGAAGGGAATTTTTTTCTTGTTTATGCCTACAATAATATAATCCATTTGTGCCCAAAAGCATGGCCAAACAGGGTGTTAGACTAATCCCATTAGGCTACCCCATGATATCCATGCCTAACAGTCAGTGAGTATATGGCAGGTAAAAGTATAGGAAACAGTAAACAGGAAGGTACTCATTAGTAAACATTCCATAGTTTCAATATCATGCAACAAATAAAAAAACATATAAACCCAACAGGTAACCCTCTGGGAAGCACACTCAGTCTAACCCCTCTGGTGCTACATAACATGTACAAGCAACCCACTAGGTATTACACTCAGTCTTACCCCTCTGGTTCATCTTAATCATAGACTCTATAAGGAAGAAGTCACCATAAATTCCACCAATTGTCTCGTATCATAACTAAAGGCTCTATAGGGAAGCCCTTACGACACATTCCCTATGTGGCCCACGTCAAGGAACTACAGACACTCTGAGGAAGCACTCAACATCAATTCCCCTTGTGGTCTCGCATCGTTAAATTATGAAGACCCTCTGGAGAAGCCCTTAATGTTCGTTATCCCGATGGTCTATACACCATGTTCTCATGGCCCTGTGTATTTCAAGATAGTGTAGTAGAACATATCGTCCAAGGTAAACCTCAAGAACTACTTATCTAGAATTCTACAACATTAAAACATAATAGAACAACAGTCACACCATCCTACAATACTAGGCATGGTAAAGTAAACAGTAGCCTAACAGGAAATCAAGACCCAAAGGTCCACACAGGGAAAACATGCATGGGAAATACATCCAAAGCACAAAAATTTACCCTATTCACACTCAATAATCATCTACTCAGACAAACCAACATAGAAAAGAAACAATAATGCTGAACTGGTAATCGCGTAATACCTCGTTCATGGGTATTGGGCAAATTTTCTCATAAAACTCAAAGACATTCAACATAAAGGCACAAAACACCTACCTCAATTTTTTTGACGAAAACCCCAACAAACAAAGAACACATAAGAAAACTGGGTTGATTATCCAAGAACCCACCATAGATCTCTTCTCAAAACAAGAACATGACCAAAACTCATCAAACATGTCATCCACACACATATATCTACACATAACAGGAATAGAACTAAGAAATTGAGAGAAGAGGAAAATTATATCTATGTAGATCTATGAAGCCGAACAAGAACGAAGAATAACGTCTACATAACTCACAAATCCGGCTTCGATTCGCCCAGATAAGCCTTTGGATCCCTTCCAAAATTATGGGAGAACCATCTTTGACCTTAGGAGAAGCAAAAACCTAATTTATGGATGATTATGAGGAAACACGAGCCACTTAGTGGAAAAAAGTGTGAGATCCACTTTTTTTAGGATCTCACTTATATGCCTACACGGTTTGCTCGAACGGTTAGAAAAAATGTGTGCTAACCGTGCGTTAGCCACTGCCTTGGCAGACCCTCCATGCACAGTTTGGCCGCATGGTTAGACAAACCATGTGCCGCCCGTGTGACATCCCCTTTACCTCAAAACATAATTCAAAGTTATCTCGACTCTCCCATTAATCATCCTTAGCTTTATAACCATGAAAAGCATCAATGAAGGGACATATACCTGAGAAGAAGATACGGGTTCTTACAAAATTCCCCTTAATGAAATTCATCGCTGAATTTCCCTAGCAAGCCAGCTCAGAAGAAGAACCCTCGAAGAACTCCAACCACTACAAACGTACATCGGCATCCCTCTCCCAAGTCTCATCCTATACTCGGCCGTACTAAAACAGCACCCATACTAGAGGAACAAACTGGCCACTGAGAACATTCATACATTGATCAACAATATGGATAGGGTGCTCCTCGAAAGATGCATCCACATCCAAATCAACTGGTTGGAAAACATGAGACAGTTCTGAAAAGTAACGTCGAAGATGAGAGACATGGAAAATGTCGTGCATAGTCCAGTACCTCTAAGGTGACTGCAACCAATAGGACACCAACCCAACTCTCCCCAACACCTCAAATGTCTCGATGTACCTGTGCGAAAGAATACCCAGTCTCCTAATCCTTCTGTGACCTAACCTTGGTGTGAAACATAAAAAACGCTGATCTCGGACCTTAAACATCATAGGTTGTCTCTGCTAATCAGCATAAGACTTCTATCGAGACTATGCAGTAGCCATCCTCTTCCGAATCAAGTCTATATGTTATGTGGTCTCCAAAACATGATGATGTCCTAGCATAGCTTCCTCTCCTGCCTCCAGCCAACATAAGGGTTATCGTCATGACCTACCATACAAAGCCTCATAACGTGTCATATGATTAGTTTCTTGAAAAATATTGTTGTTTTAAAACTCCACAAGAGGTATATTCTTCCCCCAGGAACCTCCAAAATCTAGAATGCATACTCATAGCATGTCCTCAAGAACCTGAATTGTACGCTTGGACTGGCCATCTGTCTGGAGGTGGTAAGCTATACTCCACAGTACCTGTGTACCCATAGCCTTATAAAGCCCCTTCTAAACCCGAGATGTAAGAAAAGAATCATTGTATGAAACAATGTAGTGTGGAACTCCATGTAGACGTACAATCTCACATATTTACAATCGTACTAGCTCATCAACCCTAAGGGTCTCCTTGATCGGTAAAAAGTGAGAAACCTTCGTGAGTCTATCAATGACCACCCAAAATGCGTTATTACCTCAAGGAGACCTCGGAAAACTGGTCACAATGTCCATCGCAACATCACTCAACTTCCACTAGGGAATAGGCACCTACTGTAGAAGCCCTACTGGTCGTTGATGCTCCTCCATCACCTATTGACAGGTGGCACACATCATGGTGAAACCAAAAACATATCTCTTCATACATGGACACCAATACTGACCGTGTTGATCACGATAAATTTTGGTGACACCAGGATGAACTACCCAAACTAAAGAATGAAAACCCCACATCAACTTTTCACGTATGTCTGCTGGCACCCATACATGCCCTTGGAAACAAATGATATCATCCTTGAATATAGTCCATCCATGGATAGGGTCATCTCTAGACATGTTCTCCAATAGGACTAGGCCTTCTGAATCTGATATTTTCCTCATTTTCATTTAATCCAGATGATTAGAGGTAATAGCTATAAAAAAATTAAATGCTTCCCCCTTTCTGTCGTACACCTCCAAATGCAACTCAGAGAAAAGAGACATAAGTCTCCACTCACTAATGACCTCCTAAACTACCTGTGTATGAGTCCTCTAGCTCAATTCATCATCCATTTTATTGCCTTTCCTAGGAATGTAGGAAAGCTCAATGTCAATAGACTATAGTTACTCAAACCACCACCACTATCTCAAATTTAGATCACGCAGAGTGAAGATGTACTTGAGACTCTTTTGGTATGTGAAAACCATAAAATTCTCTCCCAAAAGTTAATGTCTTCAACTGTGTAAAGCATGAAAACTTCTACTAATTCAAGATCGGGCATCAGTTAATTCCTCTCAAGTGGCCTCAACTGCGGAGACCCATACGCAACGACTCCATCTACCTACATAAGCACAACTCCCAGACCGATATTTGATGCATCATAGTAAACAATATATCCCTTTCATGGCTCTGGAAATACTAGTATTGGTGATGAAGTCAACCTCCCTTTTATCTCTTGAAAGGCTGACTCACAAGAATCTGACCACATGAACTTTTCACCCTTCTTAGTCAAACTCATTAGGGGTGCTACTAAGTGTGAAAAGTCCTGAAACAAACATTTGTAGTATCCATCCATCCTTAGAAGTCTCCATACCTCAGAGACTTTCTTCGGATGCTCTTAGTAAACTGTATATCTCACTTTCTATAGGTCTGCTAATACTCCTGCATCTATGATAATATGACCTAGGATGTGAATATAATCTATCCAAAAGTGTCACTCTGAGAGAATAGCATATTAATGACACTTACTCAGTGTAATCAAAACGATCTCAAGATGGGTAGCATGGTTGTGTCAAGTGTGAGAGTACACTAAGATATTTTCCACAAAAACAACCATGAAGGAATCCAGGTATGGATGGAACTCTTAGTTCATCAGTTCCATGAAAACTACAGGTGCATTCTGAGACCGAACGGCATAACCATACACTCGTATATACCATACCACCACCGGAAGGATATAAGAGGTATATATGATGATCTAAAATGCAACTGATGATACTCAGACCTCAAATCAATCTATGTTAACACCCGAGCACCTCAAAGCTGATCAAATAGATCATCAATCCTTGGAAAGGGATATCGGTTCCTGACCATCAGCCGGTTCAACTTCTGATAGTCCACTCAAAGCCTAAGGTTAACATCTGCCTTCTTCGCAAACAAGACATTTGAACACCAAGGAGAAGTACAGGGTCAGATGAAACCCTTTTCCTACAACTCCTCCAACTATTTCTTGAGCTCCTGCAACTCTTGTGCAGCCATCCAATAAGGATTAATGGACACTGGTGATGCTCCTGGAACAAGCTCAATTGAAAAGTCTACCTCAGGCTCTGGAGGAAAACCTGAAATGTACTCTAGAAAGACACCTCCAAAATGATCCACCACTAGAGGAATGTATATCAATGAAGTCCCTTTACTGGAGAGAAATTGGGGGTGCTGCTCCCAAACGAGGAGTCATAGAAGAACCCTTGGCACCAGCAGCTGGTGAGAAGATCTGACAGAAGAACTGAAGGTGTCCCAACTTGCTGCATGATTGGAACTCAACATGGTCTCTCAGGTAGTGTGGCCTCATATGCCTAATCTTCCCACCCAGGTATCCCCCCACCTAGCTACAGAATTAGTGTCTCTCTTCCTTGGATCACCTTGCGAAGACTCTTAGTAGCACTTCCTACTATTAGTAGGAGGGATGGTAACTCCAGATGCCGAGTCACATTGGCTCACAACTCCGAAGTCCCTCAAATTAAACTTTGTGTTCAACACGTGGTTGATGATAGAAGTGATATAAGTGAACTGGAAGATGTTCATCTACGATCAGATGTCGAGCCTCAGACCATCCTCGAACTTCCATTCCATGAATAACTGATCACCTCATGAAAGAGACATGAAGCATTGCAGCTTAGTATAGCGAGAGGAATACTCAATAATAGAAAGAGTACCCTACTCCAGACTCATAATCCCTTAGGCTCAATCATCCCCCAAGGTATCTAGATAGAAGTAGTCAGAGAAGATATGCTAAACTTGTCCCACGCCATAACCTATTGGCGTCCTGCTTGTTAGATCACATCCCACCACCTCTTGGTGGAGTCCCATAATATATAGGTAGTGAGCTTGAACCTCTTTTCTAGAGGTATCTGCATATGCTGAAAGACTTTCAGCATGGATTATAGCCTGAGCTTTAAAGCCTTGGGTCCTCCATCCTCTGAGAAAGTGGGAGGATTCTGCTAAGGGAAGACCACCGTCAAATCAGCCATCGACGGGGTAGGAGGCATCGATCCCTAAAAGGTCTACATCATCCTCAGAAAGCCCTCCCGGAATTTTGCGTCGGCACCTTAGTCAGGTAAAATGGCTTGTGTGAAGGCTGGAACAACTGGGGGATCTGAAGCTAGCCCCAAGTCAACCATGTCCAGTATTCGATCACAACCATAAAACTGGAGCACAACTGGAGGACATCTCAGAGGCATGACTCTCCAAGGTCGAATGACCACCTTAGATCAAGATTATCAAGGAATGAAAACTGAATGTATAGGAAGGGAAGGGTAGAAAGAAAGTATTCATGTTTTCCAAAGCATGACTACACGGCATGTTTGTCCCCAATACAGCATGTTCCCAAAAGTCATTCACATGGGCATGTACCTCTACCAAAACTGGTCATGTAACACCAAACCACATAACGTGTTGTCCTAATACACGGCATGTAATTGAATCCTCTTTCTCTGCCCGGGTCCTCCTACATGGTTTAGCCACACGGAACTCTTAAGATGAGACTACACGGTGTGTTCATGGCAGACATGGTGTGTACTAGACAAGCTTCACCCGACCCGTGTTTTTAGGGACATGACCTAACACACAACTCATGCTACATGACGTGTCAATGGTAGACATGGTGTGTATGTGAAAGGATAACACTGACCATTGTTGTTTGTTACATGGCCGACTACACGAATGACACTACATGGAGTGTTCCTTTGGTACACGGAATGTTACTACATGAAAATACATATCTCATGTCTATGCCCACATGGCATATGACCTGGTTAGGGACTACACGGTGTGTACATAAGGTACATGGCGTGTACTTAGGAAAAATTGTTTATTCCCAAATAGATGAACACATGGTATGTAGTCAAAACTACATAGAGAGTATTCTGTATTTTTCCAGACAATAAGACTTAATCACTACTCTAGAACCCTAGAAACACTAAAACAAACATTGAAAGTGAAAAATTCCAATCTGTGAGGGCCTATACTCCACATGGATCAAATCTTGGAATCTTAAACATGCTATAAAAAGGTAATAAAGTCAACGATCCACCAAATTTCGGTCCATGATGGCCCATAACACCTCAAGAACCAAAGTTTGGTGTTCAATCAGACAACCATTACACAAATAGTACCCTATCATACAGTAGGTATTTATATCAAGGAATCTATAGGAACAACACACATATTCTACACAACCTTTATCACAACAACATGCAATCGCTTATTCACCCTAAATGGAATGGCAAGAATACATGACATGTGGTTTCTAACAAGTACATATATGATGAATGAGATTGTATACCCTCATCTCATCAGGTTGTGACAGAAATAGAACTACAATAACATCAACAGAAATAACAAAAATCATGTGATTCACCCAATGGTGTAAATTAGATCAACCATAAACTTGAAAAACCAAAATAAATTTCAATAAAAGAAGTAGATTTGATTTCCCCTATACATGGGTTAGCTACCCCATGTCACAACTTAATACCAAATACCTATTTCTTCATATCCCTGGCTAATGGATCCAAATAGTAAATCAATTGAAAAGAATCTTCTAATTCCACATTATAACATCTAGGCTCTGAAAGCCACCTGAAGGTGCCCCGTACCCAGTTGGTCACATGGCCTCAAGCGCGTTTTCCAGAATGCCAAAGGCTTCCAACTAGCATCGAGGGCCAGGGGTGTGATGGTGGGGAAACTATGCCTTCATTGGAAGAGTACATAGTGGATGTAAACAAATACATATAGGAGCAGAAGCAATAACAATATCATTCAAAAAATAAACATTGGAAAACTGATAGAATAAATTGGAGCACATATGCATGATACATTTTTCTAGTAAAACAACTAAACAAACCAAAATGATGAAGTATAGTACTAAACCATGTACAAAAGGAAAATAGAAATAAGCTCCTCCGCATCTCAAGCCTAAGCATGGTGCCCAGCTCTGCTGCTCCACAACATGTCATGTACCTGAAGTATATGGGTGTTTCCCCTTGTATATGCCTGCAACAATATAATCCATTTGGGCTTAAAAGCATGACACAAACATGGTGTGGGACTAATCCTAGTAGGCATCCACCAAATGATCCATTCATAATAGTCAATGAGTTTATGGCAGGTAAAAGTACAAGAAATATTAAATAGGAAGGTACTCAATAGTATACAATCCACGGTTTCAATATCAAGAAACAACTAAAATAATAGGTAAACACAACAAGTTACAATCTAGGAAGAACACTCATTCTAACTCCTATGGTACTACCTAACAAGTACAAGCAACCCTCTGGCCAGTACACACAGTCTAACACCTCTGTTTCAGAATAAGTATAGACCCTCTGAGGAGGAACTCACTGTCAATTCCCCATATAGTCTCATATCGTAACTAAAGGAACTCTAGAAAAGAACATATGTTACATTCCCTCTATGGACTATGTCGAGGAACTAAAAACACTATAATGAAGCACTCAACATCAATTCCCCCTGTGGTATTGCATCGTAAAAATATTGAGACACTCCGGAGAAGCCCTAAATGTTCATTCTCCCTATGGTCTATACACCAGGTTCTCACGGCCCCGTGTAAGTCAAGAAAGTGTAGCAGTACGTATCGGACAAGTTAAACCACAAGAACTACTTTTCTAGCATTCTACAACATAATATAATTACTGAACAATAGTCTCACCATCCTACAATACTATGCATGGGATATTAAATAACAGCCTAATAGGTGATCAAGACCCAAATGTCCAAAGAGGAAAAACATGCATGGGAAATACATCCAAAGCAAAAAAATTCACCCAATTCACAATCAATAATCATATACTCGGGAATACTAGCATAGAAGAGAAACAATAAGGCTGAAACGGTAAATGCGCAATACCCCATTCATGGGTATTGGTAAAATTTGCACATAAAACTCAAAGACATTCAGCAGAGAGTCACAAACCACTAACCTCAAACGTTTTGATGAAAACTCCAACAAATGAAGAATGCACAAAAAAACTTGGTTAATTCTCCAAGAACCCACCTTAGATATCTTCTCCTTACAAGAAAAAAAAACTCATCAAACATTTCATCCATGCATGTAGATTTACCCATAACGAGTGTAGATATAAGAAATCGATAGAAAAGCTGAAGTAGATCTAAGGAGATCTTAGAAACCAAACAAGAACGAAGAATACCATCTACATACCTCAAGAATATGGATTCGATTCTCCCCAAGAAGCCTTCATATTTCTTACAAAATGATGGGAGAACATTCTTTGAACTTCAGAGAAGAAAAATCTTGAGTTGTGGATATTTAAGAGGAAAAACAAGCCACCTAGAAGCAAAAACGTATGATATCCACTTTTTTTAGGATCTCACTTAAGAACTTGAACGGTTTGTGCGCAATTTAGACAAACTGTGCACTACCCATGTATTAGCCACTACCTCAATAGACCCTCCACTCATGGTTTTGCCGCACGTTTAGTCAAATCATGTGCCACCCATGCGATTTCCCCTTTGTTGCAAAACTTCATTCAGAGTTCTCCATACTCTCCCATTCATCACCCTTAACTTTATAACCATGAAAATCATCAAACAAGGTTCATATACCTGAAAAGAAGGTCTGGGTTCTTACACCCATTATCAAGATTCGTATGTAGTATTTCTTTATATCCTGGGGTTACACAAAAACCATTCTATATAGAGTCTTAAATAGTGGAACCACCCCAGGTATAAGATCAACTAAAAATTCAACCACCCAACAATGAGAACGATGAGGATATTCCTTGGGGGGGAAATTAGTTTATTTCCTCGCAATAGGAATGCCTTAAATGATTATATTTTCTTTTGAATCAACCATTTTATATAGATAATATTTATAATAGGGAAAAAATATACATGCTTTAGATGTTGATGATGAAGAAGATTCAACCTCTTCCTTTCACTTATATAGAATAAATTGGTAATTCTCAATATATAGATTAATTTAATTCTTGTGAAAATTTATATTGGCTCTATACAGGGAAAGCCAATTCAAGGCCATAATTGCATCAAATTCCACCAAATTTTCTATTTTCACTCACAGCTCTACATCATGATTTTTGGTAGTGTTGAATAGATCTACTAAAAATTCATGATATGAATGAATTCATACAATTATAATCAAAAATTAATTTCACTATTATTGAATGGATAAATAGCATATCAATCACCTCTTCTTTTTTGGGATCCACCTTAGTAGTTATAATAGAACATGATCACTCGTATTTCCTTGTACATTGTTGGTTGTCTATTAAACTTTGTCTTAGTAAATTATTCTACAAAGTGCTATAATTCCATGAATTTTAATCAATAATATATATTCTTAAAGATGGATGAATAATTATTTTAATCCAATGTATTATTGGGAATAAATTTTTAGAAATCTCTAGTGAGGTTCCCTTCCTGCTCCTAAAGCATTTCTTTGTCCTCCTTGGGAAATTTATAGCGTGCCTCATTCCTCAGATTTGAAAAGTTGGATATTGAAATTTCCTGGCACTATTATCTTTGTCCATCAGATCAAAAAAATTAAACTCCACTTCCCACTTCTTATCCCCATGATACCCTTGAGATTCAATGATCATCCTGTCAACATTTGGGGCACATAAGATGATTTCCTCATATATTTTAAAGTCTCAAATCACTAGGGATTTTCGTATACAATGTTTTATCCCAACAAAGAAGTGGACAACCATTCATTGGGCAATAATGACAAAGATGTAAGTATAAAGTGAATGAATTGTGAACTTTTCCTCAGAATAACTCCATAGATTCATTATATTATTACTTGAGGGGAAAGGAAATATGATTCCATTTTATGTTAGCGAGTCTAAGGAATATACTTATCGAATGAAATTTTCCATAATACCTTCCAACCGAACACATCAAATGGTTCCTCAAGCTTCATATTCCACATCAATTTAAACCTCTAACAAGATTATCTCTACTTACAATAAACATGAAGTAGTACCTTCCCATGCCAAAAACATTGAAGGATAGAGAAGATAATCATAATGGACTTGATCCATTGTTCAGTGATTAAGGGGTCAAATGACTAATTGAAAGTAAAAGGCCATTATTACATAAATATTTGAATTGAAAATTTTTATTTCATAGGGTATTTGGGTTCCCCTCCTAATAAAATATTATATTCATAACCTGAGTCATCTGAGATATTCTCCTTGTAATGTTAATTATTTCTGCTCCCATCAGGTTGGGCATCTTGTTGGTATTATCATCACATTTCTTATCAAATTGATTGTTTACCTGATTCCTCATATTTTTGGACATTATGTAGAATAATAAAAAATTATTGATGATTATTTTTAAACTAATAAATTAATGAAAGGGAATAAAATGAAATTAAAGTTACAATATATAAATTAAATGTATTTCCCTAACATATGATTTTTAAATAAACAATCAATATTTTCCTTGATTTATTTCATAACATATATTCTGATGGGAATTTTTTCCCATAGTAATAATTCAAAATGAGAATATGAATTTTGGGAGGAAAATACACTATGTGTATCAAACTAGGTTTGTAGAAAGGCCCATTTTCATAAACTAGTTTCTGGTTGTGTCTAGCTTAATGTTGTTTTTTTTGTTTTTACCCCAATGTAAATTTTACATGATCAAAATCCATAAGTAGTATCCAGATATGGATGTACTTTCATGATAAAACAGATAATACATATTTAACAAAATTTTTGGATGTTTTATTAAACTTATTATATTTACCTAAGGGTTTTAATATAGTTTTCTAATAATAATCCAAAAAATAACTAAAGTTTTTATTTGATACCCACTATAATCATCCTTCTCATTATTTCTCATTAATACATTATTTATTACATAAGGTTTCACTTAATACAACCTAGATGATTAAGAAGTCCATTTTCTTTGGGAATCAGTTACATTACATAATAATTTAAAACATAAAAATAGTTATCTTTATTTAAAACATTATTAACATGATCTCACTTAAAACTTCACGGGAAAACTAGGAAACATAGATAAGAAAGTGGTAATCTATAAATAAATGTAAGGGTATAAACTTTGATATTCATGAATAGAATAAAACATAGTAAATAATTGGAATGTATATAATGAATAAAAGAATTATGAATAAGAAAAATTAATAATGATACATGATGTAGCATGATAATCATAATGGAAACACAAGAGGTGTGGAAAAAACATAAAACAATACGTCAAAGACAAAAGTCAAGGGTTACTAATATGAAATCCTTGTGTAAAAAAGTCCCATAAATGAATCAATTTTACATTGTATTCCAACATGATGCCTCATGAGACTACACATTACCCAATACATTGGAATTATATACAATTCTCAGAGAACCCATCACTTTTATTTAATTCGCATGCTTATGTGTGCGACATTGATATTACAAAAAGTATTCATTAATCATCACATTTTATTCCATGATCTAAGAGTTTTGAATAAATATGTTTAATTCCCATCAAAAATATGTATAACAATATAAACTTGAACACCCTTTATAGATAGTAGTTATGGTATTCAACACAAAATTGTTTCTTCGGGGAAAATCATGGTTAAATATCGGTAGCATAACGATATCACATAAAAATTCATCAAATGATTGATTAGATAGAAAGTAGAATCTCATATAATTTATATAAAATGGGTATTAATAAGGAAATTGAAGTTTTTTTACCAATATTCATAATTAGAAGTTTTAGGAATAAGATAACAAATAAACTTAAATATGGAATTAAATTAGAGGATCACTTTCCTAAAGACTATTACTCCAAATGCTTGGGAGGGTATTACTGAGAGCTTGGGGAATATTGGGAGGACTCTAGAGAGTATAGGTAAGAGTCATGATGTTATCCATGTATTTTTAGTGACGATTAACTAGATCTTGGGTGGGTTCATAAAGGAAATGAGTGTGGGATTCGGTATCAAATCACAAAAATAGGATTTGGGAACTATATATTTAAATTACCAAAATGAAAAACCTGAAAATAGTTTTACAATATCTTATAAAAAATGGGAGTGATGTTTATTATTTTATAAGTCCATGGGATAAAATTAATTTAATAATCTCATTTATTATGTGGAAAATAGTCATACTCTTAATGAACCGATTTTAAACAGTAAAATATATTAATTATTTTAGAGGATTCATAAAGGCTATATAAAATTAGAAAAATGAACATAAAATAATGATTTTTAAAGGAATACATATATTTTTCCTTGTATATCCTTTATAGTAATTATTAGATCACTTTTAGGTCATTATGATGTCATTATACACAATGTGTATTTCTACAATATTTAATTATTAATAGAGAATTGACTATCTCATAAAATAATGAAAAATTCACCCTTTGAAAATTTTGAAGTTCTGATTCCAAAAATAATATTCATTTCATAAATATAATTTTATAAATATTTTAATTTTCACTTTTAAAATAAGAACCATCAATTTTTCAAAAATGTTCTTTTATTGAAAATAACTGTTTTCGAACCATTATAAAAATTACACTTGACTTCATAAGAATGATATGATTATTTATACATGATAAATATTATTTAATAATAATTTTATGATATTATTTATTTCAAAAAATCATTACTTATTTTTAATTACAATGCATTGGGTAATGTTTATTCTCATGAGGCATCATGTTGGAATACAATGTAAACCTGATTCCATTATGGGACTTTTTTCCACCAGGATTTCATAGTAGTAATCCTTGACTTATGTTTATAATGCAGTGTTTTATGTTGATTCCACATTTCTCGTGTTTCTATTATGATTATCGTGCTACATCATGTATCATTATAAATTTTTCTCATTAATACTTATTTTATTCATTATATACATTCATATTATTTACTATATTTAATTCTCTTCATGAATTTCAATGTATATTCACTTACATGTATTTACAGGTTACCCCTTTCTAATCTATGTTTCCTAGTTTTCCTATGTAGTTTTAAGTGTGATCATGTTAATAATGCTTTCAATAAAGATAACTATTTTCTTGTTTTAAATTGTTATGTTATGTAACTAATTCCCAATGAAATTAGACTTCTTAATGATCCAGGTTGTATTATGTTCAACCCTATGTAATAAATAATGTATTAATGAGAAATAAAGAGAAGGATGATTATAGTGGGTATCAAATAAAAAATTTAGTTATTTTTTTGATTATGATCAAGAAACTATAGTAAAACCCTTAAGGAAATATAATAAGTTTAATAAAATATCCCAAAAATTTGTTAAAAATTGATTATGTGTTTTATCATGAAAGTACATCCATATCTGGATACTACATGTGGATTTCGATCATATAAAATGTACATTGGGGTAAAAACCAAAAAACACAACATTAAGCTGGACACAACCAGAAACTAGTTCATGAAAATGGGTCTTTCTATAGACGTAGTTTGATACACAGAAGGGATTTTTCTCCCAAAATTCATATTCTCATTTTGAATTATTATTATGGGGAAAAATTCCCATCAGAATATATGTTATGAAATAAATCAGTGAAAATATTGATAATTTCTCAGAAATTCATATGTTAGGGAAATACATGTAATTTATATGTTGTAACAATAATTCCATTGTATTCCCTTTTATTCAATTATTATTTTAAAAATAATCATCAAAAATTATTTTATTATTGTTCATAATGTCCAAAAATATGAGGAATCAGGTAAACAATCAATGTGACAACAAATGTGATGATAATCCCAACAAGATGCCCAACCCGATGGGAGCAGAAATAATGAACATTATGAGGAGAATATCTGAGATTACTCAGGATATGAATATAATATTGTATTATTAGGAGAACCCAAATCCCCTAAGAAATAAAAATTCTCAATTCCAATATTTAAGTAATAATGGCCTCTGACTTTCAATGACTCATTTGAACCCTTAATCACTGAACAATGGATCTAGTCCATTGTGACGATCTTCTCCAACATTCAATGTTTTTGGCATGGGAAGGTACTACTTCATTTTTATTGTAAGTAGAGATAATATTATTAGAGGTGGAAATTGATGTGGAACAGGAAGCGTTAGGAACAAATTGATGTGTTGGGTTGGAAGGAATTAAAAAAATTTCATTCGATAAGCATATTCCGTAGACTCTCTAACTTAAAATGGAATCGTATTTCTTTTCCCCTCAAGTAAGAATATAATGAATATATGGAGTTATTCTAAGGAAAAGTTCACAATTCATTCACTATATACATACATCTTTGTTGTTACCCCCTAATGAATGGTTGTCCACATATTTTTTGGGATAAAACATTGTCTATAAAAATCCTTGGTGATCTGAGACTTTGAAATCTTTGAGTAAATTATCTTATGTGCCCCAAATGTTGACAGGATTATCATTTAATCTCAAGGGTATAGTGGGGATAAGAAGTTGGAAGTGAAGTTTAATTTTTTTTGATCTGGTGTATAAAGATAATAGTTCCAAGAAATTTCAATATCCAACTTTTCAAATCTGAGGAATGAAGCACGCTATAAATTTCCAAAGGAGGACAAAGAAACTCTTTAGGAGCAGGAAGGAAACCTCACTAGAGATTTCTAAAAAGTGAGTACCACTAATAAATTGGAGTAAAATAATTATTCATCCATCTTTAAGAATATATATTATTGATTAAAATACAGGGAATTATAGCACTTTGTAAAATAATGTACTGAGACAAAGTTTAATAGACAACCAACAATGTACAAGGAAATATGGGTGACCATTTTTCATTATAACTACTAAGGTGGATCCCAAAAATGAAGAGGTGATCGATATGCTATTTATCCATTCAAGAATAGTGAAATTAATTTTTGATTATGATTGTATGAATTCATTCATATCATGAATTTTTAATAGATCTATTCAACACTACAAAAAAGTATGAAGTAGAGCTATGAGTGAAAATAGAAAATTTGGTGGAATTTGATGCAATTATGACCTTGAATTAGCTTTCCTGGTATAGATCCATTATAAATTTCCAAATGAATTAAATTAATCTATATATTGTGAATTACCCATTGATTCTATGTAAGTGAAAGGAAGAGGTTGAAACTTATTCATCATCAACATCTAAAGCATGTATATTTTTCCCTATTATAAATATTATCTAAATAAAATGGTTTATTCTAAAGAAAATATAATCATTTAAGGCATTCCTATTGTGTGGAAATAAACTAATTCCCCCCCAAGGAATTTCCTCATCTTTCTTGTAGTCAGGTGGTTGAAGTTTTAGTTGATCTTATACCTGGTGTGGTGCCACTATTCAAGACTCTATATAGATTGGTTTTTGTGTAACCCAAGGATATAATGAAAAACTACATAAGAAACTAGATAATGGGTGTATGAACTTATACCTTCTTTTCAAGTATATGATCATTGTTTGATGATTTTTATGGTTATAAAGTTAAGGGTGATGAATGGGAGAGTCTGGAGAACTTTGAATGGCGTTTTGCAGCAAAGGGTAAATCACATGGGTGGCACATGATTTGACGTACCGTGTGGCCAAAACGTGAGTGGAGGGTCTTTTGAGGGAGTGGCTAATTCATGGGTAGTGCACGATTTGTCTAACTGTGTGAGAAAACCGTGCGGGATCTTAAGTGACATCCTAAAAAAAGCAGATACACACGTTTTTGACTCAAGGTGGTTTGTTTTCCTCCTAAATATCCATAAGTCAAGATTTTTCTTCTCCGAAGGTCATAGAATGTTCTCCCATAATTCTGTAATCAATCTGAAGGCTTATCTAGGAGAATTGAATCCATATTCTTGAGGTTTGTAAATGGCCTTCTTTGTTCTTGTTCGGTTTCTAAGATCTACTTAGATCTACTTCACCTCTTCTCTCGATTTCTTAGATCCACGCTCATTATGGGTAGATCTACGTGTTTGGATGACAAGTTTGATGAGTTCTGTTCTTGGTCTTGTTAGGATAAGATATCTAAGGTGGGTTCTTGGAGAATCAACCAGGTTTTTTTGTGCATTCTTCATTTGTTGGAGTTTTCATCAATAAGTTTGAGGTTGGTGGTTTGTGCCTTTCTGTTGAATGTCTTTGAGTTTTATGTGAAAATTTGACCAATACCCATCAATGGGGTATTACGCATTTACCGTTTCGGACTTATTGTTTCTACACTATGGTAGTATGCATGAGTAGATGATTATTGATTGTGAATTGGGTGAATTGTTGTGATTTAGATGTATTGCCCATTCATGTTTTTCCTCCTTGGACCTTTGGGTCTTGATAGCCTATTAGGATGCTATTTACTATCCCATGCATAGTATTGTAGGATGGTGATACTGTTTTTCAGTAATTATATTATGCTGTAGGATGATATCCAAGTAGTTCTTGAGGTTTACCTTGGCCGATACGTGCTTCTACACTTTCTTGACTTACACGGGGCCGTGAGAACCTGGTGTATAGACCATAGGGAGAATGGACGTTTAGGGATTCTCCAGAGTGTCTCAATATTATTACGACGCAATACCACATGGGGAATTGATGTTGAGTGATTCCTTAGAGTGTCTGTAGTTCCTCGACGTGGGCCACAGTGGTAATGTTACATATGATATTTTCTAGAGTGCCTTTAGTTACGATATGAGACTATAGGGGGAATTGACAGTGAGTTCGTCCTTAGAGGGTATATGCTTATTCTTAACTAGAGGGGTTAGCCTATGTGTACTGTCCAGATGGTTGCTTGTACTTGTTAGTTAGTACGATAGGAGTTAGACGGAGTGTGCTTCCTAGAGGGTTACCTGTTGTGTTTACCTATTTGTTTAGTTGTTGCTTGATATTGAAACTATAGATTGTATACTGTTGAGTACCTTATTGTTTACTTTTTCTGGTACATTTACCTTCCATAAACTCATTGACTATTATAAACATATCATGTGGTGGTTTCCTAATGGGATTAGTCCCCCACCCTATTTGTGTCTTGCTTTTGGGCCC
The DNA here is from genome assembly GCA_963277665.1 of Viscum album. NCBI lineage: Eukaryota > Viridiplantae > Streptophyta > Magnoliopsida > Santalales > Viscaceae > Viscum > Viscum album. The sequence goes on from OY728148.1 coordinate 1,772,211,814, forward strand.
AAACGGATTATATTGTTGAAGGCATATACAAGGGAAAACACCCTTATACTTCAGGTACTTGACATGCTGTGGAGCAGCAGAGCATTGCACCATTCTTAGCCTTGAGATGTGGAGGACCTGATTCCTATGTTCCTTTTGCATGTGGTTTAGTACTATATTTCATCATTTTGGTTTGTTTAGATGTTTTCCTAGAAAAATGTTTCATGCATCATTATATATATATGTGCTCCAATTTCTTCTATCATTTTTCCTATGATTATTTTTGGAATGATATTGTTACTGCTTCTGCTCCTGTATATATTTGTTTATGTCCACTATGTACTCTTCCAATGAGGGCATAGTTTCCCCACCATCACAACCCTAGCCCTCGATGCTAGTTGGCAGCCTCTGGCATTCGGGGAAATGCGCTTGAGGGCATGTGACCAACCGGATATGGGGCACATCTGGGTGGCTTCTGGAGCCTAGATGATACAATGTGGTATTAGAAGATTCTATTCTCTTGATTTACTATTTGTATCCATTAGCCAGGGATTGGAAGGAATAGGTATTTGGTATTAAGCTATGACATGGGGTAGCTAACCCATGTACAGGGGAAATCCAATCAACCTCTTTTATTGAAATTTATTTTGGTTTTGCAAGTTTATGGTTGATATAATTTTCACTATTGGGGGAATCATATGATTTTTGTTATTACTGTTGATGTTATTGTTGTTCTATTTCTGTCACAACCTGAGGAGATGAGGGTATACCATCTCATGCATCATATAGGTACTTGTTAGAAACCACATTTCATGTATTATTTCCATTCTATTTAGGATGCATTAGCGATTTCATGTTGTTTTGATAAAGGTTGTGTAGAATATGCATGTTGTTCTTATAAATTCCATGATATAAATACCTGTTGTATGATAGGGTACTATTTGTTTAAAGGTTTTATGATTGAACACCAAACTTTGGTTCTTGAGGTGTTATGGGCCATCATGGAACGAAATTTGGTAGAACGTTGGATTTTTTACCTTGGTATAACATGTTTAAGATGCGAATATTTGATCAGTGTGGAGTATAGGCCCTCGCAGAATGAAATTTTTCACTTTCAATGTTTGTTTTAGTTTTTCTAGGGTTACGGAGTAGTTTTTAAGGCTTATTGTCTGAAAAAACACAGAATACACTCCGTGTAGTTTTGACTACAGGCCCTGTGTTAATCTATTTGGGAAGAAATAGTTTTTCATAAGTTCACGCCATGGACCTTATGTACATTACATGTAGTCCCTAACCAGGTCATAAGCCATGTGGGCATAGACACGAGATATTGATTTTCTTGTAGTAACATTCCGTGTACCAAAGGAACACTCTGTGTAGTGTCAGCCATGTAGTCGGCCTTGTAACAAACAACAAGGGTCAGTGTTATCCTTTCACATACACACCGTGTCTACCTTTGACATGTCGTGTAGCATGAGCTGTGTGTTAGGTCATGTCACTGAAAACACGGGCCTAGTGAAGCTTTTCTAGTACACACCATGTCTACCATGAACACGCCGTGTAATATCTTCTTAAGAGAGCTGTGTGGCTAAACTGTGTAGAAGGACCCAGGCAGAGAAAGAGGATTCAATTACATGCCGTGTATTAGGAAAACATGTCATGTGGTTTGGTGTCACATGACCAGTTTTGGCAGATGTACATGCCCATGTGAATGACTTAGGTGAACACGTCGTGTAGGGGACAGACACACCGTGTAGTGATGCTTTGAAAAACACGAATACTTTTTTTCTCCCCTTCCCTTCCTGTACTTTCAGTTTTTAGTCCCTGGTAATCTTGATCTAAGGTGGTCATTCGACCATGTAGAGTCATGCCACCGAGATGTCCTCTGGTCATGCTTCAGTTGTAGGGTTGTGATTGAATACTGGACATGGCTAACTAGGGGCCACCTTCAGATCCCCCAGTTGTGCCAGCCTTGGAACCAGCCATTGTACCTGACTAGTGTGCTGATGCAAAATTCGGGGAGGGATTTCTGAGGATGATGCAGACCTTTCAAGGATCACTGCCTCCTGCCACGTCGATGGATGATTTGACGGTGGTCTTCCAACAGCAGAATCCTCCCACTTTTTCAGAGGATGGAAGACCCAAGGCTGCAAAGCCAAGTCTCGAATCCATGTTGAAAATCTTTGAGCATATGTAGACTCCTCCAGAAAGAAGGTTCAGGCTCGCTACCTATATACATTGGGACTCCAACAAGATGTGGTGGGATGTGATCTAACAGGTAGGATGCCAACAGTTTATGGCATGGGACAAGTTCAACACATCTTCTATGACTACTTCTATCTAGATAACTTGAGTTTTGATTGATCCTGAGAGATTATGAGTCTGGAGTAGGGTACTCTTTCTGTTATTGAGTATTCCAACTGCTATACTGAGCTACAACGATTCATGCCTATTTCAGGAGGTGATCAGTTATTCATGGAATGTAAGTTCGAGGATGGACTGAAGCTCAACATTTGATCGTAGTTGAACATATTCCAGTTCACTTATATCACTTCTATCATCAACTAGGTGTTGATCGCAGAGGGTAATTTGAGGGACTTCGGAGTTGTAATCCAATGTGACTCAACATCTGGAGTTAGCATCCCTCCTACTAATAGTTGGAAGTTCCACTAAGAGTCTTCGCACGGTGATCCAAGGAGGAGATACACTTATTCTGATAGCTAGGTGGGGGGCTACCAGTGTTGGAAGAGTGGGCATACGAGGCCACACTGCCGGAGAGACCAAGTGGAGTTCCAATCATGCAACAAGTTGGGTCACCTTCAGTGCTTCTGTCAGATCTTCTCACCAGCTGCTGTTGCCAAGGGTTCTTCTATGACTCCTCGTTTGGGAGCAGCACCCCATGTTTCTCTCTAGTAAAGGGACTTCATAGATAGACATTCCTCAAGTGGTGGATTTTTCAGAGGTGTCTTTCCAGAGTACATTTCATGTTTTCCTCTAATGTGTGAGGTAGAATTTCCAATTTTCCCTGTTACAGGAGCAGCACAGGTGTCCATTCATCCGTATAGGATGAATGCACAAGAGTTTCATGATCTCAAGAAATATTTGGAGGAGTTTTAGAAATAGGGTTTAATCTGACCCAATACTTATCCTTGGTGTTCACATGTCTTGTTTGCGAAGAAGGCAGATGGTAACCGCAGTCATTGAGTGGACTATCAGAAGTTGAACCAATTGATGGTCAACAACCAACATCCCATTCCAAGGATTGATGATCTATTTGATCAGTTTCGAGGATCTTGAGTGTTCACTTAGATTGATTTGAGGTCTGGGTATCATCAGTTGCATGTTAGACCATCAGATATACCTCTTACATCCTTTCAGAGGTGGTATGGTCTATACGAGTGTATGGTAATGCCGTTAGGTCTCAGAATGCACCTGCAATTTTCATGGAACTGATGAACAGAGAGTTCCATCCATACCTAGATTCCTTCATGGTTGTTTTTGTGGACAATATCTTGGTGTACTCTCAAACTTGACACAACCATTCTACCCATCTTGAGATCATTTTGAGTACACTGATTAAGAACCATTTATATGACATGCTCTCAGAGTGACACTTTTCGATAGATCAGATTCACATCCTAGGTTCTATTATCATAGAGGCAGGAGTATTAGTATACCTATATAAAGTGAGAGTTGTTGTTTCCAAGGATAAGACGAAGAATGTCTCTGAGGTATGGAGTTTTCTATGGTTGGATGGATACTGAAAATGTTTCTTTCATGACTATTCGCACTTAGTATAACCCCTAAAGAGTCTGACTAAGATGGGTGAAAAGTTCATGTGGTCAGATTCTTGTGAGTCATCCTTTCAAGAGAAAAAAGGGAGTTTGACGTCATCACCAATACTAGTATTTCTAGAGCCGTGAAAGAGCTATATTGTTTACTGTGATGCATCAAATATTGGTCTGGGAGTTGTGCTTATGTAGGGAGATGGATTCATTGCATACAGGTCTCCACAGTTGAGGCCACATGAGAGGAATTACCTGATGCACGATCTTGAGTTAGAAGAAGTGGTCATGCTATACACAGTTGGAGACATTATCTTGTTGGAGATAATTTTGTGGTTTTCACAGACCTCAAGAGTCTCAAGTACATCTTCACTCTGTGTGATCTAAATTTGAGATAGTGGTGGTGGTTTGAGTAACTACAGTCCTTTGAATTTGATCTTTCCTACATGCCTAGGAAAGGCAATGTAGTGGATGATGCATTGAGCCGGAGGACTCATATACAGGTAGTTTAGGAGGCCAGCAGTGAGTGGAAACTTATGGCTCTTTTCTCTGAGATGAATTTGGAGGTGGACGACAGACAGGGGGAAACATTTCATTCTTTTATAGCTATTACCTCTAATCATCTGGATTAAATGAAAACGAGGAAACTATCAGTTTTCGAAGGCCTAGTCCTATTGGAGAACATGTCTGGAGATGAAACTATCCCTGGATGGACCATAGGCAAGGATGAGAACAAGTGTTTCCAAGGGCACGTATGGGTGCCAGCAGATATACGCGAAGAGCTGATGTGGGGTTTTCATTATTTAGTTTGGGCAGTTCATCCTGGTGTCACCAAAATTTATCGTGATTAACACGGTCAGTATTGGTGTCCATGTATGAAGAGAGATGTCTTTGGTTTCATTATGATGTGTGCCACCTGTCAATATGTGAAGGCGGAGCATCAACGACCTGTAGGGATTCTACATCAGTTTCCTATTCCCTAGTGGAAGTTGAATGATGTTGCGATGGACTTCGTGACCAGCTTTCCAAGGACTTCTCGAGGTAATAATGCATTTTGGGTTGTTATTGATAGACTCATGATGGTTTCTCACTTTTTATCGATCATGGAGACCCTTACTGTTGATGATCTAGGACGATTGAAAATATGTGAGATTGTACATCTACATGGATTTCCACACTCCATTGTTTCATACAGTGATTCTTGTTTTACATCTCGGGTTTGGAAGAGGCTTTATAAGACTATGGGTACACAGGTACAGTGGAGTATAGCTTACCACCCCAAGAGAGATGGCCAATCTGAGCATACGATTCAAGTTCTTGAGGACATGCTTTGAGTATGCATTTTGGATTTTGGAGGTTCCTGGGGGAAGCATATACCTCTTGTGGAGTTTTCTTACCACAATAGTTTTCAGGAAACTATTAATATTACACCTTATGAGGCTTTGTATGGTAGGTCATACTGATAACCCTTATGTTGGCTGGAGGTAGGAGAGGCAGCTATGCTAGGACCTCATCATATTCCGGAGACCACATAACATATAGAGTTGATTCAGAAGATGATGGATACTGCACAATCTTGACAGAAGTCTTATGCTGATTAGCAGAGACAACCTCTGGAGTTTGAGGTCAGAGATCAGGTTTTTCTACGTGTCACACCGAGGTTAGGTCACATAAGGATAAGGATACTGGGTATTCTTTCGCACAAGTAGATCGAGACATTTGATGTGTTGAAGAGAGTTGGGTTGGTGTCCTATTGTTTGCATTTACCTTAGAGGTACTGGACTATGCACGACATTTTCCACGTCTCTCATCATCGACGTTACTTTTCAGACCTGTATCATGTTTTCAAACCAGTTGATTTGGAAGTGGACACATCTTTTGAGGAGCACCCGATCCAGATTGTTGATTAATGTATGAATGTTCTCTCTGGCCAATATGTTCCTCCGGTACGGGTGATGTTTTAGCACGACCAAGTACATGATCAGACTTGGGAGAGGGAGTCCGATGTACATTTGCAGTGGTTGGATCTGTTCATGGTTTATGCTTCTGCACTGGCTTGCTTGGGAAATTTGGCGATGAATTTAGTTAAGGGGGATTTTTTTAGAACTCGTACCTTCTTTTCAGGTATATGTCCCTTTTTTTGATTCTTTTCATGGTTATAATGTTAAGGGTGATGAATGGGAGAGTCGGGATAAATTTGAATGATGTTTTGTAGCAAAGGGGAAGTCACACAGGCAGCACATGGTTAGTCTAACCATGCAGCTAAATTTTGTGTAGAGGGTCTGCCAAGGTAGTGGCTAATGCACGGTTAGCGCACATTTTTTCTAACCGTGCGAGCAAACTGTGCAGGCATATAAGTGAGATCCTAAAAAAAGTGGATCTAACACATTTTTTCCACTAAGTGGCCCGTTTTTCCTCCTAAGAATCCATAAATCAGGTTTTTGCTTCTCCAATGGTCAAAGATAGTTCTCCCACATTTTTGGAAGCGATCCAAAGGCTTATCTGGGCGAATTGAAGCTGGATTCGTGAGGTATGCAGACATTCTTGTTCGTTCTTGTTCGGCTTCTTAGATATACTTAGATCTACTTTTCCTATTATTTGGATTTCTTAGTTCTATGCCTGTTATGTGTAGATATACGTGTGTGGATGACATGTTTGATGAGTTTTGGTCATGGTCTTGTTTTGAGATGAGATCTATGGTGGGTTCTTGGAGAATCAAACCGGTTTTCTTATGTGTTCTTTGATTGTTGGGGTTTCCGTCAAAAAATTTGAGGTAGGCGTTTTGTGCCTTTTTGTTGAATGTCATTGAGTTTTATGAGAAAATTTTCCCAATACCCATGAACGTGGTATTACGTGATTAACATTTCAGCATTATTGTTTCTTTGCAATGTTGGAATGCCTGAGTATATGATTATTGAGTGTGAATAGGGTGAAATTTTTTCCTTTGGATGTATTTCCCGTGCATGTTTTCCCTATGTGGTCCTTTGGGTCTTGATTTCCTGTTAGGCTACTGTTTAATTTACCATGCCTAGTATTGTAGGATGCTGTGACTGTTGATCTATTATGTTGTTATGTTGTAGAATTCTAGCTATGTAGTTTTTGAGGTTTACCTTGTCTGATATGCGCTACTATAGTATATTGACTTACACGGGGCCGTGAGAACCTGTTGTATAGACTATGGGGATAACTAACATTGAGGTATTCTCTAGAGTGTCTTTATAAATTAACAATGTGAGACCATAGGGGGAATTGATGTTGAGTGCTTCCTTAGAGTGTCTGTAGTTCCTTGACGTGGGCCACATAGGGAATGTGACGTAAGGTATTTCCCTAGAGTGCCTTTAGTTACGATACGAGAAAGTTGGTGGAATTTATTGTGATTGCTTTCTCATAGAGTCTATGATTAATATGAAACAGAGGGGTTAGACTGAGTGTAATACCCAGAAGGTTTCTTGTACATGTTAGGTAGGACCAGAGGGGTTAGACTGAGTTTGCTTCCCAGAGGGTTACCTGTTGTGTTTATCTGTTTGTTTAGTTTTTGCATGATATTGAAACTATAGATTGTTTACTAATGAGGACCTTACTGTTTGTTGTTTCCTATAATTTTACCTACCATATACTCACTAACTATTAGGCATGGATCTCGTGGGGATTCCTAATGGGATTAATCTCACCCCATGTTTGGGCCATGCTTTTGGGCCCAAATAGATTATATTGTTGTAGGCATAGACAAGGTAAAACGCCATTCTACTTCAGGTATTTGACATGCTGTGGAGCTGGAGAGCACGAGACCAAGCTTATTCTTGCGATTCTGAGGATCTGATTACTATTTTTCTTTTGTACATGGTTTAGTACTGTATTTCAGCATTGTTCCTTATTTCGCTATTTTCATAGACATTTGTATCATGCATCATTATATTTATGTGCACCAGTTTATTCTGTTATTTTTCCTCTGTTTATTTTTGTTATGATATTATTACTGCTTCCACACTTGTATGTATTTTTTTACATCAGTTGTGTACTCTGCCAATGAGGGCATAGTTTTTCCACCATCACACTCAAGGCCCTCACAGCTAGTCGGCAGCCTATGGCATTTCGGGAAAATGCACTTGAGACCATGTGACCAACCGGGTACGGGGTTCCTTCAGGTGGATTCTGGAGCCAGGATGTTACAATGGGTTCATAAACCCAAGTCCTTCATCATGGGGTTCACCAGTGTTATCCTTCATCAATAAAGATGGGTAAAGGCACATTTACCTTGATTACGGTGAGATCAAAAAGATCACGATAAAGAAAAAGTATCCTCTATCATGGATTAATGTCTTTTTTGATTAGCTACATAAAGAACAATACTACTCTATGGTGGATCTACAATCGAGATTTTACCAACTTAGGGTGTAAAAAGAGGATATCACCAAGACTTCTTTTCATATAAAGAATGATCATTATGAGTTCATTTTAATTCAATTTGAACCCACTAATACTCCATATATAATCATGGACATGAATAATATAGTGTTTAGATATTACTTAAAAAAATTATGATAGTCTTCGTAGATGATAGTATAATATTCTCCAAAAACCAAGGAGGAGCAAGAGGGGAATATCAACACTATGATAAAGATCTTTCTAAAGGATAATATTTATGAAATGTATAGAAAATTGGAGTTCTATTTGCAGGATGTATTATTAAAGGAAAATATTATAATAAGAAATAAGATTTATATGGACCCTTAAAAGGAAATCAAATAAATGATGAATGAGACCATCATTTGTGATAGAGATATGTAGTTTCCTAAGATTATATGGGCACTATTGTCTATTTTTTAGAAATTTATAATGATTTTCAAATCCTATAACCTAGATATATTGTTAGACAGTCATGTTTTATTTGAATTATGAATGTGAAAATAGAATGATTTATTTGAGAAGGATTTCTATCAGTACACAAGTACTTAAACTATGCACAAATAGAGAACATTTTGTAGTATTCAGCAGTGAATTGATGAAGCGATTAGGATTTGTGTAAATTTAGAATGAAACAGTGATATCTTAACATCCAGTTAGTTGAATGTTCCCAAACAAAAATACATAACTCATGAAATTGAAATGGATGCAGTGATATTCTCTTTGAATATGTGGAGAAATTATGTCATTTGGGAAAAGTGTGAAATGTATATGGATCTTAAAATCCTCTTGTATATATTCATTCAGAAAGATAAAAATATGTGGCAATGATGACAGTTAGAGAAGACATGTAATATGACTTATCAAATCACTAACATCCTAGGAAACTAAATTAAGATAATGATTATATAAGAAGTTGGGATCCATAAATTTTATCTTTTTTAGAATTATTGTGTATATGAACTTCTTAGATTTGATATAGATGGGAATGAGAATAAAAAATTAATGATCATCATAAATCCTTTCATAAATTATTTCTCAAACATACCTCCCAGGGCTGTTAATGTAATCTCAAAGAGATTATGTGGGAATTTAGAGGAATGTGGAATCTTTAATAAAATGTAAATTTTTAGAGTTCAATTTCATTCAAGGTGTAATTATGAGATTTGGGTTAATAATTTGATTTCTATAAAATCATGATTTAAAGAAGTATATATTGGATGATTCACATAATTCAAACTTATCTGTCCACCCAGAATGAACAAAGAAGTATTGAGATCCCTGAGAGAATATTATCCATGGGGAAGATGATACAATTAACCATACACGTAGGGAAATGATAAAATATCCCCAAGGACTTTGTCACAAGACTTTCTAATAAAACAATATAATATAATTATATTAGTTATGGTGGATTGTCTCAGAAACACTCCACACATTATTACAAGTTGAGAGGATTTCAAACTCTATCATCTTGTAAGGATATATATTAGAAAAGTGGGGAGGTTTCATGGAACACCACTATCAATTATAATCGATCATGTTATAATACATAACTCTATGTTTTGGAAGAGTCTTAAACATTTTCTAAATACAATGTTGACCTTCATCTTGACTTATAACCCTCAAAATTCTATCCAATATGAGAATATTATCCGTACATTTGAGGATATATTTTTTGAACTCTCAATTGACATCAGATGAACATGGGATGAACATCATAATCTGTTCTAGTTCTCATACAATAAAACTATCAACTCTTGCATACAAATGGCCCCTATAAAGTCTGTAATAGGAAGAGGCATGTAACGCATACATGTTTGGATGATGTTGTGGAATGGAAACCTCTAGATCCTAAAATGGTTAATTAAATGGTCAAAATGGTCAATAACATTCATCTGCATATCAAATATTCTCTGAGTCGAAAAAATTCTATCGTGACAATCATCGATGAGACCAAGAATTTAATGTTAGAGACATGGTATTCCTCTTTATATATCCATGTAATAAATTCATGAGAATTACAAAGAAGGGAATTATTAAACATGATACATGAGTCCCGTTAAGATCCGTGATCGAATCCGAGAGGGGGGATATCAACTAGTACTCCCAACAATATAATCTCAAGTAAATGATATTTTCCATATATCCCTCTTGAGAAAGTACATACTCTATACCTACATGTTCTGGATCCAGATATAGTACCTTTGGATAATGATATCCCATATAAATTGAATCCACTGATGATCATAGATCATAGAGACAATGTTCTTTGAAATAAGACAATGCACATGGTTAAAGTGATATGGAGAAACCACATGTTTCAAGAAGTGGTATGGGAACCAATGAATGTGATAAAATGAAGATAACAACATTTTTTTTATTGTGGGAAATGAAAATATTTAAGGGGAAATTTTTAACCGAGAGAATTTTGTAATGATCCCAACTGATTGAAAAAAATCCCACTTGTTTTAATGAAATGTCATATTAAATAATATAATTATAGAAAACACAAGAACATCATTGGTTTTATTATATTTTATCAGATTTAATTTATATTTAAGAATCATTTCCATTTATAATATAGTTTTTGAACTTTTATCACATGATTAGTATAAATATAGAGTTTTGAAAACCCCAATTAAAAAACAAAGTAATTGATGGACTAAATTGGTATAATTATACCCTCTGAATCCCATTTACCAGAGTAACAAAGAAATATATAATCAATGGTATGTTCCATTTACTTTTACCAAGATGATATCCAATAACAGATGCCTGAGATAAATCATTTACAAGAGACGTTCAAGCTCACTGATAACATAACCCAAACCATGTACGACGAACCACCCATGAAAGTCTAAGTATAGAACACCATAACCTTATGTAGATTTCTGGTGTATTAATGGGATATATATCATGATCAAAATAATATCAATATTTGTATTATATTTTTATTATATTGTTGTTCATATTTTCTTCTTATCAATTCATTATAAATAATTTTTTTTATTCAATGAAACACAAATTGTATTTTTATTTTGAGTTCAAGTTAAATTAAGATGAATTAATGTATTTTTGAAACATATAATATATTATTACAATTATTAAATATATTTATTAAATATAAATTACCATATTATTTTTAATAATTAAAATGTAATTTTAATAAGAATTCCAAATCTATTACACTCAAAAACCCATCACTTCTCAGAAAACGATAGTTCTTATTTTAAAAGTGAAAATTCGAATATTTAGAAAATTATTTTGATAAAATGAATACTATGTTTTGAATAAGAACATAAAATTATCCAATGCTTATTTTTCATACTTTTCTGAGACAATAAAATTTTTAGGTAAAAATTAAATACTATATAAATATATGATGTGTATTATGACATCATAACAACGGAAAAGTCATGTAGTAAATACTATAAATTATATAAATTTCCAAATATTTGTTTTGAAATTAAAAGAATTTGATTTTATGTTTATTTGAAAATTTTTTTCTATCCTTAATAAATTCTCCAAAACCATTAATATATTTTATGGTTTGGAAATCAATTATTTAAGAGTATGGCTCACTTCCAAATAAGTAACTATACTATATTATTAAATTCCACTGTTAGACTTATAAAATAATGAAATCCAATCCCATTTTGTATAAAATATGGGAAAAATATTAGAAGGTTTTTGGTTTTGGTTATTTTACTTTATATATTCCAAAACCTATGATATAGAAATGATAACGAATTACCCAAAAATTTCTATATAAACCCACCCAAGATCCCATTTCACATCATTAAAATTCATTATAGAACATACTTTATCTTTATCTCACTTCTCTATAATCCTCCCAGGCTACCCAAGCTTTTAATAATCTTCTCCCAAGGATTTGGTTTCACACTCTCAAGGTAAGGGATCCTTACTTTCTTCTCCAAATTAAGGATTATATATTATCTTATGATTTCTATTTCCATTTTCTAATGTTGGTATATATCTTTACATGTACCTAATACTAAAAACATGATTTCAAAATGATGATAAACCTCTCTATATCTATCCTGAATCCCTTTTAGGAATTTTTATGTGATGTCGTTATGCTGCCAAAATTTCACCATGATTTTCCCTACCAAAACAATTGTTTAGTGAATATAATACACATTTCGAATCACAGTTCAATACCATTATACACATATACATACTTTTTCATGGGACATACTTGTATTTATTCTAAACATCATGATAATGGAATAAAATATTATGATTAATGAATACATGTTGTAAGATCTATGTGGAACCATAATTATGTGAATGAAATGAATGTGACCAGTTCAAAAAAAATTATACAGCGCTCTAATTCATTGGGTAATGTTTAGTCTCATGAGAAGTTATATATGGAAATAAAGTAAATATAATTATTTTATGGGACTATTTCTATCAAGGAGTCTTGTAAGGAATCCTTAACCTATGCTAATGGTGTAGTTTTTTAAGTTGTTCCCATTTTTCCCATGTTGTTTTTATGATTATCATGTTATATCATGTCCCATTATTCATGTTTATGATTCCTACTGATTTTATTATCTATTTATATTTTTATTTTCTGACATATATTATTCTATTCATGTTATTACATTTTTATTCCATATTGACATTTATATGTCACCCCATTCTAATGTATGTCCCCAGGTTATCCCATGTAGTTTTTAGTGCATGGAGGTTAATGATATTTTTAATAAAGATTATGTTTTTCCTATTTTAAATTGTTTTTCAATGTACATAATTCCCATATAAACTATACTTATTTATCTCTTTGGGTTGTGTTATGTTTATCCTTATGTCATAAATCATGTATTAATGTGAAATAATGTGTATGATTGTTATTTTTGTATTGCGTTTCGACTTTCCATCAGTCTAATAGTGAAATGTCTTCCTCAAATGCAACAGGGTACCCATGAATTCTACATACTCTTTAGGAATTGTGATTTAAAGAGAGAATAACTCTCATAAACAATATTATAAGGGACATTGTTTAGCACGATAATCACATAGACATATTACAATCCCAACTCAGTAACTAATAAAATCTCGAAAATAGAAAGTTTGAGTCTTTCGTCAGTAAGTCAATGACTACAAAAACTGTGTCACTACCATGAGGTGACCTCGAAAAGCTGAATAAAAAAATACATAGGAATATATTCAAATATTCTTTTTGGTTCTAGAAGTAGTTGAAAAAACCTATAGTTCACTATTGCTTTACCTTAACATTTCTGAAAAGTGGACGACCTAGTGATAAAGTCTACTATCTGACATTCATTCTAGGACAACAATAATGGTACAACATATCATGAAATTTTTTTAAGATGTCGAGATATACATCCTTTTAAGAATCCATGGAATCCTTCATCTTTCTACTCTCATATCATTTGGAACTGAGTAACCTCCAGGCATACGTTGGATGTTGTCTTTGTACACATGTATCTATGTAGGTGGGTCATCTCATTATATTCCCTATCATAGAACAATGAATTTATGATGAGAAAACATCCATCTATTTACCCTCTCATGTATTGAAGAGGTAACTGTAAAGGATGAAGGAAAATTCTGCTTGTGACTATCATGAATCTCAAGATGCTGCTAAGAAATGTGGTCTATTAATATACCTTAATCATAGGCTTCTCATATGGCCAACGATTGTGTTTTTCTAACAAACACATTAGTTATATCATATTCCTTTATAGGCTTATATTCAATCTCAAAATCAAAAGAATTATGATATATGACACATATTTACAATCATAGATTCAATTTACACATTGAAAAGATATACTTTATGATATTGGGGTTTGTATACACCAAAAAGTGGTAACCTATAAGATATCGACTCCTGAAACATAATCCATAGTCAAATGTTTCTAGGTCAAGGATATGTATTGGTTAATTCCTCGCATGAAGCATCAAGTAATGTGATTTTTACGAAACGAATCAATCATACGACTTCATTATGGTACGTAGGTAGATACTAGATGCATTACAACACACTATATATCCTCTACTAGGCTCTGGATTTAGCAGGATAGGAGTCAAGACAAGACTTACATTCAGATCTGTAAAATATTTATCACAGTCTTCTAACCACATGAACATAGCATCTATATTTGTAATCCCATTTTGAGGTGAAATAAGGAATGATATGTCCCGTATAAAATCCCTATAATATCCATCCTATCCCATTAAACTGCATATATCAATCATGTTCATGGGATTCTTCTAGGAAACCACAACACTCACCATCTCTAGGTCAACATATACTCCTAATTCCTTGATAGTATTACCAATTAAGTGAAATTTTTTATCTAGATGTTACACATAGTAATAATGGAATAAATATCATATTGTCTTAGTGTATTCAAAAAATTATAATGGTCTTTCGAATAGATTCTACGAGTGTGAGAATAACCCAAGATATTGTCCACAAAGACAATGAAAAAAATCCAGATATGGATGGAACATCCTATTTATCAAATCCTTCAATATGGATGCTATATTTGTATGACCTAGCAACAAAAATATGTACTAATAGACTATATAATTTTTATAAAATGTTGTATAAGGTATGTCTAATGTTTTGACACATACCTGATGATATCCTGATCTTAAGTTGATCTTTAAAATAACAGTATCTTCTCGGAGATGGTCCATGAGATCACCTATATAATAATTCATCCTATTATGGATCAGTAATCTTTAATCCATGCATAAATTAAGGGTCACATCCATGTTCTTGGAGAAATGAATGGGTGAACCCCATGAAGATGTTCTAGTCTGTAAAAAAATTATTTCCCTCTATAACCTCTAACTATCTCTTGAGCACAGAGAGCTATATAGTTTCCATTATGTTTGGAGGAATGAAAACTATTATTGCTCCTATAATGAGATATATTATAAAAACTACATCTATCTCAATATGAACGATATTAAAAAATTTGGGAATGATATCCCTAAAATGATATACTATTTGGGGGACATTAGCCAGATATAAAAACTTATCCTCTATGAATATATTAGCAATCTGGGTTGTCTCTCCACCTAAAACATGATTCTATGGTCCAGATCTACCGGCCTTGACATTCCACTCACCCTTTTGTAGCTAAATGCTACATATTTGTGATGTAATTAATACCCTATAATGAAAATAGTCTAAAAATGATTTATATGAGAACAACCAATCCGTTCTAATAATGAAATCGATGCTTTTCATCTATGTAACAATGATGTCCCACAAGAATGGGTAACAAATTACCTCAAGGATACTGTTATGAAATTAGTGTATTTCCTCTGAATGTACTCATAATAGAATATCAATGGTTATTATACCAAAATAATATTGAATTTCTAGCCCGATACGTTCCATGATTAATAATGAGATAAATGACTGTAAGGCACCTGTATCAAATAACGAATATAATATAGTAGAGGCTATAAGAATAGTACCTCATATTGTAGAAGGACATACAATCTAATCCTTGAGTATCATCTATAAATCATTCATCTAGCCTGATCGATGACCCTATACTATAGTTCGACTACCCTGAGTACGACTGTTATACTGGCGCTGATGATATGGAGTCGGGATACCATATCCAAATCCTACACCTCATCTAGTCATGTTGGTTATTTTTTATCACCCTCCCGAATTGGTGTAAAATAAACTTCCTCGTATGGTTGAGCTAGTATAGACACTCTTCGATACTAAGTAGATGGAATGGTTCGACATAATCTTTGAAGATATCCCATATGACTGAAAGCATGATAGTCCACTAGTTATCTATCACATTGTGTCTTTATATTCCCCTACCATCCAAACCGATTGAATAAATCATAGTATCCAATGTGGTTATTCATAATTCCACTACACTAATGTAAAACCTTGAAGGAATATATCCTACTACCGGAAGAACTACTTGATTGCATCACCACAAATTATCTATTACTAATACTATCTCATTCAATGAGGTTATGCATTGGGATCAAATCCTGATTAATCATCTTGGGGAAAGTATGAAGGATAGAAATATTCACATGATCATGAATGGAATTCTAGAGCCCATCCTCAAAACATATTTCCCATCAAATCACATCACTCACTAGAAGCTGTGAAAAAATATTAAACTCAATAAAACGTGATGGATACCCATTGAATGAGATAAAAAACTCTCTATTCATGATATATCTTCCTCAGTTAGCTCTCGACATCTTAATATACATGCGGTAAAATAAAGAAGTCTAAGAAACATCCTACACCAATCCCAGATGGTGAACAGATTGGGTAATCACATCCCACAATGCTAACTGAATCACCCATAAAAAATGTAGAATGATTTTCAATCCACTTCAAAGGAACCTGCAGATGCTCAAATATAGATAGGGTGTCCTCCAACCTAGTCTCAGATGCCTTTGGAATTCCATCCCCCGAGAATGTGGTACTATTATGCTGTTGGAAATAATGAGTTATATCCTCAATATTAGGTGAATATAATAGAACACATTTCATGGATTGCATAACATGTTGGAAACTCTATAGAGGTTGGGAATCAGTTTCCAAAAAAAGTATATCAAGTGGCACCTCAAGTGAAACTCATAGAAGTATGATTGGAAAATCAAGGCCCACTAGATCTTGATCCTCATCATCACCGCCCAACTAGAACAAGACACTTAAATGACGATGTTTCATGTCTATAAAAATTCCAAGCACACACCTTATGTCATTCATGAAATATATTAATAATATAGAAGAATTATAATTTAAGAAGAAGGTATCACTAACCAAGGTAAACTACCTCAAATACCAATATAGGAATCCATGTATTAATAAATTCTATGATATAATTACAGGGGTTCCGGTATGTGAAAGGTCAATATTAATTTTCCTATTCATTTACTAGAAACGACTTAATTTTATATATCATACATTACTTTTTAAATTTATTTTTTTATAAACATACATAAATGTTTGATTAATTTTTTTTCATTCATAGTGAATTAGGTCTCATATACCTTATCACTGAAGGCGACACCCATTTATTCATCAGTAAAACAAATATATATATGAAATTAGAATGTAATTGGATATATATGATGTCCTGACTGAGTAAAATTCCCATTCCAACACAATAGGGCCCATACACCCGCTGAATTGAAATAATAAATCACTCAATCAAATCTAATGAGTGTATTAGGAATAATATTTTAATCGGATAATCAATTTAAAATCATTGGAAAAGTAGGAAAATACATGCAATAAAATGAACCTATATGGAATGAAATATGCATGGCATGTCAATACTAGGTGCCTATAAATTTTCATGATTGATTCTACTTGTCAAAATCTCATCGGGCCAAGGATAAAATAAAATCCTGAATAAGAATTACAATAATTACCATCACAAATAATTTGATACACCAAATGGTTAAATGATATCAATTATAGTAAGAAAAAGTAGAATAACAATTTTAATTCTAGAAACATAGCATTTACCACAAACATTGGTCAGCTATATCCATCAATAACTTATAACCATATTCGAATGTGTTCTTAATCACTTGTCTATTCCCACAAAAAAGTAAATAAATGAAATATTCTGATCCCTATTTTTTAAATTTGGAACCAATGTTCCACTAAAAGGTTTCTTGTGCCCATTTGGTCACATGGCCTCAAGCAAATATCCTTGAACACCAGAGGATGTCGACAAGCCGCGATGGACTAGGGTGTTTCCATGGGGAGAATATGCCCTCATTAATAGAGTGTATCATATGAGATAAAAGTGATAACAATTAAAATAGAGGAAAAATAATATGGAAAAAATGGAACCAAAGAAGAATACATGAATAATGAATAATAGAAGCAATTGATAATAGTAACACATATATTATGATAATGTAAGAAACAAGTCTCAAAAATTAGAAAAAATTAACACAACAAAACTAGTAGTAGTACTAAACAGAAGAAGAAAAAAGGAATTCAAAAAATATCCATTAAATTAGATCTCTGTAATTTTCATCTACTATCTAACTCCACACAATTACATGCAATCAATCGAGTTTCTAATGTTGGACACTTCCCTTTATCAACACATGAATATGAGTAATTTCACCAAGTACCATTGGTGAACTAGATTTGGTGAGAGACAAATCTCAATAGTCCACCGTCAATGACCCCTATAACATCAAGTATATGTAATATAAGCTTAAATAGTGTTTCTTCATGCATATATAAAATTAAAATAATATAGTAATTTAAAATCCCAAGTACATGCTTCTTCTTCATCAGGTGTCTAAAAATGTAACCATTTCATTTATTAATTATGTTCCATTTTATATAAGTATTTCACTTGAAGTATAAAAAAAATGACATCATGTCATGATGTCAATAATATAGGATCAAGATGTAATAATGAATACTTCATAAAAATAATAAAAATGATCTGTGGTGATAGAAAATGTATAGCTAACCTTAATGGTCGATCCAAATCAGAAATAATATATATATTGGATAAAGGGTTAAGAGTTTTAAATAAGGGGAATTGACCCCAGAATTCTACAATAACATAAATCTAAATGTGTCTAAGGAATTTATCCCTGGTAAAATGGGACAATAAATGACCAGGATCAAGGGTTTATCCAAGGATCGACATGTATGTAGGTGTAATTAGGAATCCATGGACTGTATCTAAAGCATCCAAAAAGGATAATGTTTTCAAATGATATTTGAAGATAATTGGAAGGTAATTTCATTAGAAATTGATTTTAAAAATTATTTTTGGTTTAAAAATATTTCTAGATATGTTCTCAAATAAATTTTCCATGATAAATATTTTCCAAAAATGTCCTATGTTTGAAAAAACCATTATTCAATGAATAAAGAATATTTTACTCAATAATGTTTTATCAAATAAAAAATATTTTAATTTAAAGAGAGAAATATTGATGGTTTTTATTATTTTTTTCATAATTATCCTAATTATAAAAGATTAGAAAAATGGGACTAGTAAATCAATATCTCTTTAATAAATAGAGGATAAGAAAACTCATGGGATTTTTGGGGATATGTATCATAATATTTCATCAATGGAAGCATAATCATAAACAATACCAATAAATGATGAGATTATTTTAATAATATATTACCACATTGTAACATGTGATCATACTACACATGTATGAAAATTGTAACATCACAAGATTTTATAATACGTAACTTTTTCAAAGTAATTCAATAACTTTCACTACACGCAACATCGAGTTCAAGTGCCCCATGAATTACAAAACAAGCCGTTCAAAAGTAGTTATGAATAATATTAACTGAATTTTGAACATTATATAATCCTTAAAATTCAGGAATCTATATTATGAGTTTCCTAGACATTATGTAAGAAAAAATTCATTTTTTTCAGATAAAATAAGTACATTTCAAAAAATAAAATTTTACTGCCTTTTAGTAGAGAATTTTTTGAAAACCAATATTTAACAATGTTATATATTAAATTTAATGAAATTAAATTATTCTTTAGAACCAGGACAAATATTTTTTGTTTGGATACATTTTTGGTACTTTTATTATAAGTTTCATATTTTGATGAATAGTGAAAGTTAAAAAATTTTAATTGAAAACAACTTTTTAAAAGAAATAATTAATAGTGATAAATTATGAGTTTGAAT
This sequence comes from Viscum album, assembly GCA_963277665.1. NCBI lineage: Eukaryota > Viridiplantae > Streptophyta > Magnoliopsida > Santalales > Viscaceae > Viscum > Viscum album. The sequence goes on from OY728148.1 coordinate 1,772,231,700, forward strand.
TGATTTGAAATAATAATTAGATTATATTTTTATCATTTAATATAATGTAAGACATTATAATTAGTTTATCATTTAAATTTGACATAATCAAGTGTCAGCCTTTTGATAGTTATTATTTCATAAAAACACGCTTTCTGTTTTGACAATGAGAATTAGATTTAAATAAATTTATGTCACTTATGTGTTATGAATTTGGAAAAATGGATTCCATATTTCTAATGAGAGGGTCCAAATTGTGTAAATAGGTAAATTTTATTTTTAGACATTAGTAATATTTACTTCTGTAAATATTTTATTTACTTTGGTTAAATGTGTAAATCTAGTAAATATGGTTAAAAAATAATATTATAATAATATTAAATTACCTTGATACATTTCCTAACCCAATTTTCTGATACCTTTATGATGATGGAAATCCTTGAGTCTATTTGGGGACCCCATTGAGCCACTTGGGACTGATAATGACATTTGATATTAAATAATGTAAAGTAAATACCAAAATAACAAAAGAAAATATCTTTTAATAAAAAGTTTTTTATATGATGTTAGATAATTGATAAATTAGACTAAAAATAGTCATTAAAATGATAAATATATTTCCTACTTCTGGATATTTTATTAATAATTTGTAGACATTAAATAAATATATTTATATATGTCACAACAATGATGTAGTATTTTCCTTATTAACGAATCAATGAAATAAATGATATTATAAAAATAAAAATAAAAATACATTGAATGTTTTTTCGCCATCCAAAAATTATATAAGTGACTATAAAATTTTAGAGTTGATTAAATGTATTTATTTCTAAGTAATAAAGTTGTTAGGACTTTAACAAAAATCTATTAATAAATAATTTCAAAATTGACATAAATGTGTTTTTAAAACAAATACAATATTATTGGTCGATATAATAATCCTAAAAATCCATGGTTCGGCCATAAGACTTATATAATGATAGGTGTATAATTAATGAAATAATTTGGGTTCTATTTAAAGTTTATAGTATGTTTATTAACCGTTTAATATAAAAACAAAAAGAGGCATGTTAAATGTCAAACTATTTAACTATGAATTAAATATAAATGATAAGGTTAATATAGTGACCCAAACCTATATAAAACCTTTTGGTTGAGTGGTTTTTGACCCATCCCCACCATATCCTTTAAATAATTTATTTTGGAAACATTATAAGTTGAAAATTATTTTATTATAAAATAATATTTCAATCTTTTCCTATGGTTCCATTCACCCCTGTTATAAAAGGAAACTTCCCATTCTCTCAAATTCACACTTTCAAAGCCATTTGGCTCCACCAAACACTGGCCAAATATCCTCACCACTATCCTACATTCATCCTACAGGCCATACTTTAGTCATAAAGCCATCTAATAGAGCCCTTTTGATCAAATCAAAAGAAAGAACATGAAGAAGAGGTAATGATTTCACCACCCTCTTTCATGTTCTTTTCTTCTTCCACTTACTCTTTCTTTGTTATTACCATAACAAAATTATAAATCAACTACATTATATATACTTTGATATTATCATAAATATTGAACATCCATATTCATTATTCTATCCATCCTATAATTGAAAATGTCACCATGCGTGCGTACGTACGGCTTACCCTCTCCACATCGTGTTATAAATTTTTATTCAACACTATATTATTTGGATGGATAAAATGATGGGTAATATGTATATAAATAATAAAAATAACATGATAATGTCTCTGTAAAATAAATATACCATCCAATTCAACACCTTTAAGGAAATTATATTGTCACTCGTGCGTACGTATTGATTACTGTCTCCATGACGTGATGAGTTTCATTTTCACGTTCACCATTCATCGATGATTATAAAAATATATATTACTAATAAGTATGTAATTTATGAAATAATAATGATACTGGATATATATATATATGTATATATATACTTACATATATCTTATTCACTTACTTCCGTTCAATACGATATGAAAATAGAAAAAACATTTATGCATATGTTCAAACTACCATCTCCATAAACAATGTTTTCCATTTCATAAAACTCTATATTATATAAATTTATACTGAAAATATATATGATATATATATCAATTATTATATTATTTATTTATTTAAATCATGATCTAAATGATACGATCAATAATAACAAGTTAAAAAACGTATGATAAAGAAAGCGATTATTACCTGAAATGTTAATTTAACATGGATATCATTATTAAATGGGTAGTATAAAGTCATAAATGAATCATGAATGATATATTAAATATGATTATGGTTCTTGTATTATATAATAACATAAAATGGTAATAACTTTAATAAATGTCAAATAAGAAAACTCATAAGATTTCTGGAGATATGGATCATAATATTTCATCCATGGAAACATAAACATAAAAAATCCCGATAAAGGATGGGATTATTTCAATAACCTTTTACCAAATTGTATCTTGGTATCATACTATACATGTCTGAAAATTTTAATAGCCAAATATTTCATAATACGTTATTTCTTCAAAGTAATTCAATATCTTGCACTAAACGCAACATCGAGTTTAAGAGCCCCACGACTTACCAAACTAGCCGTTCAAAAAAAGTTATGAATAATATTAACTGAATTTTCAACTTTATATAATCATTATAAGTTAGGAATAAATATTCTGATTTTCCTAGAAAAAATGTAGGGACAAATTCATTTTTTCAGATAAAAGATTTATTTTTAAAAAAAATGAAAATTTACCCCCTTTTAATAGAGAACATTTTTTTAAAACCAAAAGTTTACAATGCTATGCATTCAATTTAATGAAATTAAATTATTCTTTAGAATCAAGAAAAAAAATTTAGTTTGGATAAATGTTTGGTACTTTTTTGATAACTTTCATATTTTCACGAATAAAGGAAATTACTAAATTTTAATTTAAAACAACCTTTTTAATCAAAATAATTAATAGTGATAAATTATGAATATGAATATTTTGGAAGTATAATTAGATTAATTTTTTATAATTTAATATAATTTGGTTCATTATATGTTATTTAACATTTAAATTTGACATAAATATATGTCAGTCTTTTGATAGTTACTATTTCATAAAAACACATTTTTTGTTTTGACAACGAGAATTAGTTTTAGATTAATTTCTGTCACTTATGTGTTTTGAATTAGAAAAAATGGATTCCATATTTGAAATGAGGAGGTAAAATTTGTGTAAATATGAAACTTTTATTTTTATACATTATGAATATTTACTTAAGTAAATATTTTTTTAACATGGTTAAAGGGGTAAATCCAGTAAATATGGTTAAAAAAATATATTATAATATTATTAAATTACCCTAATTCATCACCTAACACAATTTTCTGAAACCGGTACGATCATGGCCATCCATGGGTCAATTTGGGGACCCAATTGAGCCACTTAGGAGTGATAATGACATTTTATATTAAATAATCTTAATTAAAGAAAAAAAATAAAAAAAGCATATATCTTTTAATAAATTTTTTTTTATATGAGGTTATATAATTGATTAATTAGACTATAAATATTCATTAGAAATATATAAATATTTCATACATCAGGATAGTTTATTTATAATTTTTAAACATAATATAAATTTATTTATATATGACACAATAATGATGCAGTATTTTCCTTATTAATGAAACAATCAAATAAATGATATTATAAATAATAAAATAAATATTGTTTGAATGTTTTGATGCCATAAAAAAATTTTATAGGTGATTATGAAATTTTAGGTTTGATTAAATTTATTTATTATGTAGTAATAATGTATTTAGGACTTTAACAAAAATAAATTATTATATAATTTCATTATTGACATAAATGAGTTTTTAAAACAAATACAATATTATTGGTTGATACAATAATAAAACAAAATATATGGTTCAGCCATAAGACTTATTTAATAATATTTGTATCATTGATTAACCAATTTGGGTGCTATTGAATGTTTATAGTATGTTTATGAACTGTATAATATAGAAATACAAAGAGTCTTGGTAAATGTCCAACTATTTAAATAAGAAATAAATATAAAGGATAATGTTAATATCGTGAACCAAACCTGTATAAAACCTATTCTATGAGTGGTTATCGTCCCATAACCACCTTAGCCTTTAAATATTTTATTTTTGAACCATTATAAATCGAAATTGAGTTTTTTATAAAGTAATATTTCAATCTTTTCTTAAGGTGCACCTCACCCCTGTTATAAATGGGAACTTCCCCTTATCTTAAATTCACACCTTCAAAGCCATTTGGATCGGCCAAACCCTACTCAAATATCCTCTCCACTATAATCAATTAATCTTAGAGGTTTTTATTTAGTCATAAAGCCATCCTAAGGATCCCTTTTGATCAAATCAAAAAGAATAACACAAAGAAGAGGTAATGATTTCACCACCCTCTTTCCAGTTCTTTTCTTTTTACACTTACTATTTATTTTTTATTACCATAAGAAAATTATAACTCAAGTACCTTATATATACTATGATGTTATTAAAAATATTTCACAACCATATTCATTATTCTATCCATCCTATGAATGATAATGTCACCATGTGTGCATACGTACGACTTACCGTCTCCACACCGTGGTATAATTTGTTATTCAGCACTATGTTATTTGGATGGATAAAATGATGATTAATATGTATATAAGTAATGAAAATAAAATTCTAATTTCTCTATAATATAAATATACCATCCAATTCGACACCTTTGAATAAATTATATTGTCACTCATGCGTACGTACCAATTACCATGTCCACGACGTGATGCGATTCATTTCCACGTTCAACATTCATTGATGATTATAAAAATATATACTACTAAAAAGTATTTAATATTTGAAATAATAATTCTACTATATATATATGTGTGTGTATGTATGTATTTATGTACTTACATATATCTTATTCAATTACTTTCGTTCAATACAATATGAACACAAATTCAACGTTTATGCGTACGTACGACCTACCATATCCATAACTCGTGATTTAAATTTCATATAACTATATAATATAAATATTTATATTCAAAAAATAAATGATATATATTTCAATTATTATATTCTGTATGTATTTAAATAATGATCTAAATGATATGATAAAGAATAACAAAGTTAAAATACATACTATAAAGAAAGCGATTATTACCCGAAATGTTAATTTAACATGAATATAATTATTAAATGGCTATTATAAAGTCATAAATGAATGTTGTATGATATAATAAATATTAATATGGTTCTTTTATTATATAATAACATAAAATGGACTTTATAAAGGAGGTTAAACGTACCCTAGACCAACAGAAAGTTCAAGGTAAGGGGTTTCTTATCTTCTTTTTAATTCCATGATATTTCTATTATTATCCTCTTATTGCATGTGGTGGATTGTGTAATTCGTTTTGATATATATTATAATGATTCTATTAATGCTATTCTTTTAATTATTTGGAGGTTATTAACTTTTGGTCATACGACTCGATTGATCACAACATGATAAGGGTTATTTCTCAATCTCATTATTATATGAGATTGTTTATGTATAAGTATTTACTGGGAAATATTTATCATCAATACCCATATTAAATTAATATGTTTTCAAATGGAATATTTTAAGGTTTATGGAATGGTCTATTAAACTAGATCATCATTTTAAATATTTTAAATATTTATCTCTGTAAATTCTTTTAAATAATGTCCATGTTTTCAAATGTTTTTAATGATTTATTTATATGGACCTGAATGTATTGAAATTATAGTTCATTTAAAATGTTTAAAAGTGGATTTGGAAACATGGATTCAAAAATAACTTTTAAATTAATTAATTTATACATGTGTGACTCTTGAATGATTTCAAAATATAAAGTGATATTTCTCTCAAATAGTATAGATTTCATCTATGTCAATATCCCTTAAATTTTTTTACCCTTGTTTGAAGTTGATTTATTATGATAAAAATCTTCCACATTTTATTTAAGTTTCTGTGATATTTTTGACTATGGATGAGTTATTTTTATTCCATTCATGGTTTATGGTTAGAGTATTGACATTTCTTATGCTTGTTTTTATATGAATAGTTATGTTATATTTCAAACATTTCTTAAGATGAATGTATTGGACTAGTATATTATGTGTTGGGGACCAGTAAAAGTAATCCCTCTGGGTTGGGGTCTGTTTACAGCAGACCCTTCGGGTTGGATTCCGGTTATAGAGTCTCTCCGGGTTGGAGTCCAGTTACCAAGGCTCTCTGGGTTGGATTCTAGTTATAGAGGCTCTTCGAGTTGGGGTCTGGTAAGAGTTATCCCCTAGGTCCTCGTCCAATGTCTTAACACATAAAATAATGTATGGCATTATAAATTCCCTAATTATTAAGTTACTTATAACATGTGATTATTCTACTAGTAGAATATCTATTTTTATGTTAATATGTTAATGATTGATTTATTTTTTCCATATTCTGTTCATGTTTATGTTTAAAATGTTGTTGTTTTGATTACACATCTTTCCTTAAAAGGATAGTTCTTCTGCTAAATTATTTACCCTTACCGAGCATCTGAGATCAAAACATTCTTATGTTTTATTTTCCCATGATATTAATAGGTCAGTTATGAGTGACTTGCAGGCATAATTTAGGCAGCTTAGAAATTTATAATGGAATAAATGGCTGTTGTTTTTTATTTCAAGATGTAATGTTGAACATCATGTATGTAATATATTTTCTAAGACTAATAAATAGATTATTCCTTCGGGACATGATTCCTTGTGATCATGCTAATGTATTAAAATAATGCACCGACTCTAGGCTTCTGGGGTTGGGGATTTAAAATAATGGAATTACATGAAGCACATGAAGTCATTAAAATAAAGATATCAATGATATATCATGAAACATTTATGTATATATAACTCAGAAAAGAATGTAGGTATATAAAAAATCATGTGTCAAAACAAGGAAAATTAAGAAAGAAATATCATACTGATTTGGTAGCTTTTGAAACATAAACACCATAAAAGAAAGATCACATAATTGATATGTAAATAAGAATGAATTGAAGAATAATAATTATAAATTATATTTATTGGAATTATATACACCATGAAAAATAAAAAAGTGTTTAACATGGAATGTATCTCATGAATATAAAAATTGAGATGAAATTATCAAACCTTATATCTTGACACTCATATTACTAATAGAAAATTTATATATAATCAATGTAATATTATTATAAATATATTATATATGTGTATTACTATATCCACTTAAATATATGATTTGAGTTTTACATTATATTTCCCCCTTTTTAATAATTTCATTTTAAGGTTAACCTTCTGGTAATATACTCTTTATATTTCACATGTTTCATAAATTTTAATATATTTGGTCCTTATACTTATACGATGATTTATAAAAATTAAAACATGATATAAATAAAAATAATATTCAGTATATGTGGATTATAATATTCTGTAGAATATATAGTTATGAAATGTAATAAACATTTCATGGAGATGGTAGGTGGTATGTAGGAATGAATGTTGGTTCTGTTTTATTGTCGTATTGGGTGAAAGAATGTAAATGAGATATATATATAAATAGAATTATTTCAATAGAATTATTATATAATATATATAAATATATTATAATTTCAATAAAACCATACTTATTACACTCATTGTATATTGTGAATGAATAATATCACGTTGAGGATGTGGTAGTCCACACATCCAACAATGATGTTATAACAATTAAACAAAATGGAATGTATTAAGGCATATGTTAAAAAAGAGTTAAAGAAGAATTTAGACATAATTCATATCTTATGAATCATATATTAAGAGAATTTCAATCCCCAACCATAAAATGTAGTAAAGGAAAAATCAACGACATCGTTTTGTGAGGAGGTAGTTCGTCGTACACAAGAATAGTAAGTTATATTCACATTAGATGGAAGTCTATGTAAGCGTAGGTATAACATATAATATAAAAATATATATGTATATTGATTATAAAATTTTTATAATTTAATAATTGAATAAGTATAGTTTAGGTGGATCAGAATGAAAATAAAGTAAAGGGGATTGACGAAGGATGTTACCTCTTCTTTGGGTAAAACCTTTTTCGTTATCACCAAAGGGATCCCTAGGATTGATTTATGACCAAAAAGTAGCATCAAATATTAAGGGAGGATTTTTTCAAGGATATCTGAGAATATTTTAATTGAGATAAATTTCTTGAGAGGTGTGATTAAGTGGGAGGAGTGAGTTCCTTTTCAATGTGGAGGAGGGCTGATATTCTTGTCAATTTTTTAAAAGGGAATTCCACCCCTGTTTCTCCCTTGTAATGTGTCTCCAATAATGAGAAATATTAAATACAAGGGATTATAGGGTCTAAATATTCCCACCCAATGTATTTTCGACCAAAGTATTGCTTTTTTGGCACTTTAAGATGAAGGCTTAGTCCCTTGATAAACTAAATGTTACCTTAACCATTGTTAGTAATTTTAACGAAATTCCCTAATATTGTTTTAGAAAAACATAAATGATATTATTAAAAATTAAAAATTATTATTAATAATAATATGGAATCAATTTTTAAAATTTAAATCATATACGTTCCATAAATTATTTTAAAATTAATCATGAACCTTGAACGACACTATGGGTTTTTAAAGTCAAAATGAAAAAAAAGTTTACTAGCTTTTTATATCAAATTTCAAGGTTAAAATTTTTCAAATGACCCAAATTGGATTACGTTACATATATTTGATAAAATTGTACATTAAAACAATATGTAAATATAATTTAACCCTATAAATAAATTACCTGGAAAATCATTTTTGAATTAAAATTTAGTATTTTTAATATTCATCCAAAAAGTGATGTTTCTCCGAAAACTTCAAAAATATCATCATAAGATAATTTAGAAATTAAAAATTAAAAATTTAAGTTTATTTTATAAAATTAAAATTCCAAAATTGTGTAAAATTATTTTTATAGTTTTTCACACAAATATTTGAAAATAGTTCAATTGATAAAATAATATTTTTAAAAATACAAGGAATTTAACATAAATTATATTTTTCACTATCAATATGTTTTATTTTTATAAATCCATAATTTTTTTAAAGTTGTTGTTTATATTCATATTACTTTGTTTAATGTCTATGTTATTACAATCTCATTTTAATAATTTTAACCAAAAAATTATGTTTCATAGAAACTCCGTGTTGCGTGTAATGTATTCCAAGTTGTTGTTGCATGTAACACTATGAAAGGTGATGTGAATGTAGTTAAAGATAATTTCATGTCTTTGAGAAGAATTAATTACTTAGTGAAATGAAAAACATCAACGAAAATTAATTTATTTGAGGGGGAAAAAAGGTTCACAAAACATGTGTGTTACATTCTACTCCCCATAATAAGAATTTCTTGCTCAATTTTTTTTGTTATCATAAAAAATGTGGATAATTATGCGTTATCATATCCTTATGTTCCAACATCACTTCCTCAAACATGTTATTTAATCATAATAAATTGACCAGTTTAGTGGTCTTGTTTTGTACAACATTCTCAGTATGATCCAGAATTTCAACAGGTTGTTCCTTGTAATAAATATCATAATTCAGTGGTATGATCTTTGTGTTCAATTCATACAAATGGAATTAGAGACAATCATCCTGGTATGATCATGAATTTCAAAAGGAGAAATATACCACGAGGTTAGTTTCCCTTAATCCTAGAATTTCATAACCTTCATCCGGGGATAAATTCATAGAATAACCATATCCCCCACCTCAAATTCTAGATCTTGACAACGGTTATGAAAATAACTATTTAGTATAATTTGAGATGCCTTAATATTACTCTACATATTTCACACTATATAAATAATTTAATCTACTTTCTTAGGTCCTAATAGCCATATTTCCCCGAATTCATCAAAGAACAATAGATCTCTTAATTTCCTAACATATAGGGATTCATAAGGATCCATCTGAATCATTGAGTGATATAAACTGTTGTATGAATACTCAATAAGAGGAGGATGTTGATGACAACTAGATTTAAAATATAAAAACAAGATCTCAACATATACTCTAGTGTTTTAATTATTTTTTTAGTCTGGTTACCCATATAATGATTTTATTTTTTGTTGAAACTCAATTATATATCAGGTGCTTACAAAAGAATTCACCGAAATTTTGAGGTAAATCATAGGTCCTAATCATATATAATGGAACGTGGTACACTATGTATCCTTACCATTTACATTATGTATATCCTGGAAATCTGACCCAGATTTAGTCTTCTATGATAGTAATGAAGTGTTCGGACATAATAAGGTGATCAATTACATCCCATTTAGAATTAAACCCTTTAGACGTTTCAGGGAGTCAAACTAAAAAATCTATAGTGATGTTATACCATTTCCATTTTGTTATGGATAATGGATTCCACATCCCTTTACAATTTTTTTCTATTAAACGTAACTTTTTGCATTCCATGCACTAAGATACAAACTATACAATATATCTCTTCATTCTATCCCTCAAGGATTATTCATTAAAAACTCTATAATCCTTCGTACATTAGTTAGAAATAGAGAATGAAGAAATATGATCTTCCTCTAATGGATCCTTATTAAAATTTAGTATGGATGAAATACATATATGGTTCTAGAACAATATCATTCCATCCTAATCAATGATATACATTGGGCAATTTCCAACCAACTTTTTAATCTCATCATCTTTCTTTTTTATCTCCTTAATCTTCACTTAGATAAAGGGTTGAACATTCATTTTATAATGATAATATTTCTCCCCTTCCATTAGGATTTCCAGATCTAAAAAATGTAAATCTACAAACACTGGATATTCTTTTATCCTCATCAGGTATAAGATAGAACGATCCTTTTGACAAAAAGAATTTATCACCTTGTTTTCTTTCCCAAGGTGGTAATGTATTGAGTAATCATAATCCTTTATCAAATCCTACCATATTACCTAGAGAAAGTTCACCTACATCAATGTGAATATATATTTATGAATATTTTTGAATGGTATATATATCACACTTTTATCCATAATGATAATGCCACTATATTTTTAATGAAAATAATTTATGTTGGTAACTCCAACTCATGAGTCAGGTAATATATCCCATTAATCTGCAACTATAATGGGAAATAACCGATAACCATGTTATTTTGCAAACAAAAACCAATAACTTAATGGACACATCACCAATTATAACAAACCCCTATTCACTACAGGGTACTGTAAGATAGGTGCGCAAACCAACCATCTCATCAGTTGCTTGAAATTTTCCTCAAATTCATCTATTTAGAGGAACATGACACCCATTCATGTTATCATTGTCATTTTATTTTTAAATCACAATAAATTCTCCTAAAGTAGTCAATAATATCCAACTAATACATGAAAAATAAGGATCTCAGTCACTTTGGATAGTCTTGGCCCACACTCAATAGTCTCCAACATTGATAAATCAACTAAAATAACCATTCCTGAGATTATATTACCCCAAAATGATTCTTTTTTCTAAAAAAATTCACACATTATATATTTTTCATATATTGTTTTTCTAATATAAGGTATTTAGTATAATTTTCATGTTGTTTTCATTCTCATATAATCTCTCTGTATAGATAGAAATATCATCTGCAAATACTACCGAAAACTGATCAAAGTAATCCCTAAATACACTATTAAATAAATCCTTTGATATAGAAGGAGTAATAGTAAGTAATAAAGTCATTAATATATATTCATAGTGTCTATAACATGTACGGAATTTGATATTGGGTATATCCTCCTTCATAAACCTCAATTAATGTTATCTATAAAGAATACCAATCTCAGAAAAGTATTTAACCCCACACAGATGACCAAACAAGTCATCAATATGGATAATAGGATACATATTATTGATTATAATATTTTTAAACTCCTGATAATCAATATACAGAGACATTGATCCATATTTATTTTTCACAAAAATAATAGGTTCACCAAAAGATGACAAAATTGACCTACTTAATACTGTATCATGGTTTTCATGGGGTTTCTACATAAATTACTAAATCATAATTAGGGAAATTAAGTAGGGATTAATAAAAATTTGTTTGTAACCATATCTGAGTTCTATTGAGAACCCATCGTGATGCTTTGGTGGAGGGGTAGGAAACACTTCCCAAAATACAACAAAAAATTCCTGAATAATTGGAATATCATCGATGTCAATTATCTACCAATCTATTTTAGCTAAACAACCCTTATGAATGGGATTTATTATTCACACACTAGATGTAATCAGCATAGGAGCATCGTACATATCATTACATTGATAGATGATCATAAATATTAATCATAACATCCCTTATTTTAAAATTTATGTGGGAGGAATATAGATAATGATAATCCATGCATAATATGACATCAAATTCAACCAAAAGAATAATGAAAATATTTTTTTGAAAGCACATTCCTAAAAACATCAACTAGAGAGTAATCCTAGACTTGGAATATTATAATCTTACCATTAGTGGTTTAAACTAGTAATTCAACATCTAATCATATTGATGGAATCTTAACACCATTAAAAAAATCATTAGATATGGAATAGTATGTAGATCTATAATCAAATAATACATTATATGTTCTATATTTAATGGTCTGTGTACCTTTCACCATTTCGTTATAAAACAAATCATAATAGATAGTTATTTTTTGATATTTCCACTTGTCCCTCATCTTAAGAGGTTACTAACATCCATCATCATTGCCGGCCCTTGGGTTGTGGAATTGGAAGATAAATTGTCCATTATCCATACACTCTTAGAACTAAAGCATGGGATGTTCATTATGTGTATATTATTCTCCATTCACAACATTATATAACATCCTCCCATAACATAATTAATCAAATACCCACTGTACTTACCTTCAACACATAAAACATTTATTAAAACTCTTAAAGAGATTTCCTCTATGATTCTTCCCACACATAGACCATAAAGGAATGGTTATTTTATTCTCATATTGTTTTTTATATTTCCATTTAAACTCCATATTTATTTTGATGTTAAAACCATGAGATTGATATGTGACTCCAACCACTATTTAAACATTTATTTCAAAATGTAGAATCTCTTCAATGCTACTAAATTCCCTTATGGCCAACTCCCTTTGTATACTTCGATTTATGCCACTATAGAATATATCAACTTTACATTAGTGTTGGATGATAATTCCTAAAGTGGACCTCATGTGACTTTTGAATGTTTCCTCATAAGTAACAATAGATTAATTATCATTTTTATTCAACTCATGTAACTAATTCTCCATCATTTTAAGAATAATATAAGGAATGAAATTATTAAAAAAACTGTGTTATTTAACTCATTCCAATCCATGGACTAAATTTCATCTTACATCCATGTATTCTTGAATAGATTCAACCACTAGTATTATTCACCTTCTAAATCATAATCATCTAGAATAACATTATCCTATTCCAAACACTAAATGGTGTAAAATATATTTTTAGTGATATGGAACAATTTTTCAAAAACAATTACTACAAAATACCTTCTGAAATAAGGTGGATGTTTCCTCATGAAGGAAAAAACATATGTTCTTTCCCCCACTTTTCTCATATGGATGTGAAGAATGATTCATAGAATGAGAATGTTTTTTTGATAATAACAACGAATTTTTTTATTTCATCATTCCAAGAATTTAGTTGAAGAGGAGGATAATTATTTCACTTTCCATTACAATAACCATTGATGAGGTTACATTGGGTTCCAGTCATTTATTAAAACCAAACAACATAGAGTAAGGAATAGTTATCATAGTGTGGTATCACACACTCATTAAAATCCACATATAGTTTATCTAAATTTTTACAACCCCATTAATATATGACACTATAATATTTTTCTAGGTTATTCATATCCAACTTATATTTAAATCGTACATGATGGTTCATGAGAAGTTTATGAATTCTTAAATCATATTCAGAAAGTGTGTCAAATCCGGTGTGCAGCAAAGCATGTTTTCGTGTATCATGTTATAAGAAGTTAGGTCTGGTAGTTATTTTGGTAGATTTTAAAAATAATTAAATTTTTTCTAGAGCCACATCCTCTTGTATTATCCAAAAATGTATATATTCTTATAACATCACTCATTCAATCCATATTTCTAAGAAACTTTTCTTTACATTTCTGTATCCTTATAAATATCTTTGAAATTTCTTTAGGGCTCACAATATAGTTTCGTCATCATAGTTTTCAACCGTTAACTAACATTGTCTTGGATACCAACTATAATGAACCTATATTTTCATAAATTATCATTGAATTAGTTTATAAGAATAGTTAATACATTACACAACCCATATCCCAAAGGCCATGTAAAGACCCGTAAATTTCAAGGTAAATTTTTACTTAAATTCTTTGGGATTTTACGAGTACGCAGTTTCTGACGACACTTGATTCCAAGGAACGGTGTGCCCGGAATCAATTTCCGAAGTATAGCTCGGGTACGTTCAGTGAAAGAACGAGCAGGTTTTTCTATCTTTTGAACCGATGCTCAGAATCGAAATTAGAGGGCACCGACGAAACCGCAGCGGTGGTAGTTTCTTAAGAGGACCTTTACCAAAGGTACGTTTACTCGGGAGGAGTTGTTAAAATTTGTGTATTAATAAGGAATTGAATAAAAAATTTGGTATAAATTTTATTCCTAACCTAAGTTGTTTTAACCTACATGGGGAAGTAATGGTGGGACCCACTGGCACCCTAACTACCCATGTGAGGATAAATGTGATGTGTGTCCTGCATGATCCCCAACCCTTCACTTTCCCCATTAACTCCTTAAACTCCCCATTAAACCCCCCTTGTATTTAATTTTGTAACTTCTACTCTTCCACATTAATAATCCCAACACACATTAATTTAATTTATTGAACCCCTTTTATTAATTTAATTATGTATTGTAATTTTGGAAATTTGAAATACTTGGAAAAATAATAAAATAATGGGAGGCCTTATT
Source organism: Viscum album (assembly GCA_963277665.1). Classification (NCBI taxonomy): domain Eukaryota; kingdom Viridiplantae; phylum Streptophyta; class Magnoliopsida; order Santalales; family Viscaceae; genus Viscum; species Viscum album. The sequence goes on from OY728148.1 coordinate 1,772,246,835, forward strand.
TTATATGGTTAGTTTTGTTGTGTGGGAATTGGAGGAGAGGGCTCTAGTTTTTGAAGAACATCATCTTTCCACGAAGAACGTCTCCACTTCAACGAAGAACGCTAACTCTCCAATGAAGAACGTTGATTCGGTGGCCCCGATTTCTTTATCCTATTATTCATCTGTGGGAAGGTAGGAGACACCGACGATGATGAAATCGACGTCATCTCCCACGATGCTTGACAACCGTGAACTTCTTTCGAGGTAGGGGTGTGTTTATAAATTGTCAACATTGTTTTTCCTTCAATATTATTGGTTCTCTCTAAGCCTTTTGCAATCGAATTAATGCGGAAAAAACCAGACCAAACTAACACGGTCAGATTCCTCCACCATTCTTGTTGTATGGTGTTCTCCTACCATTCTCGAGCGGTGAATTAAGGAAAGTATTCAGAGCTGATAAGAGGCCCGAAAACAATAGAAACGACCTCAGAACATCGGGACAACCAGGGAGAGGGAGTTTTGTAGAAAATTGATCATCAGAAAGAAGGATGGACACCTCAGAAGACGTGATGGCCAGAGGCGTCGTTTCTGGAAAATTCCAGAATACACGACGTGTACTTCTAAAGCACACACCGTGTAGTACAAGTGTTTAGTGGTAGAAGTAACAGACATCCGAAGAAGTGACAAATGGCATGTGACACCAGTCACATGGCGTGTACTGTGCACACTGTTTGATAGAGGATACTTCGATGGACATGGCGTGTATTCAAGGGAAATATATGGACACAGACTGGAATGCACAACCACGAGGCACGGCGTGTATTCTCCTCTTTGAAAGGCAGAAGCAGCTTCGCGAGGCTTGGCGTGTAATCCGGGAGATACACGGACACGAGCAGAACCACTCGGCCAAGAGGCACGACACATATTTCGAAAATACACTGACACGGGGTGGATTACATGGGCATGTACTCCAACACACAGCCAGACATGGACAGCACACATGGAAATGACCATAGAGGTTTGGACACGACGTTTAACTATAAAACAAGCCATGTACTGACTTATTTACATGACTAGCCCTGCGACACGGGTCGTTTCACACGAGCAGTACCCGGTGTCTGATGACACGGTGTGTATCGCTTAGGTGCATGTCGTGTACTTTAGGGAAATGGCTTGGTCGTCATGTTCTCCATGTATTGGGAAAGTTTTTTTGGTTTTCCTCTATAATGTGGGACGAAAGTATGGGATACATCAACTCTGGACTTCGTCTTAGTTGATGTATCGAACCCCCTTGGATCATGGAGCGGACCCTCCCAGAATCGAGCGTGCTGTTTGAGGGAACCCTAGAGATGACTGCGACTGTGATGATAATGGCGACTGTAATTGGATCCTATGTGGGTTCGGTAGTGAGGATGACTGTACTTGGATCCTCTGTGGGTTCAGTAGTGATGACGACTATACTTGGATCCTACATGGGTTCGGCAATGATGGTTACTGTACTAGGATACTACGTGGGTTTGGCAACAACGACTTCTGTACTTGGATCCTATGTGGGTCCGTCATGGGAGATGATTCAGAGGCTACATCTATCATCTCCACCCCTCTTCGTGAGTAGTATACCTATGTGAGATGATTCTTGACTTTTAATCATTATCTTGGATATGATTGACTTTCTTTCCTGTGTGGATTGAGTTGTGCTTTATTGTGTGGATTGGGTTGTACTTTTCTGTGTGGACTGTGTTGAGCATGGGCTTGGAAATTAGAGCCTAGATGGAATTTTTGACTTAGGTATATGTATGGGCATATACCTAACTAGTGTCAGTTGATACTTCGTATTTTTATGTTTCCTTTGTGGTTTATCTTTTGTGGATACTGGGAGGCCTTCGGGGGTCTCGGGGTCCCTACTGAGTTCATATATTCACCCCTACACAATCTATGCCCGCACTACGTTGTGTTGGTTGAAGATGACAGATAGCACTGATCATGGCTGTGGCTTGTGGAGCGGGACGGTACCTGGAGGTGGACTATGAGGGGGGACGAACATAGAGTGGACGACCGTACTTGAGGATCCGACGAGACTATCTATACTAACCCTTCAGGTGGGTGTTCTTGAGGATGACTTGGTGTTTGCTGCTCTACATTTCAACTGTTGTACTTTCTTTTCTCAGTTTTACTGTAATTTCAGTTGGGTTTGTATACTGGCCCATTTAATTTCCAGCACATACTTTTGTACTAAGTTTACTTACATTTACTTCAGCCCGTGTACTCTGTGGTGTTTGTTTTCTTATATAAAGGAAATTCCTTCCTTTTTATCAGGATTTACGCCTTTGGTGCTATTCTCCAGCCTCTGGCCTATGGAAGGCAGGCTTGGGGTAGTCACAGCATGGACCCTGAGGGAACGTTGTGACAAATTGGTATCATAGGAGTCGGTTCTACCACAGAACTCATGAATCTAATAATTTTTTCTATGTCAAGAAATAGCATTAAGGGTATTGAGTGTGGTTATTGGTCCAAGGAGTCCGGTTTTGGTGTGGCGGCCGACATATCCATACACCAGGACCCTGACTTCTGATTTCTGACTCAGTGCATGAAAACATTGATTTCATGTGTGTTTCAAAAGTTTCTTTGTGATTACTTTGTATCAGCTCCCCAGGTATACTGTATTAACCGTGGTGCACATATTTATTTTTAGGATAGCCCCACGATGGCAGCCAGTTAGGGTTCCGAGATTTGTGCGAGACTGCAACCCACCAAGTGACGAGGCCTCGATGTAGGGCCCCATTACAGCGGAGAAACTGGCGGTACCTCTACCCACCGAGCCACCGATTCCACCCACCCTAGAAGTTGAGAGTGAAAATTGCCTGAGTGAACTGCATGAGTTTCAGTGTCAAAGACCGCCCAGGTTCCACGGGGAGATGGACCCTCAGGCAGCAGTGGATTGGATGGAGGCTGTTGTTCGAGTATTCAGATTTTTAGGGACACCAGCAGATCTTATCGTGATACTTGCGGTGAGTCACATACAGGCGGTATCAGGTAGATGGTGGAGCCTGATCCTCCAGGTGCATGACAAGGCATCTCTCCTTTGGTCGGACTTTGAGATCCTCTTCCGCTTGGAGTTTTTCCCAGCCACCCTCAGTACAGAGCGCATCTAGGAGTTACTACAACTGCGGCATGACAACATGATGGTAGCCCCATACTCTGCCAGATTTACCTATCTCTTACGCTACTCCAAGGACATGGTACGAGACCCATTTTTCTGGGCCCTAACCTTCGAGCAGGGACTAAGGCATGAGATCAAGGCTTTGATGATCTCCCTTATAATTCCGACGCAGGCTGGAGTAATGGAGTGATCCCTTCTTGTGGGGAGCTTCCTTGATGAGCCTACGCCAGCTGCCAGGCCTACTGCAGGGAGACACGTAGTAGAGCCTTCTAAATCTGGCAGTAGACATACATCGTAGAGGTCCAAGCGGACCAGGATATCAGGTGGACAACCTCAGGACACTGGTTCAGATGTGTGGGGCACACACAGTAGAGATAGTCATATGATAGGAAGAAAGTGCTATGCATCCTGCGGACACGGCCACATGGCTCCAGACTGTCTAACCCACCATGTAGAGGAGCAGTAGACGGTTGAGGGACCACCCAGGCAGAGGCAGAGGTTCGACCATGGTGGTCCGCAGGGAGTAGGCGGATGTAGCATAGGAGATGGCCGAGTAGTTGGTGGTGGGCGACTCTTTGAGGCTCTACCACCACCACCACCACCGGGAGGTCCACCCCGACCATAGGGAGTTGGCAAACAGAGGCAGGCTCAGCTTCCGGTAGTGGAGGCCGATGACCACGGTGCACTTGAGATGATTCAATGTACTATCTCTGTCTACTCCACCATTTCTGTAGTTGTCATAGGCATTGGAGTGAGTCATTCATTCATTGGCGCTGCCCTTGTTTGGAGCTCAGAGATTCTAACAGAGCCATTGGCTTGATCCTTATGGCTAGAGACTCATACGGGAGCAGACTTGATGATTACACACTGGTGATGGCTATGAGTGCTTACTCTAGGAGGTGAGAGCTTCGTCTGGGATCTTCTTATAGTGGCATCGAGGCCTTACGATGGCATCTTGGGCATAGATTGGTTATCTATGGTCCATACTCAGATCGACTGTATTAGGCGCAAGGTGCGATGTGTCCGCACTGATGGGAGCAGGTTCACCATCACTGGTGAGAAGGGAGCCTTTGCAGCGTAGGATGGACTCACACACGGGTGGGGACAACCGATCAATCATCAGTTGGCTAGTCTCATCATAGGAGCAGTTGACGTGTGGATTTCGAGTTTTCATGTTGTGGTGGATCAGTATGAGGATGTTTTTCCTGATGACAATCCAGGACTACCTCCTCGCAATGAGGTAAACTTTTATATTGACCTGTACCCTGGGATAGCCCCGATATCTACTCCAGCATATCAGATGGCTCCCACTGAGCTTCGAGATCTATGAGTACAACTGGAGGACTTGAAGGTTAAGAGATTTATCCGACCTAGTGTTTCACCCTCAGATTCCACGATTTTGTTCGCCAAGAAGGCGGACGGGAGCTTGCGACTATGTGTCGACTACCGTCGCCTGAACCAGGTGAATGTAAAGAACAAGTATCCACTTCAGTTGATTTACTACCTCTTCGATCATCTCAATGGAGCATGATGGTTCTCGAAGATAGACCTCATGTCAGGCTATCATCAGCTTAGAGTTCGAGACAAAGATATGCAGAAGATAGCCTTCAGGTGTCTGTATGGCCCCTATGAGTTCTTGGTTATTCCTTTTGGTGTAACCAACACTCCAACAGTGTTCATGAGTCTCGTGAACAAGATCTTCCAGACTTACCTCCATCGATTTGTCGTAGTCTTCCTCGATGACATATTTATTTACTCGACTACTGAGGAGGAGCACGCATACCACTTGCGGGTTGTACTGGATACACTCTGAGAGCACCAGCTTTATGGTAAGATCTCGAAGTGTTAGTTATGGATTTGAGAGGTCAACTTCTTGGGGCACTTCATCTCTGAGTAGGGAGTTGCGGTGGATCCTGTGAAGATCAAGGTCATACTTTATTGGGAGCCACCCAGGAGCGTGATGGAGGTGCGGAGTTTCATAGGTCTGGCTGGTTACTATCGGAGATTTGTGCTAGATTTCTCCAGAGTTTCAGAACCACTCTCAGCCTTGACAAAGAAGGGTAAACCCTTTATGTGGTCAGATAGATGTCAGTAGAGCTTCTAGGAGCTAAGACATAGATTGACCAGTGCACCCATCTTGAGGATAATAAAGGAGGGTGTAGGGTTTGTAGTTTACTACGATGCATCAGGGACCGGACTCAGGTGTGTCCTGATACAGGAGTGGGCAGTGAACGCCTATGGATCACGACAGTTGAGGAAGCATGAGCAGAACTATGCTACCCATGACCTGGAGTTAGCAGCAGTGGTATTCGACCTTAAGATGTGGCGGCACTATATGATGGGTGAGCGCTTTATAGTCTATTATGACCACCAGAGTCTCAAGTACATCTTCTCGTAGAAGGAACTGAACCTGAGACTGTGTCAATGTCTCGAGTTCCTCCAGGACCATGACTTTGAGATAGTCTATACTCCTGGAAAGGGGAACGTAGTAGCCAATGCTCTTAGTAGCAGGTCGGGCATTCAGCTACTTGGAGAGGCGACAGAGCAGCTAGCTGCGTTGCAGATATCCTTCGTGGATAGAGATGGGACGACCTTTCTACAGTCACACATAGTCACTCCTCCACTACTTCAGTGGGTCAGAGAGGAACATCGTGGGGACATTGACTGTGAGATGCGACGTGCACAGATATCCTCAGGACAGGCACCTGATGGATTCTCTATAGAATGAGAGCACATCGTTCTTTTCAAGGGACATACCATGGTACTAGTTGCATTACTAGAGAAGGTGCTGAGATAGTTTCACATTTCCCCTCTACCGACACATCCTAGAGTAGTGAAGATGTACCAGGACCTCAGACGACAACACTGGTGGCCGGGTATGAAGAAGGTTGTGGCAGAGTTCGTTTCACGATGCCTCACCTACCAGCAGGTGAAGGCGGAGCACCAGGTACCAGTAGGCTTTGTACAGCCCTTGGAGGTCCCAGAGTGGATGTGGGATGGGATATGTATGGATTTCGTGACAGGACATACACGTGCTTCTAGAAGAAATGACTCCATTTGGGTGATTGTAGACCGATTAACCATGTCGGACCACTTATTACCCATTAGAGAGCATGGCTCAGTGGAGAGCTTGGGACGCCTCTACGTTCAAGAGATCGTATGTATTCATGGTGTTCCATCGACTATCATCTCCGATCGAGTTGCTTGCTTACTTTACGGATTTTGAAGGGGTTGCAGGAGGCATTTGGGACATAGTTACGCCTGTGCACTGCCTTTCATCCTAAGACAGATGGTCATATGGAGAGGACCATTCAAACTCTCGAGGACATGCTCCGTGCATGTGTCCTCGACTTTGGTCACAGTTGGGAGGATCACCTACCCTTATTGGAGTTTGCCTACAACAACAGATACCACTCCTCCATCAGGATGGCACCATATGAGGCATTTTACGGTCGACCTTACAGATCACCTCTGTGCTGGATAGACCCTGGGGAGTCAGTACTTGTAGGACAAGAGATGGTCCAGGCCATGACGGAGAATGTACAGATCATCCACGAGTAGATGAGGACTACTCAGAGCCGACATAAGTCCTATGCTGATAAGAGGATGAGACCACTAGAGTTCGATGATGGCGACCACGTTTTCTTATGGGTCTCACCTCGACGTGGATTACGGGGATTTGGCCGGGGTGGCAAGTTATCTCCGAGCTTCATCGAACCATTCCAGGTTCTTAGTAGGATAGGTGAGGTGGCTTATCACCTGGATCTTCCACCTCAGTTGCACCGGGTGAACGACTTCTTCCACGTATCTCAGCTTAGGAGATACGTGCATGACCTGACACATATCATTGATCACGGGGAGCAGGATATCGACAATGAGGAGACTTTTGAGGAAGAACCTGTGGAGATAGAGGATCAACAGGAGCGGGTCCTATGAGGATGGTCGATTTCTCTAGTGTGCATCGGGTGGAAGCATGAGAACCTCCAGGAAAGCACATGGGAGAGGGAGGCTCAGATGCATGCTCAATACCCTCATTTGATCCCCTAATTTGTGATATATCTTTATGGGGACATAAATCGTTGAGGTTGGATTAATGTAAAGACCCGTAAATTGCAACAAACAAATTTCCTTAAATTCTTTTGAATTTTACGAGTACGCAGTTTCTGACGTCACATGATTCCGAAGACCAGTGTGCCCGGAATCAATTTTAGAATTTTAGCTCGAGTATGTTTAGTGAACAAACGAGCGGGTTTTTCTATCTTTTGAACTGTTGCTCGGAATCAAAATCTGAGGGCACCAATGAAACCACAGTGGCGGTAATTGCTTTTGTGGACCTTTAGCAAAGGAGCGTTTTCTCGGGAAGTGTTGTTAAAATTTGGGGATTAATAATGAATTGAATAAAATTTGTGGTACAAATTTTATTCCTAACCTATGTGGTTTTAACATACATGGGGAAGTTAGGGTGGGACCCACTGTCACCCGAACTACCCATGTGAGGATAAATGTGAGGTGGGGCCCGCACGAGCCCTAACCCTTCACTTTCCCCATAACTCCTTAAACTCTCCATTAAACCATCCGTGTATTTAATTATGTGACTTCTCCTCTTCCACTTTAATAATGCCAACACACATTAATTTAATTAAATAAACCCCTTTTATTAATTGAATTACGTGTCTGAATTTTGAAAATTTGAAATGCTTGGAAAAATAATAAAATAAGGGGAGGCCTTATTTTATTTGGTTAGTTTTGTTGTGTGGGGATTGGAGGAGTGAGCTCTAGTTTTCAAAGAACATAATCTCTCCGTGAAGAACTTCTCCACTTCAACGAAGAACACTACCTCTCCGATGAAGAACGTTGATTCAGTAGCCTCAGTTTCTTTATCCTCTTCTTCCTCCACAACAAGGTAGGAGAGACCGATAATGACAAAATTGACGCCATCATCCATGACGCTTGACAACCATGAACTTCCTTCGATGCAGGGGTGTGTTTATGAATGATAAATGGTGTTTTTACTTCCATGTTATTGGTTCTCTCTAAACCTTTTTCTATCAAATTAATGTGTAAGGAACTGGACCAAACTAACACGGTCCATTTCCTCTGCTTTTCTTTTTGTATGGTGTTCTCCAATCGTTATTGAGCAGTGAATGAAGGCATGTTTTCGAAGCCAACTGGAGGACGTAAAACATCAGAAACAGCCTCCGAACATCAGGGCGACCTAGGAGCAGGAGTTTTGTATTAAAAGGATCATCAGAAAAAAGGATGGATGCCTCAGAAGGCATGCTGGACGGAGTTGTCGTTTCTGGAGAATTCCAGAATACACGGCATGTCCTTCCAAGCACATGCCGTGTAGTACAAGTGTTTAGCGGCAGATATAACGGACATCAGAAGAAGTGACACACGACGTGTGACACCAGTCACATGGCATGTACTGTTCACACAGTTTGACTGAGTAGACTTTGATGGACATGGCATGCATTCAAGGGAAACACATGGACACGGAGAAAAATACAGGGCCATGAGGCACGACATGTATTCTCTTATTTGAAAGGCAGAAGCAGCTTCACGAGGCTAGGCGTGTAATCCAGGAGATACACAGACATGGGAAGAACCACTCGGCCAAGAGGAATGGCATGTATTCTAGAAATACATGAACACGGGGTGGAGTACATGGGCATGTACTCCACCACACGTACAGACATGGCCAACACACATGGAACTGACCCTAGAGTTTTGGACACGACGTGTAACTAAACAACACGTTGTGTACTGACTTATTTACACGACTAGCCCTGTGACACAGGTCGTTTCACACGGGTAGTACTCGGTGTCTGATGACACGATGTGTATCGCCTACCTACACGTCGTGTACTTTATTGAAATGGCTTGGTATTCATGTTCTCCATGTCTTGGGCACGTTTTGTTTTGTTTTTCCCCTTTGATGTGGGACAGAACTATGGGATACATCAACTCTGGGCTTCGTGTTAGTTGATGTATCGACCCCCCTTGGCTCGTGGAGTAGACCATCCTGGAATCAAGCATGCTGTGTGCGGGAACCCTAGAGCTAGCTACGACTGCGACGACGATGGATACTGTACATGCATCCTACATGGGTTCGGCAGTGAGGCCGACTGTACTTGGATCATCCGTGGGTTCGGTAGCGATGTTGACTGTACTTAGATCAGACGTGGGTTCGGAAGTGATGGTTACTGTACTATGATCCTACGTGGGTTCGACAGTGACAACTTCTGTACTTGGATCCTACGTGGGTTCAGCATGGGAGATGATTCAGAGGCTACATCTATTATCTCCACCACTCTTCATGAGTAGTATACCTATGTGAGCTGAGTGTTGACTTTCAATAATTATCTTGGATATGATTGACTTGCTTTCCTGTGCGTATTGTGTTGTGCTTTCCTGTGTGGATTGGGTTGTACTTTCATGTGTGGACTGGGTTGATCTAGGGCTTGGAAATTGGAGCCGAACTGGAATTTATGACTTAGGTATATGTATGGGCATATACCTAAGTACTGTAGGTAGATACTTTGTATTTTTATCTTTCCTTTGTGTTTTATCCTTTGTGGATACTGGGAGGCCTTTGGGAGTCTCGGGGTCCCTACTGAGTATCGTATACTCACCCCTACACAGGCTATGCCCACACTATGTTGTGTTGGTTGCAGACGACAGACAACTCTGATCATGGTTGAGGCTTGTGGAGTGGGACATTACCCGGAGGTGGACTATGGGGTGAGACATACACGGAGAAGATGACCGGACTCGAGGAGCTGACGAGACTATCTGTACTCACCCTTCAGGTGGGAGTTCCGGAGGATGACTTGGTGGTTGCTGCTACACTTTTCACCTATTGTACATTCTTTTCATAGTTGTACCGTACTTTTTGTTGGGTTTGTATACTGGCCCATTTACATTCCAGCAAATACTTTTGTACTCAGTTTACTTAGAGATTAATTCAGCTCGTGTACTCGGTGGTGTTTGTTTTCTTATATAAAGGCAATCCCTTCCCTTTTATCGAAATTTACACCTTTGGTACTAGTCTCCATCCCCTGGCCTATGGGAGGCGGGCTTGGGGTTGTCATGGTACGGACCCCAAGGGCGTGTCGTGACAGGAAATATTAGCCTGATTCATTTAGAAACATAGAAATAGAATCACCTGAATGAAAGTGAGTAAAATTATGTCCCAATAGGTTATTCTAGACGAGAAACCTTATTAGATACATAAAAATTAATACATATCATTATACCCTTGGGAATGGAAACATAAAATTTGGTGATCTTAGATACTCAGTAAGATTAATTTAGAATGATATGTAAATATAATCATGAAAATAAAGGTATGAGAATAGGATCATAAAAATAGAAGATCATACACTACATATGAGAGATCATTAATATCAATCATGGAATACAGATTTCTATTTCACAATACTTTAGTCATAAGAAAATAAAGGACATAATTTGTGAAATAATATCATACGAATAAGGCATGGAATTTTGGCATACACATATTCATATAATATTATTTCAATATTAGTTTAGACATTACTTCCAAGGTTCTATTAGTCATATGGGTTCATTCCCCATAACTTATTGGTAGTCATTTATCACTCACATCACCATCATTATATCATGGGTTCATTCCCCTTACCATCATGGTGATTTCGGATCCTTTCCATCGTCATATTAGTAGTCAAGGTCCCCTCACAAGACCATCTGGGACTATATCATGAAATAAAAAGATTTTCCAAATGAATTGAAGGGAGTTATATGTCCAACCCATAAAATAATAAAATCATACATATTTGTATCCCATGATAAAAAACAATCATTTCATAACCTAGTAAATGGAATGAGTGACATAAACATGTAATAATATATTAACATATAGAAAAAGATTGTTTTAATTATGATTTCATCAATGAATTTTACATTTAAGGAATTATTTTTCATTATCACAAAACCCATAGAAGATGAATGAGTTTCATAAAACTTGATCCCCTGAATGAGAATAGGATTTCATAAACATTATGCCACCAGAGCATAAACTATTCAGAGAAAGAATATTAATGGAGACATTGAATAATTTCTATAAAAAGAAAATAGAAACACCTATAGATTATATATTATATGAGAAATAATTTTTAATGTTCTTTTAAAAACATTTCTGGAGAAAAATATCCCTTCTTCATTGAAAAAAGCTGTTTAAAACATAATATAGTTTTAAAATATTTTTTTTAAAATCCCTCTAAAAACAATAGAAGGATGTTTTGAAAACCAAAAAACATTTTTAAAATATTTTTTTTCATAAAATTATCAACAAATATAACTTTAAAACATTTTTATTGAGAAATGGATAATTAGATTTCATTAATGGAAGCATAATCATAAACAATCCTAATAAACTATGAGATTATTTCAATAAACTCTTAACACATGGTAACATGGGATCATACTTGATATGTAAGAAAATTAAAATACATGACTGATAAAATATAATAAAAAGACCAAGGAAAATTATATAACCTGTAAAATATAAGTATAGACACCATGAAAAGAAACTTACTTTCATAGAAGAACATGTTTCTCAATGAAGAAAAATTGAAACAAAACTATCTTACCAATTTTGTAACTTTTGAAACATAATTCCCAAGAATGATATACCATATAATGGTTATGTAAATACCAATTATTTTAATTATACTAATTTTCTAATAAATTCATGTACTATATGTAAACCATTAAAAGGAAATCAGTGGTGAACATGGACTGAATCTCATGAATATAAAAATGAGATTAAATTCACATACCTTATGTCTTGACTCTCTTCGTACTCATACATGATTCTTGTTCTATAATTATAATGTTATTATAAATTTTTTACAGAACAATATTAATATATACACTACCATATATTATTTTTTAATTACTTTACACTTATTTATTATTAAGAATTTCATTTTAAGGTAATGCTTTGTGTAATAATAGATTTGTTGTTCTCATGTGTCTTAATTTGTTATATCATTACTCCTTATAATTATATCATTATTTAGAGAAGGTAAAACATGATATAAATATCATTTAGTTTCTTTAAATTTTTTTTATAATAATCTATATTATATATAATTATATAATATAAGATAATGTTCGTTGAGATGGTAGACTGTATGTACATAGGAAGAGTGTTTCCGTATTATTGTTATATTTAAAGAAAGAAAGTAAATATCATATATGTATATATATGTATATATATCATTATTATATTATAATTATTTTATAATATATATAACATGTAATTCCACTAAAACAATCATTAATAAGTTCCATGTAGAGTGTGAACAAATCACATATCATTGAGGAGGCGGTAGTCCACACGTCCACAATTGATGTTTCCATATTAACATAAGATGGGAATTATTAAGGTTTGTTTTATAAAATAATTTTTAAAAAAGGCATAATTAATTTGATATTTTTCATAAATAAATAGTGTGTGGATCATAATTCCCCAACATGAATGATTTTAATGGAAAACTAAACAACAATGTTTACTGAGGTTGCAGTTCACCATACACAAAAACTGTAACTATGTTACCCATTAGATAAATGTGTGTATAAGTGTAGATAAACTTTTAATATAACAACACATAATTATATTGGGTATAATTTTCTTATAATATTAACATGTTATAAGGGGAGTTGAGGTGTTGGAAACGAATATATTAGAATGTATCTTGAGGAAAGTTGTTACATCTTCTTTGTGTAACTCTATTTCGGTTTCCCCAAAGGGATTTCATGGATGGATTCTTTCCCATAGGGATTATTCAAGTGGGGAGAATTTTTTTGGAAAATATTTTATATGATTTTTGGTTAAAGAAATGGATTTATAGGTGTGAATATATTGGAGGGGTGAGTGACTTTTTATAGTGGAGGAGGAGTGGCATTCATGTATATTATTGAAAAGGAAATTCCACTAATGTTATCTCATGTCATGTGGATCCAATAAAGAGAAAAATTATATCTATGTGATTAAAGGTCTAAATATTCCCATACAATTTATTTTTAAATTATAATAGTTTTTTTGGAAATTATGTTTAAGGTTTAATCGTTTGTTAAGATTAAATTTATCTTAATCGTTGTAATTAATTTTAATTACATCTACTAATATTAATAGACAAAAAATAAGTTGATAATACTATAAATTATAAATTATTTTTATTCCAAAAAGATAATACATTTTTTAAAATTAAAAACACATAATTGGGATAAATTATTTTAAAATTAATCAGGTAGACACGACGACAAAGTGAGGTTTTAACAAACAAGTGATCAAACATTTTCTATATTTTTATATCCAATTTCAAGGTGAAATTGGATCCAATGAACTAAATTTTATTATTTTATGTATATTTTATCTAATTTTTCATTAAAACCTATTTCAAATATTTTGTCTCTATATAAATAAACAATATGAAAAAATCATTTTTTAATTAAAATACAGTATTTTTCAATATTTATCCAAAAATGATGTTTCTCATAAAAATCCAAAAAATAAATCCTAGGCTAATATTGAAATTATTAATTCAAAAATATTTTTTATGTTATCAAATTATGTTTCTAAAATGTTTGAATTTTTTTCATAAAAGTTTATGAAAAGAAGTTCAATTGAGAAAATAATAATTATATACTTAAGGAATTTACCAAAAACTATAATTTTCATTATCAATTTTTTTATTAATATAAAAACATTAAAAATAATATTTGAAAATTATTTATTACTATTAAAAGTAATATGTTCAATGGATAGGATTTATTTACATATTTAAAATAAATATATCAATTAAATGTTTTTCATAGAAACTCAGTGTTGGGTGTAATGTACCCCAAGTCGGTGTTGTGTATATAACCAACCATGATTTTGTTGCGTGTACCGCACACCAAGTTTGTACCACATGAAATGAATCTTTGTTATAGGGAAATGTAATAAATCGGAGAAAACGTATTTAATAAAAGAATGAAAATAAAGACAATGATCATAAAATTTGGGGGGTTACATGTATCTACCATGGAAACTAAAATGCCTGAATCAAAATGGAATCCATGAGTACTCAATTATTTACATCAAGAATCAATGGATGCCTCATGTATGACCACTCCTATAATTATGTCATGTTATTTTATTCTGTATAAACTATATTCTTGATTCATTAATTAATTTTTCCATGTAATAGTCATTACATATAATATGTAATTAGGTAAAATCCATTTCCTTTCATTAGTGTGACATGGATAATAGTGCATGAAACTATTTAGTTTGTTAATCACATTTTATTTATTTAGTTTACTCTTTTACCTTTAATTAAAATTACATGGAGGGATAAAGATTTTGAACCCTATGAAATTCATTTAATATAAAATTGTCCAAGTGATAAAAATAATATATCTTCCAACTAAACATTTAAACATTAATTAATTAATTAATTTATTAGAACAATTAACTTGTAATGGACAAGTGATATCTTCACAAGAGTATAAATTAAAAACACTTAGATTTAAATAAACTCTTACCTTTATAATGTTAATGTATAATGATAGCTAAATGATGGATCAAATTGGTGTAACAAGGAACTAAAAGGAAAATTATGTATAAACCCGATGTTTGGTAGTTCGGGTTGAGGTTATAATCTCCAATGATGGGAAACATGCTTAATAAGGGTCTTAGAATTTGCTCTTAATCAATATATGAAAAGACTAGAAATTTAATAGATCATTAATGATTAAATCATCATAAAATGAACTACGATAATTTAAAAAAGGTTAAAATAAGAGGGATGAATCATAGACCATGTAAAATTTCCCTACAACACTCTCCTCATCTTATATTACCTTATAGTATGGTCTGGATTCGATAAAATTTGAATAAAAGATCAAAAACCTGTATAAGGGGTTATTATCCTTCACTTACACAATATAAGTGATATGAAGAATAATGATTGGATGATATAATGGAACGAAACCCTTACTGGTGCGCATCCAACTTGATAAAAAGATCTGAAATTGGGGTCCAGATCTTAATGAAACACCAAATCCAAGGACTATGGGAAAGAGGGTATTCTCACATGAGATAGAGAAAGGGTGAGCAATATCTGATATTGGGAGTCCCTACCTATATTTAATAAAAAAATTCTCTGTCCTTTACAAGATGTGTAAATGATTTACACATCCTTTAAATATCTAGGTATTTACCACTGGGAAAACACCTTTACATGACTTTAAATGTTATTGCCAAACCATTAAAAATATTTTAGTAAATACACTTCATGTATTACAAATACATGTCAGGTAATTTTCCCAAAACCAACCTATATCCCCTTTTCCCCTACATCTTGAAAATAACCCAACTGGCATAAAGATGTGGTTTTATAATTATGAAAAAATAGAAATAAAACATTTCTTTTAAGAAAAATATAAAATGACTCCCACCTATGATAAAATCTATGTTCTTACAATGTATTCTACGTGTTAATAGGTTAAGTCTAAGTATCAATGGCTTGATGGGAGATTTTCTGCCACTACCCACTATAGATTAGAATTAGGATGATGTCACAATGGATTTTTAATAGGATTACCGAGGAAACCATGAAATAATGATGAAACATGGGTGGTATTTTATTGATTAGTGAAGGTCTTCGACATTATTATCCGTATGAAGAACTTTAATATTAATAATATATATATTCTTTACTAGTATAAGACAATTTTTTCTTGTATTTCCTAGGAGAATCATTTCTAACTGAGATACCCATTCTATTTCACAGTTCTATCATTTTATTCAAAAGGCTTTTAGATCATATGTTCTTATGAGTTTATCCAAGCATCCATATACTGAAATACAAGCATAATTAATGATTCAAATTTTAGAGGATATGTTATTAGCCTTGGATATAGATATCATTGGTTAGAGGGAAAATCATTTTGAACACGTGGAGTTCTCCAACAATATTAGGTTTTATGAATTTGATAAATACATAACCCTTCTAAGACCTGTGTGGTAGTAAATGTTATTCCCCTCCTTTTGGTTAGTGGTTTTTTATTCAGTACTCACTATCCCCATTATCATGTAGGATATTTTTTAGAATGTTAATATGAACATGAAGAGTTTTGTGACTGCATAGAGTAGGAAAAAATATTACACTGGACATTGAAGATGACTTCTAATGTTTGTTGTGGGATATTTTGTTTTCCTTTTTGTTTTTCCTAGCATTTTGAAAACCTATATTATGAATTAGGGAAAAATTATACCAATGTTATTTAGGTAATTAATGATATCGGGTAGGGTCAATCCAGTGGATTATTGACTAAATATTACAGAGAACAATTATTCCATACACGATGTGTTTCTTATACCATAGCTTCAAAAATATTGTACAGCCCATTATTATGTGTTATTTTTTATGACATCGAGCTTATTGTAGATCTGTCATTTATGGAGGATATAACACAAATTATGGACCATAGTGAGAAGTGTCCCTTGAGAAAATCTATACCACTAGTTTGAGTGTAGTGTCTACTCTGAATGTTCAAGAGGAGATATTGGATTGGGAATTTGATATGTTATCGCAGTGGCCATACTTATTTTCATAGACCCCATTGTGATTCAGGGGGCATATTGGGGATGAGTTGTTATATGGTTGGATGGTTTTATGATCCTAGATTTTTTCAGGTATGCCACTCTTGTGTTTTTGATGAACGTATTTCAGTTGGGTTTTCTTTTATTCTATGAGCATTGGTGGTTGAGTTTCTTTAGGGATAGAGTCCAATTTCTGGTGAGAAAGGCCCACTTTTTTGTGGATTTTTTTGAGTTAATTTAGTCTTAATATAAATATATTTTGGGATTATAAGTGTTTTCCCATGGTTTTAATGGAATCATAAGTGGTTCAAATAATTTTGGTATTTAATAATTTTAGAGCTATCAGTGGGACACATTAACATTGTGAACATGATACATGACATGAACCTATTTGGAGGCACATGCCATGAACTGGTTTAAAGAATGAAAATATTGCATTCTATTATACCTGTTCACCTCATGAAATGTATGATCGAGTTTCGTTTAACCTAAGGTAGTTCATTTTTCAACGTATCTTATAAATCGATACATTTACATCAGGAAAGGGGTTCATGTTGTAAATATCTAGAGATCAACAGATTTAAACCATTCTATGCATATGATTTATTTTCAATGATTCATGAATCCATCTATCTATAATCCTATAGTGACTCATGGTGATTTTGGATTGATTCCATCTAATAATTACATCTTATCCTAGAATTGTTTCTCTAGTGAGTTACTTTACATTGGGTTTCCAAAATTTTTATTTTATCTTCCGTTGTAGTAGTGTGATATCAGGAAAATCATTAAATCAGGTATTAATATTGATAATAGAGTTATATGGTATTTTATAGTGATATTTTTCACCTTTTTATTCATTTTAATTCATATTTTTGAGGGTTTCTTTGATCACCAGATAAAGGTAGGTAGACTAGAAAAAAATCCCTATATTGTGTTTCTATTTGTTTATGCATGTGTAAAATTATATAATTGTTCAAAGAAAATATTTTCATTAACTAAAATAATACTAGGTGATGATAATAATATGTTTAGACTAATAATCAGATCTCATTATATCTAGTACTATTTAAACTTCTTTTGTGGATACCAATAGGGTTACCCTACCCCTAATTATAAAGAACTGGATAATGGATTAAAATAAGATTTATTATGACATGATACCTCAACTTATTTATTTTGATTAATTCACCATGGAAAATGTATTAATTGTTTGTGGAAATTATTGCTGACAATTCGATATGATGGGGGTCTATACACTTGAGGGATAATTTAATAAGATATAATTTTTGTAATGAACAGATTATTTAAATACAAATTGTAATTGGATGAATTAACCATTTCATATTATGATGTTATAATGTGTTATTATGAAAACAAAGACTTATGTTCACAATTATTATGTAATTATTTTTGTTCATGTCCTTGAAATGTTGTACTTCTAATTTGGATTGGAGCAGTTATTCTAAAATGATCACATTGAGGGATTAGTTTGGTTATGATGTAATTCTTATAGGTCTTTGCCCAGTTTTTATAAAATTCATATACATATGCTTTTCTAGGTTATATGATAATTTCATGGGCTTGTGCTCATGACTATAATGGATATTGTATATGCTCAATTATATTTTTTTCTTGTTATTGAAGAAGGATCATGGTTATGTTGTATTAATTATTTAATTAATATTATTGTTTATCAATTTATTTCAATAACATACTATGAGACTGGTTTTATAGACATAGTGGTGTCGAATTACTGAGTTTTATTCACACCATATTCAACCCGTCGATCTGTTAATGATAAGATTTCACGGATTCAGGATTAGACAATGTTAAAGGACCTTGATGTTGATTTTTTTATTACTATATGGGTTAGAAATGGCAGACGTAACTGACTTGGGATTCAATTCTTTTTATTTTGATTTATTTATCTCAA
Organism: Viscum album; assembly: GCA_963277665.1. NCBI lineage: Eukaryota > Viridiplantae > Streptophyta > Magnoliopsida > Santalales > Viscaceae > Viscum > Viscum album. The sequence goes on from OY728148.1 coordinate 1,772,265,549, forward strand.
CATAGTCTATTACCTCTACAAAACCTACTATAACATTTAGATATATTTATACATAACATTACATGGATCAATATATTTTGGTTTACTTTTTCATTCTTTATCTTTCAATTTCTTGTTGAAATATTTTTTCTATTTTCATTTCTATGATATTTGTTTATTTTCTATTTTTTATGTTATATATAAAAAGGTGCATTCTTTAAACTATGTTCTCTACAACCCTTCTTCTAATCATCATTCTCAAGAAAACAAGATGGTGGACTTGATGTTCGTCATGTATCTGGATTTTTCCACATGAGATAGTTCGAGACAGGGGGATGTTAAAAAATGTATAGGATGATAAAATAAATTATATACAAATTATATTGTATATGGTTTTATTAACCATACATCCTACTTTGGATACAATAAGTTGAACTTGATTAGAACATGTTCAGCTGGGTGTACATACACTAAAACTATATGAATTATTTTATCTATACTATTATTCAATTGCATGGTGAATGTAATCATATTGTGATCATATTTTAACACTTAGAGATGATACTGTTTACATAATTATATGTTCTTCATGAACCACTTTAAATTATTGAAATCCTCTTTTCATTGAGTGATTAGTGTGGGATGTCTGAGATAACCAACCTTAAAAAAATACATATCAATCAATGATTGATACAAGTTTAACTGAAAGAGTTATTGGAAAACATGGAAATATAAATGAACTATATGTTTATCGTTGAATTATTTTATAGATATGATAATTCCCATGTTGTTCTACTGTCTATTCTCTCAAATCAATTAGTTTTGGTAATGGATGGAACTAAAATGATGCATGGGATCTATGTGATTGAAATATTAACTAAATCCATATATTTATATTATATATATATAGTAATAATTGTTTAATTTCATGTGGATTGTAATTTTCATACCCATGAAATTTACCATTGTATAATAATAATATACATTTATCAAATATTAATTCTCCAGCAAGGGATATCATTAAGGGACTATTTCATAATATATAAAATAAGGGAATTAATACATATGATTCATGAACCATAAATCGAATTTAAAAATTAGTTTTAACACACGATTAAATGATACATTAATCATGGATAATCCTTTGTTACTTATTTAACTACATCCATGTGATGATAGAGGTGGTGTGGATTATAGTGTCGTATGATTTGCTGATACTCCCTATCTAATTTCTCTGTTTCATATTTGTATGATTACTCCGTTTTATATAGATTAATTTAGAGATTTTAATGGAAATATTATTCATTTTCTGGGTACATTTTGATTGGTTTTTAACTTGGGTTAATTAGGGAGAAAATTGGATGTTTTTAGGGGTTTTAGGTAGTGCATGGATGGCACATGATTTTCAAAAATTGTGTACCCTTCCCACAAAAATCATAAAACCCAATGAAGTGGTAGGTGGATTTCATGGTTTTTACATGGTTTAGAAAATCATTAAACGTCTTAGTAGTAACTATTCACCCCATAGGATGATTCACTCATTTAGGTGCATGGTTTGGGGAAATCATGCTCCCTGTTCCATAAATCACTCGAATAGGATTTTTATCCACCATGTAATATTAAAAAAATCCCAAACCCCCTTATTATGTCGTCAAACCCCCAATATCGACCCTATTTCTTTTATTTCATTTTTGGATACCCCTAGATGGATTACAGGGCCTTTGCCTTATATTCATTGCAAATTGAAGTCCGTATTGAAGATCAGTACCTCTATGTGTAAAAAACTTTTACAAGAAATGGTTCTCTATGTCTCCCCCATCTATCTCTCACCATTTAAGGGATGTTTTCAAATATTATTGATGTATATAGATCTATTTTTGTTAGTATACTTATTAATTATTTCATGGATATATGTTTTGTTTAAAGATATTATTCTTCATCCTGACTTCATGGTTCCACCTGAATTGGGTATTTTCATTGGCAAGAATTTATTACAGATTATGAGGTACAAGGATATTTCTGCTGGGGAAGCCCATATTGAGGGTCCTCTGGTTGTCCAGGACAAGGGGGAGTCTACCTCCTTGGGGGAGGACCAACCCAGGCCGGGCCTAGTGGGCACAGTCCAGGGGTTCTCTTCAGGTGCACCCAAGAAATGTGGTCCAGAGGCATTCGGGCCTCTTGTTTCAGTGATTTTTGATCGGCTGCACCATGATCTGGGGGCAAGTAGCTCATGTGACAACATGCAAGGGTGCGAAGCTGATCATGAGGCGAGGACCTTTCTTACGTCTGCGGGTCAAGTCGGCCAAAGGGATGAACAATCCGTGAGTGAGGCCTCCCAGGATTCTCCACTGGTTTTCCCGGAGGCTTCTCCAAAGACTAATGTTGTTGCTATTCTAAATGATGATAACAAGATTCTTGGTTCCAATGAGGGATTTCAGCACTTGGAATTGGAAGGCAGTCCCAACAGTTTTATTGGTCGTGTCCTTGAAAATAAGGGAGTCCCAGCCAAGTCAAAGTCGGCCCCTCAAACATCCTCTTATGTTGAGAAGCTGTTAGCAGGGGGGGCCAATCAGGGCCTCCCAAAACTGGTATGTAGTACTAGGTGTAGAACAGGGCCCAAACAAAGAGGAATCTACAGGGGTGGATTACGTTCAGGACTTCTTGGCCGATGAGTAAACATCTCAAGAGGAAATGGTTGAGGCTTTAGACTGTAATGAGCCCAAGGAATTGGTCATAGAGGAGGATTATTTTAGATCCTCTATGTGGAAGGTCAAGAACAAAGTTATTGACTCAAATGGTTTCATTTTGAACAACCGGAAGTCACGCAGAAGGAAGGATTACTCCAAACCCCCTAGCCCTCATATTACTAGATACACTAGTAAGGGAAATTTGTCCCCGAAGGCCTCCACTAAGGTTGGATGCCCAACCATGAACAAGTCCAAAGACCTTGCCCAACGGGAGGTGGCTGCCATCTCCAAGGACTTGGTTCTTTCAAGCTGTAAGGCTGCTCCTCCAGACTCTTCATTAGGTGTGGAGTTGAGCGGTTGGGAGCAACAGCACGAAAGTGGTTCTAAAGATGACTCACAATGACAAATTTTCTATGTGTTGGAACATAGGGATATACTCATGCATTTGGATGAAGAAATGATGGAGGGAACTTTGGATATCAAAGCATTGAAGAAGAGAAGACCGATCCAGGTGGCCTCTACAAAGGAGCAAGACGAGTGGGCTAATAAGCAGGCGTGCATCCTGCTAAGAGGCTCCAACATGGGGAAGATTAGTAAAGAGGAGTACAAGAAATCTAAGGACAACATGGCTCTTCTTTTTGAGGGCACCTTGAAGGATTTCCCCGACACGAAGGTAAGCGACATTCCTTGGGTTTTGTTCAGGGAAACCAATTACAAAAAACTCACTATTTTCTTTAATAGAACTGGCATATCCTTTGGTACTGAAACTAGTTAATTGTGAGGGTTCCCACTGTCCCCTTAAAAGTTCTTACTCTTAATAAAAAATTAACATTGGATGGATGAGGTACGTGGAATATTATTAAAATAAAAAAGTCATAATTTCATATACATGTATATAATTGTATAATTTATATTTAATATATTTTTATTCTTTAAATTGAATTAATTAATGTGATTAATTTATTAATTTAGGGACTATGGAATAAATAGATTAATGGGGTTATATAATTGGTCAATTATGGGATTGTGTAATTGGTCTATTAATGTGGATTATTTATTTAGTGAATTAATTACTCTAATATTAGGATTATGGATTTGGATTACAAAATAAGTCTAGTTAGAATAAAATATTTGATCATTAATTAAATTAACAAAAAATTATAGGAAAGTGGCGAGCATGGAAAAACAAAGGGATTTTACATAATTTGAAAAACACAACTGAGGTTGATGTTCATAATGATACATGTCATTTCTATAATCATAATTCTCAATAGTTTCCCACTCATATTTATATTTTACATGATTTATGATCTTGAGGATTTATGAACTGGCAATCTTTGATACCTAATAAGAGGATTTGGTCGACACATTCCATGGTAGGTTAAAGTAGTTCCTTCGGGGCTTTCACTTCTAATGTGCTAGAGTGAATCCCTAACTATTAGTAACCTTTTCCATTCCATATAAAATTGTATCTTTAAAAAAGGTGTGGCCATCGCTGCTCGACACTTGCAGGGGTGCTATTAACAGCTTCCTCATCAAAGTGATTTCCCCATAACTCATAAATACAGAATGAAGAAATTATTATTTGAATTTTCATAATGACGATCAACATGTTTTGGAGTGTCAACCTGATTTTGATCATCATAATTGGTGATTGGAGGATTATAATACACCATCTTCAGGAGTACATGTTCCAAATAAAATTATGGATAGATATCCCCTGAGGCATCTAGTGGAGTCTGAACAAAATCAGATACTTCCATGAAATTTTTCATACCACCATCACCATGATCAGGCACCTTTGTATCCAACTAATCATTATTGACCAATACAAAACTATAATTTTTATATTTCCTCACTCGTCCATGTTGTGATATTCCCTCTGTACTACTAATGATGATTTTTTTCTATTATAACATGTGATTAAATTCAATAACCACTTTCTTGTGCTAATTTTTTATAGTACCATGATGTGAAACATTGGAAAAAAGATTAATGTTGATTAATATTTATTGATGATAAATATTTTTTTTACTGATTGATAAAAATGTGTCAGAGAATGAATGATACATTAATATCATATAGTGATAAATGAGTCTGGGATTTATATTGTTGATTCAAAATCCCACATAGGTTATTTTTTATCTAAGAGTGTGGGTTAAAAACCACTACTTAAAAATCTCACATGTTTGGATTTTCGATAATTGAGTTGTGGGTCATGGACTGATACTTTTATTACCCATTGGTTTCTCGACAAGGCGGTGTATTCCAAAAATGTTTATATAAGACTATGGTTCCAATTGTATGTAATATTATTTAAATGAATGTATAATTTTTCACAATGGGTTTTTGATATAGATGAGATTATATCACAGGACAATTTTGGTATTTATGTTCATGTGTCCTCAGGAATCTGGGGGTTTTTTGGATAAATAATGAATGATTGAATATATGAAAATCATTCAATTTATTTCTTGAATTTTCTTCTTTATATAAATGATGACACTATTTTGAAAGGATATTCTTTTAGACACTATTGGTGGTTGTGTACTCTATTGTAATCATGCAATACTCAGGGATACTAATTAGTACTTGAATGGTCTTCATGGTTTCAAGATAGGATAAGGAAAATAGACCCAAGTTAGATAGCAGAGTCAGGTCGGAGCATGGATGAGAGAACCATACATTTTGTTGATAACCAATTGGAAGTTATCCTTGTATATAATTATTTTTGTTTTTTTCATATTTAAACATGACAGATATTTGAATTGATATATTTACTGTTCAGGTTTAGATATTGTTTTTCTATATTGGTAATCATGTGATAATAGATTTCATTGTTTATTATTCATATATTTTAGTTATTTTTATTTATTTTGGATGTTGTTGTACTTGGATAAAGTTGGTATATTCTATCTATGATCAATATGAGACCCTCATTATTAGTTGGTAGCCTTTGGAATATATGGAGGTGTGCATGAGGACAAGTGACAGATTGGCTCGGGGAACTGGTGTGTGGAACCTAGGTCGGGACAATACAAATTGGTATCAAATGTGGGTTCTTTTCTTTCATTTTTCTTAATATTTTTAAAATGAAGATACGAGAATAGGTTGAGTCATAACATGGTTAATATATCCAACATGGTTGTAACTATACCATGTTCTTGGTAAATTCCAAGTACCTATGATGGAATTATTATTATTACTGTGTGTTGGTACAAATATATGTTATTTCACATTGAGTGATGCACTTGTTATGTGAAGTGATTTTTATTTATTTGTTTTCTTTGATTTGACACATGTCTTAGTAACTCATGAGAGTTGTGTATGAATTCATCATTTAAGGCACTCAAGATTATTATGTGACATGTATCATTTTTAGGAATGAATTAGAAAATCAGTTTTGTGTAAGTTATTGAACAAGAATTTGATTCCTTTCTTGTGTAATTGAAAGGTAAAATGTTCCTAATGAGAATTAAAAATTATAAATTAATGGAAAATGTGGATAAATAGGTTTCTAAATAGAAACATGAATATTTATAATAAATTTACCCATGTTAATGATGTACGAGATGTTTGATAATTTAGTGTAGTTATTGAGCGTCATTTTTTTCCATGGTGTGGTGTTTGTGGGGAACAACTTGTTATGGATTATATTGAAACCCCTAACAAAAATGTGTTAAATTTGTGAAATTTTTTCTAACACGTTTTTTTTGTAATGGTCAAGATATGTTTCCATGATGATTTTTTGTTGTGGGAAAGACAAAATGTTATGGATGGAAATGTTCATTGATCCAAAAGAACCTATAGTATCAGATGAAGGAGGTAGAGAGTAGTTCGGTGATAGAATTTGACACCTAATATAGTTAAAGTAAGGAGACCAATGGTGAGGTGTGAAAAGAATGTTTTATCTAATAATGGAGTTCTAGTGGAACATCTGTTATAATTTCACCAGAGATGGTGGACCTGAGGATGATGAGTTATGGATTGATTCCATCCAGAACATACATGACCACATAGATACTCTTCATCATAAGATAGTTAAATTTCATTCCTATATGTTACATGATAATGAAATGATTTGGCAAGCATGTAGACTTAGGATGGATAGCTTGACAATATGTCATGTTTGGAAATTCATGAGAATTTATTATTACACTTTTACCCAAAGATGATCGTAAATGAGAGATTAGTTATGTTTATGGGGTTGACTTAGTGGAGTATGATTGTTATAGACTATGATGAACTCTATAAATATTTTCAAAATTTTTTATAGAATTTTTAGGAGATGAAAATACTATAGAAAGGATGTATTAGGATGGGGTTAAATGTGAAATTATATCCCATGTGAATATCTTCTAGCTGAATATGTTTTTAGATGTTGTGAATATGGATCCCATTTATGAAGGAAACTAAAATAAAGATTCCAGAGGAGGACATTTCATTTCTATGTTATGTTCATGAGGCACAAATTACATGATTTGGAAGCGTCGTTATGGGAATTTCTATCGGAGAAGTCAAAATTTAAGAGGTCGGGTGGAAAGATCAATTACACCTTAACATTCTCGAGTGGTCTGTTAACACAGTTTTTTGTCGAGTCGGTTTTTTAGACAATTCTCCAAACCACTAATAGAGGTATGATCTTCGGGGAGGATTTTAAATTTTCATTGGTTTCATAGGTACCTTACATTGATGGGTAAGAAAGGGGAATCAAGGTAGATTCAGAGTGTTGGTAGGGGATCCTCTTCACCGTATATGATTTTAAGATAGAGTTTTACTAGATATGGTGGTCGAGGTAGTGGATGGGTGATTATGGGTAAGAGATACCATATCAATAAAGTGTCGTATCTTAGTGTAATATGAAAACATCACATAGAAGAGGTGTAGAATAGTTGCATGTCATTCAACTGACATTGGTTTATAGTAAGGCAATATTTTTTATGGCTAGAGGTTGTATTATTTTTTTTTTCAATGATAGATAGTAATTTTACTAATATTTTATAATACCATTATTTTATAGAGTCCCAACTTTTAAATGGTTTGATCATGTCAGTGGAGTTCATGAGTGGGGTTATGATGATAGATGCATGTTTGGGATTATGGTAAAGAGACACTTTTTTGTCCAAGGGGTGTTATCTTGAGGTTGGAGAGTATTGTTCCAGTTGGGATATTTACTCTTTTATCATGTATGGAATTGATCTCATTAAGGGTATGAACTATTTAGTATAATAATAATCTCATATATACTACTATCACATTAGATTGAATTTTTATGTCACCTAATTCTGAATTTTATATTCACAGTGGATATTGGGATATTCAGGTTGGAAGAGAAGTTCCAATTCACTAGAAACAAGGGAATATTACCCCCACGTTTCCAGTATTTTTTATGGATGATGGAGTTGTAATGTAGATTTTGTTCCATCGATAGTGGACCAGTTTTATGTTTTACTTCCTGATGAAATATTAGGGCTACCACATGAGATATATGTTGAGTTTAAAATTTAGTTTATGCTGATGGATGATCTAGTTTCTATTATGCCATACATAATGACACCATAAGAGCATTAAACAAATAATAATCAATTGGAAGGGTTGATGAATAATAAGTTTATCTTTATTAGTATGTCGCCTTGGGGTTCACTAGTATGGTTTTCAAAGAATTATATTGGGAGTTTTTTATTATGTTTTGATTACCGGAAGGTGAACTTGATGATATTTGAGAACCAGTATCCTCTTCTACATTTGATGATATTTTTTACCTATCGAGGGAAGGTTATTTTTTCTCCAAGATGAACTTATGATTAGAATATTATAAAATTAGAGTTTAACATTCTTATATACCTCATATTTATCATAGATTTTGGTATATAAATTTTTATTTCATCATGATATCGTTTGTGCTAACGAATTCTCTATCATTTTTTAGGTCCTTGATGAAGTGAATCTTCTACTCATTCCTTGTTCAATTTGTGGTGGTGTTTAGGCGTGACATCACGGTGTACTCCATGACTCATTATGATCATTCAAAATATCTTGAAATAATCCTATGTATAATAAGAGAGTATATACTATAAGAGAAGATATCTATTTGTCAGTTTTTGATTGATCTGATATGCATATTATGCCACATCATCTCAGAGGAAGGTGCTTTAGTGGACACAGAGAATGTTCTAGTAGTGGTTTCTTGGGAGAAGAACCTGAATGTCTTTGATATCTATATTTTTCTCGGTTTTGGGTGTTATTATCGGTGGTTAATACCTGGATTTACAAAATTAGTTGCACCACTTGGGGACTTGATGAAGAAGAGAGTAATGTTTAAAGGATCTGAAGCAAGTGAGAACTTTTTTGAGGTCCTGAAAATGAATTTTAAATTATAACCAGTCTTGATCCTACCAAAACAAGTGAGGGATTTTTATTGATATGTGATGCTTATGTAATTTGACTTGGAGTTGTGTTGAGGTAGGGAGATCATGTTTTGGATTTTTTATCTCAATAATTGCGGCCACCTGAACAGAACTACCCTACACATTACCTCATATTAGCTGTAGTGATTTATGAAATGAAGTTTTAGTGACACTATTTTTCAGTTAAGAAATATACATTTTATACAGATCAAAATTGATTAAGTTAAATCTTTTATTAATGATATTTGAGTCCTTAATAGGAGAGGTGTTAATTATATACATTCTTTTGATTTTGATTTTATATATATGCCTAGTAATGGAATAGTGTTTCTATTTCCTTAAGTAGGAAAAATCATCCATAAGAATTATAAGTGTCTTGTGATGAGGGTAAAGTGATGACTTTACTATATGAGAATCATGTTGTTGTTCATGAGGTTTGGAACTAGGCAAATTGAATATCAATTTTAGGAGATTTTTTCACTTTTGAAAAAGATTATAGACATAAGGAATGAGGATCTAGAATGTTTTACAGTGAGGTAAAGACATGAATGTGGGGATTAACCATAAATTGGACTATATATAAGGATGAGATCATATATTTCATGAATAGAGTTTTTGTGCCTGCAAGAATCAATAAGATTTGATGCCTGAATTACATTCCCCAATGTGGGTGGTGCATTTTGGTGTTACCAAAATATTCCATAGCCTAAAATAAAATTTATGATGGATGGGGATGAAAAGAGATTGTAGGTTCTATGAAAGGATGCATCACCTATAAAAAAGTGAAGGATGTACATCAATAACCTAGTTGCTTAAAAATTCATCTCTCATTCTGAGATTGAAGTGGGATGATGTTACAATGGAATTTAACCTAGTCCCCTTAGGGTATCTCAAATGAATGAATTCATTTGGGTGATTGTGGAATGTCTAAAAAAGGTAGATTAATTATTACCAGTATGAGAGAATTTCATGGTGGATCGGTTAGGATATTGGTAAATTTAGGAGATAGTACATTTGTATAGGGTAATAGAGAGATTTTTTAGATCGTGACTCACATTTTACTTTGTGTTTTTGCTGAGAATTTTATATGGTTCTTTGTATAAAGGTTTTATTGAGTGTTTAATTCCAACAAAAAATATATGGAAAATCATAACATACTATACATGTTCTTTGGGAAATTCTTCAGGTGTGTATCCAAAAATTTTGTAGGACATGGGAGAAGCACCTAGTTTTTTTGTTGTTCACCTATAATAGAACTTATTTGGAAAAAATATTTATGGAACCATATGGGGATCTTTATAGTAGTCCATGATAATATATTATATGTTGGATGGAGGCTTGTGAGTCTGAGTTGTTGGGATCGAGTCACATATATGAGAAATCTAGGAAGGTTATATTAGTTCAGAAGCACTTGGATACAGACCAAATAACACAAATGTTGTATATGAATAGACATAGATGAACCCTATATAGAGGGTGGTAATGTGTCCTTTTGGGTTTCACCTTGGTTTGGTCACTATTGGATTCACAGACAGGGAATGATAGTGCCTAGGTTTTTGGGATCATTTGAGGTTTTGGATAGGATTAGTATTTTGGTGTACTGATTGGATCTCCCATAGAGGTACATTACTATACATGATTTCTTTCATGGGTCACAACATTGGTGGTATCATCTAGAACCTTCTCAATTGCTCAACGTGGATGATATTAAACTTGAGACTTATGTGACCTTTGAGGAACATGTGATATGTGTGTTGGATTATAGTGATAACATATTGTGGGGAAGCATAGTCACCATAGTTAATTTTTTATGGAAACAGTTCCATGTATAGGAGGAAACACGGGAGATATAAGTGAATATGCATGTCCAGTGGCCTAATACTTTCGATTATGAATCGTTGAGATGCTTGAGAGTGTAGCAAGAGAATGAGATTTTATATGGTGGAGGCGATTATAATATCCTTACCTTCAATGAAGGTGTCTCGAGTGAATTTAAATGTACTGTTTTCCATTATTTTTAGTATATTTGGTTTTAGTTTTTACATGGTAGTGTTTTTTTTAGAAAATTGTAATTTTTAGGGTTTTTTGGATAGTGTATTTATGGAACAATGTGTAACCAGACATTCAATCAACACTGTAAAAACATGAAACCACATATATATGGGATTTAATAGTTTCCACATGATTTGAAAAATGGTGTGACCACTTAATAGTAACCATGAATCCCCATGTGAGAGGTACATGGTTAGGCACAAAGTTAAGGAAGTTGTAAACCCCAAAGAGAAAATTGTACGCACATGATTTTAATCCTTTGAAAACTTTTTAAAAAATTTACAAACCCCCATATTACATCCATGAACACCCTAGATCAACCCTAAATCATTTTCTATCATTTTTAGAGGATCTAAGGTGGATTTTAATTCCTTATAACCTCAATTATTTGGGAATTGAATCTCAAACTGAAGATACTCACCACTCCTGGTAATAAAATATTACCCCATGTGGTTTTCTCTATCTCTCTTATATTTCCCTCATAATTTTAAGAGACGATTTCTTCTATTTGTTATAGATCAAGATATATGTTTTTTGGATCTTGATTCACGTGATCTTGGATTTATGATTTAAACCGAGATATCATTCTTCATCATGATCTCAATTTTTTTCTTTAATTAGGGAAATATTTCTCCGAGTGATCACCATCAATTTTGAGGAAGATTCTCTACAATTAAAATCCTAAATTTTTGATTTAAATTTTGTGTATTTAATAATATAATATTTATTGATGTTTCATAAATTTTATTTTTTAATTTTAAAAAATTAATTTCATTATTTAAATAATTAACATATTTTTGAATTGATTGATTACTGGGGTTTTGGAATTGGTGCATTAATGTATTGTGTATTTGGTCAATTAATATGAGTTAATTAATTAGTAAATTATTTAGTATGATACTTATATTGGGGATTTGGATTTATTATTTGGTGAATTAATTAATGAGATATGTGGTTAAATGTTGAGAAATGTATTAATAGTGGTTTGTTCAAATTATTCAATTTGATTAAATATAAGAACAATATTGTTGTTCTAATTTGATTAAATTTTTGTAAAAGGATTTATGTTGAATATTCTTGATTTATGAGAAATATGTGGTCGTGTGATTGATTGATGAACGTGTGAGGGAACATGGAATAATTCTTTAAAATTACGTAGCGATAAATGAGTGTGGGACAAAGACTGCTACTTTAAAATCCACTGGTTCGATTTCTTGATAAATGAGTGTGGGAAATGGACTAATTATTCAAAATACCACTTGTTTAATTGATTGAAAAATTATTTTGGCATCACATAATACTGTTTCAAATTCCAATGGGGTATAAGGCATGGGGATCTTGGCCAAAATGCTGGCATTGAAATATGTCTTCAATTGGATTTAATATGATTTAAAATGATATGATAATTGATAACCATGGTTTTTTATAAGGTCCATACATTATCAAAGGGAAAAAATAGTTATTGAGGACAAGGTGTCCTTAACAACCCGAGTGTTTATTTTCTAAAAAATAGAATAATTGAAAATTTACAAACTGTTTGCTTCATTGCTTGTATTTTATTCATCATAAAACAAAATACACTATTATTTATATGATAATATGGTAGTATCTATTGGTGGTGAGTGAATGAGTTCTAATAAAACACTACTCAGCTTCCTGATTGGTACTTGAATAGATTTCATGGATTCAAGACTAGATAAGGTAAAATGCTCCATGTTAGATGGATGAGTTGTATTGGAGAAATGATGAGGGAACCCGACATGGTGTTATGGCATGGCTTGGAAAGTTTAGTGTATTTATTTAATTTTGGTTTTTTCATTTTGACACATGAGACATATTTGAAATGAAATATTTACTATTACATTGTATATATTGTATTACTGTTTTGTTCATCAGGTGATACTTTATGGGTTTGGTCCTTGGTTTTATCTTGTGGTTAGTTTTATTCATTTTTGTAGTTGTTCTAATCTGATAAAGAGTGTATAATATCCCCATGGTCGATATTAGATCCTTTCTTCCAGTCGGTAGCCTCCATCTTAAAGGTTTACAGGCTTGAATTCATGATACATATTGGATTGGGGAACCAGTGTGTGGAACCCATGTCAAGATGTTACCATTTTCATCTTCTGCATGTCAATGTACTATAATTCCATACAGAAAAGTTGATTCATGTTTGGAAATATTATGATTCATTTTAGCCAATGGATATACCATAGAGGTCGCATGAATTTTTTTTCTACATTATTTATCTTAATCAGGCCCATATTAATGAATTTGAAGATGTTTAAAATTCACTTTATTGTATAGTATTAATATTTGTAGTAGTTGTTTATTTTTTAATTTTGAATATGTTTTTATTTTAAAATCAAGGAGATCATTGGATTTTTTAATTGGATATAATATTTATAATATGTAATATAATAATTTTACAAAACTCAATAGTAGTATTAGATTAATTATTTAAGGGTTAGTTAATTACTAGGAACCCTCACACAGGAACAATGATGATGTGTGGATATCTTCCCCTGTGATCTATTATGGGTAAATGAGTAGCATGCCCAATGATTTATGGAAATTAAGTGCTTTAGTCGGATCATATGTTTTCCATGCTAGATGTGTTCTTATAGTAATTTAATATTTTTCCACCTAGAACTAGTGTCAAAGTGATATCATGATTTATATTTTTGAAACCTTATGTTCAAATGAAGAAGAAAACAAGGAGTAGAGCATCCAAAAAATTGTTTATCCTTACACAACTCAGCTACATAAAGGTAACCAAGGATTTTCCATTATACAGTGTGATCTATATAAGGGTTATCTCTTAATATCCTTATATATGTACATGAATCTATTTAAGGGTCACCTGGTATTACCATTACACACTAATTGGATCATGAGTATTACAACTACATGAAGTGTTTGATTAAAGGTTGAATGCATTGTAACCCTTATAAATATGATTTAAGTAACATTGTTACGTAATAATATTATATTTATTACATTTTATATAATGGTACTCCATGTTTATAAAGGGTTATGTAATGTTAATACATAGATTTCCCTTATAAAAAATATTCATATATTAAGGTAATGAATGATTATTCGTTACCCAAAAGACTTTAAAAATGCTAAGATCTCATTAGACCTACATGGTTTGAAGTATTTATGGTCATATCTTATAAACTATTATATTGAATATTTGTTTAATGTTAGAATAGGTTTATCCATACACATAATAGGGATTATACACAAGGGTAAATAGAAGTTAATTTAAACATGGGTTTGAATTTATAAATGAGTTTATTAGATTATAAGAATCGCAGATAATTAATAATGGTATTTTTGGATATTTTATTTATATATCAATTATAATATAATTATTAATAATTTTTTTAATTAGATAATTAAATTTTTATGAAACATTTTAATTGAAAATATTAATGGTTAATAATTAAAATAACATCTAAAAAAATTATATTTCATAAATTTTAATCATGAAAAAAATTGATTATTTAGAAACCATAAGTACAAATTTAGTTGTATTTGTAAATAATTATGTAATGGAAATATTTTAACATAGAGAGACTTTGTAAAATATATTTTTTTTATTTAAATATCATTGATAGCTTACGGTACACACAACACCAAGTGTAATTAAACAATGGCCTAGTATACCATTATAACTACGATGTTAAATTGGATGGTATTAATATGAGTAACAAATTTTAGAATTTTATATAGTTTAAACACATATAAAATAATTTCCTTGATTATCAATTGATTAAAATATAAAACAAAAAACATTTCAATGTAAATGATTTGTATTCTTGGAAAACACTTTCTTGGAAAGCATTTTTATATTTTAGTAAATTAAATCAATAAATATTTTTGAATGTTTTTTAAAAAAATGTATATAATATATAATCAATTATAAGTTTTTATATTAATCTAATATTTTATAATAATGATATAATAAAATAAGATATTTTGATAAATAAAAATACATTTTTCTAAAAGTGGTATTTCTCGTATTCTACATAATTAAATTAAAATTAATTTCTTCTTCCAATATAGATTGAATTTGATAAAATGGATTACCTATTTTCAATCTAGATATCTAAATTTGTTAATTTTTTACCCATTATTTTTAATCATTATGAATAGTAACTATTCTAAAATTTACTAATTTGATAAATGGTATGTTAGGTTAATCAGGGTAAAAAATAAGTGATCAGGTCATCAATATTGATCCTAATTCTTATTAGATCAGTATAGTTTGACCATATACACATTATTCTAGAAATTTTCTTGTTTAGTGGACTCTTTTTCCCTGAATATGGAAAAATAATATTTAAACAATAGAGTGTTACAAAATGCCAATAACATAGTTTTAAATAT
This sequence comes from Viscum album, assembly GCA_963277665.1. Classification (NCBI taxonomy): domain Eukaryota; kingdom Viridiplantae; phylum Streptophyta; class Magnoliopsida; order Santalales; family Viscaceae; genus Viscum; species Viscum album. The sequence continues at coordinate 1,772,281,072 of OY728148.1, forward strand.
CTATTAGGTGTCAATATAGTGTCAAAAGAAATATATGACAGAAAATTAATCTCTATATTGATCTTTATGAAATTATTTTCAAAATAAAAAAATATTTATATCTTTTAGATATTTTATTATTAAATTAAATTAATTTGGAAATAAAATGTAGTATCTAACTCATTAAAAAACAAAATAAAATACAAAAAAAAAACTAAAAGTGAAATAATTTTAGTTAGATAATTCTTCTGATAAATTTTAAAAAACACTTATGCAGTATTATGTATTTTAGAAATAAATATATTTGAATTAACCATTTTTATAATGTATTTGAGATCAAATAAAATGAATATTGTCAAAATAGATATTAATGATCATTTATCAAAATAACATTTTATTAAATTTCATAAAAATGATTACCAAAATTAAATAGAACTGGGTGGTTTTATATGGTAAAAAAGCTCATCCCTTATCAATTTATGGGTCAATGTTTACCATATATGTAAAATTATATCACCTTAATAGTATGTATTATATCACTACAGTTAATGAAACGATATGTTAACTAAGTGGGTGAACTGAATTACAAGGTTTAAAACACCAAAATAACCTATAATAATTTTATTCAATGATGGTATTACAACCAAATATTATATTTTCTTCTATCACCTTTCTAGTTTGAGCCACTATGGACAACAAATTACTTTTTATAATTTATTCTATTACGAAATTCCCAAATATCCGCTCCTCAAATTTATAATAGGAATCCATTTCCTACACATATTCACACCACATTGGGATTACTATATTGAAAAAAATATACCTATTACACTTCTCAAAATCCTTAAAATTGTTCTGAAGGTTCATTCCACTATAAAAGACTATCCCTATAGTCCTTAAGAATGTATCTAAAGATGGTATCCGAAATAGAAGGTGAATACCTTACCCAACATCTTTCAATTTTTTCTTCTTCAACCTCTTCAAAATATATTTAATTTGTAAAAAAATAATATATTTATTCTCCCAAAAATTATTTAAATGTTTTTACTATTATCCAACAATAATTACCATCCATCTTTTCTATCAAATGGTAATTAAATGAATAACTCATTCATATGTACGGTTTACTATCTCTACATAGACATAAATTTTTCCATTCGTTAATATATATTATATATTAGAATTATTATGGGTTTAATGTTTATATATGATATTTATTACATAAATAACCTTATTTAATTATAATATCACATATAAATTTATACCCTATAAATGCTGGGAAAAAATATAGTTGCTCGTGCGTACGTGTGGACAACCACCTCTATGATGTGATGCGCATCATTTTCTATTTTTGTTTAACATGGATGGTAATAAAGATATATTTCGGGACTATATATGATTTATGAGATACAATAATGATTAAATAAATTTCAAACTTTATTTACCCTTATTTCATTCCATTTTAAATAAAATGAAATCAACTTTCATGCATTTAAACGGCCTAGCATCTCCATGAATGGTGTAATTCATTTTAAATCTCTAAAGTTTATGGATTAATATCAATACATATATAATAAAAATATATTATATTTATTAAATTATTAATAGTATGATGATTATGTTACAATAATCAATGTATAAGGATTGAATCTACCAAACTAAAACTTACATAAAATGATGTAGTTATCCCCTAGAACATTGATTTTAACAAAGTGTTATTAATAAATTTCTATCAAAATATTATATATTGTATGATATATATTTATATGGTAATATAAAATATTTTTAAGGAATAATTGTTTATTTAAAAGACGTTATAACAAATTTTAAGTATGTTGAACATGAGGGAATAGTTTATTTTACAATGTCATCATTATTTAAGAGTGCTTATTTTTATTTTTTAAATGATCAATATTTCTCTTCAATGTATGTTTTTTATAAATATGATTTAATTTTATTTAATGTTTTCAATTTATTATTTAAATTCATTTTTATTGATTTTTTTTCATTTTACCAAATTTTAAAAAAGGAATATTCCATTCCTTTCTAGAAAAATATATTTTCTGCCTTTTCATTAATATGCCTAAAAGTAATTTTTATTAACATATAAGAAATTAAAATATTTTTACCACATATATGAATAATATTTTCATTGATTATTATATTAATATTTTACAATGTTATTTTAAAATAATATTTTATATTTAATATTTGTTTTTTTATGTTTCAAAAATATAATTTCAAAGTGAAAATGTAATATTCCACGAGAATGTTTTACTGAAATTTTAACAGTATTAATATTTATAAATTAAAAAACCCTTGTTTTATTTATTATCAAAATAAATATATTGTAATTATACCATCCTTATTATTTTTCTATGTTTTTTATGATTTTTTTTATTTTGGGATAACAATTATGATATAATTCAACTTATTTCTCTATTTTTTGTCTGATTATGTTAATCAGTTGAGAAAATTAATGATATTTTGAAAGATAGTTTCTATATGAATATTTAAACTGATTATTTTTTACCCTATTTATTTGAGGAATGAATTAGGCTTAGTAAGTGATGGGTTTGTCTGGCTATATACCCTTGATTCATTTGTCTGCCTCATGAGATAAACTAACTTTGGTATTTGGTCAAGGCCTTACCCATTTGTATAAGATATATTTGAATGATGTGATGAAATTAATTATATGATTTTTTTAATTATTAACTACATCATTACAATATTTTTTGTTGATATCAATGTGATTATTCAATTAATTAGAATATCCACGGATAATATTCAATCTCATGCGATTAATTAAATGGGATTATTTGATTTTAATTTTTTATTTCCATATAATTATTCATGTACATGTTATTCATTAAATGGAATTTGTTTGTAGTTATTTATCATGAAATGTTTTTTATTAAATATTTAATCATTATAGACTCCATTGTACCCATACCCATACAGAGCATCTAAGATCACCTATTCATTATTTTTTATTTTCTATAGGATAATGGGAAATATGTCATGATTGGTATGATGATATATAATAAAGGTAATAATTTATTGATAAAATAAAATAATATTTTGTGATATTTATTAAAATTTATTGTAAATTATATATATATATATATAGTTTTCCCATGATCACTATACTTTTCTGTCCTTCAAGATGCAATTTCTTGTATCTAGAACCAATGTAATAATGTAACCACTGACTCAGGGATATTAGACTCTACATATTTAAATTTTTTATGAGATAATTTTTATTCAAAAACATGAATACTATATTACATAAAATATAGATTTGGGAACATTAACCCATAATTAAAATTAATAATATTCTTAATTAAATTAAGAATACAATTATGAGATTAGTTATGCATAATTTTTTCCTTTTTTCTGAAGTGTTTCCCCTGATTAAAAATTATTCATTATGATTCATAATTTTATGACTTACTCTAGTTTATTAAATTATTTATAAATATAACCTAGTGCATTTAATGGAATCTCCGTCAAATTATGCATTCCATATAGGCATTTCCCAATAAGATAAGATAATGAAGCTTCAGTTGGGGTGGAGGTTTGAGAGGATTAAACTATAACTATATTGTGGAAGTTGACTTCAGTTATGAACAATAAATTGGATCCTATAGAAAACCCTATAGATCAATATTTTGGTGTATCAATTTTAGATCATTTTATCTGTTAGGAGCCTCCACCATTCAATTGAACTATGAATCCAATTATATTTTATGGGTAGATATCTTCATTATAGAAGATATTTATCGCATTTAGATGTATTGAAATGTGATGGTTGTTATGGAAGTTCATCATCATTTAGGAGACATTGATCAACTATAGTCATTGATTCAAAACACATAAGATGAGTAGAAAACAGTGTGTATGGTATTGAAATATTTTAATTATCATTTCATAGAGAAACATTACCTTTATGAATAATGAGGATATAAAAATAGAAATTTCACGAATCATGGATAAAAGGAATATAAAAATAAAGATAAATATGAAACCATGTTTATAATGATATAACACAATATTATATACAACATATATAATTTGAATAGAAATTCTAACCATTTTTTTTTTGTTTTTTCAAATCGTAAATTGGAATTTTATCACAAATATTCTCATTATATGAGTATATAATATCATGAACTATCATGAATAAGAAATATTTATCCAATTCCTATGTATTATAATAAATTAAATGTAATAATAGTGTTTCTATGCACTCTTTAATCTTAAATATTGAAAAAAAGGGGAATGGAAATGAAAAAATTTCTCTATAATAATAAATGTTGAAATAAAAAACATGAACATGCTTATTGGGAATGATTGTTTACTACAATTATGGAGATAACCACAACCAGAATAATCATTTCATGGGAAAAAATATGCTTCCTTTTTCCAATTCATCAATTATAAAGATATGGGAAACTCTGTATGTGATTTTCCCATGCATCAAAAGAACATACCCCATAAACGTAAATGTCATAAATTCCAAATATATGTGACCATAGTCCATGAGTTTGAAGAACTAGACGATGTAGTGATAGATACATTAATCATATCCTTATATTCATATGACGATTTAATTGATTGTAGATCATCACATTAATTAATTTATTCTATTTTTTCTAATAAAATTATATATTTCCAAAGAACATTAAAAATCGAGTTATTAGTCAAGAATAATACTGGAAATATGACTACATAAAGGATGTGTGAGTAAGTTCCCATTATGACACATAAATGATTCTTATGTTCTAACTTTGTCATTAAGCCAATGGTATATTTTTGTGTAATTCTTGGTATAGAATAGATTTCAAAATATTATGAAAATATATATCACATAGAGAGGGAACCTATTATTCTTGAAAAAGCTGTGGAATCCATTTTTTAAGTTGGGATTTTTCACTAGATCTATTTCTAGATCCACCCCAAAAAACTCTAAAAAAATATATTCCTTGAGAGAGAAGAGAGTACATAATATACGAATGGAAACTTCAATATTCAAATTGAGGATGTACTTATCATGTAATAATACATTGATGCATTTATATTTGAATTACATAGACACCCACTAGAGCAAGATATTCAATCTTCCATTGATTTAATCATCGATGCAAGAACTATATCAAACATGACATATAGAATATCCAATGATTAATTAGTGGAATTGAAGAAACAACTAGATTATTTTTGTAATAGGGGATTTATACACCATATTTTAATATTATGGGTCCATCTTTGATATGAATAGAAAAAAATTGGATCCCTGATAATTTTCATTGATTATAGAGAAATCAATGCAATTTGGACAAAAAATGTATCATAAAACTCATATTTATGTCTTATTTTTTCAATGTCACAGAGCCCATTATTTTTAAATAATTTTACATCATTTTAGATATCATCAATTTATTATAAGGAATGAAGATATTACAAATACATTATTTTGAAAAGGTTATAGACACAACAAGTTATATGTAATTCCATTTGGGCTAACTAATGAACCCTCTATTTTGAGGGATCTAATGAATTGGTTATTAAAATTATATCTTGATGGTTTGTTTGTTGTATTTAATAACAAAATCATAGTATAAAATAAGAGATATTAACACTAGGAGAATCACCTAAAGATCATTCTTGAGTATCTAAGAAGTAAGTATATTTATAGTAAATATACAAAATTAGAAATCTGTATTCTGATTGTTTATTTTACCAGCCTCAATTTCTCTATGGATGTAATATTTTTTGACCATGTGAAGATTTGATCATTTCAGTAATGTCCTACACAAACAAACATATCTAAGCTACATAGTTTCATTTGTATGTCATATTATTAGTAGATATTTTTTTTATATTTTTCCCAATTGGCTAACTCATTAACCAATAATTCTCGTAAAGGGGTTGATTTTATATGGATAATGGAATAAGAAAAATGGTTTGAATAATGGAAGATGATATTAGTGAATTATATTATTTTTAATATTCCACTATGAAATGATGAATTTTTTATATGTAGTGTTGCATCAGTTAATGTAATTGGATGTGTCATTGTATAAAATAAAAAATTTATTACCAATGAATTTAAGATAATTATAGAAATATGATCATAACTATCCCAATCATGATCTTGAGTGAGAATTCATAACATTATTTGATGTTATGGATTCATTATCCAAAAAGATTTTTGTGGTATTTCAAAATTAAACCTCCTTTTAAAGTATAATTGGGAACCTACACACACAAATAACTAGTAAAAAAATGAATATATGAGCCTATAACAATTCTATTAAAATAATTATATCATCAAGAGGAAATAATGATGGCTCATTTTAAAGAAGAATTGTGATTTATCAATAAACATCCATTGAGTGATGGAAAATAAGGTAGATGAAACATTGAGTATAAAAGTTCATGGAATTCATACAAAAAATATGACCGATAGGGATCTTATTCTAATTAATTAGGTTAAGATGGTCCAAAAAATTATAAAGGTAATGGAAATATAAATGATTTTTCAAATTATTTACAAAAAAACTTTATTATAAAAGATATAATGTTCTCACCTAGATGCTGAGAATTTTTAAAATAATATTTAAGTGATGAATGGTTGGAAATTTTAAGTCTTCATATATAATGAAAAACTTATAAAACATAGAAGGAGACTATATTTTTTATCTATAAATGTGATGATAAGTGAATTAGTGGCTGATTCTCATAGCTATAATTTCTCTATAAACCATAGTAGAGAAAATATAAAAATAGTGATTTGAAGGACCATTTTTGTGTGATAATATGAAGAGGGATCTTCATAATTATGTGTCAAAATGTTTGTTAAGACTATAAGTGAAGGATGAGTGACAATATCTTAGAGGATACATGTATCCTTTACCCATTACAGTGTTGCATGGTGGAAAAATTACAATGGACTTTGTTATAGGATTGCCACAGACTCCTATAATAAATGACCCCCTAAGGGTTATTATTGGTTATCATACAAAATCAAAACATTCTCACATTGTAAAAAATATTTTCCTCCATGGTTCGTTGCATGAATCTATATAAAAAAAATATGAAATCATGGAACAACACTTTTAATGGGGTCTCGTCATAATCAATTATTTATATCAAAATTATATAAATGGTTTTAGAACTATTTTTATAGTGATTTTCATTTGAGCCCCATGTTTCATTTACAATATAAAATATAAGTTATAATGGACTGCCAAAACATTATAATATATGTTGAGGATGTTTTCACATGACATTCAATGTAATAAAAATCATTATTTACTTTTGGTATATTTTTTCTATAACAATATCTTACATTCATGTATTCGAATGGATATGTATTAATAATTATATGTTAATAGATTTCATTCTACAAAATTTATGGGTGATGTGGGTGAAAGAGAAAATATATTCCCAAAACATTTATAGGAGACAATGAAAAAGTTGAAGGCTATTTAAACCCATATAAAAGTAACTAAATGAAGGTGACATATCCTTACTCGTAACCAAAGATGTTTTTTAAAATTTCATTTGGAAATCACATTTAAAAAAAATATCTCTACGATAGGGGTTATGGGTTTGGTAATTAAGGGATATTGAGACCAGGGTATATAGACCATTTGAAATATCATATGAATTGGGTTTGTTACATACCATTTTAAAATAAAAATAAGTCTCTCTAATGTACATGTTGTGCTCCAAGAATCATTGTTACGTAATTACATGGCTAAACCAATGCATGTGCGATTCTCTAAAGTAATATAATTGGAACATTATATATCTTACTATGATTATAAAATCTAGATTTTGGATAATATGTTACCAGTTATGAAAAATTTGATGACTCATATGGTAAAGGTATATTAGTTAAATAATAATATAGAAGAGATAATTTGGGAATATGAAGAAATTATGTTAAAGAACTAAAAATTTATTTTAAAAAAGTAATATTATAGAATTTTAAAGGATCAATGTATTTGATGGAGGGATGCATTTAATACCATGAGACATTACAATACATTTATTTTAAAAATTAAATCTCCTTAATGGATTACGGCGCACACAACAATGAGTCTAATTAAAACATAACATATATTACCATTATAGGATAGATTTAAAATTTTGGGGTTCAAATAGGATTTACTAAATTTTTAATAAAATATATAAAAATTATTTGGTTATGAGTTGTTTTTAAATATAAATAAAAATGACATGAAAATGAAACAAGTGTTTTACTGACAAACTGTTTTTTGGTGTTTAATGTTATTTTATTTAAATATATTAAATTATTCACTTTTGTTTAATGATTTTACTGAAATATATCTAATATATATTTAATTATAGGTTTTGAAATTCATAAAACATTTTCTAGTAATGTGATAATAATATAATCACATGTTATACTTAAAACCCATATTTTTATAAAAATGGTTTTTATCATGTTTTGTGAAATTATTATAAAAAAAATTTCTATCTATTATAGAAAATGTATTTAATAGAATGGATTCTATATATTATATCATAACGATAAAATTTTGTAAAAATTACCCTTTTAGTTTTGGAAATTATAAAGAATAACCATTGTAAAGTTTTTCACCTTGATAAATAGTAAATCATATTAATCCTGGATAATACTCAGTTATAAGACCATAATTTTTCACCACAAATCTTATTTATTGAATAAATATTAGAGTATTATCTTCATATAATTGAAATTGACATTTTTAATAGACAATATTCCATGAAAATTACCATTATAATATTTAAAACAATAGAAGTTACTAAATGTCACACTTTTTGTTTTAAATATCTATTATGTTCCCACATAGGAAACAAGGAAACATATCAACCAACCGAAATGTCTTTTTTTAGATTAATGAAATAAAATTTCATTATAATTTTTATAAATTTTAATGTTTGCATATATTCTTGCGATATAAGAATACAATATTTATGTAATTGATAGAAAACTATAATAAATGACTTTTAATATATTAAGTGTCATATTAATTTAATGGTTTATTGAATCCCATGAATCTTTTATATATATGAAACATATTTTGGAAGATATAAATCATTATATACTAATTCCAAATTTGTCTGGATTTATTTTGTGTGAGATATAATAAATAGTGTCAAAATGGATAATGATTATAATTTATCAAAATAATATTTATTAAATTATTTAAAACTAATTATTATAATGAAATATGGAAATTTAGTTTTGATATGATCTTTAATTTTATCCATATTCCATTTATTATTCAATAATTACAATATATTTTAAATTATATCTCTTTATGAATAAAAAATATGTTACTTTGGTTAATGATTAAATAGGTTAACCAAGTGGTTCAACCAAATTACAACATTTCAAAAACCACATAAACCAATCCAAATTTTATTTGATTATGGGATCTCTACTGCTTCTTATATTAATAATAAATCATAGGATATTTTGTGGAATTTGGTCTAGATAGTGATTTTATTATAATTTAATCTTGTATGAAATTCCAAAATATCGAATCAACTAGATTATAATAATAATCCCAATACATATCTTTTTTACACCACATTTGGAATAATTTCTTGAACAAACTCTAAAAATTACTATTTTAATCATTTTTATACATATTTTGGATAGTATGGTCTTCTATGTGACAAAACAAAATTTCCTTATGCATAGACTTAAAGATGGTCTCCTGAGGAATTGGTAATTGTCTTACCCTACCTCTTTCATTTAATATCATCTTATACCACTTAAAAATAGCTTTAACATATCATAATATATTCAATTTTATTTTCCAAATATAAATAATGTTTTTTGTTATCATTTAACATGAATTTCCCACTATCCTTCCTATCAAGATGTGAATGTGTCCATCATATATACATATGTCTTACTGCCCACAAATAGTGATACAATTAATTTTTCATTAAAAAATTTTATATATGATAGTAATTGTGTATTAATGTTATATGTAGGTTATTTAGAATATAAATAAATTTATGAAGTGATAATATTAAATCCACCTTCTTTCTATCGAATCCATCGGGAAATGACAATGTCGCCCGTGTATATGTGTGAACAACCACGTCTATGAAGTGATGTGAATATTTTTTTCATTTTTTATTTGGATTTTAATAATTATTTATTTAATATATATATATTATTTTTAAGATATAAAATTTTTTATTGATGAGGCATTATAATTTTCCATTATTTTTTTTCATCCATCGAAAAGATAAATTACTGTAAATGTGTACATATAACATACAATCTCTATGAATGGCGAAATTATGTTTCTATATATAAATTTTTATAAATTAAACTAATAACATATAAAATTAATATATATGATTATTATATCATTATTACCATTCTAAAGATTATATTACCATAGTAAATTTATAAGGTCCTAAATTATGAAATAAAAACATAATGAAAAATGAAGCAATTATAACTCAGTATAGTGAATTTCACAATGTTGTTTATTGTTATGTAATAAAATATTATATATAGTTTGATGCATTTTAGTATGGATCTATAAGGAATTTTTTGAGAAATCTAAAATTATTGAACAGTTGTTTCGAAGGGATTCGAAGGATGTTAAACCTGAGGTAAGGTTATGTTTAACAGTCTCATCATTATTCAAGATTGTTTATTTTTTATGTCTTAACTGATGATTATTTCACTACAACATTAATTATTTCTAAAAAATCAATTCAAATTGATTTTCACTATTCCCTATAAATATTTTAAATCCATTTTTACCCAAATGTAAATATTTAGAAGTGGTTTAAGAAAGAATCCTCATATAATTTCGAGAATGAGAATCATCATGGATTTTCTTACCAAAATTTAAAATGATTTTTTAAACTTATAAGACAAGAAATTATTTTCCATACATTGTAGATAATATTTTATTTCAATATTAATTTACAATTTCATAAGTTTATTTTTATTTTAAATTGTTTATTTATTATTTGATATGTTTATATATTAGAAATGATTTTCAAAGTGAAATTTTATTCCCTCAATAATGTTTTAATGACATATTTATTGTATTTATATTCATAAATAAAAAAACTATAATTTATTATTTACCTATAAATAATATATTATAATGATACCATCCTTATTATTTCACATGATTATTTTTGAATAGTTTTACATGGGACTTACTATTATGATACAATTCACCATATTACTCTAGAATGAATCATATTATTATTATTATTTATTAGTGAAATTAATTAAATTTCATACGATTATACCAATATTAATGTTAATGTTCAGTCTGTTTCACCGATTTAATATGATTAATTCAAAGTATTTAATATGTGACTTGCATTGAAAGTTAAATACACTAATTGTATTGGTAGATCTCATGAGAAAACCATGATGGGGTATTTGTTTAAGGCTTAACCCATTTATGTAATATGTCATGGAATAGGGTTTGGGTTGGATACAATTGATATACAACATTACACATTCTATAATATAGAAATTATTTATTGATAACCATGTGATTATTCGATTAGTTAGAATATACTTGGATGCGATTTATGGTCATGTGATTATTTATATGTCATTCTATGGTTGTCAATTTTTCCATCCATATTATTATTCATGTTCATGTTATTTTTTTTATAAAAGGTTTTTTTAGATATTTAACTTTCCAAATTTACTATACCTTATTTTTTGATGGATTATATTGTACACAAACCCTAAAATGAAAAAACCTTATTTCAAATGTTTATTTCTCCAAAGGATGTTAATATTATCATTATTATTGATATAAAGGGATAAGGTAAAGGGTATAATGGTGTAACACAGGAAAATAATATTTTGTGTTATTTATGAAAATGTAATGAAATATTGAACTATGTATCTAATTTTTAAAATACTAATAGTGTATTTGGTCCATTGGGATGAGAATTTATATATCATGTTCCAATAAAGTAATGGAACCACTCACTCTGGGATACTATGGTCGAGTACATTTCAAAAATATAAACAGATAATATATAAATTTTGAATTGTGCATAATTTATAACATTAAATTGTTCTAGATAAAATGGGGTCTTATTTGGATATTACTGAAGCTGCATAAAAACAAATTTGATGATTTATATGATCATGGTTTAAGAACTGATTATGTATATTATATTTAATTTATGAAAAATGTATATAAAATATAAAGTGGACTATATGAAATTTAAAATTATTATTATATATATATAATTTAAATTCCTTTAAAATAAAAATATGTAAGATTTCTTAATAGAATTAACATTACTTTTTTATTAAAATAATGAAAAATCAATAATGATAGATATAAAGTTATAAATGTGTTACATATAGATTTTATTTATGAAAATTTTATAATTGGATATCTCATGTTTAAAAATTTGAATACTTATCTAATTTAAAAATTTGATTCCCTAAAATATTCATGTTAATAAAACAATTCTGAAATTAAAATATTATGAGTTCTTAATTTTATTTTTTCAACTACATCCAGATAGAGACATGAATTATGTGTAAGGAAATCCTCTATAATGAATATATTTTTTCAACTCTCTTGTCACCGGTTTGTAACAAACGTTCTGAACATGAATTTTTTATGGTTATTATATTTTGTCTGTATTAGGATTTATAGTTATTATGAAATTTTTTCTCTCTTGAGTAATGTATCCCTAATTATAAGGACATGGGATAAGTTTACCTACCTACTAGGATGGGTATTCCTTATCTTGGATAGAGAATTGGGTTCCATATCTGTCTTTCTAAGATTACTCATAAGAAGATTATCCATATAATATAACTATATTACTTTACATAAATGGTTATTGTACCTTATGCATTTCATGAATTTGGTTAAGTATGAATATATTATCATTTTTTGGGTATGTAACACAAACATGTGGTTTGGGTAAATAGTTCATCATCATTGTTGTTTAAATGAACCAATTATGTTGAATGAATAACATTCCAAACTAAAATAAAATAATAATGCATACATGAATGGGAATAACATGAGATTTGATTATGGGAATAAAACCCCCTTAATGTAATAATTTTGTGTTTCATTCCATGATGATACATTCTATGTTCTTGATAATCGAAATGGGTGGTTTTGTGTGAAATTCGAGTTCTCCTGTATTTTCTTATATAAGAAAAGAATGTATTATATGATTCAGGTTTGTCTTACTTGGTAATTCCATTCCATCGATGAGTTCCCTAGAAATTTTCATGGTTTTTTATAATCTTTTTATTTGGGTAAACATTAACTAGAAATCCATAATAGTTATGATACTAGAAAAATATAGTTGAGTGTATCGGTATGATTTATTTCACAAAGGTTCATCCACTCAAATACCCAAAAACCCTATATATTTTGAATAGGATTGTTCAAAATGTAAATTATTAACTATTATGATTAACACTAAATTTTTTCTAATTTATTTGTAAAAAGATGTTAATTTTCAACTGATTCTTTTGATGTATTTTCAAAAAGGGATCATTATTTAGCGGATAAATTGTTTATAAAATTACTTGTAAAATAGTAAACAATTCATGATACACATAATTTTTCAGATTGAATTTTTGATAGATATCATAATCATCATAAAACCTTAATTTTTAATTATTCCTTGTAAGGATAAGATTAATACATGATACTCATAGGAATGGTAACTAAATTAATGTTCTTATGATAGACTAGTAACTTAAGAAATTTTCTTAAGGATATTTGTAGATGTTAAAATAGTTCAATCATCAAAATGAATGAGATTAAGTAGTTCAAAATATTAATTTATATTCTTATGGAACAATATATTGATTTATATGTTATTTCAAATAAATTGGATGCAATATGACTAAATAAATATTATTTCCCACTCATCTACTCTATATGATTCATTATGTTAATGATTTAAGGAATTTTATTAATATATTTTCAATATGATTGGGTAAGTCAATGTTATTAAATATTTTTGAATATGTTGTTATAATATTGAAACTAAATGGTTCCTAAATATTTAGCTATTACCAAAATTAATTATATTGTTATAATATATATATGGTGTCAATAATTTGATTTTCAAAAGTGTTGTAAATATAAAAGGGGTCTTATGTTAAGAAATAATTGGTTCTGGGAGGTTTATTTCATGTAATTGAGCAAAGGGATTTCATCATTGATAACATAGATGATCCAAGTACAGATAAAAATTTTATATGTTTTATTATTTTATGTCATTTAAATCTTGAAAACATGTTATTTTTTCAAATGAAATTAGTTGATTTTTTTTAATAATCATGGGTTATAATTTGATTAATTCAATAAAATTATTTTATAGGAGAGTAAAATGGTTTTCTTTTATTGGGGACGTTTTTCTACTGTCATATTTGAAAATATTTAGACATTATTATTGAATTAAAAGAATTTGTACAAAATATTCTCAATGTATTGGGAATATATATAAACTAAGACCTTAATGATTAGGTTTAATGTTTTTTATAGACACTATATGTTCATAAAATTTAAAACCTGTAGAATAAATATTGATTTAAATATTCTAAAATGATTCTATAAGAAGATAAATGAGGTCATTGAGCCATATAATATTCAAAATGTATTGGAAAATTATCAATATGAGTTTATTATCCATGAAATAAACCTGATGGAGTCTGTGATAATCCATAGAATATCTATGTCACCTATGGATTTTATATAAATTATTTATTCAGTTTCAAAAGTTAGGTTATACCATATTTATATATTATAATGTTTTTAAAATATATAGTAATTTTAAATCCATGTAATATATGATTGACAATGTATTCTAATTTCCGGAGAAGATGTAAATTGTTTATGCATAACGAATTTGAATATAAAAGATTTTATCAAGATCAAACAAATTGATGTAAAATATTTTTATCTTCAGGTCATTTTAAATTTGTTTTTGGAGAGATTTTTATTATAATGTTTTACTATGAACATATATGAAATAATTATAATTATACACATGGCTTTTGATTCATTAATTTTTTTAAAAAATCATGAGAATGTGTTATAGATAAATTTATTTTGTCAAGCACAAAATGATTATTCAAGTGTTTATTAAAATATTTGTGGATGTGTTCTAACCACACATCCATGAAATATTTTAATAAAATAATATTTTTAATAGGGTTTCAACCAAATATAACACACTAAATGATATAGTCTAATTTTTAATGTTCCTACTAAATGTTAAAACAAATATTTCATAAAAATAGTAATTTATATTTTCAAGATATTTTTATGACTGTACAATATCTCATTATCTAGTGGGAGTCTACTGGGGAATAAAAAATTTCAATGTTAATAAATAAATAATTTCATCAAGGTATTTTTAATGTGTATTTTACTTAATATCATAAAATTATTATGATTTATTTGTAAACAATAATTTATTTAGTAACATTATTTCAAAGAACTGTTTTGACAGAAAGTGGTTCCTAGAATGATGATGATGAACTTTGAAATAGTTTTAACTAGGTAAAAGAAGTTGAATTGTAACATTTGATATTGTGTTTTCAATATGTTTGAATATGTTCGACAAGTTTAATAGTTTGGAATATGATTCCTAAATATCACATTAATTAAAACTAGGCTTATTCATAGATGTTTCTTAAAAAAATATTTGTGTGGGAGGGTTTTATCATTTATTCACATTATTATGTGTAAGGACTTGAATATGAGGTAAAAAGGGTAACTAAACAAAAAATATATTGCAATCATAAGGCAGATATTTAATTTTATTATTTATGATAAGATATACTAGTGCTAATATTAAGATTTTTTTGAAATATTATTAATTATAGAAAGAGTATTGAAATTTATCATTTTTAAGGAAACCATTATTTTAAAATTTCTTAATATGGTATCCATAGATGTATTTAAAAATATGAATATTTTGAGGAGTACTAATAATTTTCCTCTCAATGGGTAAATCTAAGTTTATTCCTAACTAATGTTATTCAAGGAGTATTATTGGTTATGACAAAATGTTATAGTTAGTGTGAATATGATTATTTTATATTGATACCTAATGTTCCCATGAAGCACATGAATGGAATATAATTCAATTAGGGCATGGAATTTCCTAATAATTGTACCGAATAGAGTGTCATATAGATTTATTTAATATACTAGGAGAGATTATATCATATTTGAGACCTCCCAACTTGATGTTTGTTAGATACATAGAATAAGAGACATTATAAATTGATACCATATATATATAAGACATCATATATACTAATATAATATGGTGGTGGGTGGGTGGGTTAATAATCATGATGTAAGTTGGAGAATAAAAAATATCGAAATTATAATCTCGTGTGATTAGTATTGGAATTGGGACCCTGATTAAAAGATTGTGGGATTGTGAGAAAACAAGTAGATATTTAATATCTATATGGATAAGGGGCATATGATGTTACTATATTAACGGATGAATGATGTAACATATATTCAATTATCTGATCATTATATACTAAATGAATTGTGAATAGATTATTTGGCTACATGTGATTGAAATGTCCAATGTCCCACTGTCAATCGATGAATTCGAAAATTCGAGAATATTAGAATTTACATTTTCATATGATATAAAATAGTGGACACAAATATAGAGATTCACATGTCTAATGGTGACCATTCCAGATACATGTATTGGTTGAGAGAATTTTCAATTTTCCATAGGCCCCTATATTATTACCCATATATATCTGATGATTTGTACATATTTTTAATGTTATAAAGGAATGTGGGTCAATTTTTTTTGAATGTGGATTTATTTTTATATATATTACTACACTAAATGATTTTTTTGATTTAGTCCAATGTTATTACAAATGATGTGATACAAGGTGATGTTATTGATACCATTCCAAAAAAATTTAGCAATGATATCTAAATAGACTTTCAGAAATGTCTTCAAAAATTATTGTATAGAATATAATATAAGGTAAACTATAAAAAATCCATATTTTCTATAAGTGTGAGTTTAATGGGAATGTTACTAAATACATATATGTATATATAATAAATATATATATATATATATATATATTATCAAATTAAAATGAAATTATTATTAGAATTCCCAAATAATTTTAAATTATGGATAAATGATAAACATTCAATTATTTATTCTCTAAGAAATGTTGAATCTTCTCAAAGAATCTACCGTACACCAGTGGCCCATTCTGATTCACTACATGACATCAAAAATACATCCTTATACGCCATAGGCTAACAACTATAATTGAGGTTCTAATATCGATCATGGGTAGATTATACCCTCTTCATTAGATTAATTATGCATAGTAAATAAATACACAATAACCATGTGAAATATCCATAACTTGAATATTTCAATATCACCAGAGGATGAAAGCTTAAAATACAATTCAAAAAACTAATATTAGATATGCCAAGTTAAATTTCAAGGGAAATTTCAATATGGAAAACCGTAAATGAATGAAGGAACTGGAAGCTTCAAAAAAGATCCCAAACCATGCCAGGTTCCCTTATCCATGATCCATCCCGATTCAGCCTTCTAACATAGGTCCCTTTCCCTAAAACTATCATGAAACCATTAATTATTTTCAGGTATCAGTCATGAAGCATATTTAGGTTATGGGTTCAACACATTAGTCCACCACCAAAGGATTCAAAGAAAATATATATTCAAATATTGTATAATGATGTAAAAATAATAATACTACACACAATTAAGAGGTCACCATATTTATTATTCATTAAATTAAAAACATAATCCCATGGGTTCTGGAGGACAATCGAACCACAATACCTTCTTCATCCCGTATAGGGGTCTGAACCATTTAACATATTAAATTTAAAATTCATTATAACATATGGTATTTAACAATACATTTCCTTCAAAAACATTGTGATGGATAATTTGAACCATAGTCTAATTTGAATCTCATTGGAGTATAACACCATGTTTAGCACCACATGGGCATTTGAAGCACCAATCCCAATCCCACAACCCATGGGTATTTGGAGCATCATTTCATGTTTTAATAAGTAATATTTTAATCTAATCCTTTAGTCCTTGAACATTATGTCTTGAAAACGAAGGGTACTTGGAGATTTTTTCCGTGTTCCACACCCCATTTCTCCATCAAACTCATATGTAACAATATAACATGTGTCACAATTTCCCACATATCACATCAATCAAGGTTAATCAACAATAAACCTCTCATCATTATTCACCAACCCAATTATCCATTAATTTATTCATAAAATAATTAATCTATCTCTTTCATTTCTATAATCATAACCATTGACCAATTAATTAAATAAAAAGATAATTAACTGAATTCAATAAATTCCAATATTCCATTAATCAACCTAACAATTAATTAATCCAATTTTACTATCATAAAAATCCATTAATTAATTCAAAAAATAATTTATTTAATTTTACATTGCCAACAATAAATTAATTAATTGAAAAATTAATTAATAATATTCCACCAATAGTACAAGAACCCCTTCTTAAACTAACTGAACAATTAATTATTCACATCAATTCCATTAGTTAATAAAACAAATAATTTATCACATCAACAATTGAATAATAAAAAATTCACCAATAATTAATTCAAAAATTAAATAACACAATTTTATAATCCCATTATCACTATATTTAATTCAGTAATTAATTCTTCCAATTTAATCAATTCAATATCACCAATTTAACTATCCCTTAATTAATTAATTTAAAAAATTAAATTAATCCACCTGAGAATTAAATTTGTAATCATATAATAGAAATTCCACAATTAAATACACTTAATTGATATCAAGACTTGGGAATTTGAATAATAAGCCACCTATATAAAATTTTTGACCTTCCCTTTACTTTAAAAACCTCAATAAAAGAAGAATTATTAAGAACATAATGATTAATGGGATCATGATTTGAAACCTAGATCCAAAATCAACTGAATCAGGGTCCTAAATCCAATATTTAAATAAGAATCCTAGATATGGATGCTAAAAACTAGATATATTTCCCAGAAAATACAGAAGAACGTCCCTTTAAAATATTATGGAGTGAAAAGAGAAAAGAATACAACCAAATAGTATATGATTCACTTAACCAGAGGGGTAAAAATAATTAATATGGTCTTTCAATCATGAATAATGAAGGTGATAGCCAAATTAATTTATCTAGAAGCCTAGAAAACATGTTATTCTGACTAGCGATGATTTGGGGTTGATTAGGACTTAATACGTGGGTATGGGTAATTATACAACCATTTCTTGGATTTATTAGAAACTCATTCACGGTTTTCGATCTAGGGGAACACAGTTTCCCAAAACACATGCCTAAACCATAATCCTCTTCTAGGGGGGGGGGTGCATGGTTTCTCCTACGATGGAACATAGTTTGAAAAAATGTGTTCATGCCATGAAATCTCTCTCAATGAGGGGTTTCATGGTTTTATGGGAAAGGTCACATATTTTTGGGAAATCATGAACCAACAGTGAAGTAATCTAAATCCTTCCAATTTTTTAATATTTCTTCCAAACAATTTATAAGGTAACACCCAAAAAACGTTCACAAAATAAAGAAAAAATGTACCAATAGAACTGCATTATATATCTCCCAAAAATATCGGGTTCTTACAAAATCCACACCATATAACAACTTATCCTATTTCTATACATAGGAAGCATCACTATGATTCAGAGTCAGAAATATTAGGCCATTGACCCGACATATCAACTTCTCCCTAGTACTTTTCCTCCACCACATGCCAATGTTTCAATAAAATAGCAACTATCTGCATGGTCATTACCCACCACAGATTATCACTGTGATCCAACACACCTATCAGATGCTCCTCAAATAAAACATTTATCTCAAGAAAAACATAATATATATAGATCATATGATAAGGGTTGAGGTGATTCTGTCAAAGTCATGACACAAGAAAAACATCCTTAATAACATAGTATCCTTATTGATGATTTAATTGGTATTCCATGATAATGACACTCTCCACTCCCTCAAATGGTCCAAAAACCCTTGTATCCAACTTTACATGTCTCTATATCATGTTTTGAGCCAACCTAAGAGACACCTAAAAGAATACAATCTCCCCATCAATAAGCTCTAGGGTTTATTGATGTATATCTTCAAATTAATTATTTCTACTCTGATTTGTAGCCATATGCTTCAGAATTATCCGAACCTACTTCGAATTCTCCTCCATTATAGTTGCTCCCAAATACTCTAAATCACTATCCTCCATCCATCATAGATGTTATATTCATGGACTACAATAAAGAGACACTTATAGTTTCATCTAAAGCATTTTTTGATAACTATTGATATGAGAAAACATTACAAGTTCTATGTGTCTCTCCCAAGACCCATTTAAATCTATAACACATCACCACAACATATCCTCAAGCACCTATATAGTGTGCATTGACTTCTCAACTATCTATGAGTGGAAATGCATTGTCAAAACAACATATGTACAAAGAGCATTCTATAGGACCTAAAAAAGGAAAAGCATGAGTCATCATACAAAACAATACTCCATGATACACTCTTAAGACATAATATATCCTGAATAGAAAATTCACCTAGTTGATCAACTAATAAGGTCTCTCATATCCTTAATAAATGTACTACATTCTTCGGTTAGTCTACAATCACCCAAATTGGGTTTTTCATATAAATATTACTTGGGAGACAAACTATAAAGTCCATTGAAATAATATCAAAATTACATTCCAAAATGAAAAAAAAGTAATAAAACATCAAGTTGAATATGCTTAGCCTTGACCTATTGAAAGGTGAAACCTCATGTTACAAACACTAAAATCACCTTTTTATACTTGGAAACCAAAACTATCTCTGTTGGGCATGGTTCATTTTCATCACAGTTGGATGAACCACCCACATTGAGGCATGAAACACACTCATAAAATAATCCTTTATGATAAAAGGAGAAACAACCCACCTCTTTAAATAGATGGTCTCATCTATATCTATAGTCTAATATAAAGTTGAATCCCAAAATTGAATGATTTCCTTCATGGTCAATCATTTGTATCCTCATACTACCTATCTGAGAATTGTTTCAATTGTGTAGACTCTACTGAAACTAATACAATATTCATATTCTCCTAGAACTCCAAATCCACAAAATGAATATTATATAGTAAATTTATCATCTTTCACCTAGTACAAGACTCCTGAGAACCCCTGGATTGAGTTTTCTAGCTTTAATAATTAGATACAGTATTTCCTTTTTTTGGAATATATTCTAGCTCAAAATCAATGAATTGCATGTAAATAGACCATATCCGCTACTAGAGATTCTAAAATCATTGGAAGAAGTTATATTTTAATATATTTTGATTATTATTGTTTGTAAAATTTTCCCCATATAGATAATGTCAACTGCACATTAAATCATAAACCACTATTAAAAGCACGAGGTCGTGCAAAGGGTAGTTTAGTTCTCTTGTCCTCAACTAGTGAGACTTATACACCACAACTCGATCTATCTACATCAACACTGTTATAATTAAGATTCAAGAACCATTATTGAAAATTGTATAATCCTCACATATCATAGGTAGGACCAATATTTTTTCTATAGAAAACCCCTAAATTATATCCTAGAGAGAGTTATTACATGCTCTAAACCATTCAATCTTAACTCCCTTTTTGGTCAGGCTTAAAAGAGTTTATTACAAATGGGAATGATCCAAAATGTACCATTGTTAGAATACTATAAGCCCTTAGAAGATATGAATATCAAAATTATGTATGTTCTACCCACAAAAAACAACTTCCTAAACATTCTATGGGTCCACATACCCCCTTCATATGAGATGATGTGACTGAAGAAGTTTACCTAGTCAATCCAAAACCGACACTTAGATATCATGGCATATAGCCAATCATCTATCAGTGTACTAAGGATGATTTCAAGGTGTTAGACATGATCATAATTATTATTGAATTACACTATGTTATCATACACAGACACTACCAAAACCCAATCGAGGTATTGATGGATTATTTGGTTAATTGAGGCCCTAAATACATCCAATGTGTTCATCAGCCCAACTTTCACAACAATGTACACATATTGGCTATAAATTCTTCTAAAAGTAGTATGAGGAATATCAGAAGGACGTACACTCAACTGAATATACCCCCATCTCAAGTTATTCTTGAAAAATAAAATAACCCCTCTCAACTAGTCAAATAGTTTGTTGATACATTGATGTGGATATCGATTATTTACTATCAACTGGTTATATTTGTAGAAATCAACACATAAATTCATAGTCCCATTAACCTTCATAGAAAATAACACTTTAGAACACAAATTTTATGTACTCGAAGGAATAAAACCATTATCCATCAACCCTTCTATATGATTATTGATCTCTTGAAGCAATTTTGATGACATTCAATATGGTGTAAAATAATCCATATCATCTCTAGAAATGAGTTCAATAGTAAATGCCACATCTCACTTAGGAAGAATCCATGATAAGTCTTTATGAAATACAATTTAAATTTATTCTACAACTGGAGGAGAGACATCCCATTGTTTCCCTCCATTATCCATTATCAAACGAGCTTTCTGGATGCTGATCTCCCATATTTTCTGTAGAGACCTGAAGCCTAACGTACATGGACATTACATTACTTTTGCGGAATTCTTAGTACATAACAAAAACACACACACAAGGACCGTAATAGTTTAGTGTCTTTGGAAACTCGGAAAATAATCTTCTAATCGTGGTGAAAGATCGTCAACATCTCCCATAAAGATCTTCTTTTCTTTTACCTAAATCCTTTCTTTATATCCTGGGGAAAAGAAAACATAAAATGGTGAGCTCAAATGCTCAGTAAGGGTAAACAAAAGAAATATCAATCACATCATATTCATAAGAACATAACATTTTGGAAATCTTAACCTGCAAAAGAGATCATAATATCATAACATGGGATAAATCATATTAGTGAAATTTAATCCCAATAATCATAACATAAAACATGAAACTTTGTGGAATACACACATAATCATAGAGAATCATTTCTTATTAGTCAAGGCTCATTTCCAAGACTATATTAGTGGACAACATCTATTTCTGAACAGAGTTCACTCCTCGTTTCAGTCCTATTTCACTGAACCAGTATAACCTACCGTTCCAGCCATGTCTATCTCATGAGATATAAAATATTTACCCAATGCATTAGAGGGATATATAGGTTCCACCCATCTCATAATGGAACCATTATTATGTGTGCCACAAAAATCATAAATCATACATCATTGCATAACCCATGTAATAAAAATGGAATTCTTAAACATCGTGACATCATAAAACAATTCATATAAGATAAATGAATTCATAAAAATAATTCCATCACAACATAATCAAATCAATGTAATGATAGGGATATAATCATAACCCTATATTATCTTATATGGAAAATAATTTTGATAAAACACTTGAACTCCATTCTTGAGGAAAATATCCTTTCTACTTTAAAACCCTTTTTTCTTTTCTTAACATGTCATACAATTTTAAACTAAAAGAAGTTGATTAAAAATAAACTTGATAAATTGTAAAGGAAGCTTCTTGGAAGTGATGTTTTAAAACTCCATTCATTCCGTATAAGATAAAAAAACATTCTTCTTGTACTTTTGTCGGAAAAGTCAAAAAGTACCTCGTATGAAAATCGACAAAAGATTACTTTCATATCTTTTACTAAAAACTCACCGAAGGGTAAAATTTGATTTAAACAATTGTAGGTGTATGTAAATAATATTAAATATTGAGGAAACATGGATGTGGATGATAAAATACACCCTAGTAAATTTTATAGTATAAACAATCTCAGATAAAAATGAGATTGTGATATTTCCCTTACCTTAGGTCCAATTCGCTTCGTAAGTGTCCGAACCTCCTGTATAATGATTTAAATAATTTCATTGACTTATTCCAGAATCATACTCATTGTTATGATATCATATATGGTTCACTTATGGCTTTATATTACCCGTTCTTTTGTAAATTCCATGTTAAAGAGCGTTTTGGGTAAAATCGTTTCATTTGTCGTCTGTGTTTTGACTTTTAATTATTAATTTGATTACATAGATCATGATTACTTAATTACATAATATAAAACATGATTTATATATAATATATATTCAGAATATATATATATATATAAAATAGATCAGTAAATCGAAAGAAATACACCGTTCATGGAGACGGTAGACCGTACGTACGCATGAATGCTGTTTTCTTTTTCTTATTGAGTTGAATGGAATTAAGTAGATGACATAAATATATATACACATAAATATAGAATCATTATTATGTCATATATTTCATTATTAATTATTATATATACTTTATAATCATTCATGAATGGTTAATGTGGAGAATGAATCTCATCGCGTCGTGGAGACGGTAGTCCGTACGTACGCACGAGCGATGATATCGTTCTCATGATCGTGGAATTGTATTGGAGTGTATGTATACTATTTCAGAATCAATATCACATTAAAATAATCATATATAGTTATTATGTACACCATTATACCCATCCAAGTAAGGTGGTGGTGGAAAATAGATTACACCACGACGTGGAGACGGTATTCCGTACGTACGCACGCGCGGTGATTTCATTTTCCGTAGGATGGATAGATGGTGAAATAAGGTTGTTTCATAATTATAATAACATATCAGTATATAATTTATACTGATGTTATTACTTCATAATGAAACAACCTAAGAAGAATAAGTGGAAGAAGAAATATAGATGAAAGAATCGGTAACGGACATTATCTTTTCTTTGAAGCGCCTCTTTGAGATATTCTTTTAGGGAACTAAAATTGGTCTTTGAGGAAGACCAGAACCTATAGGATGTTTCTAGGGAAGTGGAGAAGGGAATTTGGCAGGGGTTGGCTGAGCTTGAAGGCTCAAAGTGGTGTGAGGAAGAGAGGGAGGAGGTTCCCTTTTATAAGGGAGGAGAGGGGAAGCTTTGGAATAACTAAAACTATTATTTTATTATAAGTCAAATTAGGTTTTAAATAGATCTAAATTGATTAATTTAGAAGATAAGGTAGTTATGGGTCGCAATCATCTCATAAAACAGTATTTAGACAAGTTTAGGTTCCTATTTTAACCTTATCATTTAGATTTAACATTAAGTAAAATAATTTTACTTTTACCGTGTCTTCTTGTGTTCTTATACTATAAGGTTAATAAACTTACTATATGAAGCCAAAAGAACCCCAAGTTGTTTATTATTAACATATATAACCTTATATAAGTCATTTGGCAGATCCTTAGATTTTTAGGAATAAAATTACAATTAATAATATAATATTTGTTTTAAAAACTATTTTAGGTCAATTTTGACACTATTTTGTAATTGATTTTTGTGAAAATCATAACATAATGATTAGTTAGAAAAAAGTAAATTAAATTAATAATAACATGTCATATTGACCTAGAATATTAGTTGATTTCATAAAAAGTCTTAAATTACATTTATTTGGGTATTTATAACATCAATTATGTCAATATTTCATTAATAAGATAATTACTGCATCATCTTTTTCTCATAAATAAATTAAATTATTTAATGTCTAAAAATTACAAATAAAATACCATTATGTAGGAATTATTTTTAGATTTCTAATTACTATTTATAGTCGAATTTATCTTATGTATAACCCTATATTAAAAATTATATACATATTAAACTTTGATTTTAACTATTTTAACCCTTCTTTAAATAAATTAATAATAAATGTCCTAATCTAATCCAAGTGGGACTAAATGGTCATATTTTATTCCTAAGGTTGTTTTTGGTCGAATTACACTTATCCAATAGAGTTAGGACATGTGTTAGGGTAATAATAATATCATTTGTACCCTTAATTACCCTATTTATATTTAACCGTGGTAAAAAAAGTAAAAGGTTTCTATTCACCAAAAATTATTTTCATCTCATTGAACCACATTTTACTTACTAACATCAACCGTGTCTCTCAGAGTTTTGAAATTCCCCTCACAGAAGTGGTAAAATTATGTTTTATGAAAAATTCATTTTTCTTAACTACCACTTAGTAGTTTCACTATTCATCAAAAAATGAAAGTTTCCAGAAAAATACCAAAAATTAGGCCTAAGATATATTTGATATTATGAACTCAAAAATGATGTCTATTTTACCAAATTAAAAACATATCATTTGAATTAATTAATTTAAAAATTAATTTCCGTCGTCAAAACAAATAGCGTGTTCTTAAGAGATAATAACTATCAAAAGATTGACACTTGTTTATGTATGGTTTAAATGTGAAATTACATCCAATGAAAAAAATTGAATTAAATTGTAAAAATATATTCTAAATATACTTTAAAACCACTCAAATTAATAATTTATCACTATTAATTATTTCGATAAAAAATTTGTTTTTAATTAAAATTTAGTAATTTTCACTATTCATCAGAAAATGAAAGTTATTCGAAAAGTACCAAAATTTCACCCTAAGATAATTTCAATATTATGAATCCAAAAATGAATTCCATTTTGAAAAATAAAATTTACAAAATTTCAAAAAGTGGTTATTACTATTCATAATGGCTAGTTTTAGTAATATTTTAATAGCATATCGTTGTTTAGTAAAACTTGGTATTGCGTACGACACACACTATCGAGGAAGGTCACGATTGCGTGTAATGCAAGGAAAGTCAAGGATGCGTGTTGTGCAAGCTCCTTTAGGTGTAGCGTACAACACAAGACATTAATGAAATTAAAACGAATATTTTTCATAAAATCTCGTGGTGTTACATTCTACCCCCCTTAAAATGAATTTCGCCCTCGAAATTCGTCGGGGTTATAAATGGTTTACTATTCGAAATTTTCTTTAATAGAAACCCACATCGTAAAAAGTAATACCAAAACCAATCTTTAAAATACGAAAGTATGAAACTTAACAGATACCCAAATAAATTAATCACTGGGTTTCCACATAGGTGAATATATGGATATGGAAGAGAAATCTAACCATCATGTTCTGATGGAGAGTGGTAGAGAACATGGCTATGGAAAAGCCAACAATCACAAAGCCATAAATTTGTGAAGATCTAAGGTACCGTCTGATTCTTCAGATATAAGGGGACTAGGAAAACATTTTTTGTTTTCAAGATCATTTCCCTAAAGTTTATGAAATTGGAATTAGAAGAAATAATTTCCTGATTTTGGTATAGTCTCACCATTTGTCATTCCATGAACAATTTCCACTTTATCTCTTAAAGGAATGAAGTTGAATTTGTCATTCGTGATTTGTTAGCAGATCATGTGATAGAATGATGGGTCATTCCATCTGTCTCAAACAAAAGGTTAGAAAAGTTATCAAAAAATACATAAGTCCATATATAGTGATATTAATCATATATAGTTCCTAAAATGGACTTATACATCATATATCATACTGCTTTATATAATAATACTAGTTTCTACAAAACAGGGACGTCCTGTAGGCCAGTGGTAGGCGATAAAGGCCAGTCTCACTTCGGTTGTGGGTTTGATTCCCACAGCCTTGTCCGACGCGATGGGCTGTTGGCCGTCCTACATGTTGTCCTTTTTCTAAAGCTATATTACTATAATATCCCATAAACAATATAAAAAAAGTTTTATCCATAAACAATACTAACTTATGTCAAACATAATCCATTCCAATCTTTAGGCATATCTAAAATACTTCGTTCCAAGCTCATAGTATAAAGAAAATGATCACGTGAATGCCATCATTTATCCCCCACATATCATAAGATATATCTTGTTGGTCAAATTACAAATATGTGAATACCTTAATCATGTATTCTCTTGAAGAATGATTATCCATTGAACCTTTTTGAAAACATGAATGCAGTTAAAAGTTAACACTTTCCACATACCAAAATCCTCAAAATTCTATATCATAAAACCATGATATCACTTTGTCCTTATATGAATCATGATCTCATGAATACTATCAAACATATTAGATTCTCTTTATCCCTTCATTATGTGCATATCATCTGCTTTCCAAAAATATTTCAATCACTTTTCATGGTTACCAATGCCATAAAATTATTGAAAACCACAATAGACCAAAACATAAATATTCCAATATTCCATGATACTATATACAACATTATTCTGGAATCCCATTACATAAACACTTAATCATTCCACCACATCATTGTCATATTCAACATCTCCAATGGTGATCGCATGTGACTTCCCTTTTTTCCTTTGCCTTAAGTGGTTGCTCACGTCGATCATCACTAACCCTGGGATTAGGGAATTTATTAGCATAATGCCCCATTTCCTTGCACTTGAAGCATTGAAGTGTTGTTGGTGTGTTTTCTGCAGTATTTTCTATATTCACATCATTAGAAACCCGTTTTCCATTACTTCGACACTCAGCTGCTCGATGACCTTCTTTTCCACACATAAAACATTTTCTTGTCCCTTTAAGATAATCTCCACCTTTCTTCTTTCCACACTTTGAGCATAAGAAAAAATGCATATTCTTTTCAACATTATTCTGAGATTTCTCCTTGAACTCCATCTTTCGTTTCTTGTCAAAACTATGAGATGGATAAGTAACACCAACTTCCATTTCTACCATGATAGCACAACGCACAATTTCTTCATAGCTACTGATGTCTGTTATAGCTAATGCCCTTCGATGATTTGGTTTTAAGCCAATGAAGAATCGATCGACTTTACTTTCAGGTTGGATGATAAATCCAGATGCATACCTTGCAAGCCTTGTAAAATTCGCTTCATATATACCAACAGATTCATCATCCTTTTGCTTTAGTTCAAGAAACTCTTTCTCCATCTTTGTTCGAAGAATACTAGGGAAGTAATTATTGAAAAATAAGTTCTTGAACTCGTCCGATTCCATGGACTCAATTTCATCTCTTTGCCTCGTATTCTTAATAAGATTCCACCATTGATCAGCTTCACCTTCCAAACGATATACTGCTAAGATGACTTTATCATGTTCAGAACATTGAAGAACATAAAATATATTTTCAGTAGTACTGATCTATTGTTCAGTAACAAGTGGATCAGAAGACCCACTGAAAGAAGGTGGACGTTGCCTCATGAAGGACTCAATATAATATTGTTCCTTTCTCTGCTCATTTGGAAGTCCATAAGGATTCATATCTTGTGTAAGTATAGAAATAAGATTTTTCACTCCATCTCCCATAACATTTGTTTGTTCAGGAGGACAATCATTGCATTGTCCATTGCATTGATCAACATGGTTCCTTCAGGTTCCAGCCATCGTCTAAAACCCAAAAAGAATAGTGTGAGAGGCGAAAATCATGCTAGGGAAAACAACATAATAAAGGGGGAGTATCCTCAATATATAACATCATAGGTTAAATTATATGATTATTACCGTAGTTCTAGGACTGTATCCTATACGTATACTTATCCTTATGTACATCCCAAGACATACCTTAGAAATATCTCTAGGGATCTCACTAACGTTTTCACATCCTAGTTTCTAAAGGTTGACTAAACCTTTCCTCTGATACCAACTGTAGAGACCCGAATCCTGACATACATGGACATTACATTACTTTTGCGTAATTCTTAGTACATATCAAAAACACACACACAAGGACCGTAATAGTTTAGTATCTTTGGAAACTCAGAAAATAATCTTCTAATCGTGGTAAAATATCTTCAATATCTCCCATAAAGATATTTCTTTTTTACCTAAAACCTTTCTTTATATCTTGGGGAAAAGAAAACATAAAAGGGTGATCTCAAATGCTCAGTAAGGGTAAACAAAAGAAATATCAATCACATCATATTCATAAGAACATAACATTTTGGAAATCTTAACCTGCAAAAGAGATCATAATGTCATAACATGGGATAAATCATAGTAGTGAAATGTAATCCCAATAATCATAACATAAAACATGAAACTTTGTGGAATACACACATAATCATAGAGAATCATTTCTTATTAGTCAAGGCTCATTTCCAAGACTATCTTAGTGGACAAAGTCCATTTCTGAACAGAGTACACTCCTCGTTTCAGTCCTGTTTCACTGAACCGGTATAACCTACCGTTCCAGTCATGTATATCTCTTGAGATATAAAATCTTTACCCAATTCATTGGAGGGATATATAGGTCCCACCCATCTCATAATGAATCCATTCTTATTTGTGCCACAAAAATAATAAATCATACATCATTGCATAACCCATGTAATAAAAATGGAATTCTTAAACATTGTGACATCATAAAACAATTCATATAAGATAAATGAATTCAAAAAAATAATTCCATCACAACATAATCAAATAAATGTAATGATAGGGATAGAATCATAACTCTATATTATCTTAGATGGAAAATAATTTTGATAAAACACTTGAACTCCATTCTTGAGGAAAATATCCTTTCTACTTTAAAACCCTTTTTCCCTTCTTAACATGTCTACAATTTTAAACTAAAAGAAGTTGATTAAAAATAAACATGAAAACTTGTAAAGGAAGTTTCTGGGAAATAATGTTTTAAATATCCATTCATTCCGCATAAGTTAAAAAAACATTCATCTTGTACTTTTGTCAGAAAAGTCAAAAAGTACCTCGTACGAAAAACGACAAAAGATTCCTTTCATATATTTTACTAAAAACTCACCGAAGGGTAAAATTGGATTTAAACAATTGTAGGTGGATTTAAATAATATTACATATTGAGGAAACATGGATGTGGATGATAAAATACACCCCAGTAAATTTCAAAGTATAAACAATCTCAGATAAAAATGAGATTGTGATATTTCCCTTACCTTAGGTCCGATTTGCTTCGTAAGTGTCCGAACCTCCTGTATAATGATTTAAATAATGTCATTGACTTATTCCAGAATCATACTCATTGTTATGATATCATATATGGTTCACTTATGGCTTTATATTACCCATTCTTTTGTAAATTCCATGTTAAAGAGCGTTTTGGGTAAAATCATTTCATTTGTCGTCCGTGTTTTGACTTGTAATTATTCATATGATTACTTAGATCATGATTACTTAATTACAGAATATAAACCTTGATTTATATATAATATATATTCAGAATATATATATATAATATATCATTAAATGGAAAGAAATACACCGTTCATGGAGACGGTAGACCGTACTTATGCTTGAACGCTGTTTTCTTTTCCTTATTGAGTTGAATGGAATTAAGTAGATGACATACATATATATACACATAAATCCAGAATCATTATTATGTAATATATTTCATTATTAATTATTATATATACTTTATAATCATTCATGAATGGTTAACGTGGAGAATGAATCTCATCGCGTCGTTGAGACGGTAGTCCGTACGTACGCACGAGCGATGATATCGTTATCATGATCGTGGAATTGTATTGGAGTGTATGTATACTATTTCAGAATCAATATCACTTTAAAATAATAATATATAGTTATTATATACACCATTATACCCATCCAAGTATGGTGGTGGTGGAAAATAGATTACACCACGACGTGGAGACGGTATTCCATACGTACGCACGCGTGGTGATTTCTTTTTCCATAGGATGGATAGATGGTGAAATATGGTTGTTTAATAATTATAATAATATATCATTATATAAGTGATACTGATGTTATTACTTCATAATGAAACAACCTAATAAGAAGAAGTGGAAGAAGAAATAGAGATGAAAGAATCGGTAACGGACTTTACCTCTTCTTTGAAGCGCCTCTTTGAGATCTTATTTTTAGGGCACTAAAATTGGTCTTTGAGGAAGAACATAACCTCTAAGATGTTTATAGGGAAGTGGAGAAGGTAATTTGTCAGGGGTTGGCCGATCATGAAGGCTCAAAGTGGTGTGAGGAAGAGAGGTAGGAGGTGCCCTTTTATAAGGGAGGAGAGGGGCACCTTTGGAATAACTAAAACTATTATTTTATTATAAAGTCAAATTCGGTTTTAAATAGCTCCAAATTGATTACTTTAGAAGATAAGATGGGTATGGGTCGAAATCCTCTCATCCAATAGAATTTATAGAAGTTTAGGTTCCTATTTTAACCTTATCATTTAGATTTAACATTTAGTAAAATAATTTTACTTTTACTGTGTCTTTTTGTGTTCTTATACTATAAGGTTAATCAAATTACTATAAGAATCCAAAAGAATCCCAAGTTGTTTATTATTAATATATATAACCTTATCTAAGTCATTTTTCCGAGCCTTATATTTTTAGTAATAAAATAAAAATTAATAATATAATATTTGTTTTAAAAACTATTTTATGTCAATTTTGACAATATTTTGTAATTGATTTTTTTGAAAATCATAACAGAATTATTTGATCTAAAAAAGTAACTTAAATCAATAATAACATGTCATATTAACCTATAAAATTAGTTTATTTCATAAAAAGTCTGAAATTACATTTATTTGGGTATTTATAACATCAATTAGGTCAATATTTCATTAATAAGATAATTACTGCATCATCTTTTTGTGATAAATAAATTACATTATTTAATGTATAAAAATTACAAATAAAATACCATTATGTTGGAAATCTTTTAATCTTTCTAATGACTATTTATAGTCGAATTTATCTTATGCATAACCCTATATTAAAAATTATTTACATATTAAACTTTGATTTTAACTATTTTAACCCTTCTTTAAATAAATTAATAATAAATGTCCTAATCTAATCCATGTGGGCCTAAATAGTCATATTTTATTCCTAAGGTTGTTTTTGGTCGAATTACACTTATACAATAGAATTAGGACATGTGTTAGGGTAATAATAATATCATTTTTACCCTTAATTACCCTATTTACTTTTAATCGTGGTAAAAAAAGTAAAAAGTTACTATTCACCAAAAATTACTTTCATCTCATTGAACCACATTTTACTTACTAACATCAACCATGTCTCTCGTATTTTTGAAATTCCACTCACAGAAGCAGTAAAATTAAGTTTTATGAAAAATTCGTTTTTTTTAACTACCACTTAGTGGTTTCACTATTCATCAAAAAATGAAAGTTTCTAGAAAAATACCAAAAATTAGGCCTAATATATATTTGATATTATGAACTCAAAAATGATGTCTATTTTTCCAAATTCAAAACATATCAGTTTCCTTAATTAATTTAAAAATTAATTCCCGTCGTCAAAACAAATAGCGTGTTCTTAAGAGATAATAACTATCAAAAGATTGACACTTGTTTATGTCTGGTTTAAATGTGAAATTACATCCAATGAACACCATTGTATTAAATTGTAAAAATATATTCTAAATATACTTTAAAACCTCTCAAATTAATAATTTATCACTTTTAATTATTTCGATTAAAAATGTTGTTTTTAATTAAAATTTAGTAATTTTCATTATTCATCAGAAAATGAAAGTTATCCGAAATGTACCAAAATTTCACCCTAAGATAATTTCGATATTACGAATCCAAAAATGAATTCCATTTTGAAAAATAAAATTTAAAAAATTTCAAAAATTGGTTATTACTATTCATAACGGCTAGTTTTAATAATATTTTAATAGCATATCGTTGTTTAGTGAAACTTGGTATTGCGTACTACACACGCTATCGAGGAAGGTCGCGATTGCGTGTAATGCAAGGAAAGTCAAGGATGCGTGTTGTGCAAGCTCTTTTTAGTGTAGCGTACAACACAAGACATTAATGAAATTAAAAAAATATTTTTCATAAAATCTCGGGGTGTTACATTTTCTGATTAAATTCACTTTCACGACCAGCCTTGATATCCCACTCTCCAAGGTGAAGTTATTTTTCACCTTCTAGAGAGGTAAATTATAGTATCCTAAGGTAATAATATATATTGTCTTCGTATTATACCAACTGTTCTATACCAATTATTAGTTTAAATAATTTGTTGTAAAATATATAGATATCCCAACTGAAATAATTTTCCCCACCTCAAGAGAACACCCCTTACACAAATAGATTTCTCTTGAGAGTATTTGTAAATGTGTCTCTATCATTATAAACCTACTTAGAAACTCCACCCCCATGATCAAAACATTCAAAATGTGTGTAGATAAAATATAAAAAGAGCTAAAAATATAAAATAATTCCTTAGATAAGGTTTAAGCTACATGAATAGTACTTCTCATCATTGACGATCCAACCCTGTTATCTACATGTGTAGGTTGAAAAACATGCAACTATACTTCTCCACTTACTTAAGATGTAGTATGAATCCCTTGAGATGAAATTCTATTTTGATACACTCCGTTTCTTCCAAAATCACTACATCATCTACCTCTACCTCCATAGCCATTAGAACTCCAGCTACCAAACTGATATGGTGTTCAACCCACACATTTTTTAATGACCCCAACCCAAATTTCCCATATTTAGTGCCTTACTTCATTACATTGACATATTAAACAAGGATGTGACATCTCAAAGGACAGAATAGGTTAATATTTTTTTAATAACATGTACAAAAAATAGTTTTACATTACAACTTTAAAGGAAATGAAATATATAAATTCCAAATTAAATATACATAACTCCTAGATTATTCCTTAAATTCATTCATAATATACATCTTTAAGTCATATTTAAAAAATAAAACATAATAAAGATGTGATATATGATTATAAATAAGGTTAAGTAATATTGAAAAGGATAATATAAGTAATAAGGAATTGTGAATGACTAGAAAAACACGTCATAAGAATATATATATGAAAATAATAGGGAATGAATAAAATCCTGATAAATTATGGCATTAATAAATCCCATGATAATGAAGATAATACAGTTATATTCTACTAGATAAATATTCAAAATATTACCATTTAATAATATCATAATGAGGGAATTCATAATGGTATTAATTTAAAACAAACCGTCAAGGCATTGACCATCTCATATGAAATCAAATGTTTAAGTCCACGACCAAAACAATTTCTGAAAATGGGAATGGCCTTGGTCATGTACATATCTGTTATGTCTCATGAGACCTACCATTGCATCGAGGGGCTATAGTGGGAACCAACCATCACATAATAAGTCTAATTATTTCCTCATATAAATTGGGATAATCATAAACAACATATTCATATGTAATGTAAATAAATTTCACCAATCAGTAAACATAATCACAAAACATTCTGAGAAGTATGGAGAATGGGATCAAGATAGCACATCCTTAGTCAAAGTGATAATAATCCATTTAATAAAATATGGTAGATGGTAATTATAAGATATATATCTAAATATACAATATGATTTAAAATAGTTATTGAAATAGATGAAACTACTCTAATAAAATATCGACGAATTTGTGAGAGAAATACCATTTTTTACTTTGTAAAGAAGATTTTTTTAGAAAAATCATTTGAATTTTCCATTATTGTTTATATAAAACATAAAAAGAAAAAATATAGTTTTCCAGCACAAAAGTATAAATTTTTTAAATATTATGGTTCCTTAAAAATTATTATTGATTTTATTTCAAAATGGGTATGAAATTGAGATATTCCATTTAATCGGGCTTGTCTATCAAGAAAAAATGAAAAGGGAGCCTTATAAAACATGTAATTCCCAAAAATAAAAGACTAAATTATATAGATAAATAATTATTGAATTTATTCACATAATATAAAATATGTATATAAAAACTGGGGAATTGCATTGGTTTATATAGGGAGAAATCATTACCCGGATGAAAATGGTGGTTCGGGAAGAAAACTCTTACCTTATTTCTGAATGTGTTCTGCAATTGAACTCAATGTCTTGGCAAAAACATATAATACATTAATTAATTTATGAGAATTATTTATAATTTCTTAAACTGTTTTGTTATTTTATTATGTTCATTTATGTCTTTATTGCTGAGTTATAGAGTTTAATTTCATCATTTGGGAGCATTCATTTTCTTGGTTTTCATGAACAGTTCACTTGTTTATATGTAATGATGTTAATGTATAATTGGTATAATTCAAAATAATTGGAATTATATTTTATTAATGGACATAAGTAATTTTAATTGGTTTTATACATTTTTTCCAAGATATGAGGATGAATATTTACATAACATTTTATTGTTAATTATAATGATTTATTTTGGCAGTTTTACAAAACAAGAAACTTGATGGGTCTTTTCATTTATTATTATGTCAATATGTTACATAATTAATAAAAAATAGTTTTAATATAAATTTTACTACCTTATTTAACCATTAACTTCTATAAAAATATGAAGGGAAATGAAAACATGTCATCCTTGAAGGCCGTGAAACAATACCTCACAGAATACACTTTCATTTTTAGAATAAAGGGGATAAAATAAAGGGGATAAATGATAAATTATTAAATTATATTAATAAAATTATATTATATTTAAGGTACTATATTTATCATTCTATTTGGATTAGGGTAGGTGAGGAGATAATAATAATTGAAAATAATATGAAAATAAATTAATAGAAAAAGAAATTAATTTCAGCCTCTTGATTTTTCCCCCATGAGAACCTCCTCAGGGAAAATGTTTTATTCATTTGATGAATAAAATATCATCTAGACACAGGGGAGGGGTTGGGAATAGTATTAGGTATAAATTTGATAGGGCTCAATTCATGGATGGTTTGAGGAGAAGGGGTAATGAGTGGTGTTAATTATAGTGGAGGAGATAGGTTTCTTTTGAATATTTTATCCATTGTTTTATTATTATTGACCAGAACTATGAAGGTTTTGATCATTATCAGTATATATATATTTAAATTAATATGTATAGTTCTATATTATAGGCTTACATCATCTAAAAATTACATGTGAATCAATAATTCATGTAATTAACAATTATACTAAATTATCATATTTTACTATCCCCAAAACATCATGTATTTTATAAAAATATCCAAAAAATCATTATAAACATTAATCAACACACAAAATTTAATAAATTATCTCTATCATAAAAAGAAAATATTTTGTATATATGAATTATAAATTTTAATTTAAATCATCATTTACTCAAAAAGTTATGATTTAAAAATTATAACTAAATTTAGGACACATTGAAACAGTAACTAAGGTCTCTTGAAAGTATCATAAAAACACAGTGAAAAAAATATTAATATATGGATCTATTTTATGAAAATATATTTTCGTCCATGAAATTAAATTAATTATAAAATTATAATTAAATATTTATGACATACAAAAATACAAACTCTTAATAAATTTTTTTCAACATATTTATTCACATATACTATGTTAAAATTAATGATACTTTCATTTATAAGATTTTAAAATTTTATTTATACATTCATGTGTGAGGTTACTATTCATTTGAATTATTTACTATTCATAATGTTTTAATTAATATTTCTAGGGGAAAGTTATTATTTCATCGGTATAGGTTCTTTACTTCTAGAAATATCTCGTAATTCATTCATAATTAATTTATATAGTTTGTATTGTGTTCTCTATGTGATTTTATGAGATTTAAACTATATTGAATAATCATAAGAAGGGAAATGTCATTGATATCAATCTTGTTTGTTACATTCTCCCCTCCTATAAAAATTTCTCAACAAAATTTTAATAATGTCACCTTATAAAAGGATTTGGGTAGTTCTTCATCATAAGTTCCTTAAGAACCCACTTTTCCTATCTAATTTAATGATTTTTTCCAAAGTACATTTTTTAACTGATTAATCTAATTCCTAAAAATCTATTCATTATTTTCTATATTTTATATAGTCTTTACAAAATAAGTTAAGTTATGTTTTATATATATTTATTCAAATGTTTGGACATGTGTTTTGTATTTAGTGTAATTCCATAATTAAGTGATGTGGAACACATTTTCTACTTTATAAATTCTAGGTATCATTTCCAAATGATTAGCCACTTCTTTAATTATCTATAGTATTTTAAAAGGTCCAATATACTTGGGGATCAGTTTAACTTTCTTCATAAATCTTCTAACACCCTTTAATAGAGATACTTTTGAGAAAACATGATCTCTTGCATGAAATTATAAATCCATTCATTGATTATAAACAAATATCTTTTCCCTACAATGATATTCTTTTATATGTGTTTTAATGATATTTTACTTTTCCATGGTTTCCTCCACAAACTCTTTCCCTACAACAATTATTTTAGAAGTTCATCCCAACATGTTTGTGTATTCCATCTATTTCCATACATTGTTTCCCATGGTTCTATTTGAATACTATAATGGAAAATACTATTGGAGGAAAACTATACCCTAGGTAAATAATGAACCCCCAAACCTTGAAAATCAAGTGAGCATGATCTCAACATGTCCTCTAAAGTTTGGATCATCCTTTATGACTGCCCAACTATTCGATGGTGTAAGAAATACTAAAATAAATCATAGCATCCATTTATTTCTAAAAAAATTCAATAATTTAAATTTAAATCATGGATCATGATAAGTAAAATTGAAATTGGTTCTCCGGGAAGTCTTAATATTTCATTAATATAGATTTTTTCAAGGCATTCTAGTGGAAAATCCTATATTATAGAAAGTAAATGTGTATATTTGTTTAGTAGATCAACAATTACCCATATTTCATCATTCATTCTTGGAGTTTTTAATCCAATGAAAAAATACATAGTAATTTCATCCCATTTCCATGTAGGAATAGGTAGAGGTTCTTGAATACTCTTATATGGTGTCATTATTCATTCACCAAATGATAGACTAAATATCTTAATACACAATCATCAATTTCTTGCTTCATATTATCCCACTATAAATTCTCCATGAAATCACTATACATATTAGTGGTACTAGGGTGTATAGAGAAATTCGAATAGTGGAAATAATCCAGTAACTACCTTTTTTTCATGAGTATAGAGTGAACACATATAATCATCCTAACTTTCATTATTCCATAACTAAAAATGAATTGTGGAAACATCACATCATTCATAGATTTAATTATCTTTTAAAGATTCTAAAAATAATACGAAGGTCCTCTAATCCTTTTAAATAAATGTGGTTGGGAAACAAATTGAAATAGTAATTATGTTTCAACTACCTTGATAATTCCCATATTGTTCTTATCAAGATCTATGTACACACGATCTTTATTAATAATCATTTTTTTCATAACAACATGACTCCTTCTACACAATTTATCTGATACCTTATTCACTTTTCTAGGATGGTAGTGTATTGAACAATCATAATCCTTGAGCAGCTCAATCAATGGGATTTTTCACCTATTGATTTAATTATGTTATAAGATATATTTAAAACTCCTATGATCTATATATATCAACAATATTTAACTATAGAGACCGAGTATCCATATTTTCATAGAAAATATTATAACTGCTAACTCAATATCCTGAGTTGGATATTTCTATTCTTATTATTTTAACTACCTTGATGCGTATTCAATAACTCTATCATTCTGTATTATGAAACAACCAAGTACTTTCAATGATGTATCACTATAAATCACAAATCCACCATTTCATAAAGGTAGAGTAAAGAACATATAATTAAAAAATATCCCCTTCAATTATTCAAAACTTATTGACATTCCTTCTTCCATATAAACATAACAACTTTATGAGTATTCTTGGATAACAGGTTAGCTAATCCGGAAATGTTCTTGGAGAAACACTGATAACAAACTACTAAACCAATAACACAATGTACCTCGGTTAGGTTCGTTAGTGTAGGAAATTCTTGAACCACCATTTTCTTCGTGGGATCATCTGTGATTTCATCCTTAGTGACATTATGGCCAAGAAGAAAACTATTTCAATCCATAATTCATAGTTTTTAAACTTCCCATATAACTATTACTTCTAAGAGTGTCTAAGAAAACC
Organism: Viscum album; assembly: GCA_963277665.1. NCBI lineage: Eukaryota > Viridiplantae > Streptophyta > Magnoliopsida > Santalales > Viscaceae > Viscum > Viscum album. The sequence continues at coordinate 1,772,321,134 of OY728148.1, forward strand.
CAAAAGTGGTTCTTATGGCCCTCATAACATTTGGAGTATTCCATGATGTCACCAATTAATGCCACAAAAAAAACATCAGAATATTCCTTGAACACTATATCCATTAGATCCATACGAATAGGTGCTACATTTGTTAGTGAAAATAGATTTATTGTAAACCAATAATGTTTATACCTCATTCAAAATGATGACTTTGTAATATCTTCCTTCCTCCCACACAACTGATGATATGCATATCGAAGGTCATTTTTCAAAAACCATTTAACTATAGGGTTTTTATCAAAAAACTAATCAATAAGAGGTAGGGGATACATGTTATTAATCTTAACAACATTTATTTCTCTATAATTAATGTACAACCTCATGGATCTATCTTCCTTCTAGAAAAAATGAACAGCGTCTCTCCATGGAAAGACACTAGGTATAATAAATCCTTTATCACTCAATTCATTTAGTTGTTTCTTCATTTCAACTAATTCCATGATTTCCTTTCTATAAGGAGTCTTTAATAAAGGTATTGCACCACATAAGAACCAGGATATTCATTTAAGGTATAGATCATTATTTTGGGTTGTGTTTGAAGAATATGGATGAAATGAGACAATTTCTAGGTACACGCTGTATACATTTGAATACACTATATGTTCCCAATTACTGGGTGTAGCTGTGTACTGGCTGTGTAATGGCGGAGTAAATATCCGTGTTGGTTACCTAACAGAATACCTAAAGCAAGGGACAATTGGGGCTAGTACACAACGTATAAACTAAATCAACATGCTCTGTACATTTCTTTATAATTGATTAATCAGTGCTGGGTCATTCCTCATCTCCAGAACTGTCTTATTTTTCCCATGTATCTTACAGGAGAGCAATGAGATTACCAAAAACATCGAACCCCTATCGATTCTCCATCTGATCCCCTATTGAGACACCGCTAGGTGAGTTAGATTCCCACCAGTGAGTTCTCTCATCCCCTATATCCTCTCTTCCCAATTTCTCCTCCCTCGTGAGTTATAAAATGTTGAATAATTTTAACATTATTGTAGATGTGCGTCATTCTAGGCTGAATAAAGGGACGACGCTCAAAAATAGCAATCTCCCAACATCGAGATAGGTGGTTTGTGCATTGATTTTAATTTATTTGGATTTTATGTGCTTAAAATAAAGAATAAGCATGTTTGGGGTATTTTGTGTTTTGGATTTTAGCATTATTTTATACCTATTGTGGTTTATTTGATTGAAAATGGGTTGTAGAATATCCATAAGGTTTGATTCATGTTTTATGGGACACCTATGGGTGTGCTTCCCATGCTTGATTTTCTAGGGTCATTTGGCCTAGGTTGCCTATGCAGAATACCATTTTTTCATGTATTGGTTGTTTAAGATGAATTTGATTGATTATATGAATTGAATGTGTTGTGTATGAGAATGTAATCAATTTAGTAATTATAGATTACATGTGCTTCTTAGTTATGATATACAAAATGATCATACAATGAACCGCGAGAGACTTGGACAAGAAAAACTGTGGGGGTTTCCATGTTTATTTAAATAGTGCCATGAGAGTCTTAGGGTAGACTTTGACCCAGTTGGTATTGACCATGAGTGCTACCCGAAATTCATTTATGATTATTTATACTGTGTTAGCCTAGGGGTATTAACTGTGAGTGCTACATAGAGGGGTTCTATAAATTATTTATGTTGGGTGGAACTAGTGGTATTAACTGTGAGAGCTGCCAAGGTGGTCGTTTGCAATTGATTAGTGATATGTTTAAACTATAGGGGATAGACCATCAAAGAATTCCTAGAGGGTTGCTATGAATAACTTCTTGTTGTTGCGATGAGTCTGCCAAGCCCAGGAAAAATCTAGGACTCAGTCTTACTTGGAATATTAGATGGTCTATTGAGATGTATGTGGTTACAATTACATAAAGGGATATAGTTATTAGGCTAGATCCCTGGATTCATTATTCATTGGTTTTAAATATTAATATATGGATATAAATTTAACTGAAAACTGTTGGATTATTGAATTTTGAGTACTTCATTGTTTATTGCTTATTTTCTACAAATTTCCTGCTATATATATATATTCAATTACTATTATGCATAGGTCTATCGGTGTATTCCTATGTGGATTCATTTTACACCATGTTTGAGTCATTCTTTTGGAACCAAATAGATTATATGGTTCTATGTATAGATAAAGGAAATAGGACATCTTCATCTGTTACATGATTGTTGTCGGATCCTGAGTGTATGAGACCAAGCAGAGGCTTGCGATGCTGTCAGAGTTTACTGTTGTTATATATTTATGATTTAGTACAATATTTATAGCATTTTGACTTGTTTGGATTCTTTCTTATACAAATGTTACATGCATAATTTATATATTCTCTAGTTTTTGTATTACTATAAGTGTTTTTCTATTTACTTTTATTGTTTTGTTTTACTAATATCACTATTCTTTAACATTTTTTATTCTGTTTTGTATACTATACCAATGAGGGAATAGTTTAAACATTATCATATCATGGCCCTTGTCACTAGTCAGAACCCTAAGGCATTGTCAAAATGATCACGAGGTTATGTGACCAACCATGTTTAGGGAACTCTTAGGCAGCACCCAAAACTGTGATGCACCAAATTGGTATCAGAGGAGATTATTTTTTGATTTGTATTTCTATATGGTGCCTATAAATGGGGATATGAAAGAATGGGTAGTTTGAAACAAGATATTTCCTAGAGTAGATGACCTGTGTATAGGGAAAATCCATGTTACCTCAAATATTTAAATGTTTTTAGTTTTGAAATTGTTAGAGTTGATTTGATTTCACCATTTGAAGATTCACTTATTTTGTACAATTATAGATGATATTTTTGAGGTTCTATTATTGTTTCAACACAATGATATGAGGGTATTCCATCTCATATGTCAAATAAGAACATATTAGAGATCACATGTCATGCCTTATTGTCATTCCATTATGGTTTCATTACTGATTACATACTATTATGATAGATGTTGTGCTAGATATTCATGTTGTTGTGATATATTCCAAGATAGAATACCTACATTTTGATAGGGAATTGGAATATATAATGTTTCATTTGGATGGACCCCAAACATTGGTCCCTGAGGTGTTATTATCCCTCTTGTGTGAGAATTTGATGGATCATGTTTTAACTTTAATTAAAAATTTTCAAGTTATGAGATGAATAATAATGCAAAAAATTGATACGTGGGAGTATGGGATCTCCCCGGTTAGAATTTATCAAGACTTGGAAAAAAATATTATATTTTTATGGGTTCTGGAGAAGTTTTAGAGGCATACTATCTGGAATCCCAGACAGCACGTCTTGTGGTGTCATGAACACAGGCCATGTACTAGGAGTACACACCATTTATTTGTTGACATTGTCACTAACTGTGTGAGAAGATACATGGGGTTGGAAAACATTTGGTTGAACACACCATGTCTAGATTGTACACACTATTTTGTAAAGAATCATGTATCTAGTCATGTGACAAATGAAATGGGTGGATGAAACTTAGGTTGTACACACCATGTCTAGATTTTACACACCATGTAGTTATCAACCATGTATCCAGCCGTGTGACCAATTACATGGGTTGATGGAACCTAAGTGTTACATGCCATGTAGTGTTAATCAGGAGAGATCCATGTAGTTCTAGTCATGTAGAGAAACCTAGGTAGGAGGGAAAATTAAAGTACATGTAATGTCTTAGTAGAAACATTCCATGTGTATGCGTTTTACATGACCATGTTTGGAAGAGGTAAACAACTTGTTAAAATCTTAAGGGATCACATCGTGTAGAGGTTATACACACCATGTAACCCTATTTTCTAAAACAAGAATGTTTCTTATCATGTTCATTAATTGAAATTCTAAGTTGTTTTCATTGATAATATTGTGATGATGAGTGAGCTTGACCATGAATTTCATTCCAAAAAGACGTCCTCCATTTTCATGCCAGATATAGGGTAATGATCAGACATAGGGAATAGTTGATTAGGGAGTACTAGCAGATCCACTCATCGTGCTCATTTTAAAACCATTTATTATACCAGACGAAGGTGTTGATGAAATGTTCCAGGAAGTATTTATGAGGATGATGAAAAAATTTTAGGGAGCCCCAAAATTTTTCCCGACTATGGTAGAGTTGATTTGAGTGTTTAAATAGAAGCATCCTCTCACTTTCTCAGGGGATGGAGGACCACTGGCTGAAGAGTCATGGTTTGAGGCCATGCTTTCTATCTCCAAGCATCTCGAGACGCCTCCAAAGGGGATGGCGAAGCATTCCACGTAAATGCTGAATAATTATTCCAATATATTGTGGAAATTTTCACATAGGATGGAAGTCATCGGGATATGACATGGGAATAGTTTCAAAGGATCTTCTAGGACTACTTCTACCCTGAGACGTTGAGGGTTGATCGAGCCCAAGAGCTCATGCAATAGGGGTAGGGCGCTCTTTCAGTGATGGATTACACTTCTCATTTTATAGAGATTCAGCATGCCACACCTATTCTAGGAGGTGATTAGGTATATTTGGCTAGAAAAGTTAAGGATGGTCTCAGGTATGACATTAAATCATAGGTAAATGACACCAGACTGAATTTGATGACTGTTATAATGAATCTAGTGTAGATTACTGAGTAAAATATAAGGGGGTTGGGAGCTTCAATCTATATAGGATTAACATCTAGGGATGTTACTAAATAATTTGATAGAAGGATGAACCACAGAAAGCTTTGGAGTGGTGATTCTAGTAGCAGGTATGTATTTACAAGTATCCAGGTGAGGTGCTACCAGTGTCAGAAGAGAGGGAACATGAGACCTTATTTCCTAATTGACCTAGTTGAGTGCCAATCTTGTGGAAAGATGTTTCATAATCAGTGTTTTTTCTAGGTTTCTTCACCATCATCTAGTGTGGGGGGATAAGTTAAAACTCCATGTTTAGGAGAAGGACCCCCAATTTCTCCTCAGTCCTGGAACTGGAGTTTGTTAGGCCATTTAGGTCGAGGAGGATGTCATGGATGTTATAGGAAGATGGTAGTATTTTAGTGAGACCCGGGCGGATCAGCTCAGGGAAGTCAAGAAGGGTCTTATGGTCGTGGTATAAGTCAGAAATTTGCAGTGGAGCATACCTAGAAAGGGAAGGATCTCAAAAATTCTAATGTTATAGGTATAATTATAGTTGCCTCACTTTTATCTTCTACTCTTTTTTATACCAAAGAATCCAGGGGTTTTATATCTGTTGTCATTATAGAGATCATTGGGCTCTGTATCATTACTTTTTTGAATTTTATGATTATAGATAGTCTTTTGGTGCATAATATGGCTGGTGTACATCAGTGAAAGGAGTTCCCTCTTGGGGTTGGTGGGTGTCACTTCTTATGGGACCTATATGTCCTAGAGATGACAATCTTCGATTTCATTCACGGAATGGACTGGTTGGTCTCATTTCAGGGCTTTGTTTACTACTATCACAACATGGATAGTTTCACATCACCATTGGGAGGGTCATTTCTATAAAATGGATAATTGGATTTCCCAGAAAGTAGAGATATATCCAAGCATCAAGGGATTTGAGGAATTACATACCAAATTAAAAGTTTATATTTCGATTACCATGAGACTTCATAGATGGAATTTCATCATTTGGTGGATCATTTTTGGGATGAAATTCATGAAAAATAATTAGGTTTACCAACAGAGTGAGAGGTATATTTTTTTATTGATCTTGTTCAAGGTGCAGCACCGTGGTCGATTCCTCTATACAGGATGGCTACATGTGAGTTATGTGAGATCAAGAAGCATTTAGAAGAGTTATATGAAAATGATTTAATTTGAAAGCGTATTTCTCCTTGGGGTTAGAATATCCTTTTTTCTAAAAGGGAGGACAATGCCCTAAGAAATTTTGTGGATTATCAGAAGTCGAACCAGTTGATGATCAAGAACTGTCATCCCTTGTTGAGGATTAATGATCTCATTATATAGTTTCGAGGAGCCCAACTATTCTCGAAGGTTTACTTGAGATCTGGTTACCATCATTTGTTTTTTAGACCTTAATATATATAAATCTTATAGCCTTTCAGAACATGTATTATCTATATAAGTATTTGGTTATGTCATTCGGTCTCATTAATATGCTGGAAGTTTGCATGGAACTGATGAACTTAGTGTTCCATCCTTACCTGAATTATTTTTATGGTATTCTTCATGGAAAATATCTATTTGTACTCTCACACTTGACACGAGCATGCAACCCATATTGAGATCATTTTTAGTAAACTAATAGAGCATCAGTTTTATGCTAAGCTCTCAAAATTCCACTTTTGGATGGACAATATTCACATCTTGGGACATGTTCTCTTAGAGATAGGAATATTAGTATACCCATAGAAAGTGAGATCAGTAGATTCCTAGGAGAAACCAAATAATGTATTTGAGGTATAAAGAATTGTGGGGTTGGATGGTTACTACAGAAGAATTATTCATAAATTTTCATTCTAGAAGCACCACTAAAGGGCCGGACTATGAAAGGTGAAATGTAATTATTGAAAAATTCTGGCAATTTAGCCGTTCAAGAGCAGAATTAAAGATTCACTAATGCACCAATACTGATTTTATTAGTGCTAGGAAAAAGATACGCCATTTCAATGAAGTGTCATGCATCGGGATGGTAGAAGTGCTTATGTAGATGGAAGGAGTCATCACGTATGGGTCTAGGAAGTTGAGTCCAATTGAGAGGAATTACCTGACACACGATCTGGTGATATCTACAGTTTTTGATGCTTTACTCTATGGGAGACATTATCTTTTGGGAGGGCATTTTGTGTAATTCACTGACCAGAAAAGTATAAAATATATTTTTCTCATCATGATCTAAATTTGATACTAAAAAGGTGGGTTGAGTACTTTAATTCTATTGACTTTGATATATCCTTTATTCATGGGAAAGGAAAATCAGTTGTAGGTGCATTGAGAATAAGGTCTTAGATATAAGCAGTTTAGGAGGCCAGTATTTAGTGACAACAAATAGATTTGTTCTATGAGATGTATTAAGAGGTGCATGAAAGACATGCAAAGATGTTTATTTATTTGGTATATGTTACCTCTACTATACTAGATCATTTAAGAATGAGGACTCTATCAAATTCTGGAGGCCTAGACCTACAATAGAGTTTGTTATGAAATGACCCTACCCCTGGGTAGACTATATGTGATGATGAGATCTTTAATTTCCATTGACGTGTATGTGTGTCAGTAGGAAAACATGATTATTTGATGATATATTTTCATTCCTTAGTTAGGTCAGTTCATCCTGGTGGCACCATGATATATCGAGATCTACACCTTATGTATTGGTGACCAGTTTTCAAAATGGATGTAGATAGTTTTGTTATGAGGTGTCACAATTTTCAGTAGTTGTAGGTGGCACATCAGCGAACATAAAAGATTTCATAGTAGTTAACCATTTCCGTGTGGAAGTGGAATGATGTTGCAAGGGATTTTGCGATAGGTTTATCTATATCTTCATGAGGGAATGATGTATTTTGGGTTATTTTTGATAGACTCAAGAAATATTCACAATTCTTTCTGATCAAGGAGACCATCGGTGTTGATGATCTAGGAAGGTTGTACATCCGAGAGATTGTATGTTTTCATGGGGTTCCACACTCTCTGGTTTTACATACGGACACCTAGTTTAGTAATCATGTTTGGTAAGGACTACAAAGTGATTTGGGTACCCAAGTACTTCCAAATACAACATACCATCCCTAGAAAAATGCATATTTTGAGTGGACGATTCATGTTTTAGATGACATGTTTCAAGCATGCATCCTATATTTTAGGGGCTCTTGGGTGAGACACATTCCCATAGTGTGGTTTTCCTATAGTAACTATTTTCAGGAGACGATTCAGATGATACCTTATAAGACATTGTATGGTAGGCCATGCTAATCACCTCTATGATGGTTGAAGGAAAGATATGCAGCTATGATTGGTCCCCGTCTACTATATGAGACCAAAGATAAGGTGGAGTTGATTTAGAAAAGGATGCAAACTGCATAGTCTCAGCCTAAATATTATGTTGATCGATGGGTATGACCTCTGTGTTTTGAGGTTGGATATCTAGTTTTATTACATGTCACACTGAGGATGGGACACTGGAGTCTTAGGAGATAGGGGAAACTTTCACTGAGATACGTCAGACTGTTTGAGGTTTTGGAGGGATTCAGGATGGTTGCCTATCGATTGTAGATACTTTAGAGGTACCATGATTTGCATGATTTCTTTCATGTTTCTCAGATATGACGTTACTTTTCAGAAATGTCACCTATTTTTCAACCTGAGGAGGTTGATCTGTAGGTGGATTCATCCTTTGAGGAGAACCCTATTTGGACTGTGGATTGCATCATGAATTTTCATTGTGGCCGATATATTCCTATGGTATAGGTGATATAGTAGAACAAATGAGTATAGGATGAGACATGGGAGAGGGAGTCCGATGTTCGATAACAGTGTCCAGAGTTGTTTCAAATTTCTTCTACGCCACCATTGGAAGGGAAATTTGGGGATGAATTTCATTAGTGGGGGAATTTTGTAAGAACATAGATATTTATTTTAGGTTTGGATATTTATATAGGGTTGTTTTTTATGAAAAATGATAAAATGGAAAAATATCTAAGTACACACCATTTCGTTTTGTGTACACACCTTCTACTCGGTTTCCACTTATGGCCATGTATTAGCGGTGTAACTGACAAGTACATGGCCACGTAGGTAACTTGTATGATTGCAAAAAACAGAATCCTATTGAGTCGAATACATAGTGTGTACACTAAATGAACACTCTACGAAATTTTATATTTTAATTTATTAATCACAGCGGGGTCACGTCTCATCTGTAGATCAATATTCTTCTTCCAGTGTTTCTTATAGGAGAGGGACAAGATGACTGAGAACTTCAAACCCCTTCTGATTATCTGTCCGAGCCCCGATGCAGATGACGTTGGGTGTATTTGATTCCCATAAGTGAGTTATATCTTCCCCTAAATCCTATCATCATGATTTATCCTCTCTCTTGAGATATCCATTGTTGAACTATTTTTACCTTTTTGTAGATCTACGTCATTCAAAACCGATTCAAGGTCCAACATTCAATGATAGTGATCTCTTGATATCGAGGTAGGTGGTTTCTTCCTTTCATTGATTGTATTTGGATTATATATGTATAAAATTATGAATACCCATGTTTTGGGCATTGGGTATTTTTCATTTTTTCCCCATTATCTACCTTATATGGTTTAATTAACTGAAAATCGGTTGTTTAATATGTGTATGGTTTGATTCCTTGTTTACGGGACACCCATGGGTGTATATCCTTAGTTTTACTTTTCAGGGCCATTTTTTCTCGATTTCTTATAAGGAATTCCTTTTTTTTCTCCATGTCTCTGTTTTTTTGGATGGAGTTGATTGATTATATGAATTTTATGTGTTATTATAGAGAATTTTAGACATGTAGTAGCGATAAATTTCATGTGCTACCTTATTATGATATTTGCGCTGATTTTGCAAAATAACATGAGAGCCTTGGACCGGGAAAACTGTGTAGGATTCATTGTTTATTTACACCAGACCATGAGAGACTTAGTTTAGACTTTTACCTAGGGGGTATTGACCATGAGAAATATCTGGAAGTTTTTTATGATTATTTATAAAATTTTGACTAGGGGGTACTGACCGTGAGAGCTACTCATAGGTTGTGTATAAATTATTGATTCTAGTTGGACCCAGAGGTATTGAGTGTGAGAGCTACCTACGTGATTTTTTTCAATTGTGAAGTGCTATGATTAATCCAAATGGGTTAGATCATGAGAGATTTTCTAGAGGGTTGTTATGAATGATTTTTTTTGTGACGAGTCTGCCAAGATAATGCGCAAGCTTGGACTCGGAAATTCTTAGCGGCTTCGATGGCCTTCTGAGACGTCTGTGGATATAATTACATAGAGGGATACTAAGCCTTAGGCTGGATCATGGGATTCCTTATTCAAGGTTAAAAATAATTAATAAAAGGAAATTAATGTAATTGAAAATAGTAGGGTTGTCTACATTTTTATAATTCCGTGTTTATTCATTGTTTTCTATATAATTCATGAATGAGAAATATTTACTGATTGTTAGGCATAGAAATTTTGGTGGTTCCCTACTTGGATTCATCTCATACCCTATTTTTGTTAGGATTTTGGACCCAAACTGATTATATGGTTGTAGGTATAGATAAGGGAAAGTGTGATTCTTCATCGAGTACTGAATTTTTATTGGAGCTGGGGATCTGTGGACTATGATGAGGCTAGTGATGTTGTTAGAGTTTTATATTTTTTAGTATTTTAGTTTTAGAATCGTATTTCTAGCATTATGATTTTTTGTCATATTTCCTAGACAAATGTGACATGCATCATTTATATATGTTCTATTAGTTATATTACTGACAGTCTTCCACTGTTTACTTTTTTTATGGTATCACAACATCCGATATTGTTAACAATTATTATTTCAAAATGTATAATATTATAATTAAGTAATAGTTACCCCATTACTAGATCTTCTCCCTCACTTCTCGTCGAAATCCTCTCGCATTTGGGGAAATGTATTTGAGGTTATTTGACAAATTGGGTTTGGGGAACCATTGGGAGGCACCATGAACTGGGATGTTACACACCAAAAATTATAAAAATATATTACTCAACATCCCTCTCTATAGTATGTCTAGGAAAATAATCTGGAAACACATCAAACATATTCATGAAAAATAGGTGCATCTTCAATTTGAATATTTATTTCCTCATCGACGGATGATGTTTTCTCTTCCTCTACACAAATTTCATTCTGTACTGTTACTAGGTGTGGATCCAAATAAAAACCATATGATTAGTTTTCTACTCTATAAATAAGGTATTCTCATATCTTTCTCCCCAATACTAATTTAATTATATTTGTAAAATATTATCTCATCATATTTTGATACCCAATCCCATTAAATGATTATATCAATGTCAATGATAGGTATGATGATATGGTCAACAACTAAATAATTTTTACATGTTATAATAGGGATTTACCGACAGATCTTTTTTGAAATGATAATTCCCATAGAATTTTTCACTGAAAACAGATTTATTAAATAAAAATGGAAATGTCCAATTTTCATAGAAAATAGGAAGATATAAATGAATATTATGATCTATAATCAAATATATGTTTTTCATGTTTTAAGGAAATTTTCAAATTACCTTTGATCACATCATTAGGAATTTTTTCCTCAACAGTTACTATCACATAGGCTTATATTTCTCCCATGGCCTTTATTAAGGAATGATTCTCTAATGATTTGAAAAAATAATAGAAAATTCTCAAATATCCCTACAATTATATAATTTATAATTTTTTTCTTTCTTTACCTTGTAATAATTAGCATGATGGAAAACATATCCACACTTAAAGAAAACTCCATTTCCTTTTAAAATGGCACCAGGTTTTTTTCTTCCACAAGTATCGCATATTAGAAAATTACCATTTTTATTCTTCCCTTTTCCCATTATTTTTTCCACCAACCTTATTATTAAATTATTTTCCTTAATGATATTATACTTATATAATTATTATTCTTTCATGATAGCACAAAAGACTATATCTTCATATGAGGAGAAATATTGAGAAACTAATTCCCCCCATGGCAATGCTTTTAAATAATCCAATAATCAATAGAACTTTTTTTCATTGATTATGTATGTATTCTAATAGATTAATTTCTAACCATTTAAATTTAGATTCAATCATTAATAAATTTTCATCATCATTTTTGTTTTATAATCATGAATTTCATCTCTATATCTTCTCGTTGTTCATGAGGAAAATATTTTTCTAGAAATAATTCCATAAAATCCTCCATTCAATTTTTGAAAATTATTCCTCCCCTATTGTTTTTTAATTAATGTACACAATTAATATGAATCTCCAAATATATGATAATATTCAATAACAACCTTTTAAATTTTGTTCCTTCTAAAATGGGAAATATATTCTCAATGGAACATTTCCATTGATTTGCTACAAATGGGTTTGTTCTCCCATTGAATTTTTATTGTTCTTTCTACATTCAGTAGTCTAAAATTTATTCTCCACATTGTGGATAATGGTACTCAATATGGGTAACGTTATCGTTCATTAAATTTTCCATTTTTCCCAGTATAGTTATAAGATTCTCGTCACTAGTCGAAACTCTAGTACCATTAACATTATCTTACAAAGGGGGGAAATCCCTACATGTGATATGTGCACTAATATAGTTTCCATTCCGTAAACTATGAACCATTTAAAAATAATTACATATAATAAATTATTTTGTGAATCATAATGTATAATTTGAAACAAGAAAAACATGTAACATAAATTATATATTTATGCATAGGTAGTCATATATTACTTAACATTGTGTCTCTAGGGGAATATTTACATTTAAATAATTTATAATGTTTTGTAAAAAAAATATAAATTATCTTATGCCTATCTCCAATGACTGTAAAAAAAAGTGTGTATTAATTCTCATTTCCATATATATATTTTTCTGAGTTAGCCCCATGATGTTATGTTAGACTTGTTACCACTATGTATATCTGTTCCATAACAACATCCACATGTGGTATATAGACAAGGATTTATTGTTAGGAAGAACCACATAATATCAACCGTACCAAAATTATACTTTGTTAATCTATAAAAATCCTCAAATTCTATCCTAGGTTTATGTTCCCCAATATATGTTTTCGATAGTTTCTACTAAACATCCTATAATACCAACTGTAAAGAACCTGACCATAGTTGTGTATAATCGGTTCCATACTTACTTACATTAGATTAATAAAAAAGGAATTCACATCCAGGAGGACATAATAGCTTATTAGTTCTAGAGAACTAGAAAAAAAACATTACATTCTAACTTGAAAGAAAATGATATACAAAAATTCTATTGGAACCATCCATAACACATAAATTATCCGTACAATTTATTCATAATATTTATCTACACATAATGGTAAAAAAATAAAACATAATAATGTAGTGAGATATGATGCCTAATAATGGTGGATAATAAAATATAATTTAATATAAAAAATAGGGCATAATTAATATAGGAAAAAAGATGTTTTTAGAACTTATACATGAGCATGATATGGAAATAATAATAAATGAATTTCTAATTCCCTAAAAATAATTCAATGAGAATGATGCTTAAATATTGACATTATAATAATATTTAAATGGATGATAAATTACCAATACCATAATGAGGGAATTCCTTATATTATAGATCTAAAACATACCTTCAAGGCCTCATCCAAAACATCTGAAAATAAATAGTTAAGACCTCGACCAAAACGATATCTAGAAATAGGAAAGGCCTCATCCAAATAATTATTGATTTTGTCTCATGAGACCTCACGCTTGATAAATGGGAAATATTGGCCCCCATTCATCACTAAATATGTAAAATTAATTCCCTATATCAATGGATCTATGCAAAATAATGTATTCATATGCAACATAAAAAACATTCCCCAATCTGTAAACATATTCACTAATGGTGCTGAGTGGTATAGTGAATGGTATCAATATAGAACATCAATAGTAAATTAATCATATACCATTTATTAAAATCTGGTATATGGAAATCAAAAGATAAAAACATCAATATATAATAATATTCAATAGAATTTTTTTAATATATAAAAAAACAATAATAAAATCATCGAGAAAGTTTTGAGAGAAATATACTTTTATCTTTGTAAAGATGAGTTATTTTGGGAAAATAATTTTTATTTTTAATTACTTCTTATATAAAACAAAAAATGAAAACAAAAATTCATGAAAAAATTAGTAACTTTTCTAAAAATGGAATCTTATAACAAATTATGGATGACACTTCAAAATGGGGGGGGGGATTAAGATGTTCCCTTAAATCAGGATTGCATATTCAGATTAACTGAGAAAGGACCCATGTAAAATATTTAATTCCCATAAACAATATATGAAATTATTTGAGTGTATCTATTTGTAATAAACACATATAATTTCTAAAAATTATATAAAAATAATTAAGAATTAATTTTTTTGATTGTGGGCTAATTCATAACCCGAATGAAAATAGATGTTTGGGAAAAAACCCTTTCATTATGTATGAATATGTTATACAATTGACCTTAATGTCCTAGATAATCATATTAAATCTATTAATTGATTAATTTAGTAAATTTTATAGTTTTATTTGATTAATTATAGTTTTATTATGTCCATTTATGACCTTATTGATGAGTTATATATTTTAATTTCATCGTTTAGGAGCATTTATTTTCCTGGATTTCATTACCAGTTCACGTATTTACAAGTAACAATGTTAATGTAAAATGGGTATATCTATCTAGAATTGGAATTATATGTTATTAATGAACATATATAATTTTTATTGGTTTTTATTTTTTCCCCAAATACGAGGATGAATCATTAGATAACATGTACTAGTAATCATTTAGATTAATTTTAGTAGTTTTAGCTCACAAAAAAATCATTTTTTCACTTAATATTATGCATATATGTTACATAGGGAACATAAAAATTGTTTTTATTTAAATTTTAAAATCTCTTTTATACATTAAAATTGTTATATGAGAAACCTTTAAGATGGTGAATGCAAATGAAAACTTTTCCTCTTTGAAGGCGATGAAACAACACATCATGGGAGACATTTCGATTTTTTTTAAAAAATAGGGAGGGGATAAGGGTGATGAAGATGGATTATTTCATCATAATAACAACATTATAGTATATTTATGATACTATTGTGGTTATTATATTTAAATCCTGAAAGGTGAGGAGAGAATAAGAAAAGAAAAGAACATGGAAATTAATTAACACAAAAAGAAATAGGTTTTCTACTCTTGATTTTATCCACCTTGAGAACCAACTAAGGAAAAATGTTTTTAAATTTTTGCAAGACCAAGAGCTAAAATTTTCAGGGAATGGGATTTATAATAGTTTTGGGATGAAATTTCACAATGCTCGATGCATGTATGGTGTGAGGGTAATGAGTGGCATTTATAGAGGAGGCTAAAGGTGTTTTTAGAATATATTATTAAATTGATTATAATGTTGGATCTAGAATAGATTGAGAATTAAATCCTTCTATATTAAAATAATGAAGGATAGTTCGAGATTACGAGGTTAAATTATCCATACATCACTTATGACTCAATAATTCATGTATTTAACAATTGTCATAAATTATCATATTTTAATATTCACCAACAAATAATGTTTTTTGAAAATTTTAAATAAAACCACTAACCGTTTTTCAACTTTTATAATTCAAAAATGAGATCCAGTTTATGAAAATAAATTTATAAATATATATGTTTTGTTTTTTTCATTAAATTCCTCTTTTACTAAATAATACTGATTTTAAAATTATAACTTATTTTATAAGACATTCAAAAACAAAGTATGGCCACATAAAATTATCATAAAATCATTAGGAAGAAATATTAATATATGAATATATTTAATGAAAATACATTTTCATTAAATAATTATATTAATTAATAAATTTTAATTAAATATTGTTGACTTAAAAGTTTACCAACTCTTAATTTCAAATTTTTTAAATTATTTATTTTCTTATACTATGACATAATTATATCATAATTTCATTTATAATATGTATACATTGATTGTGTGTGTTATGATTCATTTTGACGGTTTACTTTTTATAGGGGTCATATTATTATTCATAAGGGAAATTTGATATTTCATTAGTATGGGTTATTTAATTTCTATATCTCCTCTAAATTCATTGATTATTGCTTTATTAACATTTTATTGTGTTCTATATGTGATGTTATGATGATTTCTACTATATGAAATAATCATATGAATAGAAATTTCATTGATATAATTCTTGGTCATTGCACTTTGGTTCTTCTAATCTCCTCCATCATTCTCCATTTTTTGTGGGTTCCTTTAGAACCATTGTAGATGACCAATCATGCCACATTATTGGTACACTAACAGTGTATGGGTAATATTTTTAGAAAATTTACCTGACCTACCGCACTACTGATAATGAAATCATTAATGACTTGTGTAACATTCCCCTCTATATGGGCACACTTTGTTCCACTTATCTAGATAAAATTCTAATAAAGATGCTTCATTCTCTCAATATTATTGACTTCATATCATCCAGAAGAAACCACGTGGCCTCCACTATATGCCTCTTTCAGGTTCTCCTCTTATATGAGAGTTTTGTTCCCCAATTCTAAAGACTTATTCATCTTGTAGATATTCACCATAGAGTAAATTTTTCATTTATGCCCACCATGAAAATACAAGGTCGTAGTAGCTTTATCTACTACCAATGATGGATCCAAACACATCAATTTTGTAAAATTTTAATCATAAACCATCACATACTTACATTCCTAAGCTGTTCTTATGAACTCAGCTACACTCTCATGGATGAGCGCCTCAATGTAAAAGTTCCCCAATATAATCACATGAATTTCCATCCACACCATTGTATATAGTTTTCTAGCCAATGATTGGATGTACCACCAACAGTCCTCTTGACCACATAACATGTATGAATCCATTTGTATCTCTCATATCAGTAGAAGTCCCTAACTGGTCAAGTATCATCTAAACAGTCTCAATGCATAACTTTTCTAACTTAGGTTCACCCTCTCCAGAAAACATAGGATGGTTCTACAAATGGAACTCATATTTCATGTCTGGCATATTATTCACTCCCTAGCCTAGGTCTCTTTCCCTAATCATCATGAACTGAGAAATGTTTGACTGGAACTACTCCCCTAATTACTCACTTAGAAGTACTGGTTCCTCATATTCTAACACATGATCATTATCCTTAGACCTTCCCACCTATATTCCTCTCAACAAGAATTTTCAAGGTGGAAAATCTATAGAATTCAAAAAAAATATATTTGGAAACATATCACTACATTAACTCATTTTTAGGGATTCAAAAATCATCAAAAAATTCATTTCCCTCAAACCTCTCCACACTATAAAAAATGTGGCTCTATCACAACCCTTAACCATCCTACATTTGTTCATTGGTAAAAAGGACAAACACATTATCATTGTTAAAGTTTCACAATAAACACGTATTTATTCACATATTTTAGAATTTATATTATTTCATTTTATTATTAAGAACCTTTTTATTTGAAAAACAAAACAAAAGAAAAATATTTCATGTTCAATAACATACCCAAAACCTATTTTCATATGAAAGACTAAAATGATTTATGTCACAATGTAATCCTAATTTCAGAGAATTATTCTTGGTTACTCATATTTAATTCTAAATCAATAAA
The DNA here is from genome assembly GCA_963277665.1 of Viscum album. Lineage (NCBI taxonomy): Eukaryota > Viridiplantae > Streptophyta > Magnoliopsida > Santalales > Viscaceae > Viscum > Viscum album. Next base: position 1,772,338,620 of record OY728148.1, read on the forward strand.
TGATTAAAATCACAAAAACAAATCTCAAAATGTTTTTTAACATCACAAAACATGTGCATCACTTCATGTGAAATAAAATCAACTCTAATAACACACATAAATAATAGTAGTTCCATTATTGGAACTATGGATTTAAATTGTACATTGGTTAGCTAATATCATGTTTGAGCTCATGGACCATGCCCGACTCTTCCTAGTCTTCTGTTCAACATTACCAAATAGTATAGAAAAATAAAAAAAGATAAACATGATAACTGATACACCTTTATAATGTCCCGACCTGGGTGTCAGACACTAGTACACTGGGCTAGTTCACTATATAACCTCATGCGTGCCTCCCCAGATTCCAGATTCCATTAGCCGGTAGCGAGGCCATAATATTGGTCATGAGAGAGTATTCCCTATTTAAAATATTTATACAACACCAAAAATAGATATAAAAAATCAAAATAATATAACCGTATCCAGAAATATATTTATATCACATGATGACCAAGCAAAAAATACTACACAAAAACTAAATAGTAGATATTCCATTTCAAAGTACATGTCATGTGTTAATATGAAAATAAATAAATAAATAATGACACTGACATCTCCAAAACATGTCTTAAACCCCTTCTAGTTCCTTAATCAATTCTCCAACCCTACTCATCTATCAAATATATGACTCTTTCCCTTAACATGTCCTACAACCAAAAAATCTAATCCAGTATTGACCACCCAATCTCAGTAGGGTGTGAGTAGAACTCATTAGGACACCACTAATTGAATCTAAAAATTAACCATTCAAATAGTGTGTGTAGTTTAATAAATAATAATTGAAAATGAATTATTATACCCTTATCACATTTATTATTCCATAAATTTACTAAATAAAGACCTAGGTTCCCAAGGGCACTAGAGGAAAAATACCTACTTCGTCTCATTCCAGAGTCTGAACCATATCAATTATTCAATTCACAATTAATAAAACACACAGTATTTCATTATACATTTCATATCAATTAATTACCCTGGAAAATTAAAACCATATTCGAATGCCAATATCATGGGTGTAGAACATGAAATCTATCATCCTGTGGATATTTAGAGAATTAGTCATTGTGTTACACCACATAGGTAATTGGAGCATTGTTTCCTATTCTAAACAATACTATTTAATGCATGACTTTGGTCATATAACATCATGGCTTAGATCTTATTGGTATTTGTACTATTTTTTCATATCCCACACATCAATTCTCAATCAAACAGGTATTTCATAACAAAACAAGTATCTGAATTTCCAATATATCATGTCAATCAAGGTTAATCAACATTAACTCCCTTATCACATTTAACCAACACAGTCACCCAATAATTTATTCATAGACAATTAATCCAACTCCATTAATTCCATAATCACCACTATTGACCAATTAATTAATTTGACAACTAATTAATCAAATTAAATCAACTCTAATGTTTCATTAATCAACCCACTGATTAATTATGACTTTTTCACAAGAATTTATGTCCATTTACTAATTGGAAATTAATAAATTCAATTCAACATTCTTGACAATGAATTTATTAATTCAAAATTTAATTAATTCAATTCCACCTATTTTAGAATCAACCATTCCATTAATAAATTCATAAATTAATTAATCACATCAATCAAATTAATTACTTCAATAATTAATTAATCACATCAAAAATTGTATAATCAAAATAGCATCCATAAATTAATTCAATAAATTAATTAATCTAATTTCATAATCAAAACATCTCTATTGTTGATTCAATAATTAATTACTCCATTTCAATCGAATCAATATCCTCAATTTCATAGACCCTTAATTAATTAATTTACCAAATTAAATTTTTCAAAATAAGAATGAAATATATAATCATCCAATATAAAGTACATAGTTACATACATTTAATTGAGACTAAGACATTGGTACTTGAAAAATAGACCACTTTCCATGAATTCATTGACCGACACAAACCAATAAAAATAAAAAATTGAAGTGGAAGAACCAAGAAAAAGATGATGATAATGATATATATATGAAACGAAGATCCAAAGTATAACAAATCAATATGATACAATCCTATAAATCCAAAAAAACATAGATCTATATCTTAAATAAACTAGATCATGATCCAACAGAGCTGCTCCACCTCATCCGTAGGAATCCACTGAACATGAGGGAATACCTTTTGAGGTATCAGAGGAATGTAGTTGTGACAAAGTTATTGAATCCTCAAATGAACACACTCCAATTGGCTGTGAATTAACATGGAATGTGTCAAATCAGTGTACTCCAATTGAGTTGCTGGTTCACTAGATCGCAGAAAAATGACAGACTCAAGAGGCCATCTAAAACTATAACTGATATGATGTCTTGGTAATTAAAGGGTTGGCTCGAGACCAGGATAATGGCATAGATTCTTAGTCAATATGTGGTAGAGAGTCAGATGTGGAATACCATTGATTTTTATCAGAGGACAGTATAGGAGGGAATCATAGTAAAGGCTTTTACAATGTAAGGGAGAATAAGGGAAAATTACCTAACTCGGACTCGGGAAGTTTCATCTTGACTAAATGGAAGAAAAGCATTTATCACAAGAATTACTTGTTACTTCCAAAACCAACTGAGACTAGGTTAAGATAAAAAATTAAATCCAATGATTTAGTGTGTGTGCCTTCTTCTTTTGTTAATATCCAGGGAAATCCCGATGTAGTGAAGCCTGATTTGGGTGAGACCAGTGCTGACAAAGCTAGTGTGTGGAAGGTCAGTAATGGGAAATCGATGGGACTTCTTATACATTTGGAGGAAGAAATGGTGGAGGAGGTTCTCACTATCAATGCTACACTAGAATATGCTAACCAGATGATGGGAAGGGTGCTTTGTGTGGGTACTAATGGTGACCAAGTTTCATGGATAGAAAAACAAGACCTTATATTTATTATGTGTTTTAATGAAGTGAAGATAAGTAAGGAGTAGTTGATTAAAATGCGGGAGAATATATTTGACCTCTATGTGGTCATTATCAACAATGATTTAGATACACAGGTGCACACTCTCTCCTGTAAATTATTTAGGTAGGATCTCTCAGATATGATCATGTTCTATTTTAAATATTTTGTGATTTATTATGATATTTATCCTCCTGGTTGAACATATGTGGTTTCTCACTTTTCCTTAAAAGTGTTTGATAATAAAAAGTTAATGTTCAGTCAAAGAACAAAAACCCTCCAAAAGATGAAGGAGAGATGAGAGAGAAAAAGAAAACATAATGGATTATATTTTCTAATTGGGTGGGGTTTAGATATTCAATCTAAGATTTAAATAGAAATTTATAAATGTATGAATCCCTAGGAATTTGTCTGGGAGCATAAAAAATACAAGAATTTTACTACAGCTAAGCTGGGCTTTATTAGAGGTTAATACGAGGGTTTATTGTAATTTCAAAACCAATTTATGAGTTAATTAAGAAACCCATTCATGGGTTCATGGGCCTTTGACATCATTTTTTTAAACCCTAAACCTTTTCTCAGTGGGATTCACTATTACTTGTATATAGGTACACATTTTGAAAAACTGTGTGCTGCCCATAGAATCCCTCTCAGTGAGGGGTTTCACAATTTTCTATTCCAGAGTGTAAAGTCTAGGAAAACTATGAACCAAAAATGATCCGCAATTAATCCTTCCATTTTTCCTAAATTTCATCAAAAAAACTCTCGGAGATAGCATCCAAACAATATTTATTATAAATAGGGGAAACAAGTACCTATAAACAATCACGATATGTCTTTGGGTAATTTTGGGTTAATACAAAGAAAATCATTAATGAACAATTATATATAATGTAATATAAAGGAATGAATTCACAAGAATTGGTGATCTTTACATTTTATTTATACATGTTTTTTAAAGGATGATTTGATGAAGAAATAAACAAAAATATCACATGATTAGTAATATAACCAATACCATGAAATGAAAGTGGTGGTGTGGATTTTAAATCCATATTCTTAGTCATTACACCCCGACCAATTTTCTTCTAACAAATTATTTATTTTAAAATAGATAAACGAACACATCATAGATAAATAGTGAATCCCATCAAACATCATATGATTTAGTTTTTTTCATTATCACATTGCAGTAGTGTAAATATTTGGTTTTCCAAATTATAGATCATTATCAAACTAATGTGATTAATTTTTAAGAGTGCATAGATATAATATGGTGTATGGTATTATTATTTTCAACATTAATTTGATTCATTATATTTCTAATGTTTCTCATTTTTTTAATGGAGATCCTTATTATTTTTAACTGCTTCTCCTCTATTCAATACATGCTATTTGATTCAGACAAAACCCAACACGATGTACAATTCCAAAATTACATTAATCAAAAACCCATCGGTATATTATGTGGAATCAGAATACTTATGATTATGAAAAATCATCTAACATGAAATATGATTAAAAATGTAAATATAATCAAATTTCCAAGCTTACCAACAAAGAGAAATATGATCTCTTATAAAAGAAATTTATAATTAGATACTAAAGAAAAAAACATCAATTTTCGATATATAGAAAACATGTGAAGAAAACTCATGGGAATTTATATAAGAAGATTCATATATGTTATAAATGAAGAATATTGGTCATTAAAAAATTAATCTACCATACAAAAATAATGAGGTTAGAGTTCGGGATGAATAATTATAGAAATCATCTAGGGGAACCACTAATAATTCAATTCCTTATGTGTGGAGATCAACACCATTATTATAGTAAATAACCTATTCCATGTAAACTTGAGGATGGTATAAATCCAAATCCTCCTTGACCTAAGGAGTATTGAAGAGACTCTTGAAATGATATTGATGAAGTAGAGAGTAGTAATTATGTTTCAATTACAATCCTAAAAGAATAATTGAATGTATTAAAGTTCCGTCGACCATATTGTATCTAGTATGTCTTCTAATATCATCAAGTCACCACCCAAAATAATTTGTATTGTAAGAATTATATTTTGGGGAATGATTATTATGTCTAAATAGTCATTATGAATATCATAATATCCTCTTCAAAAAAATTATTTTTTTAAAATGAAATGGATATCATAACGTCAAATCAATATTAATTTATTGAATAGGATAAATATATTCTATATCATCTATGACCATATATTAGTTCAAGGCCGATTACAAATTATCAAGGAATAAAACTAAATTATTCTCCTAGGCCTAAATACCATGATATGAGATACATTTCCCAGAAATTGGTAGGTAATATAAGTGTTTTATATTATTACCTATCATAATTAAGGAAAAATATTATTATAGATAATATTTTAAGGAATTCTAATGTTTTCTCCAACTTTTTTTGATCATTCAAGTAAATGATAACTCACTTGTAATGATGTATTTTACTTAAGGGGGGTAGAATGTAAGGATCCAAGATATAGTTATATATATATTTTCTTAAGTAAATATTGTGTTCAATGGATTTCCACATGCATAAAACCAAAACCATATAAATACACACATTATATTTTAGTGGAATAATTAAAAGGAAAAAAACGTGGTAACAGGATTACATAATTATATATTTACAAAATAATGTTCGCTTTAAATATTGAACGAACTACTGTAGCTTTGAAACTAATGAAATCTCTTTTATAAAATTTATTGATAATAAAGTACAATAAAATATATTATTAGTAAATTATTAAAAATTAGTTTATTTATAAATTTATATGTAATAGGAATAATAATATATAATATAGAAAGAGTCATTTTCGGATAAAAAATTGTTTTTAGGACAATTTTAATTAAAAATAAAATTTATATATTTTTCGATGATAACATGAAGTAATTTACATCATTTTTTTAATTATCATGATCATATTTATATTATAATATATTTTGGGGTTTTTAGATTCACATTATTTTTAAATGAATAGTAAAAATACATATTTGATTAATGTCATTAATTTTATGAATTTATTTTATTATATTTTATTTGAAACCTATTTATGATCAATTAATATATTATAAATTATAATAATTTATTTTAAAATACTATTTGAAAATTTTAAACTCTTGGTAAACATTATGAAAATTTACATAGCATTTTAAATGAGTTTTTTTCTTATGTATTTTTGATTTTATTATGGGATGATTAAATAGAGTTATTCATTTATTTTATAATTAGAAAAAAAACTAATTTAATTGTAATAATTATTTAAAATACATTGTAATCAATTTCATTGATAATCCTATTGTAATCAAAAGTCATTTTTAATAAAAAAACATTTTATAAAAATGGTTTTTTTTCTGGAGTACATTGGGTTGTGTTAAAATCTATTTCACATACCCATAATGCGATAAAGTGATAAAATATATATTAAAATTTATAAAATTATTTGAATATTTCACATTTATTTTTATGTAAAATATATATTATTAGGGTTTATTATAATTAATATGATAATGTTGATGAATTTATTTTAACATTATTGTTTTATAGATATTAATGGATCTTTTAAAAAAATATTTTAATATAATAACATTACAGTGTAAATTTAATTTAATTTATAAATACATAGATAAATGAAAAAACTCTTTTAAAATTTTCAATCCATTCTAAATAAGATTAATAATCTCTAACAGTTAAAATGTATTTTTCTACTAAATGTATTTTATAAAAAATATATACTATACTTTAGATGTTAATTTTATAATATTTTGATATAAAATTTGATTATATATATGATAAAATATATTTCATTTACACTCATATTTGGATAGAGAGGTTACATTATATTATTAATAGAGCAAAAAATTTATTAGTAAAATAAACTAGTTACTTTTTTTGAAGAGAAAGATTTAATTTTTAAAACATAACAATAAATACAATATAACAAATAAAAAAAATTGAACTCATTTTAATCCCATATCCACTAAAACATATATTTCAGTCATATATTTTTCTAATATTTATTCATTTATCCACGAATATGGTCATAGTATTATTAAAATATAATGTTTCATTTGAAAGCAGTTTTTCTCCAATATTAGTAAAGGGGATCACAACAACCATTTTATCCACACAGTAATCCTTTGAATTACTCCTCAAAAACATGGAATTTGAATATAAATAGTTATATATATAATATATTGAATCCTATGATCACTCATAGTTAACATACGACCTTAAATCTCAAGGGAACAAACAAGTAAAAAATCAATCTCCCAACATAATGATTATCACCTTCATAAGTTTTTATTCTTCATATTACACTTACAAATATTATATCGCCATAATAAAATGATGAATTTAGTATTATTTTTTTATAACTTTATAATCCTTATTAAATTATTTCTTACCACTACGAAAGAAAAAATAAAATTTTTACTACGTTGTATATATTACCACATCCACGAAGTCACATTATATGTTTTTCATTATCAACATTCATGGAATATAATAACATTCCTTGATTCTGATGAATAAATATTCTGTATAAAATATATTTATTATTATGAAATATTAATTTCATATCGATCATAACCCCCCTTGGTCATTGGGAAATGGGAATTTTTATCATGCATGTGTGCGGATTAACATTTCCATATTGAAACACTTAAGATTTCCATGTAGTTTTCATAAATTTTTTAAAACCCCAAAACATGGATCCACATTATAATAAAATTTAAATATAATTCTATTATAATTATATTTTCTCAAAAGAAATCACAACCATAACCATACTTACCAATTAAGTTAAAACATGTTTACATCTTGGTTGATTTAGCAACATAGATGATCGATGCTATAGAACTCATTTACGGATGAACATGGTAACATGAAAAATAATAATAATATTATTGAATATTAATTTAATTGGTTTTATATTCTTAAATAAATATTATATTATGTATAAAACTGATTATTAAATAATTGATTTCATTCAAAAAATCAAAAAATAAATCCAATACCGATTCCATTTTCACACAACAGAACTAAAACAATTATTGAATGAAATTAGAACAATTTAAATCAAAACGTGTTATCAATTAAATGAAAATAATTGGTACATAAGTAGTTATATTTTTATCAAATTATGGGTAATTTTATCAACGTTATTAATCATGTGTGAAAAAATTAAATATATTAACATGTGATGGTCATAATATGATATAAATAATTAATCTACTTACTATAACAAATATAATTGTGTTTCTAAAAAAAATATATCTATGACTATGATTCAGCAATAGGATATTATTTTATGTTTGTTATATAAGATCATATAATTAATCCGACAATATATTGTAATAGTTTAATAGGTTTTCATAACTAATTCTTTTATATTTTAGTTATAATGGTTTTTCTGGAACCCCATTATTCTGTGATGAATTATTTTATACTTTTATTTTATGACATTGTATTTACAATTTAATTTAAATATATTTATTGTTTTTTCAATTAATTATTTTATAAAGGATCATTGATTCAAATATTGAGATGTTCATAAGGGTTTCTTTGTCATGAATTTGAATCCCTTAAGATGTGTTTAAATTATACACCATTTTTCCTTTCCAATAGTTAAATACAAGAATATTTTAAGTATAATCATTTTTAGGTTATATTTCAGGTTATTCGTTATTATTTATAATGAAATATCTGTCATGGGGATTGAGTTCAAATGTTACCAGGGTTGTAAGGAACTTTGGTCACTCAAATATCATCATAGGGACATAATCACTATTTTATGAATATATTAATTCATTATTCTTCTAATAAAACATATAATGATGTTATGTCGTATATTAAACACCATATATATAGGAAATAATGATCCATATCAATTTCTTCATCCATTATGATTCTTTTATTTATTTAAAACTCATTTTTGTTAAGAATAATTCTAGTTTCTTTTAATAGAATTTTCTTTCATGTCTATATTATTACATCACCATAATTTTCCCATTTCCTTAGTGGAAACTAATTTTTTTATCTGTGATCATTGTTTTATTCACCTTTATTAATTCAAAAATCATTTCTTTATATTTATAATGATGTGAGTTCAGAATTAGGATATTTTAATATGTTCAAATGGATTTTACATCCCTTAAAAATGAAAGGGTTTTATTATACATTCTATATCAAAAATGGTAAAATTATTATACATTTCAATGATTCATAATTAAATATTATTTATGTAAGTAAAAATTTTCAAATTATCAACAATTTCATTTTTCAAAAAAAATTATGTAGTTTTTCAAGACTCTACTATTAATGAATATTTCAAATATAAATTTTTTCAAATTATTTTTTATTTTATTTTCATATAATTATATATTTTAAAAAATCATTTATTTGTAAATAATTATTATAATTCTTTCATTATGTATTCCCTTTCCCTCTAAAATTAAATTTTAGTGTTATTTTTAGTTGACCATTTTTTACAATGAATAAAAGGTTTTGTGAAAACATTTATTTATTCACTCCTATTATTCATCAAAGGTTTAACTTTCATGAAGTGATACTATAATAATCCTTATTCTATTATTTTGGTATGGATATTTTGGTAAAATTTTATTTTTTTCTTATTATATTTCTTTTTAATGTTATGTGATAAGTTTAGTAACTCCATTATTTATTCCATGGGCTCTAAAAGATACGATGGTGACTAACATAAAGCACTCCAAACAAATATGGGTGATGACTATTAGGGTCATATATCACAATATAATGTGTTTTTTTTAATATTGGGAAATAATCCCTCAAGAAATCCTATAATTGTTTTTGGGCGTGATTGTGTTTGTTGAAAAAGAAAGAAGAATGTGAATTAGAATGGTTAGTGTTTTCTGAAGCATTTTTTAAGGTGGCATAGTTACCCAGGGTTTTCAAATGATTTGGGCCTCAAAATCAGGAGTCCAGTTTTTTGGTAGAGGATGATTTCCATATAAGGGTACATAGTAGGAGAATTAAAACAATATTTCACGGAATGAAAATGGTTATACATGGAATAGATTTGGGAAATCCAAAAGGGAAGGATTATTCACAACATCACTATGTGAACCACAAAGCAGAGTACATGGACCGTGTAAGAGAACCATTTCATAGAGAAATGATGGTTTTCTATGGCTTGTCATTCTCCAAAACAATATGGAGATATTTGCCACAATGAAAGAAGAGAGGTGATACACAGACCACATAGGGAAAATACTTTGCAGGATGATTACATGTCATAAAAGATTAACAGTATGTGGTAAATGCCATACCACATTGATGATTTGTAAATATCATATTAAAATATTTTATTGATCTATTTTACTATATAAGGAGCATTAATCCCATCATAAAATAGAGAAATGTTTCATAATAAGTCATTTTTTCTTTGCTAATTCTTGTAAGTCCTAAAGTTGTCTGTGAGGGATAATTCCACAAAGGATGAATTATTTCACAAGGAGGATTCCATGAAAGGAGAATTAATTCATGGAGATGGATCATGAAGGGGTTTTTTTGGGGCATAGAATCTCGCAATGGAAGGAGTTTTTTGAAGTAGAAAATGGTGCATGGAATAAGATGTAGTTTGTAGGGAGAAGTTACTCGTAGAAGCGGAGTCTGTACATGAAGGTGGTACCTGGATGAGGTATATGGAAGTAACTACTGGGGTAGTCTACAAAAGAGGTGGTCTTTTAAGAACTCATGTTACATGGTGGAACTATGTTCATTAAAGCTAAAGTCAGTTTGCAATGGTCTTGATAAAGGATTAAAATTAAGTAAAAAAGTTCGTGAAAGTAGATACTACTAACAAACTATACATGGAAAAGTGGATTTCATATAAGGGAGAAGAAGGAACTTCAACCGAGCATCTACCTATAGTGAAGGATGTGTTACTTCATGCATATGGAGGTACATAAAGTTCATAAACTATGAGTGGATCCCTTCCAAGATTAGTGGAAAAAGGAAGAGCAGGATATCAACCTTTTCCTTTGGTAGTGATCCATAGAAAGTGGCATAGGGTGTGACCCTTTGGAATTTAGTGAGCATACCCTGAATCTAATAAATGTAGTGAGATTGGTCAAAGAAGTGATCTAGCATGAATGATGTAATTCAAAGTGAGCTTTACTGGATTTGGTACATCAACATAATGTGGTTGTGTGCTCCTTGGATGTATCCCAGTGATGGAAAACCATGTAAAATCACTGTTCCATGTGCATGATTTTATTTTTGTTCAAATATTTCTACAAGGGAAATAGAAAAGTGTTTTTTTAGTGAAGAAAAAAGATACAAAGTGGCATGAGTTTTTATATTTTATACCTTGATTCACCCCCACCCCTAGGGTATTTGACCTATTGGTCTGAACAATTGGTATCAGAGGGAATGGATGAAAATTAGTGGTTCCCTCTCATGTGGATAAATTGAGGTTGCCAATAAAAAATAATTTCTGATATATGATGCAATGAATTTCCACCTATGGAATAATCATATTCAACACTACATCCTCTCAATATGAATAAATGTATATACAATAGCTAGGTAGGGAATATCATCTAGTATCGATATTGTTTCATTATCTGAAGCAGACTCAAAGAAATTGTATGTTGATTATAAAGGGATCCATAATTTATGGGGGTCCTTATTAAAAATAATTTATATAATGGTTATGTAATGTAAGTCATCACATTATATAGGGGAAAAGTTACTGAACATTTGTGAGGGAGAATCAAAAGTCAGAGAAGAAAAGCTAGAGGTTATATGTAAGAAATATGATGATCATAGAGTATATACTAATGATTATATTAAATAATTATTTGACCGGGTGAATGTAGTTTTATAATACCTTAGTGGTCTTGGAAAAATCATTGATGATATAATGATTTTAAAGAATATCTTAGGAAACAACTACAATAGTTTAATCTAAATAATTTATTGTTATAAGATAATGATCATAAAGAGCTATCATTGGATAACATGAAGAAGACTATTGTGGGATATTAAATGAAAAATGATGATAATGATGCTACATAAAATGGGATGTCCAATGAAGTGGAATTAAATTCCATAAAGAATCTCTCTTTTGAAGATATTTAATAGAACAATAATTTGAATAAATTCATGTAATTTCTCTCTTCAAAAATGAAAAAATGTAAGTGAAATATTCAATGGTAGACAACCACTTGCGTGTTCTTAATGTGGATATATTAGTCATTTTGTAGAAAATTGTACTTTGACATTGGAAGATTATGATGAATAAAATCAAGAAATTATCCAACATATGTATCCATCCAATGTGAAAGGTATGATAAGTTCTAAGAGAATGTTATTCAAAATGTAGAACATTCTTTCAAGGGAAGATGTAATTTTAGATGAATATTAGGAGGAAGAGTTGGAGGAATGTAAGGATCATGAAGTAAATTATTTACTGGATGTTGATTGAAATGCTATAAAAAAATATGAAAGCAATAATGAAAAAGGAGAATTTGAAGGAATATTTCACCTTTGGGTTGAATTAGAATACGATCTTGAAGAGAGAGATATTTTGATAGACAAAAAAAAAATCTAAAAATGTGTTTTGTGATGAAAAACTCTATATAAAATTGGAGGAAGAAGAGATGTAGAAGATGAATAAAGAAATTGGAAAACCAATGACTTCAATGCTATAAATATCAAAAAAAGATGGTTAAAAACAAACTCAAAATTTAAGAACATAAACTAGATAATTATAATTTAACTAAAACAAGGAAATATCAAATATAACATATCGAATAACATGAATAGGATGTCTCTTGTATTTTATTAAGTATTGAGGATCAAGAAAAATTATTGAATCGCATAAACAATATCAAGAAAAAAGATAAAACAAGCAACATAAATGATGAATGTGGACCATTATTATACTGTATAAATAGAAGCAAAAATCAAATCCAAATAAGGCATTTGTGGGGATTCATCAAAAACATAAAGAGGTAATGGTTGAAGTTATACTAAAAGAACCCAATTGGAGATTGAATATTTATTTTGGTTCAAAGTATAATCAAGAGATTCAGAGAACCCGAGGGACAAATAGTGTTGTGTTATTACCACACAGAAATGTAACCCATATAAGGTCGCATTGTTTTTGAATGATTGGTCACTAAAAAACATTTTATTCCATAGAAAAGTGGTAATAAAGGGAACATGAATAACATATGAAGCCATATGTAGCTCAATATATCAGGTTATCAATTGATGGTCACTATTTTTGGAGTAGAGGATTTAGACATATGGAAAGATATTTCTCACCAACAATACAAAGGAATGTGTTGAATCAAACTATGGTTGGTTATAAAAATTAGACAAATGTATCATAAAATGATATGAAAATTGAATATCATTTCACATCTCCACAAGATTAATTTGGTCCATCATATTCCAAGTAATGTTAAGATTATATATCCATACCGGTTATGATGTTAGAAACATAGATAAAAAAGAAAATATCTGAGCATGAAGTAGTTGAAAAAATTGTGTTCAAGGGTACAGATTGAACTATGATATGGATCATCTGATGTGGGTGAACCTATATTATGACAAGAAACAAGGATCTAGTTATTGAAATTAGCTACGTTAAATATTATATTTTATGATTTTTTTAATGATGAGGGGTCTAAAATTATTGGATCTAGGGAAGAAAACTTTCGTGTAGAAGACATGAGACATGCAAATTTCATGGTAGTTTAAGGTCTTAGTAATAACATGTAATTTTAATGTCAATTGTGTTAGTCATTAAATTCTATAAGCTCTTCTATGTATTTTTGATTCATCATGGAAAAATAGGGTGTTGTTGTATTGTAGGGAAACCATAGTAAAGGGAATATCTAACTCGTGAGTGGAGAAGAAGACATGTGATTTCTATCCAAGGAAGAAGAAAATATATTGTGGTATAAATTTTTTATCTACGTTATCTAAAAATCCATGGAATGATCTGGTGATGTATTATTCTTTTAGAGATCTCCCTAGATTATCATGAGATCGTACACATATGTGTGATGCCTACCAACAAGGGATTATTATTCGGATGACATGTAAGGAAAAAGTTAAATGGTACACAATATTTTTAATTTTTGTTCATATTGAAGTGTGTGGAAAAGTTTCACCTAGATCTATTAGTGGGAGGAGATATTATTTTATCTTCATTGATGATTATTGAAGAATATCTTGGGTATCAATCATTACCCACAATAATAAAAGTTCAATTTCATTACAATTTATCACCATGAAGTTTAATGGATTCTAGGTTAGGAAACATAGATTATCAATGAACATAATGGGACATTGTTTACATATAGAGAAATGGATGGCTGTCTTGAAAAAAATGGGATATGAAATCATGTTTAAGCAATGATAAATCGATATTAAAATGGAGTAGTTGAGAGAAGAAATATGATTTTCAAAAACATGGCTCAAACAATGATAATTCAGAAATAACATTATGAGAAATTTTGGGAAAAAGAATTGATGATAGTAGTTTAAACATAAAATAGATCATTACTATGTCTGAAATATGATAAGACTATATATGAAGTATTGTATGGAATGAATCTACCATTGAATTACATTTAAGCCTTTGTAAGTAAGTGTTTAATTCATAGTAAGGAGAAACATAGGACATTTAAATCATGTGGAAATGAAAGAATATATCTTGTCTATTCAATTAATAAAAAAGTATATAAATACTTCAATAAATTCTTAGGTATGGTAGTTGGTACTCATGATATACCAATAAAAGATAATGAGTAGCATCCTATGAAAATATATGATCTGTCTCAAGAGGATAGTGGAGAATAATACTATCAAGGGATTTTTCATTCCTAGAGGATGATTCAAAAGATGATACAAATTTTGAAAAATATGAGCACAATTATGTATTTTCATTACTGTAGAAGACAAAAGATGAAATTTATAGGTTGAAAATAATTGGTGATCAAATGGCTCTAGTGAAGGCAAGAAGGATAAAGACTCTTAAAAAATAATCGTAGATATCATAGGTAAAGTCAAAAAATTTCAATGAAGAAGTTGAATTTGATTATTGGGTTTTAGATATGAATGAAATTCTAGAAAAAAATGAGAAGAATAAGAAATGGGAAATTGATTCTAGTCCAACAGATAAGAATGAAATCAAGACAGAATGGGTCATTCCAAATAGCATAAATAAATAAGGCTCATTTATTGAAACAATTCACAACTACTATGAAAATGGTACTCCCATATATATGGAATTGATGTTGATGAGACATTTTAACCTATTTCAAGGATGAGGATAGTCATATTATTCCTATCCAACATAGTGCAATAAACGTTTAATGCCTTACATATTGACACCAAGACAACATTTGAAAATAATGATCTAGAAGAAAAGGTTTACATTGAGAAGCCAGATGGTTTTCTCATTCATGAATATGCTAATATTATTCATGATCTAAATTAGGCTTTATATGGTTTTAATTAAGAACCAGGAGAATGGTATTCAAGACTATATGAGTTCTTGATGAAGCTTCTATTGTTGTAGGGTGAATTTGAATACAATATTAATGTAAATAATTAATTTAATCAATGGATGATGCTGCTAGTATATGTCTATTCCATAACCATCAGTGTATCATATGAATCATAGTAAATAAAATTTTCTGAATTCATGAAATGTGAGATTGATGTTTGTATAACTAGTGAACTGATGTTTTTTATTGGTTTACCGATGAACTAATGAAGGAATTGTACATTAACTTATATGTATAAATATTCCAAATATGTTTTGAGAAGTTATGGAATGGAAGATTCATTGTCGATTATGTCTCTGTTATCCACCCGGTTGATACTGTCTCAAGATGATGAAGTCAAAACAGTTAATGTTATAGAATATAATAAAATCATTGGTAGTCTATAGTACATAACAATTGAAAGAAATAATATTTTTTCCAAATTAAGAAGTAGTAATATATCAATGAAATCACAAGGAAACACAATTTTTTAATTGAAAATAATACATTGTTATACTAAGGGTGTTATAGATTTTAGATTAATGTACAATGAAAAATATCCGTAAGAGTTTTTTGGATAAAATGATCTAGACTGGGCTGGTTCAGAAGAAGATAGAAAATAAACATTAGGTGGTGCATTCTATCATGGAATATTATGTTGTTCATAGCTAATAATGAAACAAGATTTCATTTTATTAACGACTACAGAAGCTTAATATATTTTCACTACTCAAGTATGAATGCAGATATTGTGAACATATCCACATCTTGATGATATGGGAGTTGAAGTGATGTCTTTGATCACAATCCATTAGGATAATTCATGTGCTCTAAATCATGGGAGAAATACAGTAAATCACTCAATGAAAAATATAATTCTAATAGTGTATAATTTTGTCAACGAGAATGTGGATCAAGTGATTTTGAAGGTAGATTATGTGCATAAAAACAACAAGTTGTGGACATTCCAAGAAAGACCTTAACCAAAGAATCATTTAGAAGGGATTGACTAGCTTTAGGAGTTCAGTAGTCTTCCCTCACATCAAAAAGTGTGGATGTGGAACCCCCTCTACCTGAGGTATGGTGTGTTTTTACATTATGATCTATCTATTTTGTTACCACTATTTTCATTCTGCGAACTGCGGTTCGTGGTTCATGTCCTACATACCCCTAAGTGGAAATATTTCTTTTCCAAAAACCAATCTATTGATTTTGAGGGGGAAAAATTTGTAAAGCACGAGGAAACTACCCCACCATAAAATCATTCTTTTGAAAACACCAACCATGCACCTTAATGGTCATATGGATTTGTCAATAAATACAATCACACCCAAAAACAATGAGAGGAGGCCTTGAGGGATTTTTCCCAACTTGTTTATGCAACATGATATATTCAGAAATTGATATAGTAAAATTTTTAAAAAAGACGTGGGTATGGTACACCCCAATATCCCCTTGATAATGGTCAAATTATTACATTTTCATAAGATACAATGAATTTCATCCAAATACCATGAATAGTCTAGTATTCTTTGTAACCTTTAAAAAAATTTAAATTCTAATTAAAATAAGAGAATGAAAAATACAAAATATATATTTTTTGAGTAGGTCATTATTCCTCACAATCTATCCCTATATATCAATCAAAATATATTTTCTACTATCCTATAGTAAATAAAAAAAGAGAAAATGGTGATCTTATATACTCTGTTTGGGTAAGCATGTAATGTAATAAATAAATAAATAAGGGAATTTAAATAATGAATGTTAAATAACTGAAACACATTCTATTTAATAAATATCATGAGAATATTATGGTAGGAATAAATTGTTATGAAATAATTTCATATAAATAATCACATTAACATAAAAATGTAAAAATGGATATTATAAATAATAGCATAATGCAATAGAATATCAAAAACTAAATTCATAATGATGAAATTAATGATGATGGACGTTTGAACCACTCCATCATGACTTTGTTCCAAGACATTATAATAAAATTTTATATACTCGACCAAAACACAATCACTTTTGTATGATGATAACAACTGATGCATTGATTGTCTATATTGGTCCTCTCCCCTCACTTACTAAGTATAATACATTCCTTATATTAAAAGGGTGAAAAAAAATCCAAAAAAAGATTCATATTTAAACTATTCAACAAAATGTAAATACTTTCCCCAATCAATATATATAACCCTAAACCATCCATAATAAGATTAATGATATCAACATAGTATGTCCACTGTCAAACTGATCATAAATGTTATGGGGAAATAATAAAGTTGTTATCATAGGAATATATCACCATTGAATCACAAGATATTTGAATGTAAGACTTCTTAGATTGAAAATGATTTTTAAATATCACTTGGATTGCTTCCTATGGAAGATAACCGTTATTTTAATTGTAATATCCCATAACTCAAATAACAATTCCATTTTCAACTTTTTTTGGTTTTCATTTTCGTTATCTAGTAAGGGACGAAAATGAATTCGGAGGATAACTAAATTGGTTAATTTATAGATTTGTTGGATTTTCAAAACACAAAAAATACTCATTTTGTAGTCGAAATTTAAACACCGTGTTATATCGTTACATGACGTGTGAATTCTAATGTTAAGAAACCCATTTTGTTGTAAACAATGTATGGATTTTTCAGAGAATTTATATTTTTCTATTAAACAACTACTAATTGGGATATACACTATTTAAATTCATGAATTTCGGTTCTAAATATTTTTCACTGATCAAACGACTATTCCACCTTTCCTGATATCATTTACTCAACCCAAGAGAGAACCCCAAGCATTTTTTTGTGCCCACAAACTCTTTCAAGTCAATTCATTCAACAATAGATAGTGGTTGAGAATGTAGTGTGACCATTTAGGAAAGTGTTTACCTATATCATCATATCATTATCTTTATCTCCTTGGGGTTTATATATCTTTGTGGGGTTGATGGATGTGAAATCTATGTTATTAATTCTCATATATTAGTTGAGTTCCATGATCATTTTCGCCATCATTCTAGTTGGTTGTTTCCATTATGGGTGATGTGTTTCCATAAACGGTATATGGTACCATCATGGTTACTAATTTATGATTTCACAAAATTTCTATATTTAATGTCAATTTTTTTAATAAAATTAATTTTCTTAATTATAGTTTAATTATTATCATCTGGTTTGATGGAATAACCCTATTCCATTGAATAAGGTTATTAAATTTGGTTTTTAGAATTAAATTGGAAAACCTCCAATTCCATTTAATTTTGGTGTGTTTATGGAAATTGTTTAAAATAAAATTTTGAATTTATTTGTGGAAATGGAATTGATGTAAATAGATTAAATATAATTTTTGAACTTAATTGTTGAAATTTATATGATTGAAATTTTTGAAAACCCCAATTCCATTGAATTTGGTATTTACTTGTGTAATTGAACAAATATTTTGGAATAATAATTTTTTGAAATTAATTTTGTAAAGTGTACTGTGTAATTGAATTCAGAATTTATTTCAAATGATTATATTGGGGAAATTTTAAAAAATGGATTTGATCATAACCTTTGGGTTCTATCATGGAAAAATGAATTCTTTTTTATTAAAAAACACACGCTACTGGTTTTAAATAGAAATTGGAATATTTGAGATAACAAATGGTATTAATTGTATTTTAGGGTTTCTTGAAATAAATTTTCCATCATTGTTTTGTACTAGAGAACATTCAAGACTTAAGTTGTTAGTACGTTATATGGATGAAACTTTATGCTTTCCAATGTTCCAAAACATAAATGCATCACGTTATATCCCTTTGATGATGTTGAAGAGTTATCTTTATCTTGAGTTAAAAGTTCAGTATATACATATTACAGTGTAACCTTTACTATGGAGTCCCTCTAGCATGGAACAATCGTACCATGTTAAGAATATGACTATGTCTCTCACTTTTTTTATTTCAAATGAAAAAAATACATTTTTATATATTTTTTTACATTCCTTTGGAATTATGTAGAATGATTTATGTAAATGTTCATATATAATCCATTTGAAAAAAGTTCCATTATTTTAGAAATATTCCACCAATTGAAATGTAATTTCGTTACATAAAGTATTTCAATCATTTGAAATATAAAGAAATAATTGTTTTAATTGGACTTATGAAATTACAATCCTATTTATTATTAATTTAATGAAAATTATTTTGTTAATTTAATATTATAATATATAATGGAATCCTTGGTGAGACCCTATTAGGATTTTTATCTCACATATTACCTGTGGCTTAGGGTATTTGTAGATCACCTCCTTCCAACTTCGTGCAGGGGAAAATCACCACATGGTGGAGGTTTTAGATATTTATTTATGGAATTGGTGAGTTTCATCCTTTGGGGCTTGGGAAATTTTTCCTATTTTACAGTACTCTTGGTTGAAGTAATTATGGTTTCTATACCTATTTTACTTGTATTACATTACTCTAATTAGATTTTATTTTGTATGTATACTTATTTTTTTAGTTATTTTTTGCATTGGCAGTATGAAAGTAATTTTAACATTCATTTTGTTTGATATCGAGTGGTACTCGCCGACTAATTGGGAATGAGAATTACCATTAGGATTTGTTAATTCTTTATCTATTATCATGTTACTATGGTACCCAGGATAGTTCATAAATTTTATTTATCAGATCAGGATGAGATTTGTTTTGAACATAGTATGCATTTGTGTAATCTTTTCAGGACTAAGCAGGTAGTTGTGATTTTGTGACTCACTATATCGCACAACAATGAACCTTAAGTCGCAAGGGGTGGTTAGAGAAAGGCGTATTGTGGATTAATTTTGTCCTTTTCCATTATTTTTATTTGTTTATATTTCAATCCCAAGGTTCTTACATATCTATTGGGATTAATTTCCCTCTTACTCCATTAGTGATTTTTCTGATGTCTTCCTTGTTGATTTTTATGCGGAGGGGAGCTCTGAGTGTAATTATGTCTTCAGTATGGATGTAACCATAGGATGGTTGAGGGAATATCCCCCCCCCACCTTATGAATGATGGGAGGTGGGAAGAGGTCTGGGTCCTGCCACCTCTGAACTCGCGAAAGGCCTTCTTTCCCTTCTCCAACCTTATTTTCCTCCTAGTTTTTTAGGATCTCTTTAATCCCAAAGGTTTGCAACTAGCATCTTGGCAGTTTACAGATATCAATTTCAATTTTGGAGTTCTGTAATTCGTTAAGTTATCTAGATTATAAACCAGTCATGAATTTTAACCTTCGAAGGCCTTCGGTTGATGATTTTTATCGCTTCGTCTTTAGCAAACAGGACTTAGAAGATCATGCGGTAGTCGGTCTTCTTGATAAGCAGCTATTCATGATTCGTTTTTCTTCAGAAAATGACCTGATTCTGGCCTAGTCTAGTGTGCATCGGCATTGCAACGGATGAACAATCTCCCTTTTTAGATTGTAGTTCAATCTATGCATAAATCGGGATCCACCCTCTAGCGCGATTTGGGAATTCCTTCCTCATCTTTTTATAACGTTTCATAATCCAAAAATTCATCATAAGACTGGAAATATGGTGGGTGTTTTTTTCAGTTCGAATGTCCATACTTCCACTATGATTCACCTGATTAATCCTCGTATCTGTGTTGAGTTTGATGTGTCAAAATCTATAGTGGAGTGGTTTTGGATTGTAGTCTGTGTGGAGTTTAGATGGTAGAACCTAGTTATTTTTGAGTCCTGGGTAAACTATTGTTTGACCTACCATCACATGGGGAATTTTCCATCTTTTATTCATAGTTAGGATGTATTTGGGAGGGCATGAGTTCTGATGGTGATGCCGGGTGAGGGCCAAAAGTGGGTGCATGCTGGTGATCCTGGTAAGGATGCTAGTCTGGAGAATCGGGTTTCACTGGTTATGGGAAAGGCTGTTCTAATGATGAGACTAGGTGAGGGACAGAGTTGAGTGCATTTTGTTGATCTAGTTATGGATGATGCTTTGGTGAATTGGGGTTCATCAGTAGTGGATGTTTCCTTCAACCCAATGGTTTCTGTAGTACTTGATCGGTTTAAGAGGGTTCTACCAGTTGGCGATGGTGGGAGGCAGGGTGATGAAAAAGCCGGTGGAGAGCTGGTTGTTTGCAGTGGGGCCAAAGGATTAAATCCTTTGGAAGTGGAGTCTTAGGGTGAATGTGTAGATGGGATATCTGGTTGTGCTGAGGATGTTTGAGGGGTCCTAATTACGGTTCTAACAGGTAACTATTTTCAGAACATTGAGCACATGGATGTGGAAGTGCTCACCCCGATAAATAGCGCTGCCAATGAACCAGAGGGGTCTCAAGGGGCTCTTGCTGGAAATGAATACATGAAGTTGGAACCCTGTAAAGGTTATGATATTGTGTAACATACACAATTCCTAGCAATGATCGATTCTAACATTGATACTCAACTAACACAGTCAGTGAGTTTTCAAGAGGTGGTAATCCCTTAAAATATGGGGGGATATTTCTGAGATTTATAATGAAATCAGTAGTGGCAGATCCAGGCCCTTGTATAGCAACATTTTCTAATGAGAGAAGGTGAAGATGTATGGTAATCATGAGGGGATGTTTGTCATACTAGGACAATAGCTAATGAAGGATTACTCCTATTTTCCACAGCCAATGTCAATGAGGTCATCTGTCCAAAAGGAAGGTATGAAATCCCCTAATGAGTTTATTTCTGTGGAACGAATGAATATTGGGAGGAATTACGCCAAAGTCCTAAAGAATTATGAAATCTAGGAATGGGAATCTATTACTGTGGAGGAAGCACTCTACAATGTTTTTGGTGAAGGTTATGGTTCTTATGATTTCTAGCTGGGGTTTTTATTTTTTGGACTTATGTGCTTGTTTCTGAACATTTCTTTTATTTTAATAAATGGTCAGAGGATACCCTATGGCTGACTTTCTAGATATCTTATGTCTTCTTTTTTGTCTACTGATGTTGTTTAGAATAATTCATGCAAGAAGTAATGAGAGTAATATTGAGGAGGAATATAATTCTAAACCTCAGTTATTGAATCCTCTTGTGTATCAACATCTTGGTGTGGTTATTGTGCGCATTGTCCAAGACCTAGGACATACACCACCGAGAGTTCATGTTCAGGATCTATCGATGGAACATTAGTGAGGTATTCTCAAAATATTTTCATAATAGTTCCTCCACCATACTCAAATTCCATTAAATGAATCAAATGATCCTCAAGAGGATGAGGATTTGTTGACAAGAATATATAATTTATTTGGGTTCATGGACACACCTAATGAAATTACGATGAAGTGTGCCACATTCATGTTAGTAGGACCGAGTAAGAGATAGTGAGACATAATGGTGATAGTGAATAAACATGAGGGATTTTATTGTAAAGACTACAATGTTATTTTAACTAGTCAGTTATATCCTAAGATGGTGTTGTTGGAAAAGGGAACTATGTTTTCTAAAAACAAGAAGGTTGACAGGACCATGAAAGATTACGAAAACCATATAACTATTCTTGTAATGTTTTTAATTGATATTGGATCAAAGGAGAATATGAAGGCTTGAAGGTTCCAGTTGGGACCTCAAAATTATATTCATTGTTAGGTTTGAATACTGAATATATCTTCTTATTATTATTTACTGGACAGAGAGATGATGGTTGAGATAGACCTGGATAGAAAATCAGGCTTATCAGAAGTATCATTCTCTTCTAGTGTCATTTTGTGTTCCTCTATGGTAAAGAGTATGCATAATGATGCTCATAGTGGTTCTCATCATCATGGTTGTTTTAAACATCAAATTTGTTTTTCATAGGTGAAGTCATTTAGTTTGTCACAAGTGTTGAATGATGGGACATTCAAATCGATTTTGCACCAAGGTACCAATGAATTCTCTCTCTAACTGATGCTCAAGTCACCTGTAGATATTATTCCAGGTTTATTAAACTATGTATAGTAGAATGAGATCAACAAAACCATCGTAAATTGTGACTAAATCATATGATTCACATGAAATGGGCTCCATCCCTAGGAATCTAGAATAAAGATTCCTCTCGTAATGTAAGATTCTCTACAAGAATAAGATACAGGTCCATCAAATATGAGAGGTACCATTACTATGGCTTCATCATTTGTGAATAATCTATTTGATATTGGTTCATGTCTTTCATTTATTTCATCCCGTATTATTAATGTGTTAAATATTCCAATGGATCTTTTATCTTGCTCAATGGATATCACTACACCCCTTAGAATGAAAATATTGTAGGGCCTCTATCATTCATCTTGTGTTTTCCCTCTATCATATTTTGTGCTTTTTGGGAGTTTTCTAATTGTCAACATGAAACATCTGGAAATCATTTTCCAGATGGATTGGATTACTTCTAATAAATCTCAGTTTTATTTTTATTTCTCATAGTTCTCCTTCAATGCTCCTGATGGTGTATTCCATGTATTCAATGGGGAATTGGACCCAATGAAAAGAAGATTCTAGTATTATTATCTAAATTTTGGGTAAGTGATATTTATTTTTTCCTTTGATCTGGGATGAGAATATTTCAACGGTCATCTCCCTCCAGTCGTCATCATGTTTTGTGATGATTTTCCTTCGTAATTATCTAGTTTACCCCCAGTAAGGGTGGTTCGGTTTTCTATTGACATAATTTTTGGTAATCAACCAATATTTATTCCCACTTAATATCATGAACCGACTAAAATTAATGAGATATTGCACTAGATGAATAATCTTTTTAGAAAGGATTCATATGCCTAAGTGTGTCTCCTTGGGCGGCACCGACTCTCTTTTCTATGAAGGATAGTGGTTCACTTCACTTATGTGTTGATAAATCCAAGCTCAATCAAGTTATGGTAATGAAAAAATATCTGTTAATAGTGATTGATGATTTATTTGATCATTTGAAAGGGGTGATGTAGTTATCGAAGGTTTATCTTCATTTTTTCTTCCATTAGTTGAGTATAATAGATTTTGGAATTAATAAAACGGCTTTTAAAAAAAGGTACATACATTATGTGTACCTTTTCATGCACTTTGTTCTATCCAATACTCATGCAGTTCATGTGGCATTTTTTAAAATATTTTCCATGAGTAGGTTGATAAAATCATGGCAATATTTTTGGATGAAAACCTTATTTAATCTATGTCTAAGGATAATCATGTTCTTCATTTAGGAATATTTCTTTGTTTGTTGATAAATCACCAAATTTATTCAAATAATTCAAAATATTATTTACGGATTTAGGAATAATTTTTATCGGACACATGGTGTAAAAAAGAAATAAATGTTAATCTGGAGATAGTGATGGCTATTATGACAGGGAAGTAACCATGAAATTTAGTCAAGATCCATACCTTATTGACGTTAGCCATATATTATTAACAATTTGTGAAGGGCTTCTCGGCGTTGGTTTCTTTGATGAATACACTAACATGGATGGTAGTAAAGGTTGTTTGAAATGAGAAATTTTAGAATTGTTTTGTTGATCTGAAACATATTTCATCTACTATGCTGATGTGGACTCATCCAAAGTATAGGCATGGGTATGTGGACATTTCTAAATCACTGGGTTTAGGAGCGACCTATATTATTATGTTGGGTGACCAAGTTGTTTCTTGTTACTATTGTTAGATTTGTCCACATGATAACAATTATCTGACCCATGACCTTGAACATGTTGTTGTGATTCACACACATAAAAGATGGTGTCATTACATTATTAGAGATAGTTTTACCATGTATTCAAACCAATGAGACTTCTGTAATATCATCTTTAGAAAATATTTAAATATTCACTAGAGGCTTTAGTGCAATATCTGTTGTCTTTCCATTTATACATCAACTTTACACCATTGAAATGTAATGTTATTATAGATTCCTTGAACCAGAAATGTTTTGCCCAGGTAGTGAAAGATTATACAAAAGATTAGAACATGATGGATCTATAGGAATAGTGGTATATTGGTTTCTGGGAATCCGAGGTTGAGGATTCATTGGTTAGTGTTCAACTAACATCCTCTATTATCAAATCGATTCTTCAAGAACATCATCTTGATGATGTGTTCTATATAATTAGAAACTCTCTAGATGGTGGGGTGACCATACTTGATTTCTATTCTCCAAAGAGGAATTTCATTTTTTTAAAACTATTTTGTGGTACCTTATTCTTTAATTAAAGATGTAATGGGGGATTTCTATAGATCATTGTGGAAAGTGCACACAAGATCCATTAATATGTTCTATGATATGCGATGAATGTTATGGAGCCCATGTATAATATGAGGTATTATTGAGATTGAATCTTATTTTTATACATGAAAACAAGTTATGGTCGAGCACCCAAAACCTTCAGGTTTTCATCATCCACATCCATTACCAACTTGGAAGTGGGATGATATCTCAATGAAGATAGTTTATGGGTTTATGTGTAACAAGTGAAAGAAGAAGGTTGTTTGGGTTTTGATAAATAGGATGAAAAAATTTTCAAACCTCATATAAATTTTTCAAACAACCAATGTTTTGGAATTGAGAAATCTCTATGTGAAAGAGATTTTTTATTTATATGGAGTTCCATCTTCTATAGTCGCTAATATGTCTTCTCAATTTTTAGAACATCTTTAGAGAGGATTTCATGAGGAATTGGGTACTGATGTCTATTTTAGCAAGGAATTCCATCGACAATCAGATGGCTACAATGAAAGAGATATAGAGATTTTTGAGAATATGCATCATGATCTCATCATTTAGTCTAGTTAAGAATGAGATGATCAATTTGGGATGGGTTTATTTTATTTTGAAAATAGCTACTAGTCAATTATTAGAATGGTTCATTTTGAGGCATTTTATGGATGACCTAATAAATATTAGCTGGGTTAGTCAGAGATTGGTGATAGTTCCTTGGTTAGACTGAGCATCGTCCAAGAGACGAAATCAATGATCCAATTGATTAATCAGAAGATTATGATGGAAAACAGATGATATAAGTATTATGCTGATTTTCATCACAGACCATTAGCGATACATGTTGGTGACTAGGTATTCATGATATTTTCACCTCGGTTGGGTCATTGACGACATAATAGGAAAGGAAAAAATTTATCCTTTTTCAGACCATCTGATGTTTTGATTAGGTGGGAAATGTTTCATAACATTTATAACTTCCTCCACAGCTGATGTTGTTAAATAATAAGTTCCTTGTATCACATCTTTAGATGTATCTATCTAATCCATATCATGTTTGAAGATGGCATGATCTTGAGTGTTAGCCTCATTAATCTGTTAATGAATGACCAGTCATGATAGTTGATTCTGCAGCCAAGGTACTCTATGGGTGGAAT
The DNA here is from genome assembly GCA_963277665.1 of Viscum album. Lineage (NCBI taxonomy): Eukaryota > Viridiplantae > Streptophyta > Magnoliopsida > Santalales > Viscaceae > Viscum > Viscum album. The sequence goes on from OY728148.1 coordinate 1,772,365,548, forward strand.
ATTCCTTTGGTTCGTGTGATATGAAAGTGTAGTAATGATTCTCATGAGACATGCGGGCGTGAGACACTAATGAGAGAGTAGTGACCTACCCTTTGTTATATGGAAGATTTTTGGAATGAATTGAGTGGACATGAATTTTTTATGGCAGAGAGGATGTAGCATCTTGGTACTGTTTTGGAAGATACATTTTGATCCTTGTCTTGATTTTCAATTTCATTATGTTAGTAGAGCTGAGAAGGAATTAAGAAAATACCTCAAATGGAGAATACATATATATTTTTAAAATCTATACATAAAAACCTACTCATTCTATTGTATTATAGGTATTTACATGTCATCTAATATTATTACATGATATTTAAATTCTAATGAAAATAAATATAATTTTGTTTTGTAAAATGGTGATGGGTTTTTTCGAATACTTTTGGATTTTTCGATTACATGACATGTATTTTGGTTACACATCCTTTAAAGAACCAACTTTTTTTAAAACTAGAAACTTGTCTTAAATGGACATTCCTCAATTAATGATTCCATTTTTGTTGACTTAATATCCTTCCTCTAGCATTTTTGGAGCTATCAATCCATTCCAGGTTGTTTCATTCAACAATTTGTCATGGAAACGATTGTAGTGTGAAATTAAAAGTATGTGTTATCTCAATAAATTCACCTATTTAATTTTTTATCCATAAGGTTTTATATATCATCTTAGGGTTGATGGATCAAAACCCAAGGTTACTAAATCTCGTTGATATGTTGAGTTCTTAGATAGTATCCACCTTCATTCTAGTTGGTTGTGGCCATTGTAGGTGTTGTATTTCTGTGAATGGAATATGGTTCCTTCATGATACACAATTTATATTAACATTTTATTTATTTATTTAATTTATATTTTTTCAATTAAATATTATTTATTAGTTTTAATTAAACGTATTTCAACTATTTTTTGGAAATTCCATATTCCATTGAATTAGAGTTTTAGTGTGAAATTTAAAACCCCCCAAAATTCTATAGAATTTGGTTGTGTGTATGGAAATTATTTCAATTAAATTGTATAGTTTAATTGAGGAAATTTATTTTATTGATATTTTTTCAATTAATATTTTGAATTTTATTTCGGAAATGGATTTGATGGAAAATTGTGAAAACCCACAATTCCACTGAATTTGGGGTTTATTATTATATTTATATAATATTATGAAAAATTAAATTGTTGAATTTAATTTGTGATAGTTTATTATGAAATATATTTGTGAATCGATTTCAAATTCATATATTTTGAAAATGGATAAAAATTATTTTGATATTAAACTTTGGATTATATCATTGAAAAAGTTGTTTTTTTTAATTAGAAACATTTTTGCGGTTTTTAAATGGAAACATCAATATTTTAAAATGTTAATGGGATTAAATTTAATTTAGGGTTGATTGAAATAAATTGACCATCATTTTCAGTACTATAGCACATTCAATCATTTGGTAGTTAGTAAATTATTAAGATGACACTTTACACATTTCAATGTTCCAAAACCCAAATAAAAAATTCATGTCCCAGAGTAGATGGTGATGAGTCATATTTATCCAATGTTTAGTGGTATGTATATACATATTAATATTCCACCTTGTGTGTGGAATCCCTATATCCAAGAACTATCGTACGTTCTTAGGCATAAGACTAGGTTCCTCACGTTTTTGTATTTAAAATGAAAATATTCCATTGCTATAATATTTTATAGGAATCAAGATACATATACAAATAAGATTATACAAATGTTTTTATTTAAGTCATTTTTTGAAAAGTGATATTGTTTTATAAATATTTCATCCATTAAAAAGGAAATAGTTTTCTTAATGTATTTACATCTTCTGAAATGTGAAGTATGAATTTTTTTTATTATTATTTTGAAATTCCAAACATATTTTTTTAAATAGAATGAAATTTATTTAGTATATATAATATTAATGTCTATTATGGAATCCTTGGGGAGACCCAATAAGTCTATTTAGCTCACACCCAACCTGTGCCTTTAGCTGTTTGTAGATTATCTCTTCCCAGGTTCGAGTAGGGTTGAAAAACCACTCAGATGTGATTCTGTCTATAATCCACTGACATGGTGAGTTGTTCTATTGGGTATATGAGTAGTTTTTCTTTAGATTTATAGTAATCATGGATTTATTACATTGGCTTTTTATAACTATTGTAATTTTGATACATTACTCATAGTATATTTTCTTTTCTATGTGTAGTGATTTTTTTAGTTTTTCTCCACAATGGTAGTGGGAAAACCATTAAAAATACATTTTTATGTTGCCAGGTTCTAGTAGAAAACATATGGGGATTTGGAACTACATTCTAGATAATTCAATAGAGGCAAAGTTATCGGGATAGTAGAGCACCTGTAACGGTTTTTAACAATCACCCTTTTAATATTAAAACTAAAAAAATCAAAAACTATTTTCAAAATAATTTTCTTTGAAAATGATATTTAAACTATATAAATTTAAATAATACAATGAAAAAATATTTATTTAAAATTTTCCTTATAAAATTCAATTTAATATTCAATTAAATGATGATTATGACATCAAGTAATTCCATTGATGTTATAAAATTTAAAAAGTACATTCCTCTTGCACCATAAATAGGGAGAAACAGTTTCTTTGTAGAAAATGATAAAAATATTATTTTTGAAATAATCCATAAATGTAAACTATGGTTTAATATGGCATTAAGAAGTAATTTTGAAAATCTTAATACATTTTGGACGTAATTTTTAGAAAAAAATGTTTTTGAAGAAAAAATATTTTTTAGCAAAGGGAGAAATATTTATGGATTTTCTTTAAAATAGCCTCACGTTCCTTTTAAGCACCAAATAAGGGGAAAATGGTAATATTACTTGAAAATATAGTGATTAAATAGTGATGAAGAAAACATATTGATTTCTATATATAAATATCATATAATTCTTCCAAGGGAAACATAAACATTAAAAATACAAAAGAATGATGAGATTGGAAAATAAACTATTACCACTTTGGTAACATATGAATCATAATTCCAATAATTGAAATGAAATCAAATGAAACATTATATTACATAAAAATATACTGATTTAGAATATTACACATCAATTTGGTATTATATACACCACATAATTAAAATAAGTTGTAAATATAGAATATTTCTTATGGAAGTAAATATGAGATGGGAAACCCTTTCATTGTGTCCAAGTCATTACATACATTCTGTATCATCTCTCTTATTAAACATATGTTTTTTATTTTATTTCCTAATAACAATATTTTTCATTTATCCATTTATTATACATAATAATTTGTTTTATATAATTATATTATCAACTAATTTTAAATCGGATGATTCAATATTATTTGACTTATGTGTACAAAATTACATGGATAGGTTGAATATTGGAATAAGAAGTCGTTATTTCAACATATAAAAAATAATAATCATGAAATATTTAACATATTCATGACTAGATTAAAATAAAAATACCAATAATGATATATGGATTTTATAAATTAATCATGTTGAGACCATTGAGATGATTGGCCATATGTACCCATGAGTAACGTTTCAATTATCAATGATCACTATAGGAAGGCGAATAAAGATATATTGTAATGTCCCAGACCTCTCCGACCCATTCCTTTGTCAAAAGAAGGCCACAAAGTGTTCTAGAGGGTAAAACGGACTTTTCTGACTTTCCAGAATTTTGAAACTAAACGCCGTGTAGTTTGAGTACATGTCGTGTACCCCCTTGCCGGGTATACCCCATGTTGTAGGCCGTGTACTCTCTATGTGAAGTAAATGAGTACACCCCGTGTAGTGTAAGTACACGCCGTGTACCCCCTTGCTGGGTATACCCCGTGTCGCAGGCCGTGTCCTTGCCGTGTGCAATAAGTGGGTGCACGCCGTGTGCTCAGTACTACACATCGTGTAGTCCTACCCCGCGTACGTGTTACCATGTGTTGACCAGTCAACGGCCATGTGCCATGTTGGAGCCATGTGAAATAAATGAGTGCATGCCGTGTGTCCAAACTACATGCCGTGTAGTCTTTCCCTGCGTATGCGTTACCCTCAAACCATGTGTTGACCAGTCAACGGTCGAGGAGCCATGTTGGAAGCCATGTGGAGACTGTGTGAAATAACAGAGTACATGCCGTGTACTATAAAGTACATGCCGTGTACTTTTGGTTTTATTGCCTATAAAAGGAGGGGTCCCCTTCTCCTTTTCAACTCAACCCTCTCCTCCCCTTTCCTCTGAGCAGAGTTCTCCCAAGAGACTCGAAGGCTCATTCTTCCATAACTTCTTTGTCCGAGCTCCGATTTACGATCTGTCAGTGGCCACATGATCGTAACGACGAGCCGGAACTTCCGAGATTGGATCAGTTGTCTTTCCCTCGGCCTTTCCTTTCCGACATCCACCCGAGGAGGTTTTTCTGGGACCCGACAGAAGTGACGGACCCTGACAGACGTCTTCTAAAGTTGATCCGGGGGAGTGCTGTGATCAGAACTTGTTGAGGTAGCGATCTTACCTTCGTCTTTATAATTTTTGCATCATGCGGGTTGGGTATCCTCTTGTTTTCATGAGAAATAGGTGAACCATTAAATAAAGATAATAACTATATTATATAACGGGGTTGGGAAGTTTGTTATTGCTGTTACTCTATATCTTTTGGTATTATGTTGTGAATTGAATGAGCTTCTTCCTAGTGAAAATCATGGTCGTTGGGGGCCTTTTATTACCCAATTAAATGTTGCCCTCTCCTTTTGGATTTTATTATGGATGGAAACTTTGTGGAATGTGGAAATTGGTTAATCACGTAAAGTTGGCTGTTTAAAATCTGGAACGCTTGTGTGATCACCCCGGTTAAACAAAATGGAATAATGAACATGTGTGTGTTGTCTTGGATACATGGCATGTGATGGGGGTGGTTTGTGGGTTTTTGTAGATAGGGTGAGCAGCAGGGCTGCGGTTGACTTAGTTGTGGGTTGGTGTGAATGTTATGTTGGTAATGGGTAGTAGGGCTGTGATAAATGGTATTAAAGGGAAAATGATGTATGGTGCATTTATGGTTATGGAAGTTGGCAGCGGGACTGTAGGGATGGGTTTAAATGTGAACGGACTATTGATTGTGAATAATAAATAAAAGTGGAAGAGTTAATGAATGGTGAGTCATGGTAATGGAACGAGATTAATAATTAATGGGTTGGTTGGAAGATAATAAGGGACTTGGTTGTATTGCTTGTGTGTTCCTAACATGATTTGTGGATGGAAGGGATATGTTTTACAAACGATCGATGTGGTTGGTTGTGGATAGTTTCCCAGTAGTTAAGGAAGTAAATAAACTAATTCTGTTGAAACTTGAAAAGCTAAATGGGGTTGGGGTTGTTTATTGTATGCATGATTAAGAGTAGCAGTGCTAAGTCACGTGCTCAGTTTCTCTGTTTAGAAGCCATAAGTTGGGCTATGTGTTTGGTATACATATATATATCTATATCTTTTGTGTTTTATCGCACCCCACCCATGTTGAGCACTTAGTGCATAACACTCCCATTTCATGGGAGAGGGTGTTTTCCCGAAGTTACTAGCTCCTTCATCCTCCTTCTCCCCTAGGCTGTGATGTCTTGAGGCGACCTTACACCTAAGACTCTTTGGGTAGGTTTCAATTGGGGTGGTTTTATCCCAAGACTCTTCGGGCAAGTTCTACTATTTCCCAATAATCTTCGGGATGAGGGCCAGGTGTGTACGGGTGGGATACGTAGTTGTGAGGCCTAGGTGTGTGTGGGTGGGATACGTGGTTGTGAGGCCCAGGTGTGTGTGGGTGGGATACGTGGTTGTGAGGCCTAGGTGTGTGCGGGCGGGGAGAGTGTGGCAGCTTCAGGACGTTCGCCATTAGGAAGAGCAACTAACTAAAGGGAAATGGTGTGGGGTACGCAATACTCTTGTTCCTATATACTAATACTTATTGTGATTGTGTTTTGGTGAGTGTGGATGGTGAGTTAGGGTAGATATAATTCCTTTCTAGTTTTCTTCTGTTGTTCTCAAGGGACATTAGGATGTCTCCCCACTTGTGCATGAGAGCTTTAGGTTTCCTTACTGAGTATACTTGTATGCTCACCCTACGTTTACTTTTAGGTTTCTAGGAGGACTACCAGGGTCGTGCGGGACCCTACTAGTCAGACAGTTGGATTTGTTGTTGTTGTTGTACTATTGTTTTCTTTTGGTATTGTAATTTGAGCTTTCTTGTACTTGTACTTTGTTATAAAATTGTTTAAACATGCATGTGGGATTAGTTTGGGTTTATTTATATACACCTGTTCTTTTCCTTTTTTGGTGGTTGACGTGCCTTATTTCCCGATCCAAAATAATAAAAAGGGTAATGCCTCCCATATTTGTGAAATCTCATACCCTTGGTGATAGTCTCCAAACCAGGGCCTACTGGAGGTGGGAGTCAGGGGTAATTATCTCCCTTTCACCATTTCTAGCTCATGAGGGGCATCTTTGGTGGGAGGAGGTCGTGAAAGAATGGTATTACAGGAAGGTTGAGAGATAGGATGGAGTATGGAGTTAGGCACAGTGAGGATTGAATGGGATGGTAGGGAAACAATGTTAGTTAATCTTGGTGCATGACATAGGTTAGGGAAGACTGGATAGGACACGAGATTTTAGGGGCCCCCTTGATCCGATGTAAGGACTCTGAGCCTACTGAAAGACCATGTGAGACTACATTGATTGCAGGGTGAGACCCTAGTGAAGGTACATGCATCATCATGATTGTGTTTTACTTTATTTGGGTGTTCTAGGAATGAAATTGAAATAAAATGATAAAATTAAACCTTGAGTTTTCCTTATTACTTGGGCTTAGGCAATTCTTGTTTACCGTACAGCTATGACACCTAGACGTCATCCTCGGGTGGCTCATATGGCCGAGGCCCAGCAGATTCAGGCGGTCGATCAGTTGAGGATTGACCGAGAGGAGGAAGATAGCCAGTGGAAGAAGACTCTCCATTCTTTCCAGCAGCAGACCCTCAAGAAGTACAAGGGTAGTACTTCAGATACCGAGACAGAGGGGTGGCTTGAAGAGTTAGGGATCACTTTTACCTTGATCTGTTCTCTGAGGGAGTACTGGGTTCCCCTAGTAGTCAGTCATCATAGAGGTGCGGTGCGACAATGGTGGACACTCTACCTCGGAGAGAGGATAGAGGCAGAGGTTCTATGGGCTGGCATTGAGAAGGAATTCCGAGACGAATTCCTTTCTTCCATGATCAAGGCGGAGAAGCCGCAGGAGTTACTCTCTCTTCATCATGGGAGTATGTCAGTACGAGAGATGGTGATCAAGTTCATGGATCTCTTGTGGTTTTCTCTGGATCTCTTTCCGAATGAGGAGTCTCGGGTGAGACTTTTGGAGGAGGCGCTTCGTCCTTCGCTCTAGTGTGTGTCACCCCCTTCACCCTTACGACGTACTTGGTGGTACAGAAGAAGGCAGAGGTTGTAGGGAGGATGCACTAGCTGGGAGGTGCACCCCGAGAGGGGAACTAGCCAGGCTCGTCAAAGGGGAAGGAAGTCAGCAGCAGGTCTCCTGCAATGGGACCTTCTAGGTTCAGGCCAGTGGGGAGCAGGCCCCAGCAGTTCCAGTTCAGATCTTTGGGTCCTCATACCTTTTTCATGAGCCCAGGACTGAGGTGTTTTTCTTGTGGAGGTTTTGGTCACGTTCAGAGTCGGTGCCTAACCCGAGCTCAGTACGGTGGAGGTGGGTAGGTTCAGCGCCCACCTCAGCAGCACTAGTTTCCAGCAAGGCCCTTCCAGCAGCAGGAGAACCATGATCCTCCAAGGGCAGACTTTGCAGGAGGAGGCCGACCTCAGGGTGCCCCTAAGGGACCTTGACCAGGGCATGGTCGGGGAGGTGGACGACATCAGAGAGGCAGAGGAGTTGGGAATGGACAGTTGCACGCAGCAGAGTTGACATCTCCGGTAGGACCAGAAGTGGTACGAGGTACGATTTGTTTGTTCAGCACTCTCGTTTCTGCTTTGTTTGATTCTGGAGCTTCACACTCTTTTGTTGAACCTACTCTAGCCCATGATTTTGGACTAGACATAGAGAGATTTTCTGTACCACTGGTGCTGTGTACACCCATTGGAGGCTAGACCAGCGTATCTTGTGTTTGCCGGGGATGTGGGCTGACGTTGGGACCACATCGATCTAGTGGGGACATTCTTCTGTTATAGATGCAGCCATACGATGTCATCCTAGGAATCGACTGGTTGTTTTCTGTTAGTGCCATTATTTCCTGCTTCTGGAGAAGAGTCATGTTCTCTGACGTAGATGGCCCGCGCGTATCATTTTTTGGAGAGAAGAGATATCAGGTGGAAAACCGGAATGTGAAGCCTCTCATTTCCTTTTTTGGTGGGTTATCAGTGGTTCCAGCTGATACAGAGATGATGGATGTCCCGGAGGTTGTTGGGGAGTTCCTCGATGTTTTTCCTAAGGTGGTTGTGACTCTACCCCCCCCCCCCCCGACATGACGTTGAGTTTGGGATAGACTTACATCCTGGTGCCCGTCCGATTTCGATGGCCCCTTATCGGATGTCATCTTCGATGTTGTAGGATTTACGGATTCAGATTGACGATCTGATGGAAAAGGGTTTTGTTCGACCCAGCGTATTGCCATGGGGTGCTCCAGTTTTGGTCGTGAAGAAGGAAGATGGTGGTCTCAGGCTATGCATAGACTACCGAAGGTTGAACCAGGTAACGGTCAAGAACCGCTACCCCCACCCAAGGATAGATGATCTCTTCGACCAACTGAGGGGAGTAGGTTGGTTTTCCAAGATTGATCTACAATCTGGATATCATCAGCTGAGGGTAAAGGATAGTGTCATCTCGAAGATGGCTTTCAGGTGCAGGTATGGGTACTTCGAGTTTGTGGTGATGCCGTTTGGAGTTACAAATGCACCGGCTGTGTTCATGGGACTTACGAACATTGTCTTCCAAGAGTTTTTGGACCGGTTCGTCATTTTGTTTATCAATGACATCCTGATCTACTCAAGATCAGAGGAGGAGCACATTGAGCATCTCAGGGCAGTCTTGGAAGTCCTTCGGCACCACCAGCTTTTTGGGAAATTGTCAAAGTGTAAGTTATTGACACAAGAAGTACAATTACTTGCGCTCGTAGTGTCTCATCATGGAGTGTCAGTGGACCCATCGAAGGTGGAGGAAGTTGTTTCTTGGGTAGCCCCCAAGAGCGTGGAAGAAGTTCGTAGTTTCATGGGGTTAGCAGGTCACTATCGGAGGTTTGTTTCAGACTTCTCTCGAGTTGCTGCTTCATTGACAACATTGAATAGGAAGAACCAGGTCTTCCTATGGAGCGAGTAGTGCCAGAAAGCTTTCGACTACCTGAATGAGAAGTCGGTCAGTGCTTTCGTACTAAGGTTTCCAGAGGAAGGGTTTTTGAATGAGGTGTTTTGTGATGCTTCTGGCCTTGGTTTGGGGTGCGTGCTGATGCAGAAGAAGGGAGTGATCAGTTATGGGTCTAGACAGTTACAGCCTCATGAGTGTAACTATGACACCCATGAAATAGAGCTTGCAACAGTAGTGTTCACACTGAAGTTATGGCAACATTACCTCTTTGGGGAGCGCTTTGTTGTCTTCTCAGATCAAAAGAGCCTTCATTATATATTCTCCCAGCATGACCTGAACTTACAGCAGCAGAGATGAGTCGAGTTTCTCCAAGACAATGACTTTGAGATATCTTACACTGAAGGTAAGGGAAACGTTGTAGCTGATTCCCTGAGCAGGAAGTCACATAAGGAAGTGGTTCTAGAATCCACTGATGCTTAAAAGGCGATGGGAGAGTTGGCTACCTTGCACTTGGATTCCAGGGTAGAAGGTTTTAGAGGTTGTTTGTTTTAGATGATGGTGCAGTCCTCCTTGTTGTAGCAGGAGGAAGAGTCTCAGTGGGGGGACTCTGTGGCAGAAGTGATGCAGGATCGTGTCAATCAGGGGAACGCTCCAGAAGGATGGTCAGAGGACATCTGACATCAGATTATTTTCCGTGGAAGGTTGTTTGTCCCGGAGACAATGTGTGACGGAGTTCTCCGTGTGTTCCATAGATCAGCCTTGGAGGTACATCCAGGAGTTTCAAAAATGTTCCGAGGCCTGAGGGAACAGTTTTTGTGGCCCGGGGTGAAATTGTCAATGGCGGAGTTTGTGGCTAAATGCCTAGTGTGTCAGCAAGTGAAGGTTGAACACCGTGTTCCCAGTGGTTTGTTGCATCCTTTAGATTTCCCCAAGTGGAAGTGAGATGACATCTCAATGGACTTCATCACAGGACTAACCAGAGTTCAGGGTGGTTATGATGCTATCTGGGTGGTGGTGGATCGACAGGTGAAATCAGATCACTTCTTAGCAATTAAGGAGTCAGGCCCGATGAGTACCTTAGCATAGAGGTACATAGACGAGGTGGTAAGTTTTCAAGGAGTTCCAAAGACTATCGTCTCAGATCGGTATACTCGGTTTACCTCACGAGTCTGGAGGGGGTTATAGCATGCTTTTGGCATCTAGCTACGCCTTGGCACTACTTTCCAACCCCAGACCGATGGGCAGATAGAGCGGACTATCCAGACGTTGGAGGACATGCTGCGAGCATGCGTTCTGGATTTCGGAAGATCATGGGTACGACACTTTCCTTTAGTATAGTTCTCCTACAACAACATCTTCCACTATACTATTGGCATGGAACTGTATGATTCTTTGTATGGAAGACCATTTCGTTCACCCATTTGCGGGGAATAGGTTGATGAGACAGGTGCTCTTGGGATAGAGGTAGTGCATAGCACCACAGAGAAAGTCCAGCTTGTACGTGAGAAGATGAAAGCGGCTCATGGCCGACATAAGTCTTATGTTGATCGTCATATGAGGCTCTTGGAGTTTGAGGTGGGAGATCATGTGTTCTTGAAGGGTTTCCCTCGACGGGGGCAACATAGGTTTGGGAAAGGGAGCAAGCTCTCAACTAGGTTCATCGGACCTTTTGAGGTGTTGAGGTGAGTTGGTGAGGTGGAATATCATCTAGCCCTACCACGTCAGTTGGAGAAGGTTCATGATGACTTCCACGTCTCCCAGCTTCATCGGTACTTACACGAAAACTCCCACATTTTCGACTGGGGAGAGTTAGATATGGGAGATGACACGACCTTCAAGGAACGACCAGTTAGAATCGAAGATCGTAATGAGAAGGTGCTTCGTTGAATAACCATTCTGTTGGTTCGTGTGTTGTGGAGGCATGGTGGCCTCGAGGAGAGCACTTGGGATCGGGAGACCGAGATGCACGCTAAGTACTCGGAGTTGTTTCGATTTGTGTTTTCCCTTGTTCTTCTGAGAATTGTATTGATGTTATACTATGTACCTTTGATATATGGAATGCTTGGCTTGTCAGTTGTGAGACCTTTGTGTTTCCTTATTCCCTGTTTTGTGTAACATGTCTGGATGTGTGGGGAAATGGAAAAACATGATCCTTAATCGAGACGCATTAATGCGGATACGATTGAAACTGTGCGGGCGAGTCAGTGCCGCCTAAAGCGGATAATATCTCGACATAGGAGAATGAATTTTTCCCCAAACCACATGTTCGAGGTGGTGTGTTGGTTGTGTGGTGGTGGGGGTAGTGAAAGTTGGAAAATATTAATTTATGAAAGTGGTAAGACCCAATTCTTAATCGAGACACATTAATGAGGATGCGATTAAACCCGTGTAGGTGAGTCAGTGCCGCCTAAAGCGGATAATATCTCAGCATAAGAGAAGGAATTCCTAACACATACGATTAGGGTCGTTGGCTGGGTTCCTGTTATAACAAGAACCCTAAGAGGTATCTTGTTTTGTTCCTCTAGGTTGGTTTTTGAATTCTTGGGGATGATAATGTTATAAGAGGTATCTAATGTAATGGCTCAGACCTCTCTAGACCATTCCTTTGTCAAAATAATGCCACGAAGTGTTCTGGAGGGTAAAATAGACTTTTCCCACACTTTCAATAATTTTTAAACTACACGCCGTGTAGTTTGAGTACACGCCGTGTACCCCCTTGTCGGGTATAACCCGTGTTACAGGTCGTGTCCTCCCCATGTGAAGTAAATTAGTACACGCCGTGTAGTTTAAGTACACTCCGTGTACCCCCTTGCCGGTTATACCCCGTGTCGCAGGCCGTGTCCTTGCCGTGTGCAAAAAACCGGTGCACACCGTGTGTTCAGTACTACACGCAGTGTTGTCCTTCCCCGCGTATGCGTTACCGTGTGTTGACCAGCCAACAACCGGGTGCCATGTTGGAGTCGTGTCAAATAAATGAGTGCACGCCGTGTGTCCAAACTACATGCCGTGTAGTCTTTCCCCGTGTATGCGTTAACCTCAAACCGTGTGTTGACCAGTCAATGGCCGCGGAGCCGTGTTGGAAGCCGCGTGGAGACCGTGTGAAATAACCAAGTACACGCCATGTACCATAAAGTAGACACCGTGTACTTTTGGGTTTCTCACCTATAAAAGGTGGGTTCCCCTCCTCCTTTTCAACTCACCCATCTCCTCCCCTTTCCTCTGAGTAGAGTTCTCCCAAGAGACTCGAAGGCTCTTTATTCCATAACTTCTTCGTGCAAGCTCCGATTTACGATCCTTCAGCAGCCACGGGATCGTAATGACAAGGAGGGACTTTCGAGATTGGATCTGTTGTCTTTCATTCGACCTTTCCTTTCTGACTCCCACCCGAGGAGGTTTTTCCGGGACCTGACAGAAGTGACGGACGCTGACAGACGTCTTCTAAAGTTGATCAGGGGGAGCGTTGTGATCAGAACCTATTGAGGTAGGGATCATACCTTCGTCTCTCTAATTTGTGCATCATGCGGGGTGGCTATCCAATTGTTTTCATGAGAAACAGTTTAACCATTAAATAATGTTAATAACTGGCCTATATAACGAGGTTGGGAAGTTTGTGATTGGTGTTACTTTATATCCTGTCGTATTATGTTGTGAATTGAATGAGCATTTGCATACTAAAAATCATGGTCGTTGGGGGCCTTTGCTTATGCAATTAAATGTTGTCCTATCCTTCTGTATTTTCTAATGGATGGAAACTTTTTGGAATGTGGAAATTGGTTAATCACGTAAAGTTGGCTGTTTAAAATCTGGAACCCTTGTGTCGTCACCCCGGTTAAAAAAATAGAATAATGAACATGTGGGTGTTGGCTTGGATATGTGGCATGTGATGGGGGGTGTTTTTTGGGTTGTTGTGGATAGGGTGAGCAGCAGGGATGCAGTTGACTTGGGTGTGGGTTGGTGTGAATGTTATTTTGGTAACGGGCAGTGGGGCTACGATAAATGGTATTAAAGGTAAAATGATGTACGGTGTAGTTGTGGTTATGGCAGTTGGGAGCGGGGCTTCAGGGATGGGTTTAAATATGAACGAACTATGGGTTGTGAATAATAAATAAAAGTGGAAGAGTTAATGAAAGTTGGGTCATGGTAATGGAACAAAAATAATAATTAATGGGCTGGTTGGCTGATAAGAAGGGACTTGGTTGTGTTGCTTATGTTTTACTAACTTGATTTTTGGATGGAAGGGATATGTTTTATGAACGATCTATGTGGTTGGTTGTGGATAGTTTCCCAGTAGTTAAGGAACTAAATAAACTAATTCTGGTGAAGCTTGAAAACCTAAATGGGGTTGAATTTTTTTTGTATGCATGCTTCATAGTAGCAGTGTCGAGGCACATGCTCTATTTCTCTATTTAGAAGCCATAGGATGGGCTGTGTGTTTAGTATAAAAATATATATCTGTATCTTTTGTGTCTTATCTCACCCCACCCATGTTGAGCACTTAGTGCAGAACACTCCCATTTCACAGGAGAGGGTTTTTTCCCTTAGCTACTAGATCCTTCATGCTTCTCCCCTAGGATATGATGTCTTGAGGCGTCCTTACACCTAAGACTCTTTGGGTAGGTTTCGATTGGGGTGGTTTTAGCACAAGACTCTTCGGGCAGGTTCTACTGTTTCCCAAGAATCTTCGGGATGAGGCCCATGTGTCTGCGGGCGGGATACGTAGTTGTGAGGCCCAGGTGTGTGTGGGCGAGATACGTGGTTGTGAGGCCCAGGTGTGTGCGGGCAGGATATGTGGTTGTGAGGCCCAGGTGTGTGCGGGCGGGATACGTGGTTCTGAGGCCCAAGTGTGTGTGGGAGGGGAGAGTGTGGAAGCGTCAGGACGTTCACTGTTAGGAAGAGAAGCTAGCTAAAGGGAAATGGTGCGGGGTACCCAATACTCTTGTTCCTTTATACTACTACCTATTGTGATTGTGTTTTGGTGCGTTTGGCTGGTGAGGTTGGGTGGATAGAATTCCTTGCTAGGTTTCTTCTGTTGTTCTAACGGTACATTAGGATGTCTCCCCACTTGTGCATGAGAGATTTAGGTTTCCCTACTGATTATACTTGTATGCTCACCCTACATTTACTTTCAGGTTTCTATGAGGACTACCAGGGCCATGCGGGATCCTACTAGTCGGAAATATGGAGTTTTTTCTATTTCGGTACTCTTGTTTTCTTTTGGTATTGTACTTGGAGATTTATTGTACTTATACTTTGTTATAAAATTGTTTAAACATGCATGTGGGCTTGGTTTGGGTTTATTTCTATACACTTGTTCTTTTCCTTTTTTGGTGGTTGACTTTTCCTATTTCCCAATCCTAAATAATAAAAAGGGTAATGCCTCCCATATTTGTGAAAACTCATACCCTTGGTGCTAGTCGCCTTCCCAGGGCCTACTGGAGGCGGGACTTGGGGGTCATTATCTCCCTTTCACTATTTCCAGCTCAAGAGGGGCATCTTTGGTGGGAGGGGTTCGTGACATATATTAACATTATATAAATATAATAATATCATAAATAATGTATTATTTTTTAAAATAATCTTATATATATCATCCATGTGGGCTGGTAATGAATAAAGAGTCCCATCGCATCATGAAAGTGGTAGTTTATATGTTCATGAGTGACGTTATCATATTTTAGTGAGAGAAAAGGTAAGAAATAAAATAGTAAATTATCTATAAATAATGAAAAATATTTAATAAATATTATAACTATTTTATCTATATCTCATATATTTAGTATCATTATACTTTTTTACATTCCATGAAAAGTGTCAGTGAATGAAGATCGCATTTTCTTCATGGGGTGGTAGTCTAACGTACCAATGAGTGATATTATAGTATCCCAAATGAAATGGAATGAATATATTTATATAGGATTTAATGAATCCTGAAGTATAATTATGTCACATATTTAAAATAAATTATACCCATCATTATACACATCCGTGAGAGGATTTATTGGAAAACATGCCTCATCAGTTCTTTAGGTGGTAGTCTGTCATCCACACATGAGACGTTATCATATTCCATTTTAGGGAAGAGAAGATGGATATGACTCCTGAAAATAATATAATAAAAAATAATTATTTGTTATGTAATTTTCTATAACATAATATTAAATTAATATGTTTTAAAGGATGTGGAAGAAAAAATAAAACACCAAAACATAGTTAGGAATATTATCTTTTCATAGATCTACTCTTGAGAATTATTCGTTGAATGCAATTATTAACAAAGTTATATAAGAGTACGGTATGGTAATTTTTTATTTGTTTTTATTTTTGGAACAAAAATTACGTTAATGTGTGAAGAAGAGTGGAGAGGTGGTGTCATTTTATAATGTAGGTGAGTGGAACACATTAATTATTTAATTGAAAACTGTTTAGCCACATCTTTCAAATTAAAATGGGGTAAAAATGTAGTATTATCAAAACAGAGACATTATATAGTCTAAATTGGTCTATAAAATGGGTTTTATACATGAATTTAAGTAATTTTAACATATATTTTTAGTTTAACTCTAGGTGACCCAGTTTTTATGATAATGATGTTGAATAATAATTAAGAATTTTAATATTCATTATCGTAAAAAATTAGATTAACATATTAGATAATATTAATTATTATGATTAAAAATATTCAAGAAAATTTTCAAAATTCCGTTGCTATTTTTGGAAAATAATCATTTTAATATAATCCCACAAACATGTTGAGAAATTTGGTTTTCAAATAAAAAATGTTCAATGTATATCAATTTTTTTTGTTTCAAACAACATTATAAAAATGGAAACAATAAGAAAAATTAGATTTATATATATATATATATTAACAAATTTTATTTTAAACCCAACTAAAAATATATTTTATATTTATAAATAAATTTAACAAAATAGAAGTTTATATTGAAATTTAGTATAATTAATTATTCATAAAGAAACATTAGAAAAATAATAAAACTTCAACGTAAGAAAATTTGGATACAATGATTCAAAATATAAAGATTTAATTTAAAAAAATTTCAATAATTGGTAAAAACTCCTTATAAATTATGTGATCAAATAGAGATTATATTTACATTTAGAAAAACATTTTTTTGTAAAACAATTGTTTTTATTTCAAATCGTTCTTTATTTATTTATAATAAATATATTTTAGTTTTATTTATTTTATACATGTTTGAGAAAATTAATTTTCATAATTTATTTATTTCAATTTATACCTTCCAATTTGAGGACTAAATTATAAAGGAAATTTTTAAGTAATATATTTATAATAGAGTATAATGGTTCATTTATGCTTGTTGTTTCATGAATTAAAATATATCAATGAGAATTATTTTATTTAAAAATAAAAATTTAATTAATTAATAGAGTGTAAAATTATCTTCTGATATTGGGGGTTTTTATATATTCTATAGAACATCATGCCCCTTAGTTAAAATCAAAGGGTATTACATTATCTTACCCCTCCGCAAATAATCTCCAACCTCTCTATATAAATATAATCTCAGAAATCAAGGGTTTGAAATTTAAAAATACTATTGTTGAAAACCCAATATCATAAACAGTTTAATAAAAAACAACCTAATAATAGGTAAAGGGAGGTAAAAAAGTTTATATGCAATAACACATAACTAGGATTCAATGTTGATTAATATTGGTGACCAGTGAAGAAATAGTCATTAAAGAAAAGAAAAAATAAAATAAATTAATGATAGTGGTTATTGATAATAATTAAGTGAGTGATGAATGGAAATTTAAGTACATAAAACATGTAAATCATTGATTATTTAATTACCATTTGATTATTTGTGTATTAAGGTAATTGGAAATCATTATTATTTTATGATCCATTTATTAATTTTGACAAATTATTTTACTTTCTATTAATATAAGTGAATATAATTACTTTATATCATCCAATTTCATAAGAAAAATATTATCCTTTTTTCACTTGATCAAAGTCCAATTAATTTATTACTCATGGATATGAATATCGAAAATGATTTTTTTTATCAAAAGAAGCACTTAAATTAATATTCAATAGATTTGTAGCTCTATAAAATAGTGAAAATTATTATCATCTATCTCCAAAAAATTTCTAAAAAATATACTTACTAGAAGTTATCCAATATAATACCTTAATCTCTTAACCACACAATTAATTCAACTAGTTCAACATTAATATTTATGCTCCAAATTATTTGACTAAAAATAGTGACATATTATCCAAGACATAACGTAGGTTTATGGTAGGTGTTATGACCTTATTATTCATTAGTTAGTGGCTTCATGCCCAGTTGCATTCTGGATTCTACGGGATGTCATTGAGCATTCAAGTTGTCCTTTTTGTAAAACCATACATTTATAATTACTCTAATATAACCAAATGGTAAGAGCACATAATTACCTCAAACTCAAGGATTGGATAAACATTAATGTTAACCAATACCATATTAAAAACTATTATATCATCATTATGTCAACATCAAGAAAAAATCAATTATTATCCTCCCTTAAAAAATTCCCATGAAGTTAAACATTCCTATAATATTATTTATTAGTAACATTCAAAACAGGATTTCAAATCATTAAATAAATACTTTTGCAGTAAAATATATATACATTTCATAATTCTTATAACCAATATATCATTAATAATAATACTTCAACAACAGAATTATTGATTCCAAAAAATATGACATTAATGAATCATATTTATTGTTAGATATATAATAAAAATTACCTTGATCCCATTTATTATTTTGAGGTATATTCCCATGATTCATGTTTAAATTTTTTAAGTGATGCCCCTTCTCTATACAATGGAAGCATTTGACATTGGAAGAATCATTAATTCCCTTGAAGTCGTAATAATGATATCCTTTTTCATTAGACAAGTAGAAAACTTATTTTCCCTTTAAGAATGTAACACGTTGATTCCATTAATAAGTATCACATGTTGGAAAATAATTATTTCCCTCATTATTATTGATCATCATCTTCTTATCTTTCTTCCCATAGAAGCCATGCGATTTGTTGAATTCATTCAACTCAATGATATCACATGATATTATATCTTCGTATGATAAGAATGTTTAACAGAATATTTCACTTTGGAGGATTTTTGTAATCCAATAAATAAAATTACCAGTCATTCCCTTTTGATTATATATTTAGTCTATAAAATCCCTTTCTAACCATATAATGTTAGCTTCAAAATGTGAAAAATATCCTTCTTTTTTATGTCTTATACTCATGTAGTATACTTACAGATCCACTCAGGGCTCAGGAGGAAAATATTTCTTTAATAAGAGTACCTTGAAATACTTCAAATATTTTAATTCCATTTCCTTATAATCCTTAATGTTTTTATTTAATGACCATTATTGATCTACATCCCCTAAGAGATAAAAAATTTATATTACCACCTTCTTCCTTTATGTAATTTCTATTGTGAGAAATATCATCATTAAAGAACATATCCATTTTGTAGATATAAATGGATTCATATTCCTAAATGATGAATGTTTCTAATTCATGAAATATTATTACATAATTATGGAATATGGTGGATCAGTAAGATGCTCCATATAGTTATGGTTATTACACATAACTAGAGTAAGTACCCATAGTATGGTTATAATTTGAGTAGTTCATACTCCATCCCAAGATTTGGTTTAATTATTATATCAAGATGGAAATCCAATCATGGGATATGTCCATTAATATGGTTCTCATTCAATCTGTTAAGAACATTTTCTAAATAATTTCATACATTGGATTATATTACAACCTTATAAAACATAATTTATACTCCCATAACTACTAAAACTCTTAAAAAATATTAACATTTATTCTTAGATATTCTCATAATCATTAGCTTGGTTTCATTGGGGATATATTTATTTTCAAATACATTAATTTTTTCTAATGAAATACATTATTTATAAAAGATTATTTACTAGGATTTTCAACCCCGGTTCTAGTAAGGCCCATCGTCATGCACTAGGTGACGATCGAGTATAACCAAATGAACCATTTTATGTTTTATTGAACTAAGGTACATTTTTCCCAAACCACATCAACAATAGTATCCATAATGAGATTTATTTCAATGGAAAACCATGTAATATCCTCCCTATAGTAACCTTAATATGTTCTTATGTATAAATCCTCAAATATTCTCATAGGGTTATATTCTATAATAATTTTACTATTGAATCTAGGTCCCATTGTTTCTAATAAGCACCCTCTAATAAAAACTACAAAGACCCCGACCCCAGTATCCTAGTTCCAATGGATACATAACTACATTGGAATAATATAAAATTAATCACATCCCAAAATACCAATTAATTTATTATCTTTATTAAAATAGATACATACATGACATTCTCATTAAAATTAAATTATTAAATTACAGAAAATATTTCCGTTGAAAACATAGTTTTTTGTTATAGTTTATCAATTCATTTCTATTACAAAACAGATTTATGTATCCTGTGGAAAATAAAACATAAGATATGGGTGAGCATAGATGCTCAGTACGGAAAACTATATAGAGAAATATATGAATAAACAAGGGATATTCAGTAATACAAGGTGAATAACTAAACAAAATCCATTTAATCAATAAATTTAAGAAAATATGTAATTTATAAATGGAAATAAAATAATTCCATATAAATATTCACATGAGATTGAAAATTTTACCAGGTATATTATAAAAAATCGAATAATCAAATGGAATATCAATAAATTAATTCATAATGATGGAAATCATAATTTTTGAAATATGAAACATATCACCAATAATCTGTATAATGAAATATAAATAAATGGGTATTCTCTCCACCAAAACCAAATCTAGATTTCAGCTGACACCTATAAATGCATTGAAGGGATATAGTGAAACACAACCATCATTTTCTAAAAGTAGTTTATTCCTAATATTAATGTAGTAAAACATAATCCACATAAACATTAATATTTAACATATATTATTAAATATATGTACATCACCCTATCGATATACTCAATCATAAACTATCTAATATAATATGAGTGTTATCATTATAGTTCATCCCCAGTTAAACAAATCATAAACCATGTTATGAATTAATCATGATGTTATCAATAGAGCATATCCCCATTAAATCACATGTTACATCATATTTTTTACTGATAGATGTAAAATTATTTTGTGACATATCTTAGATCATTTATTAATAAAAATAAATGTTCTTTGGAAATCAACTTTTTATTTTAAAAATTGAAAATTCATAATAAAATTTCCAAATCATTTTCATTGAAAATATATTTTCAGTACAAATAATTTCTAAAATATTGTAAAAAAATTATTTGAAATTAACCTTGAAATCTTTCAATGTATTCTTTAAAAATATTATGGTCATGATGGTTGGTAATCCCCTTCATTCAATTTAGTTTTAATAAAAATATTATTTTTTTATAAATAATTGTAAGAAAATTTCCAAGTTTGGAAAATTATTAAAATATTCATTAAAAACTATTTTTATAATGAAACAAATGAGAAAATTGTTTTTAATATTTAATTTGAAAAATAAAACAATATTGAAATCATTTTTATATGACATGTTTTTGGAAGAAAAATTAATTTTGACTGATGAGATAAATAATGTATGATTTCATAAAAACATTTTCTTAATCAATTTAAGTAAAAATTAGAATAAAAAAGGTGTTATTATATAATAATGCTAATGAATATCCATTGAAGAATAAAGAACAAGTGACTATTTGATAGAAAATTCACTTAATTCTCCTAATAGAGATGTAAACATTAACAGTATTGAGTAATTATGAGATTGTGAAATAAACCCTTACCGATTTGGAAACTTATGAATTTTAACCCCTATAAAATTAACGATAAAAAATTTAAATTTAAATACTATAAATGATAAATACATTAATTATATAACATATCAAATGGGTTTTACAAACAATACAAAACATAAATATGTGCAGAATATTGAATATGTCTCACGAATGAAAAAATGATACAGGAAACCTTTATGTTGATTCTAGATCATCACATATGATATTTATCATCATGAAACATAAACTTATGTTAATTAATAACTTTTTAAAAAACATTATAAATTTATTTTCCCATTTATCTCAATTCTTCCATGTTTTATATAATTAGATAATCATTCTCTTATAATGAATCTTTTATTGATATTTGACTTATGGGTAAAAAATGAGATCAGTTAGTTGACTGTTAGACTGAGAGGTCATTATTCAAATATATAATATATAATAATAATTAAATAATTGTCATATTTATACAGAAATTATACCTTAATGAAAAATCATGATAAATTGTTTTGAGAAATAATGATTGTTACAGCTATGGAGATGGTAAGTCATAGATTTTCATGAGTAACATTTACATTGTTCAAAGATCATTTTGAAAAAATGGTAATAAATATTTTATCAATCCATAAGAATCATAAATACCATATTATTTTGTTAAATATACTTATATATGTTATCTATGTGGTCAAGTGATAAAAAGATACCCACTTTGCTTCGTTAAGACTGTCTTATATATGTACTCCAACCACATTATCATCTTTCCATGAGTGAATAGGTATGAAATAAAATGATATATTTTAATTTAATAATGATAAATATTTAATTTAAATAATTATAATGTAATTTATATCACATATTTTTGTTAATAATATCCTTGATTCCTTTTATCAAAAGCGTTTGGAAAAAATGAACCGCATCACTTAATGAGGAGGTAGTCTTCCATACACGCAAGTGAAGTTATTATACACCCTATGAAATGGAAATTAAAAAGGGTATATATGATATAATTACCATATAATTATATTCATTTTATAAATATCATATATATACACTAGATCAATCATTATAACCAAACGTGATAGGTTTTGAAAACAAATGTGTCACATAACTTCCTTAAATAATACTCTTTCATACACACAATGTAACATCCTAGGTAAATAAATTAATATTTCATTTTCGTTTTTTGTGAATTAAACATTAATTATAATTTAAATATTCTTATATGTTGGATGGCTTACCTGATACACAACAATGGGTTGCTTTGAAATAATATGTTGGATAATATTAATATAATATTATTATTTCAAATGGAAGTAAACACCTAGCCGTTTTATTTGAAAAATGTAAATTAAAAAATAAAATATGAATATACATGTTTGTTAAATGTTTTTACATTTATCAAATATATTTTAGAACATTAAAATAAGAATGAATCTTATTTTATGTATAAATACTCTAATATTTTTTAAAGGTCGATTTACCACCTTTTGATGGAAACCCCTCATTAAATATAGTTTTTTCCATATTATATGTTCTATTTGATGAAATAAAATTCTTATTTTGAAAAGGGACATCAAAATTTAATTTTTGTAAATTTGTGGTATTTTCTGATAAAATTCATTTTTTAATGAATAGTGAAAAATATTATATTTTAATTCAAAAATGTATTTTAATATAACATATTTATATGGTTAGATTATTATTTAAATAGTTTTAAAGTGTAATTATAATATATTTTTACCATTTAATTCAATTCTGATCAATAGAAGAAATTTCATTTTGAAATTGGGCATTAACAAGTGTCAATCTTTTGATAGTTAATGTTTCTTAAAAATACATATTTTATTTTGACATCGGGAATTAATTTTAAATATATTTATGCGACTTATGTTTTCTGAATTTGGAAAAATTTACTCCATATTTGGAAACCGTAGGTCAAATTTTTTTAAATAGGTAACTATTATTTCTAGACAATATGAATATTTACTTTAGTAAAATTTTTATTTATCATGGTTAAAGGGTAAATCTGGTAAATAAGTGTAAACAATTATTATAATAATAAAATAAATTTTCATTAATACTTGTCTTATACTTTTTGGATGAATCATGGAAGACCATGGGCATCCTTGGGTCGATTTTGGGAACCCATGAAGCCCCTCAAGAGTGATAATGACACTTTATATTTATAAATTTAAAGTAAAGACAAAAATGACTTAAACATATATCTTTTTGTAAATAAAGTTTTACATGGGGTCATTTATGTTATCATTATGACTATAAATATTATTTTTAAGGCCAAAAATATATCCTACATCACAGTATTTTTTTTCTTTTTAGACTTAATTTAAATAAAATTATTTATGACATAATAATGATGTAGTGTTTACCTTATTAACAAATGATTTAAATAAATAAGATTATGAATAATCAAAATAATATCCAAACCTATAAAATTCTTATTGGATGATTGTTCTAATACCAAGATTCATCTTATATTTTACATTAAAGAGTTTTTTATCTTTAGAAATCGAAAATCATTATATAATAATATAATATTTTCAAACTTTCCTAAATAGCCCCTTCTCCCCCTTATAAAAAGCCCTCACATCAAACTCATTCCTCACACATCTCAAGACCCTTTTATCATCCATAATCTTCCCAATTAACCTCCATAAATCCCTATATTACACCTATAATCCTTACCTTATGCATAAGGCACTTCAATAAAATCATTTGATTCAAACTAAAGGGAGTTACCCGATTTAATGGTAACGTCTTCTCTAAAGTTCTTTTGTATTATTTTACTTCTCCAACCCGCTAAACTCTTTTTATTCCTCTCTTTTGTAATAATAGAAGTATCCTCAATATAATAGTATGTTTTTTGAGAAGGATTCTAACTACACTTACACACACCTCCATTTAATGGGTAAATAACATATTGTTACGGTGGATGGAAAACTAACACCTCACAAAATGATGATTGTTCTATTATCTCCTACTGCCTATTATGGTGGCCATTATGATTAATCGATATTTATTTACTAAATATATTATTTTTATTTTCTCATTATTCTTCTGTATTTTTTAATTTATAACATACGTTTAAGGTTTCCATTATTAGTAATCGTTATAATTTCATTTGAGGAAGTGCAGACTACCGCCCACTCAAAGTGATATGACTCATTCATACCATACGTGTGAAGTATAAAGGATGGAGATATTGAAATTATATATGATATTATACAGTAATTATAATATAACTACATATCATTATGTTTTTATTCAATTAAAATACGAAATATAAATGAAAGTAGTGTTCTTGCGTACGTACGACATACCGTCTCCCTAAACGGTGCATTTCATTCCATACCTCTAAATGTTATGTAAAATTATAAAAACATATATATAATAGAAATATATGATATAAAAATCATGATATAATTCTGAAAAAATTGACTCTTGGCCACATGGACAACTTGTAATTATAATGTGTTAATTTTTACTCAAGTACAAAATATTGACCAATGACATTTATTAACATAAATGATTACATAATGTTTATAACATGGTTATAAGTGATTTAAAAGTTATAATAAACCGTAAAAGGGATCTTAATAAAGTATAAATTAACTTACGTTTATTATTCAGGAAGAACAAGGAACAAACAAGTCACGTCAGATATGAGGTAAGAGATTTCTCATCTAACTTTTAATTCCGTGATATTTCCATTGATCACCACTAATTTATAGCATGTGGTGTATTGTGTACTGAAATTTAATATATATTACCATGATTCTCCTTATATTCATGTTATTATGTGAAGTATTTTTTGGTTTTTATCTTTAGGTCATAATACTCAATTAATTACAAAGTGGTTAGAGATTTTCATCTCACTTTTTTATTCCAAAGAGATTCATGCTACATTTTCCACTATTTCATTTTGTGTGGTGTATGTACTACCCATGATTATAATAATTGTGTTTTATACTTCCATTTATGGGTATTTAAATCTTCATTTTATTATCCCTCTTTCATGGGTTGTATGTTTCATAACTTAACAAATCGGTAAGGGAACCTTTTAAACCAATTTCCATTCCTTGGGTTAATATTCTAATTCCTAGTTATGTTATGCTATGATTATGTATGGAATCAATATTTAATTATTTATGTTTTTATTTCCACTCCCCTTTGTCTTGATATACATTTGATACACATAATAACTCCATTTATAAATTCTCAAGTCATCGATATGAACATGATAAGAGTAATTTTAACTCAATTTCCATTCATTGATTTCAACATCCAAGTCATTGGTGTTTTCATAAAAAGAACACGAGTGAATGTACTATGATTGATTTACACTAAATATCCAATCATATTGAGTGTATTTATCTTTTTCACACATTATTATGCAATTGATTTATCTTTATTCCACATATACAATTTTTTATAAGGGATTTCTTCTTAATTTACATTCCACTGACAATTCATTGTCGTTATGCACCAATTCACATTTATATTATGTATATACTTCCCTTTGACATATAATATCATAAACCTATTTATTCTCATGATAATATAATTTTCTTATTTAGTGTTATTCATTAATTATTTATATTCAAGAGTCTATTATTTTGTTAAAAACTCTTTATCTAAAATATCATTTTCAATGTTTTAATGATTTATTCATCTAAATATTTATCATTACTATCCATGTTTTAAAAATGGTTTTATGGATTTATTTATATGGAAATTAATTTTTTCAAATGCTAATTTATTTAAAAGTTCTAAATTGGTATGGGACACTTTAATTAAAAAATCTCTTTATTAAATGTTTTAAAGGGTTTTGAAAATGTCTTGATAAAGTGTTGATTATATCTATATCTTAAAATGATATGTTGTAATTAAAAGGTGGAAATTTTATATTTCCTATCTTCATGTTTTATGTGTTAGGAATATGTTATCTTTCTTGGGTTCTGTTTTTGTATACGGCTGGTTCCCTGATAAACCTAAGGCGGGTGAGCCCTAGATAGCTCTCCAATGCATTTGGTAACATGACAGAGGTAAACATTATTGTTTCTCCGAAGAGATTTAGGGAATATAGTATGATGGTTATTGCAAATGTGACTCCCTATCTAGAGTTGATACCTACAATTTATGTATGTTATTAGTTCCATAATTTACCTTTATGATTCATTATTTCTATGTGCTATTCAAAAATCATATGATTTTGTGAGGTATATTATGATCAAAAAGTATGGTTTCATTTATTTTTATTTAATGATGGGTTAATGTTTAATTTCATTATTTTTTAACCCCTACTGGGATTTTTATTCTAATCCAATGTTCTTGAAATTTTTTTCCACATGACTTAAAGATGAATGAGGTAAAGGTTGGGATCAAGTAAATTTCATGCTATATAAAACATGGAACTAGACATGTTTCTTTTTAAGAGTTTTTTATTTTTTTAAAAACTGGATACTGAGTAGTAGTGTGTACATGTAAGTTTCATGTTGGTAAGTAATAGTTATGTCCTAATTATATAAAAAACTATACCTAAAAATATACCCATTGTGAATTAATAATTTAATTCATGATTATGTAATGTTTAAGGTCAGGTCCTTATAGTTGGTACTAGTTATCAGTTTATATAACTTTAGAGGTTAGGTTGTTCTTTAATCATAAGTGACATTACCATAATTTTTAGTATTTTAAAATGAGTCATAATTATTTTAGATAAAGTGAATGAGTATAAGATAACATGACTAAGTATATCTTAGTATTTACCCTCTAAATAAGATATTATATGATGATTTTACTAATATACTCACACATACCTTTTTTGTTTTTGTAAATGGTTGGATCTATCAGGCACCAAAGTAACAATGGTTATGAAGAAAACAATGATGGTTTTTTGAATGAGCAACTAAAATAAATGGGAGATGCAATAAGAACTATTGGGGTTATTCTAAAGTAACTATCAAGTGTCATTATTGACCTCCTGAACCATGTTTATTTTTATAATGCATCATATATGCGAGAAACAAATCCCTACAGATGTTCAGGTAATAATAATAATGGTATGTATATTAAAAGACCTATGTGTTGAGGATTTGGAAATAAACCCTTGGGAAAATGCTTCAAAGGAATGGGAAGATGTTTCAGATTAGGTAATGAAGTTCATGAATCAATAACCTTCCATAGGAAATGGATGTGTCTAGAGGACTCCAGGAAAAGGAAAGAAGTTCTTTCTGAGGGTAAAATTGAATATCTTAAATGTTGTGTGCATTTTCACTATGAAAATAGATTTCATGCATAGATGTTTTGGGAAAGGGATATGTAGGATCATATAAATATAATTTTACAAATTCCTAATTCCATTCCAATTGTGGATGAGGAAACTAACAATAACTAGTGAAAGGTATAAATTATTTCTTAGCTGATGATTTGACATTATAAAATATTAGGATAAGATTAATTATTTTTTAGGAAATAAGTATTTTAGAATATGTTGGAAAATAATGGTTAATGGATCATTAAGAAAATAGAATGTGTAAGAAGTTTACATATAAGGGATTCCAGAGTTATGATAGATTTTATGATGGTGAAATGAATAAAATTGTTAATGCTCTTTTGATGATGGGATTACATTAGAAGACTTTTTATAGTATGTGTAACCCTGAATTTTAATATATAAAAAATTTATTCAAGAAATACTTATTTATTATTTTGTGTATATAGTTATAAAGAACCACTTGGGTTTATATGATCCTTGAATTTGAGGCAATTATAGGGTAATACATTTTGGGATGGAAAATTATAGTTTATAGACAATATTTGTGGTTAAAATATGTGATGGTTATTTTTTATTAATTTATCTCTTTTTGATAATGTTATAAAATTATATAGTTTTTTAAAAATGACATCACACAGACCGCATGACAACCCATCGTGTCAGAAAAAGCTAAGGGAATCGAACCCACAACCAAAGTGCGACTGGGATTTATCACTTACACTGGACTACATATAGTCTTTGGTTAGTATGACTAATTCTGTTTAGTAAGATGATTTTATTAAACAAGAATAATTTAGTTTTGTGTTATCTATGAAAATGATTAACTATCATAGATAATATGTGATTAGGTTAATTACACTTCAATATGAGACATTATGAGTAGTCAATGTTATTTGGAGATAAATGTTAAGATTTATCATGGAAGACTATGTGATTAAATATTTATGAGTTTTGGGTTTCAATATTAGTTTGGATTATTTTGAAGAATTTTATGGAATGTTTTATATTGAATGGTATTACATGAACATTGGGTACTTTTTGTGGAATCATGGAGATTAAGAGTAGTTTTCTTTTTTATAAAGGGTTATCCTTTTTTGGGATTATATGATCTCTTAAAAACCATTTTGGTTTTGGTTGATATCTAAAGACATGGGAAATATATAGTTCATCTTTTATGGATTATTTCATACTCTATAATTTGATTCTAGTGATTTTAATGTGACGAATTCAGTTTGAATATTCTTTCTTTGTAGAAACGATGAGTTTGTGGTGGAAAAATAGTAAAGAATGAAAGTCTTCATGAAAAGAATGTGTGTTTTGTTATGTTTTTTTGTTAAGATCATAAATAAATTCCTCAACATTATGAAAATTAACTTAAAACAAAAACATTGACTATTATCATTTCCTACTGTGGAATCAAAGACCGTTTTACCCATCATAGGTTTGTGATTTTTCTATGGTTAACTTTCTCTTAATAATGTTTTCTATCACAATCCATCAGAACTTGATGGTTTGTTTTGTCCTCCATATCCATGTCTTCATTGAATATTGGTATTTATTGTCTTGAGTGACATTTTTAATTATGTTTCATTATTTTAATGTTATAGTTTTATTGACATTTTTTTCAGATGTGGGAATTTTAATGAAGATTCCATGCCCAATTATGATATTACGAGGACACAATTTCTAAAAGGTGGAAGGATGTAACATCATAGGTAAATAGTGATAAAATTCATTTTCAGTCTTTTCTGAATGAAATATTATTTTTACTTTAAAGGGGTAGCTATGTTCGATGGATTACACGATACACAACTATGGGTTTCATTGAAATCTTTGTTGCACGAAAATAATATAATATTATTATTTTAAATGGTAGTCAACGCCTAGAAGTTTTATTGGTGGGATTGTAAATAACTAACTAAAATAATAATATACATGTTTGTCAAATGTTTTTCATTTTTCCAATAATGTTTAGATGCCAAAAATAAGGAAAAAAAATCAATTTTAATCATAAATAATATAATATTCATTTAAAGGTCTATTTACCGCCTTTTCATGGAAAAAACCCATTAAATATAGTTATGGTAACATATATATGTAATATTTGGCAAAATAAAAATTTTCATTATAATCAGGACATCAAAATTTACTTCGGGTAAATTTTAGTTATTTTTCTCATAAAATTCATTTTTTAATGAATATAGTTAAATACTACATTTTAATTTAAAACTGCCTTTTAATATAACTAATTTATATGTATAGATTATATTTTTAAATGGTTTTAAAGTGTAATTAGATTATATTTTTACCATTTAATCCAATTCTGGTCATTTGAAGAAATTGCACTTTGAAATTGGGCATAAACAAGTGTCAATCATTTAATAGTTATTAATTCCTAAAAAGATGCTTTGTTGTTTTGACAATGGGAATTATTTTTCAATTAAACTCTCTAACTTATATGGTTTTATTTTGAAAACATGGATTCAATATTTTTAGTCATGAGCCCTCAACTGTGTAAATCGGTATCTTTTATTTTTAGACAATATTAATATTTACTTTAGTAAATATTTTATTTACCATGGTTAAACGATAAATCTGGTAAATAAGGGTAAAAAAATATTATTATAACAATTAAAATTTTCCTTCACACTTTTACAAATATTATTGGATGAGTCATGGCCGACCATGTTCATCCTTTGATCAATTTTGGGACCCCATGGATCCACTTAAGATGGACAATGACACTTTATATTAATTAATTTAAAGTAAAGTCAAAAATGACTAAAACATATATCTTTTAGTAAATCTATTTTTTACGTTGGGTTATATAAGTTATAATTTCATCTATAAATGTTATTTTGAAACATAAAAATATTTCTTACATCATATAATTTTTTTATAATTTTTAGACATCAAATAAATAAAATTATTTATGACAAAATAATGAGGTAGTGTTTACCACAATAATAAATAATTTAAATAAATAAGATTATAATGATTAAAATAATATCCAAAAACTATCCAATTATTAATGGATTATTTTATTTATCCCATTAGTTATCTTATATTTGACCTTAATGAGTTTTGGATCATTAGAAATCGATAATAATTATATAATAAAATAATATTATCACACTTTCATAAAGTGCCTCTTCTCCCCCTTATAAAAATCCTTCACTTCTATCAAATTCTTCACAATTCTCAAGTGCCTTATTCCATTCATAATTTCCCAATTAGTCTCTCTAAATCCATCTCTTATACCTAGAATCCTTACCTTAGGCATAAGGAACTTCTAGAAACCCTTTTGGGTCAAACCAAGGGAGTTACCCGATTTAAAGGTAACATCTTCTCCAAAGTTCTTTTATTTTATTTTACTACTCCAAAACCATAAAATCTTTTTATTCCATTATTTTATAAAAAAAGTTTCCTAAATATACTAGAATGGTTTTATGTGGAGGTTTCGAAATACACATACACACACCTCTATCTAATAGCAAAAGAACATATTGTTTTTTATGGATGGTAAACTAACACCTCACGAAACGATGATTGTTTAATTATCTCCTACCGCATATTATGGCGGCCATTATGATGGAAATTAATATATATATATATATATATATTATGTTTAGTTTTTCTTCTTTATTTTGATTGTTTCAGTTTTTATAATACCATTATGGTTTCCATTATTAGTAAACATGATAATTTCATTCGAGGAAGTGAAGACTACCTCCCCCTCAATGTGATATGACTCATTCATACCATATGTTGGAAGTATAAAGGATGGAGTTATTGAAATTATATATGATATTATACTATAATTATAATATAATTATGTATCATTAATTTTTTATTCAATTATATTACTAAATAGATATTAATGTAGCGTTCATGCATACGTACGACATACCGTCTCCATGAACGGTGCATTTAATTTATTAACTCTATATGTTATGTATTATTATAAATACATATATATACTGGATATATATTATATATAAATCATGAATATCATTATAGAGAAAATGGACTCTTGACCACATGGGAAAATCGTAACTATAAGGTGTTCATTTTTGACTCAAGTACCAAATATTGACAAAACGACCATTATTAAAATAAATGATTTCATAATGTTTATAACATGGTAATGAGTGATTTAAATGAAATAATAAACTTTCAATGGGATATTAATCAAGTATAAATTAACTTATGTTTATTATTTAGGAATAACAAAGAACAAACAAGTCAAGTAGGACACGAGGTAAGGGATTTCATATCTCACTTTTAATTCTGTTAGATTTCCATTGTTCACCACTAATGTATTGAAAGTGGTGAATTGTGTACTGCCATTTGATATATATTTTTATTATTATCTTTATAATAATAATATTTTTTTGATTATTTTGTGGTTATTAACTTTTGGTCATATGAATCGATTTATTACATCATTGTAAGGGATTTTCAGCTCACTTTTTATTCCTGAGAGATTCATTCTATGTCTACCACTATTTCCTTTTGTGTGGTGTATGTACTTACTGAGATTTTATTCATTATATATTATACATAAATTTATTTTTATTTTCATCTTCAGTTTTTAACCTTATTTCATGGGTTGTATGTTTTGTAACATACCAAATCGGTAAGGGATCCTTTTAACGCAATTTCCATTCTTTGGTTTAATTTTCTAATTCTTAATTATGTGCTGAAATAATTATGTAGGAAATCACTATTTATTTATTTATTTATGTTGTAATTTAAACTCCCCTTCGTGTGGATGTAATTTCTATACACATAATTACTCTGTTGATAAATTCTCAAGCCATCGATATGAACTTGATAAGGGACATTTTAACTCAATTTCTATTCATTGAGTTAAACATCATTGTCATTGGTTTTGAATTAAAAAAAACATGAATTAATGTACTGTGATTAATTTAAATTGAATATCAAATCATATTTAGTGTATTTATATTTGTCACACATTAGTATGTAATTGATTTATCTTTAATCTAATAATACAATTTTTTATAAAGGATTTTATCCCAATTTACATTCCACTGAGACATCATTGTCATTATTCACCAATTCACATTTATATGGTGTATATACTTCCCTTTTCCATATAATATCATGAACCTATTTATTCTCATGATATTATAAAGTTTTAATTCAATTTTATTAGCAAAATTATTTTTATTCAGGAGTCTCTCATTTTGTAAAAACCTTTCAACTAAAATATCATTTTAAATGTTTTAAAGATATATTCATATAAATCGTTGTCATTAATGTTTATGTTTAAAAAATTCTTTTAAGGAATTATTTATATGGAAATCAATGTTTTCAAATGATAATTTATTTTAATTATTCAAATTTTTGTGGGACACTTTGATTCAAAAATCGCTTTATTAAATGTTTTAATTGGTTTTTAAAATGGATTGATAAAGCATTGAATATGTCTATATCTAGAAATGATATGTTGTGATTCCAATGTGGAAATGTTATATATCCTTCATTATTATATTAAGTGTTATGAATATTTTATGGTTCTTGGGAATTGATTGGGTATATGGTTGGTTCCAGGATAAACCTATGGCGGGTGAGCCCGAGATTCCTCTCCTTTGCATTAAGTAATGTGACAGAGGTAAACGTTAATATTTCTCCTAAAAGATTTAGGGAATATACTTTGATGGGTATTCAAAATGAGACTCTCTTTGTAGTTGTGATAGATAAAATATTTGTATTTTATGAATTCTATATGTTAATTTTATGATTTCTGATTTCTATATGTTATTCATAAATCTTATGATATCATGAGGTATGTTATGATTGAAAATTATGGTTTCATTTATTTGTATTTATTGATGGGTTAAAGTTTCCATTCCTTATTTTTTAAACCTTACTGAGAATGTTATGCTCATCCCACGTATAAGAAAAAAAACTCCAACACGAAATAATGATGAATAGGGTCATGGATGGCATCATGGAAATGTGATGATGTCTAAAACATGTAAGGAGACATGTTTCTTTTTTATTGTTTTTTAATTTTATAAAAAATGGATTCTTGAGTAGTAGTGTATACGTATAATTTTAAAATTTGATATGTAATAGCTATAGCCAAATTATCTTAAACTCTAATCCTAAAAATCCTTAATGTGAATTACTTATTTAATTCAAGATTATGTAATGTTTAAGGTCAGATCCTTATTCACAAGATTCATTATTATTTCGGATTTGATGGAAGATAAAATTGATATTGGTCATGAAAATAAAATAATTAAGTATAATTATATTTTATATACTATTTATATTGTTTTATAAAAAAATAATAATATTAGGATGAGGTAGAAGAAGAGATAAAATAAAATCACAATGTTTGTAATTTTACCATTTCTCGTATAACCTCCTTAGGATTATACATACAATATTCCTATACTAGATTTACAAACAACATATGGCATTTGAGATTATTTTACAGAAGTTTTTAACTAATTTTATAATTTATTGGATGATTCGAAATGGTTTGATCTAGTAAACAATAGAGGGGATGTGTGCCACATTACAAGTGATATAATTGGAACACTTTCAATTATTGTAAACATAAAGTTTTACCCACATTTATTACATTCTAAAAGTGTTCATAATGTATAATTATCAATATATAGACATTTTATAGTCAATATATGGGGAATATGGAGTTTAGAGAAATAATTAGGTTATTTTAACCCCTATTAATTTAGTTTAACCCCACGGTAAACCCATTTTACCTTAACCACTGATTTGTTTCTACATGTTTTTACAATTCATTATTCTAAAAAATTAAGGTGACTTTTTTAGCTGTCATAAATAATGATGATTAAAAATATTATATCTCTTTTTAAAATTTCCATTTCTATAATTGGAAATTTTTAATTTAATAATTATCCTGAAGATGTAACGAGAAAGGCAGTTTTAATATAGAAAAGGTTTAAAGGTTTACAAAACATTTTTATTAAAATTCAATATGAAAATGATTAAGTTGAACTAAATTGTTTTAATAAAAATATATCTAAAAAAATTTATATTGAAAAAAATTTAATAAATTCTTTTTATTTCCAAATAAATTAAATTCATATTTATTATTTTACAATTTTTCATCAAGAAATGAAACCTTCACCAAAATATTGAAACTTCAACCAAATATAATTTTGATATTATGATTAAAAAAGTAAAGTTTATTTTTTATAAATACCTTCTAAATGTGATTAAAATTAATAATATATTATTTGCAGAAGGCATACACGTTAATCCCCTTTCATGATGTTCACTACCTTAACAAGCAGTGATCCATAACTAGAAAATTGAGAAAAACTAATATATTAGGTAGCTATAGAGGTGAGGAAATAATCTACTTTATTAGCCACCCACAATACATGAATAAATTTCGTATGATCTCTAATAAAACCTCTGAATCTTTGGAAAAGATAAGTGATGTCTAAGGGGTATTTTGTGATCGATGTTAAAAGATTTGAATAGTAGAAGAATCCACCTCCATGGCTGGAAGATCAACATTCACCTATTTTCATATATGTAGGCCAGTGAGAAGTGGATGGGTTTTTTCATATAGGGATCACCTTTACAAATTTGATTATATAATTACATAATAAAAATAAATTTTGGGTTTAGAACCACAAAACCTCTTCACATAATTCCATATATGCATGATCATCTAATTTTTATTTATATTATTATTTTTTGAATCATCAAATTTCAATCATTTATGTATTCCTTTTCATACACACTAATTTAATGGTAAGGTTTTAATGGCCCTATTATATAATAAATTTTTAGTAGAGTATCCTTTTTTTAATACTAGTATTATTTTAATTTCAAGATATTAAATATATATAATATATTTAAAAATTAATATATCATACAGTCTTAGGGTGTTACATTCTCATCAATTTTTGGATTTGTGTGCCCCACATGGCATAAAACATGATTTCCCTCTTTTTAAATATTAGTGTGTTTCAAAGATATGGTTGTTCAAATATTCATGTGTGGACATAATTTTAGTTTTTATATAAGATTTTCCGTAATAAATTTTCTAAAATGGGTTTCAATATATTTATGCTTCTGAAAAATTTCTATTTTTATATCACGTTATAATATATTTTCATAAATGTATTTCCTTTCTATTAAATTACATTATTTCAGTATTATGTATTATTTTTAATGTATTCCCATATGTTATGTCATTCCCCTATGTTATCTTACAATTGTGATATATTTTTATCCATGTAATATCATTAATAATTCTTAATGATATTTTTAAGATACTATGTTACGTTAACTTGTTTTTCGATTATCATATAATTTATTTTAATCTTTATTATTTAATTAATATATAATTTTTGTTTTACTTAAGGTTATAAAATTTTATTCATTACTTATAATTTTATCTCACTGATTTCTTATGATTTGAATCCGTAGTCTCGGAATATTACTATATAATTTGATATTTCTATGAAAGCGTGTAGAGTAACAATAGTATGGAGAAATGTTCACAAGTGTGTGAAATTATGATTCATGACTTGTTTCTTTATAGGGAACCAAACATTTATATAATTTAGGTATGCTACTATTGTGAGATGTATAATCTAAAACATGTTATTGTTATTTTATTTAATACATTTTACCTTGGTGAATCCAATAAAAAATTTAATGATGTTATTATAGGTAGTATAAATAAATTTTATAGTGATTTCACTAGTGAATACAATTGAAGAAATGTTTATGATTTATCATATTGTGATCTTAATTATGAGATTAAATAAAATATAATATTTATTACCAACTATGTGGAAACTTTTAGTTTTGGTACAATAAAGGGATATACAATTCAGAAAGAACAATAAGAAAATTTTGGTAAATATAATATGAATACACAAATAAGGAAATAATGAAAGTTAATTTCTACCACAAACATAGAGTATGCATTCGAGAAATAAATTTATATTTATAATAAAATAATTAACAATGTCAAATAATAATAATTATGTTTTGATTCTAAATAAGATGAATATGATAAAACAATTGGAAGATTTACATCCACATGAAAAATTTTACAGAAACTATTTGGATGTTATAATTTTTGAATTAATTGTTAAAGTGAAAATGAATAAATTAGATTGATATTTCATAATAGATTTTTGGATGATGCATAAAGAAATAATAAATGAGTAAAATAGAGGTGACTGTAAATATATCATATTATTAGTTGAGGAGTAGTAGAACTCCCTCAACATGAAGACTCATAAGTTTGATGTAACACAAAGAAGTATGTAATCCAGACTTGGTGGACCTTTTATGTTTTTGAGAAGAAGTAAGAGTCCACCTAAATTCCCATTAATGTAAATTTGAAGAAGGCAAATGTTAGTTTAAATAACTTAATGATATTATAATATATGTAGTGGACATATCATTCATATGGATGATATTCCATAACCCTGAAACCATTGTATATGATAATGGGGTTTCACATTCTAGTATAGTGTTTTAAAATATTGTGTAAATTATTAAAGTAAAAAACAATGAAAAATCCACCCCTTAATCATGGATGGAAGTGTGAATATATTTAAATATATTATCCCAAATAATTTTTAAATATGGAGGTGGTTCCATTCAAAACCATCAATTCACACAACCAAGGAGATCTAGGAATATTACACAAGAGAAATAATATATGGCTTTAAAATAGTTATTAGTTCTTATGGTAGTTAAATAAACAAGTATGATAATGTTGGAATAATATGAATATTCAAGACTATCGTCAAAATCCATAATAAAGGGAAATAAATGTTGACTTTGATATAATATGTGCAGAGAAATAGTATAAGAGACAAATGAGACATGAGTATTCCAATAAAACAATAAGATTTTAAGTGAACAAAATCATATTAGATAGACTATATGTAATTAAACTCCTATAAAAATATTTTAAAACATAGATAATTTATGATATATTTAGTTTAAATAAATTTACTCTCTTCAATAGCTGTAAATTCAAGAAACACTAGGTTTAAAGAAAGTGTGACACTATATTAAAATATTATTATTTAAATATTACCATTATAACCAAGTTCTCTAGATGGATGGTATAAATTATAATAAATAAATAATAATAAAATATTATTTTTACATAGGTATAAAATAAATTCAAATTTTATTCTATTGATTTAATGTAAATTAATAATTATCTAAATTAAGAGGTAATATTTTGTGAAAAACATAATTTCAATAAATGGCTATTTATTCGTGCTATGGGAAACTAATGTAAAAATAATTTTAAAAAATTTTAGGAATTTTTTTAAGATATGTAATTAATTTTTGAATATAATATTATAAATTATATATTGTTATAATTTTGATAATTTACATCAATGATTAATTTTTTGATGAATAGTGAAAATCCTAATTTTTATTGAAATTTTCCATTTCAATTTATTTATTTTCAATTTTGAAATATGTTTTAAAAATGATTTAATGGAAAATTATAAAATATATAATAAAATATAACTAATTTATATCATTCTAATCAATTTCATATTTAATTTTGATATTAAAACTTTTTATACATGTATGAATCTTCTCTTTCGAAAAAACACAAATTGATCGCATTTATAGTTTAATTTTAAATTCAATTAGGCCACATATATGAATTTATTTTGGAAAGGTGAATTCCATATATGGATTCAGAATAACTTATATTATATAATAATATAAACTACAATATCAGCCATAACTAATATTGATGACAATAAAAATTATTTACTGTGTTGAATGAAAAATCGGGTTACCATGGGTGTTACTATGAATAAAAGGATTTAAATAGACTAAAAATATTCCAAAAAATATTATTTTCACATATTTCGACCCTACCATCTCTAATTATTTAAAATTACAATTTGTAATCTTTATCATGAGAAAAACATGTGTATCACTCCTTCTTCTCAAAAATACCTAGTATGTCTTCTCCCCTACTTTTGAAATTTATCCCCATATACTCTCTACTTTACACATAAAGAACTATTTGTTTCATTGAATTACTATCCAAATTTCTTATTTAATCCTCTCAATATTTCAAAGAGAAACATTTTTTTATCATAAATACTATCGTAATGGCCATAGGTATAATCCTAAAGTGGTTCTCTAAATAAGAGGAAAAATCCATAACTCACATATTCAATTTATTAATTCCTCAATCTCCATAAAATATTATAAACCTATGAAAATATATTGAAAAAACTATATAATATATAATTATATGCTATTATTTTATAATCATGAACTATATCTATATCCAATTCACACAAAAGCGATATAAAACGGTCGATAGAATGTTCGACAGACTAACACCTCACGAACTGATATAATTTGTTTTATATCACCCCTTTAAATGATAGATATAATGATGTATTTAACATATCTATATTATATTTATCAAATTATTATAATAATTCAATTCTAAAATCATATATAACTCTTTAATTTTCATTCCATTGGGGATACGATAATGTCACTCATGGTCATGGTGGACTACCACCTTGGGTAGCAATGTGCTCAATTTTTCACTTAATCATTTCAGAGAGGTTATTAAGGATAAAATTTTTCAATAAATATATATATTATTTATTCTTTGACCATGAATTTTAAAAATTAATATCCCAATAATATTATTTCATTCCAATCCTTTGGAAAAAATGTCACTTTGGTGTACTTATGGAAAACTACATCCACACAGCTAAGAGAATTGTTTCCATTTTTTTTTTCAAATTGATGAAAATTTGGAATTAATTTAATAAAATTAATTATATATATAATTATTATTTTTATGGATATTTTAAATAATTTTATTTTTCTTTCCATCCATCTATAAAAATGAAAAATATGTTCATGCATACATATAGTCTATAGTCTCCATGAATGGTGTAATCCATTTTATATCTATAAATTTTATAGATTACTATAAATACATTTATAAAGTATATGTATGATATTGAAATCATTTTTAAAATTATGTATAATATTTACAAATTATCATATTAAAAGGATCCATAATACCGAACTAAATCATAATTGTAAAATGGAGCAATCATCACTCAAACTAGTATTTAAAACAAATAATAGTTAATAAATGGGTGATAAAGGATAATAAGTAAATCAAATATTCTATGATATATGTGTGTGTATGTTTCTGAGTTATATTTAAAATAAATATATATTTATATTGTAGTAGGTTTAGTGCCAT
Source organism: Viscum album (assembly GCA_963277665.1). Classification (NCBI taxonomy): domain Eukaryota; kingdom Viridiplantae; phylum Streptophyta; class Magnoliopsida; order Santalales; family Viscaceae; genus Viscum; species Viscum album. The sequence continues at coordinate 1,772,405,411 of OY728148.1, forward strand.
ATACATAAATTCAAAACTAAGGTAAGGGTTCTTATCTCACTTTTACTTTCGTGAGACATAAGACATATTGGATAATTATTCCATTTGATGGTGAATATATATCCCATGATTATATGATATGTCATGGATCTATTTCTTCTAAAGATATTTAAAATTTTATTTGAATTTATTTGTTTCAGGGGTCTTATGATTCAAATGATAGAAATGTGGTAAGGGTTTATTTTAAAATATCATTATTAATAACTATTAAATTTATTTATGTCTCCCTTGGTGGATATATTTTTTATTTATATTATATATCTAATTATTTTACAATTCCTATTTTTTCACTAACATTATAATTAATATAATCTTTATTCAACAATTTAGAATATAAAATTATTGATAATTTGATTAATAAAATATGATTATTTGTCTATTTGGTTGAAAATTTTGTGTCATCAAAAAATATTTTTTATAAAATTCTTTTGTTAAATGTTTTTGAACTATTTAAAATAATATAACTAATATTTTTTCCTTTATTTTTTTACTTTTTACAAAACATTTCAAAAGGAATATTGTTGAAATTTTCAAAACAAGGCATATTTATTTTTTTTTCTGAAATTGTGAAAAGAATCATTGTTTTAACAGGTAAAACATGAATATTATTTTCCACAATCATGAAAAATCATGGTTATAAATTTTAAATTATATGTTACAAAGGTTATTTTAAGTAAATGTTTTTTGAAAAATAATTTTTGGACCTTATTTCGTAATAATTTTAAATTTGAACTTTTTTTCTCTCAAAATAATTTTTACTGATATTATTACGACATTTCTATTCATCATCATAATCTCTTTGTTGTAGTTATGATCCACTTTGAATTTGTTGTATTAAAATCACTATTAATAATTATTTAGATATTTTTTGATCAGTTTGACTGAGTATATAATATTCAATTACCATTAAACATTTTACATTGGAGGGATTACAATTATATTTATTTGATTGAGGTATGTATCAAAATTATATATGTTTGTTTTTTAATAAGAATGTTAAATTTTATTACATTTCCTCACATTCAAATGAGAATTAATTGGACATAGTATGTTTTTGGTGGGTCATAGTTATAGATAACTCCTTTAAGTAGTTACTAATACTAAGAGATTTAAATTTTATTATAAAAGGTTCTGATAGTAGGATTCATATAATTTTCATTATGAATTACCTAATTATGAGATCAGTTATTGATTTCCATGTGATTATTGAACTAGTTATAATATAAATGAATATTTTTCAAGATCATGTGATTATATTTATGGATTTCTTTGATCGTCGTTTATTTCATCCATATTATGTTTAGTGTATTGATTAAATGGAATATTATTCGATTATTTACATTAAAATGATGATTATGATAGCTTTTTTTGTATGAATAATCCTGATAACAATATGAGATAACCCTTTTTTAATTATTTATTTTCCCCAATATACCAGGAAATTATTTATGATTGATACATAGTGATATTATTATAAGAATAATGGCATTCTCAATGAAAAAAATTTGTGTGTTTTATATTTTCGAATGTACGTGAAATATAAGTATGTTTCTATTTTATGAAGATGACTAAACAATTTGTTCCTTTGGGATAAATTATCGTATATGGAGTGAGATTATAATTATGTAGACATTGACTATTGTTTATTGGGGTCAGGGTCATTAATTTTGGTCTTAGATAATTTTGAGTAGAAATTTTTGGAACATGAATTAAGTAAATATTGATTCGAGAATATATAAATATGGCTTATATTAATGATAATTATAACCATTGGATGACATCATAATTTATGGTAAGGAGTTTATTATGTGTTTTTCCTAGAAATTCATTATTATATAGTTACTAAAATGACATATGGTTCTTTAACATATATACATGAATGTAATAATTATAAAAAAATAATGTCAAGCATTACTCGAGAATTATCTAATACACAATAACAGAACTTACAACACAACTAGTTTGAGAACCACATTGGGTATTTTTGGGTTAATTCACATTTTATTTACAATCCATTATGTTTTATTTGATAATATTTTAATTAATTAAAAATTTTCTTATGAATCAATAATTATGATTATGAGAATTATTATGAATAATTTTTTCAATTTTTGTTTCTCAGTTCACTAGATTTGGGATCATTAATTATTTTTCATAATTTAATGATAAAATATAGTGTAGGATATTTTTTATAAATGGTTTCTAATAGAAGAAATGGGGACTATATCAGTGAACATAATCCAAATATTTATGATAATTGTATCCTTGATGGGATTAAGCCAATATTCTAATGGGAACAAGTCACCCAAACATTCTCATCATATGGGGAAATAATATAACGTACTATGATGATAAAGAATTAATTATCCAATTATTACTACATTAAATGAAATAGAAATAAGATTATAATTATGGTTAAAAATATGGAAAAAAGGAACAATAAAAAATAAATTTCCCCCCATGTGATAATTTTGGAAAAAATACACCGGTGCTTTCTTAAAGGGAATGGGTGTTCTCAATAAGGATTGAGAGAAATACAACTATGCTCATGAGGTAAAGGGTAATAAAGTATCCTATTATGATAATTGTTTTAACATTAATGTTATGGGACACTAAGAAAATAAATTCGCCAAGTGTCAAGTAAAAATGCCTTTGATGTTTATAGGAGATGAAGGTCATGATTATAATATTACAATAGACAATGTGGAATTATTAATTTGATTGGGTTTGGATTTAAGAATGATGTTATTATATTTTTTATCAATGTTATTATAGATATAATAATTATGAGATATATATGGATTCAACCACAATACATTTTAGTAATGGATTTGATATAATATGTTAAATTTTACCAATGATAATGAAATGTCATTTAGTTGTAAGTGGATATTATTAGAGAACATGTTATTGAGGGAAGATAATTCATAATATTCTTTAAATGTTGATATAATAATTATTAAAACAAGATAATGTGTAATTGTTTGTGTATTGGAATTTTTTTAGTGATTTGATGGTTTAGTTAATATTTTCTAGTGTTTACCATATCATTGGATTGAGGGAAGATATTTGAGAACATGATATTTTATTTTTGATATAACTTATGTTTAAATTTTGTTTTTAAAGTAATAAATATATTCACATATTTGGATTGGTCATTAAGACAAAATTTATATTTTGTAGGGAATATACTATTGATTTCGTGGCATCCCTTCTAAATTCTTGGAATTTAATTTTGGTCATACATATTTTGGATGAATCTTAAGGTGAGATATTTATAGAACAGGTTATGTTTAACTTTGGGTGTTATTTGATAACTTGTACTAAATGTTTTCTTCCTTTAAAAACATATATGGAATGGAGAATTTCCTTTTCTTTATTTTGTGTAGTTAATGATCTATTAAATGTTTATTTTAGTGCTTCAGGGATAAAAATTCATATTTGATATTCAATCACTAATGTAATAGATGAAGAAAAAATTGATCTCAGAACAACAAAATGATGAATTCATTCCTATAAAATATTATTATATTGGGTATGTATATTATCATATATTCGTAAACTATATAGTAATGTTATTCCTCAACTGCAGGAATATGATCTTCAAATGAAAATATTGTACTACAATATTTATTTCTAATGAATAAAACATCCCATTATCTCATCATAGATTTATGATTTTGTGGTTGTTTAATTTCTCTTGACCATGTTATCTATCACTCTCTATTAATCCATGGGTGTTCATATTCACTTCTATTTTCATGTTTTCATTTCTGACTAATTTTTTCCTATTTTGTAACCTAATATGTCGTGTTATAGAAATGATTCATTCTTACCGTCATCCCTTATCACAGGAATTTATTATTCAACAAATTTATAATGTGGATTTCTATAAATGGAATTTTCATATTTAAAGTCCATGATTTTTGAGAACCAAATAGAAAATTTATGATGTGATTTATTTAAATGTGTATAATGTAACACCATGTGATTCTAAAAGAATAAAACCAAATTTGAAGAGTTATATGACATAATATATGATGTTTATAAGATAATGTAACACTATGATAAAGTATGAAATATTTATTTTTAAATAAACTCAGTATCTTTGATAGTTTTCAACAAATACATCCCATGGATGAATAAAACACAATAATCTATAAAAAATTTATTATATAACATGAACAATATAACATAGCCATTAAGATGGTCAGTATGAATAGTAATAAGCATATCATGATTGATTATATGTTGTACATATGAATAAATCCAATTCAATTGTCATGTGTTGATTAAGATTAAAATAAGATCCATTTCAGTGAAAAAGAAAAGTTTTCTTAAGAAACAATAATTTTTCTTAAAGGCGATTTATTCCCCCATTGAGAACGTAATTTTAAATTAATTGTTAAAACATTAGGAATAATTTGTAAACGATATAACTAAAATTTTATAAATATATATGTAAAAATTATCATTCTTAATATTTTTTTATAATTATATGAAAATCTTACTTTTTTATTTTTTGTGTAAAATAAGTGTTTTTATTGAACACTGCATTTTTTTATATTATTTAAATAGATAAATTGTATTTTAAAATTATATTAAGTTAAAATCAGTTCAATCATATTAAATTTTTACACATATATTCAATTTAAGTAAATTTTATTTTAATTTTTTATATTATAACATTATATACTTATGAGAATTTTCCCTTTAGAGAACCATTTTATCATCGCATCAATGGTTTAGTTATAGATTTCATTAAACCAATTTTATGAATAAAATTTTGAAATATTAATTAAAAAATTTAAATATGAATAATCTATATTATATAAAATATTGAACGTGATTTTTCACCATAATTAACATTGATGTAAAATAAAAATTAATTAATAAATTTACTTTAAATGTGGGTTTACCCAAGGGTTAAACAAAGAATATAGGTGTTAAAATGATCAAATAAATATACAACCCCCATTAGATGGCCTTATTTTAATATTTTAATATCTGATTATCAATTATGACTACTTTTTGTGGCTTATATGATAAATTTAGTTACATATTTTCCATTAAAAAAACGATGTGTTTCATCATCCCCACATATAAAAGGGAACCCACTCTCCTGTCCTATTCACACTACAAAAACATTGATTCAATAAGGACTAAACAAAATAACATACTCACTATTCTAAAAATATCCAAGATACCTTATTCTTATAATAAACATAATCTTGAAAGGATTTATGTAATAATATAAAGTGGTTTTCCAAAGAAGAGGTAAAATTCTGAACGTGTATATTTTTTTATTTAATCCTACACCTCCTTAAAATCTAATTAATATGTGATAAATTTTTGTAATATATTTAAATGTTATTAAATTATTTATTGATGTATATTGATCTATTATTAAATTAAATAGGAAATAGAACCATCGATTGTGTTCATAATGGACAACCATCTTATTAACCGATGTAATAAATTTTCCATAACCACTTTCAAAGGATGTATATAATGATAAATTTTACATATTTATAACATATTTAAGAAATTATTATACATATATAATTATCATATCACATATACCTTCTTAAATTCCATTCCATTGGGGACACGACAATATTTCTCATGTGTACGGTGGACTACCACCTTTTGAAATGATGTGATTAATTTTTTATTATGCTTTACATAGAAGTTATTAAGGATATATTTTTTTATATATGTTATATTTATGATATAACAATACTTAAATATGTATTATATCAAAATTAACTTTTTACCTTCTAATCTATTGGATAACAATAACATCCCTCATGCATGCATGGGTTATACCACCTCCACAGCGGGATTTCAAATGGTTTTCATTTTATTTACAAAATTATTGTAATATGGATAAATTTTATTCATATAAATTATATTTATAACAAAAATAATAATTTTTAGAGGTAAATAAATATTTATTTTCCTTTCTCCCTATTCTTCAATAAAATGGAAACATCATTCGGGTATAAGTATGGTCTACCATCTCTATGAATGGTGTTATCCATTTTCAATGTATAATGTTTATATATTACTGTAAATACATATATAATGAATATATATGATATATATATCTTGGTTATAAATATGGATATGTTTTTAATATGATCTAATTATAAGATCCACATTTTATAAACAAAAATTTATATAATAAAAGAAGCAATTGTCGTCCAAAATAGTGATTTTAAAAATAAATTGTTAATAAATAGGTTATAAAATAATATTAGTAAATAATTAAAATTATGGGATATATTATTTTGGTTCTATAATATATAATCTAAATAATTATACCAACTTCTGTGATACCTATGAAGGAATTGAAACCTGGGGTAAGTGTTTCTACTCACTTTTACCTCCATAAGACATACACCATAATCCCCACTTATTCATTTTTTGTGTACATTATTCTTGTTCTATATATTATATCATGAATATATCTTGATTCAAGATATTTAATTATTGTTCAAAAGTCATTTCTTTCATGTGTATTATGATTCAAAAAATATCAAAGTGTAAAGTGTTTGCTTCACATTTTCATCATTACTTGGGATTTTTTTTGTTTAAGACTACCTTGGGAAAATTATTTTATATTTATATGAAAAGAATATATATATTCTTAGTATCTAGTTATTATTGAAATTTTAAATTAATATTACCTTTAACCACTCTTTTATACTTAAAATTATTGATAAAAAACTGTATGAATATCCCAATTTATTTTCCCTTTTGTCAAAAATCAAATTTCATCACGTTAAATGTTTTATAAAAAATATTTTGGAAAAATAATTTTATCTTTTAAATTATTTTTTATTAAATATACTTGTACCTATTTTATAATATTTAATTTTTTGGAATGGTATATTTATTTCAAAAAAAAACAAATTTTTACTTTTGAAAAACATATGGAAGTATTCGTTGTTTTAAAGTGTACGACGTGAATAAAATCTCCTAACACTATAACCACTCAATTTTCTAAAGAATACATTGTAATATTCCATAATTATTATGAAAGAATAATATTTTGAAAATATTTATTTAACTTTTCTATATGACAAAAAATTAGAGAGAAAATGTAATTTTATTAAAAAGAATTAATGACATTATTATTATATTTCAATTCATCAGGGACATCAACCATTTATTGTAAATATAATCCAATTGGGATATGTTTTATTTTTATCATATTTATTATTTATTTTGATGGTTTGTAATTTATTTTTCTGAGGATGTAATTTTTTTTACATTTCAACATTTTATTCTGAATGGTTTATGATTATATTTATTTGATTGGTTCAGGTATTAAAAATTAGTATATTATTTTTCATTATGATTTTTTTTGTTTTTATTAACCTCATTTATAAGAGAAATTCATTAGATTTATTAAGTGATGAGCATGATCTAGTTATTCATTAAAACATTTTGGGTTGATAAGCCTCCTAAAAAATCAGTTTGATTTGGCATATGGGTTTTTAACCACATATTTATACTTTATTATGAAACACCTTGAAAATATGTTTCATATCTCCAAAAAATTGCATTACCTCATTGTGAATTTTTTTATATTTATATGATATTATTTAATTAGTTTGAATAACAGTGGATTTTTTTCATGATCATTTTATTATTTATATGGATTAATTTTGTAAACATGTATTTCTACCATATTATTATCATTTTATTTATTAAATATAATTTGTATTAGTTATTTAAATTTCTAAATTCAATAGATTATTTGTATTCGTATCCTTACATATCATCCAAGAACACACCTTTATAATGTTTTCTTTTCCTAATGAAACTAAAAAGAGTTTTATTACTGATGAGCTTGGATAATATAACGGAAATAATGGTGTTCTTGAATAAAATACTATGTATTTTATTATCTATAATTTTGGTGAAATTCATGTATGCATAACGTTTATCAAGACTACTTTACTATTCAACCCTTTTGGAAATGATTTCATATATATAGTGTGAATGTATTCATATATCCCCTGGATCTAGAAAACCAGTGTTTAGTTCATTACAATTCCTTAAAAATAAATTAATATTATTAGTATATAAAAAACATATCCCATGAATTCAAATAATAAGGAAAAAAGTGATATCATCATATTAGATGAAAATATTGGTGGGTAAACCAATAAGTAAGGATTATAATGTTGTTGAGTGTTTCTCTATGATTTGTAAAATTACTATAAACACAACAAACAGATTTTGAACATTTAATCTTTAATAGTTGAAGATATTAAAAAATAAAATAAATGGAATAGAATCTTCTTATTTTTTAATACCCAAATTTGAAAAGTGGGTTCCATATATAATAAATATTGATTTGGATATGATAACAATAAATGGTAAAACATAGAGTAAAAAAATAAACATTTGTTTTTAAAACAAGAATACCATTCCTAATTTGAAGAAATGATGAAAGGAATGGCCTAGGTTGATAGGAAACACCCATCCTCAGTGTTAAATCTAAGGCTAGTAGTGTCCCATATATTAATTTAAACAACTATTTACTTTTTATAACTTTTTTTAAATTTAAGGATTCGTTTTAGGATTTAACTAATATATATTGAAAATAATGAGTTTTCCATCGAGTTTCATGGTTGAAAGCTACTGTGAATATGAATAAAGAAGTGAGTCAATTGGGGAAAAGATTAAATGAGGTCTAGTTGATATATTTCAAACATATTTTTATTCTAGATTTTTTGAATAGATTTTAAAACTATATTAATGTGATATTTGAATGAAACTAAAATCACATTGATATAAATATAATATATTTATTCATAAATGGGGATATTATTTTATGAAAATATTGTACAAATGGTTTTTTGTACTCATTTTGGTTGAGATTTTTAATTTTCTATTGTGATACTTCAAGGAAACAATATTTTTTATTGAATTTATGTATTATCCCCAACAAATGTGTTCAAGTAATTATTTAACAATGTTAGGTTTTTGTGAATATAATTGTAAACCATAAAAATGAACTCTTAATATTTTTACTGTGTTTTTCAATAATGACATTAAATTTATGGACTAAGGGTTGTTTTCTATGGAAATCATTTAATGTCATATTCCCAGAAGTTGATTTTTCTATTATTCATATATGAATTGGGATGTGGGAAATTTATTTTATAGATTCCATCAAAGGTGGTAATGATAATGAGAAAAATTCCCCATAGACACGTAGAATTTAAATTAAATAGGGGTGAAAATATTCTCACCAATTTACATAATTGTTTAGAGTTATAGAAAATAGACCCCAAGAGATAGATTTTTCTATCAAAAGTATTCAATTGAATTTATCCTCAATCTATAAATATGTATTTGGTTATGGAAGTGATGATTCTTTTGGAATTTTTTTAATAAATCATTTTTTTTTTCAAAAATAAATTTGAAATAAATTTATTTTCTCCATAACAAAAAAAATAAAATAAATGCCAAATTTTAACAACATGTGATATTCTATTAATATTCTTATTTAAAAAGGACTATTATAAACTATCCATTATACATTATGGTATGAATAAGAGAAATAAATTTTCCAAATTATGTATAATTGTTTTAATTAAATAAAATACATTTATAAAAACATACATACTTTTTTGTAAAATAATTGTATTCATCAAAAATATATATCTTCTACAAAATGATTCTCCATTATATTTTTGAAAAAATATTAAAATCATTTTTTCAAATTTTGGAAAACTTATTTGAATAAATTAATTTGTCTTTTGAAATCATCAAACCACAAATACCAAGGAGTTAATTTTTTAGAATTTTTTACAATGATTAATTTTTAAATGTGTTGAGAAAAATACAAATTTTTATTAATTTTTTTATTATATTATTTAAAATAAAATATTTTAAAAATATTTAAAAAGTTAAATTAGTAAAATTTTATATTTTTTATTCACTTTCGGTCATTATATTTATTTTCATATTCATTTTTTATATTAAAATTTTTTATACATGAAAACATTTTCTTTTAAAATCCAATTTTTCATTGCATCTATGGGCTTAATTAATAATTATTAATTTAAAATTATGTGAGTGGAATTTTTTTTTCAAAACTGATTCCACATTTGAAATCAGAATATTTAATATTATATAATATGGAAAACATATTTTTTTCCTAATGGATAGAAACAAAAAAATTTAATTACAATAATTATGGTTAAAACAGGTTTTACTAGGTTTAAACTATAAATATAAGGGAAAAATGGATAATTATAATTGAAAATTAATTTTCTTTTGTCCATTGTTTAGGCCAATAAATAAATATTCCATTTGTATGGGGAAGTGATTCAATGGTGGGCTCTTATCAATAATAAGATTCTACAAGATGAAACTAACTCCATTGAATGGGATGAGTTTAAGAAATTATTTCTCAATATGTATTTTCTCTATATTCATTGATTGAAAATAGGGAAGAAATTATTCATGATTAAATTGAAGGATGATGAATCTATTAGTACATATGAGTCAAATTTCAAAAGACTATTAAGGTGTGATTTTGGTATCATCATCCAACATTAATGTCAGGTTGATCAATTCTTTAATATCATAAAAAATGAGTTCTTGTAGGGAATTATACATAAGTGTATTCAGTATATATGAATAGATATTTTATGTTCTATGAAGGTGTAAATATATATTTTTTTAAAACATCAATCCCATGGTTTTTAGAATAAAATAATTTCTTATTTAGAATAAAATTCTTTAAAAATAGAGAGAAGAAAAATGAGTCTTCCCTTATACTCAAGGTGTTGATGGATAAATGGTGGTGAGTCTCTTGAAGGGAATATTAAATGTTTTATGTGTGTCTAGGACGGTCAATGGAAATCAAATGTTTAATTGGTCATAGTAATATTGATAACAATTATTATATTGATAAAGAACCACTTAATACACCACCCACGATCTAGTGTTTCAAATGGATGGAGTACTAACATTATGTTAAATAGTTCCCAAAGATGAATGATAATGGTGATGATAAGTTTCAGTAACATCTTAATCTAAGAGACAAAGAAACATCTCATGTTATAACTATTTCTAATGAGGGGTGTGATAATGATGTGCTGAAATGTACAAATACCATCTACTCTAGAACACATAAATTCTTATTCGACTCTTGATCTACCAACACTTTTATATTTTTATAATTCCATATGGTAATAAAAATACCACCAAATGATTTCATGGTGAATTATAATTGAAAATACCCAATGGCATGATGATCACATCTCATGTTTATAATTCTTTTCAAGTTGATGTTTACAAGAATGTGTTTACTTAACCTCACTATTCTTATTATGGTCAAATTTAATGCCTTCATTATCATGTATTTGGAAATCCAATATAAATATCACATCAATTATAGATTAATAGATGCTAAATTTGATATTCCAAACTAGAATATGAAAAAATATAATTTTGGATAAAAAATGAACATACAATGTTGATCACACCTATAATATTTCTCTTTATACAAATTTAAAAGTGTTGTTTTTGTTAGATGGATGTAGAGAAACTCAATATAGATGATATTTCTATTATGGGAAAGTTAGTTTATAAATTTATGGATGAGTTACACAATATTTTTATAAATAATGAATTAGATTTATCAATAAAACTAATACATTATGGAACACCTTTTTCAAATACTCACTATAAAATGGACCGAATTGAATTGTAATAATTGAATATGAAACTATAATATAATTTTGGAAAAGTATTCATTAATCCATGTGGGTCACCAGGGGGTGCACCTCCCCTTCATTCAATACGAAGGATGGATTTATGTTACTCTAAAATTATTATAAGTAACGCCCGAACCCTAGAAACCCAGATTCAGTGCAATATTATATAAAATAAGCATGATCAAAAGGGATCAATCCCTGAAAGACCGACCAGTTTTGTATCCTCAATGTAACTAGATACACATATAAGTTCTACATTATATTATTATATTAAACACAACAACACAATGTATCGTTAGAACACATTCATATCCCTTATACTATCCATGTAAGTCAGTCATAATATAATTCTTTGCCTCCTGGGAGAAATAAAACATAGAAAGGGGTGAGTTCATTTGATGAGTAAGGAAACAAATTTAGAGGAAACTATCATAAATAAGCATAAACATTTAAGAAAATGTATAAGCCTTAAACACAATCCTATTAAACATAAACTTCAGCATAATATGGAAAATACAAATCAAATAATCCCATATACTTATTCACATGGATATTCTACAAATTGAATAATCACATTTAAGATCAATATCCAATTTAATAATGATGGAATTCATAATGCCAACCATCAAAACCACATAGTCAAGTCATTGTTCCAAGACATCAAATAATATTTTTTAAGGCCTTGTACCAAGACACTAGGTTGTCTAATGATATCTACCAATGCGTCGAGCAGCTATAGTGGGCTCCACCCATAACTTACTGACTCCAATGCATTCCTCATATAAAAAGGTTGACACATAACATAAACATTCATATTAAAACTAGAATAATAAATGTTAGTACATCAACTATAAACCATGAATGGTATAAAAATAATTCATCCAAAATCACACATATCACAAATACTTCAATACAATATGAAATTTGTATCATAATAAATCATCTTCAAACAAGTGTAAAATCCATCAAAAGATGTTGACATAGATGAAATCAAAACTATTTGAGAAAAATGCATCTTTTTATTTTGGAATAATTTAAAAGTATCATAATTATAAAAGAAAATATTTATTTTTAATATATATTTATATGATTGGAAGGGATGCCTAGATGATCTTATAATGGTGGAAAATAACTGAACTCACCGTATAAGTTAAAGAAATATTAATTCCTTAATTTTGTCAAAAAGGTTATAAAATACCATGTTTGGAAAATGATTGAAATATTCCTTCATTAAAATTTGATAAAAATTAAAAAAAGGTATAAATTACTTTTACCCATAGTCCATGAAAATTAAAAAATGTATTGAAATAATTTTTTAAGAAAAACAGATGTGGATGATAAAGAGGTCCCAGTAGATACTCATGTATAAACAATCTCAGAAAATGAAGAGATTATTGAATTAACCCTTACCTTGTACTTTTCCTTGATAGAGGGTACATTTACATCCTAAAAAGTAGTTAAAAAACTATTATTAAATTATACAAGAACCACATACATATATATGATATCATATAAGATCTTCTAATATTGCTTTGTTTATAATATTTCAGTAGTATCATTGTTTCGGGTGTTAAATTATTTGTTTTCCATTATATGCTTCGTTATGTAAGTAATTTTGTTATAGATATGATATATTTTATTCATATACAGAATTATATTATGTTCTTAAACATTAGTTTTAATTATAAAATGAAAATTATTATTGAATGGTTATGATGGGGAAATGAATCTTTTCGCGTTCGTGGAGACGGTAATCCGTACGTACACACGAGTGACAATATCACAATATTAAGGGTGAAATATTATAGAATTGTATGTTATAAAATATATAAATAATCATTAATATGTTATATTTATTATTTTCATCCATTATACTCATTATTATATCCATCGAAATAATGAATTCTAGAACAACAAATTACACCACGACATAGTGATGGTAAGCCGTAAGAACACACATATGGTGACTCTGACATTCATAGGATGGATAAAATAATCAATATGGTTATACCATATTTATAATAACATCATAGTATGTATAAGGTACTGTTTTAATTATTTTGGTTTGGAAACAAAAAATAAAGATTAAGAGTAAGAAGAAAAGAATTTTGAAAGGGGTTGTGAAATTATTACCTCTTCTTCGGGTGATTCCTTTTGATTTGATCAAAAGGGCTCCTTAGTTTGGCTTCTGATCAATGTAATTACTTTAATTTAAATTGAGGAAATTTGGTAGGATATTTAAGTATGGTTTGGGAAACACAAATGGATTTGGAGTTGTGACTTTGAGAGAAGTGCAAGTACCCTTTTATAATAGAGATGAGGGTCGCTTTAGGAAAAGCTTGAAATATTATTTTATTATACAATCATATTCGATTTATAATTTCTCCAAATAAATTTATTTAGAGGATAAGGTAGTTATGGGTCGAAATAATCTCAAAAAATATGTTTTATACTAGTTTATATCACTATATTAACCTTTTTATTTATATTTATCTCTTAGTTAAATAGTTTAGCTTTTACCATGAATTGTTATATTTTATTAAAAAAATTGTAATAAACATACATAAAAAATCCAAGAGAACCCCATGGGGTTTGTTATTGACATATTTAACCATATCTGTATCATTTGGATGAACCATATATTTTTAGGAATAATATATCAATTAATAATACAGTATTTGTTTTAAAAAATCATTTATGTCAATTTGGACACTATTTGGTATTTTGTATTTGTGGAAGTCATAAAAACATTATCACTTAGAAAAAAAATTAATCAACCCCAACATGTTATATTAACCTTGAAAATTATTGGAATTCATCAAAAGTCTCAATTTACATTTTTTGGATATTTATAATATCAACTATTTTAATTTGTCATTCATAAGGTAATTACCACATCATCATTGGGTCACAAATAAGTTTAATTATTTAATGTATAAAAATTAAAAAAACCCATTATGTATGAAATATTTTTATATTTACAATGAATATTTATAGTCAAAGATATCAATTATAAAACCCCATATAAAAATTGTTTTAATAAAATATACATGTTTATGTTATTTTTGTCTTTCCATTACGTTAATTAATATAAAATCCCATTATCACACTCAAGTGGCTCCTTGGTGTCCCAAAATCAACCCATGATTTCCCATGGTCGGGAATGTATCTTATAATAGGGTTAGGACACATGTTTGTGTAATTTAATACTATTATAATATTATTTGTTACTCTTTTTTACCAGATTTACCCTTTAACCATGGAAAATAAAATATTTACTAAATTAACTATTCATATTGTCTATAAATAAAAATATCCAATTTAAAAAATTTGGACCTCATGAATCGAAATATGGAATCCATTTTTCCAAATTTTAATCATATAATTTGCAGAAATTCATTTAAAATTAATTTCGCTGACAAAACCAGAAAACAGATTTTTAGGAAGTAAAAACTATGAAAATATTTACATATGTTTATGTACAATTAAAATGTAAAATACATTCAATGACCTAAATTATATTAAATGATAAAAATATAATCGAACAATAATGTAAAACCACTCAAATGTTTAATTTAACATTATAAGATATTTTGATTAAAAAAGTTTTTTTAATGATAATTTAATGTTTGTCACTATTTATCAAAAATTGAATGTTATGAGTAAATTACCGAAACATTATCAAATTTTTTTATTTCCTTCTTATAAATAATAAAATAATTTCAAAAATTGAATATATAAAAGGTTTAAATATAGAATTTTAAAAGGGTTGGTCATTAAATGTTGAAAAAATTGCATTTTGGAAAAAATACTACCTTTTCATAAAATTTTAATTTGTCATTATATTATTCTAAGAAACAAAAAATATGAATGTTATAATTTTATGGAATGTATATAAATTTCAATGTGTTGTTATCACTATTCATAAAACATTTTTAAATGGCTAGTTTGATAGATCATTGTGCACTTGAATTTGAGGTTGCGTACATCTCATAATATTGTATTGTTCAAAGAGAAATGTTACCTAGATGCTTGGGGTGTTACATTTTTACCTCCATCAATAAATTTCATCCTTGCAATTTAAAATTGTTCTTCAAAAATAAAAGGTTAAAAAAATAGAAAAATACCTTTGTAGAATCCCTCATCAAAAATAGGGTTAAAAAAATTTAGTCTTAATAAGAGGGAAAGAGAAATGAAAAACTCACCACCAAATTAGTATTTAGAATATGATAAAAATGGTGGAAATTATAATTGGAGAAAAATGTAAAAATTTATAGGGAGTGTTTGTGGTCCTAAATCACAAACATGTGAATGAAATATTGAGGGCCTCAATGCCCTAAATCTATGATGATTTAAAATATCTTCAATTAAAGAAAACATAAGGGATTAGGATAACATATTGTTGTTTTTAATATTCATTTACTTAAAGATTTAAAATAATTTTTTTCATTGAATATGAAAATAAATACATGAAATTAGACTTCCATTTTTTAACTAATTACTACCACAAACTCATCTTTCAGTCCAAAATATAATAGAACTCAAAAATATTCTATTAATCCTAATAATATTTGGTTAAAAAAATGAATTTAAAATTCACCTATCAGAGAAATTTAAAAATTGAAATTTTACAAACTAGGAAATCACGTAGGCCTGTGGTAGGAGATAAATCCTTGTCACAATTTAGTTATGGCTTCGATTCCTACCGCTTTTTCTGATGCGACCGATTATTACATGACCTGCAGGTTGTCCTTTTTAAAAAAATATAGTATTTTAATATTCCAAAAATAATCTTTATAAATGTTTTAACCTTAAACAATAATATCAAAAGTTCATATTAATCCATTCCAACATTTATAGTTATATGAAATACTTCATTCCAAACAGACTCAAAAAGGTCTCTAAATTTTAAAATAAATTGTAACATCAGAATCCTCAAATAGTGTAAAGTTTCTCTTATTATCACATACTGAATGAAATATTACCTTACTCATATTAAAACATTAATGAAAACAAAATTTAATATACTACAATCCATACATATTTTACCACATTCATCTTATAATCAGAATATAATTCTTGAATCCAAAAACTAAAACACATTAACTATTCCAATTCAACATTAGTAACATCATAATATTGGACTTTCACCCTTTACCTTTTCTATGATATATTTCCTAGGTGATTAGAATATTCATTTTTATAAAACCCAATTTATCAACAACTGTAGAATTCATCATTGAAAGCCTATTTCTATCCCTTGCAATCATGAGCCTGGTGACATTTTTCTCCACATTTGTAGAAAAATCTCATTACATTTAGAAACATACCTAGGTTTTTATTCCCATGATCGTCACATAAGGGAAAATCCATCTTTCTAGTTCCCATTTATCTGTATCTTCCTCCACTATTATCCTCATTAATGTTTTAAGACTTAGAGAATTCATTTTCTGTCTTGATAGCACATGGGACAATATATTCGTATGATGTGAAGGATAGTGAGACTAATACTTGATGGAGAAATGGTTTCAATGAATAAATGAATCAAATATTTACTCCTTGGATTACGTATAAAATCTACTACAGGCCTTACTATCCCTGTAAAGTTATCCTCATAATTTGTGACATTTTTATCCTCCTTTTGCTTCAGACTCAGAAATTGTCTTTCAATATCTGCTCGATGGTAAAAAGGAATGTATTAATCTATTAAAATCTATTTACACTCCCTCCATTATATATTGGATACTTCTTCATCCTCTTTTTTGTTTTTAATTAATGAACACCATTGATCTGCATCTCCCGTGAGGTGATAAACATCCATGTCATGTTTTCCCCTTTTGCTACTCCCCAAAGTATAAAATATTCTCTCAAAGTAACTTATCCATTTCTCAGCTAAAAATGGATTTGTAGTCCCATTGAATTTTGTTTTTTGTTACCTCATGAAGCAGTCTAACATTGATCCCCTAAGTTGTGGATCAAGGTGCTTCATATGGGTAAAGTTATTACTCATAACTTGAGTGAGTTGTCCAAGTATGCTTATAAGTTATTCTAAACTAGTTCCATCACTAACTCCACTATAATTATCTGGAGTATTTGGAAAATCCCACCATGGATTACGTGCATTGATATGATTTTCATTCCTTCCACTAGGTTCCATTTCTAAACAATGTCATACAATAGAGTAATTTTTGAATTGAAATACATAACTCCAAACTAGTAAAATACCTATCACAAATTCAATAGTTTATGCATATAATCTATAATAATAAAAAAATGATTTCATTGAGGAAGTATTTACTCATAAATCCTTCATAATGTTTTGTAAAAAAATGTTAATTATCCTAAGCATATCTCCCGGGAGTGTCTTATCGAAGAGTTCAGCAAGGCCCGTTGTTGTATACCGGGATACCCCGGGTCACGTCCGAAACTCCTTGTTAGAGTTTTCACTCCAATTTACATCTAGACCGGAGCCATATATACCTTCTAATATCTAGACAATGATTTTGTTCTTGGAAAATACAAAATATATTTACATTACAAAAATCTAGTATGTTCTTTCTATACTAATCCTCAATGTCTATTGTAGGGTAATTTTCTCTAATCAGAGTTTTTCTAAATCTAGCTTCCATGGTTTTTAATAAACATCCTCTAATACCAACTGTAACATCCCGACTATAGTTACCCAGAGTCGGTACAATATTACATAACATTGGCCTGATTAAAAGGGATCATATCCTAAAATAAGAATCATTTTAGTATACTTGGAAGTACTAGAAACATACATAAGTTTTACATTACATTATTAAATTAAAAAAACAATATAGAGTCTCCTTCCAAACAATTCTTATCCCTTAGACTATCCCTACAGGTCACTCGTAATTTACTTATTCACATCCTAGGAAAAATAAAACATAGAATGGGGTGAGTTCAGATGCTCAGTAAGAATAACAATATAGCGGAAACAATCGTAAATAAGCATAAATAGTTAAGGAATTGTATTTGAATAATAGACACACCTTTTAAACATAAACCATAGCATAATATGGAAAAGATAAATCAAATAATTCCATTTACATATTCACATGGATATTTTACTAGTCTAATAATCACATGTAACATTAGTAGCCAATTTCCTAATGATCAAATGCATAATGTCGGACATCATAACCACATAGTCAAGTCCTCCTGCCATGACTACAAATAATATTTTGTCAATGAATTGTTCCAATACACTATTTTGTCTAATTATACCTACCAATGCAACAAAAAGCTATAGAGGGCTCCACCCATCACTTACTATGTCCAATGAATCTTTCATTTTAAGAGGTTCTTTGACCTCATCTATTTTGATAATCCCAATTAATCTTTCACATTATTTGATAATCCCAATTAATTTTTATCATTGTTTATATAAGTTTTAAAGTTATTCTAATCCAATCGGATATGTTTTTTATAAAACAGATAAGTGTTAGTCACTGATCTGCATATAGCTACTGATATAGAGCTACCGGTACTTAGTATACTGATAGACAGAGTTACCGATAAGCTAAGGTCACTGATACGCAGAGCTAACGATATGTACAAATCTACTGGTAAGCATAGAACAAGTCATCCGATAGTACAGAATGGAGTTACCGATGTGCATAAGTCTTCCGATACACATAATCACTGGAACTAACCAAGAGAGACCGATAAAGAGTAGAGATAACGGTATACCAAGAGTTATCGATAGACCAAGTCACCAATAGAACAAGGTCACCGATACATATAGCTACCGATAGAACAAGTCTACCGAACTACCGATAGAGTAAGTCTACCAATAGACCAGAGCTACTGACATCCCATAGCTACCGATAGAATAAGTCTACTAAGCTACCGATATAGTAAGTCTACCGATAGACCAGAGCTACCGATAGACAAAGAGTTACCGATAACAAGAGCTATCGATGCAAAGAGCTACCGATAAAAGTTCAAATAACTACCGATGGAAGGTAACTGCTACACAATGTCCACCGTACACATCTACCAACAAGATAATACTAATGATTGACCAACCATTCAAACTCTATACTCTCAATACTATTTGTTTACTATGATAATGGTTACATTTGATGTATTTAATGCAGTTAATGTGATTTAATGATTTCTGTATCCATGTCAGGAAACCGTACCTAGTACCCTTGAAAAAGGTAATCATTAACATTTTACAGAGTTGAAATCTATAAAGGTGAAGATAAAGACCTAGCTGAAAATGGGCAGAGGAACAAAAAGATTGAATGAAAGAGCGAGAATCAAGGAACTAAGAAGGCACACGTAGGGTGAAAAAGAAAAAGGCTCAACATCAACCAAACGTGGTGCATTCACACAAGGCTACATCCATACTCCAAGTACACTGGACATACACAAAGGAATTAATCTCTAGAGGAAAAAAAACTACATTTTGAGTGAAGAACTACAACAAACACTTCATGCACTCAGGCTGATAAGATGAACCTCTAACCAAGGAAGAAGACGACACTCTGTTTTTCAGACAAAAACCTGAGGAGGACACAGAAGCTTTTCTGACAAATCAAATGAGTCCAGAGCTACACTGCCAATCACTAAATCTTTTCTAAACTCATTCATACATTCATTAGTGATTCTTTCATTTATATTTCTAGCATTATGTGTACCCTGTTTATTTTACACACACACTATCTCCGGATCTAAGATGGAGGATTCTTATATCCTCATTCAAATTCTATAACTCCTTATATCCCACTGTGGGTAGTGGTAGAGGTCGAGTAAGACCTGGACATCTTTGAGCTGTTGTTTATTTTCCCACATAGAACTGTGGTAGAGGTCTTTATACCTAGACAGTGTGTTCACTGTTGTTTACCCCGATCCAGGGTGTGTATAAATTTATATAAATTGTTTGAGAGGACTAAGTCTCAGCATGAGACTGAACCTCTTGGTTACATTTGTTGTTTTTTTTAGTTTAAGTCATAAGTATAATATATATATTTCATATTTCACTACTATCTAATTTGAAATATAATTTTTTTTAAAGTTACTTTGATAGTTAAATTAGAAAGTGTTTATACTTATTGTAAACCAGTAATCTAGTTTCAAAAGTCAATTTAATCTTCAGATTAAATTAACTTAGACCTAATTAGTCTTTGAGAAAATAATTATACATTTACACTCTGTATAAATCCACTACACTTTCATTTTGTTTTTAAATATGGTGATTTAAGAGAAATATTTTTTAACATAAATTTTTATTGGAACTCAATTCACCCCCCTCTTGAGTGTCCACTTTGACCAACATTTGGTATCAGAGGTTGTTTTTATTAATATGAGTTTTCAAAACATTCTGTTTTTCAACTATGATTTTAGTTGCATCTTTAAAGATCTTAAATTTCTGTTAGTTCTAAATTTTATATCTTTAAAATTATTTTCTAAAATCTAGTTATGGACAATAGACTAGTGGGTTCTTCTACTAACATGACACCTTTCATTAATGGTACAAACTATGCCTAGTGGAAACTTAAGATGAAAATCCATTTAGATAGTATGGGTATTGATATATGGACTGCTATAAAGTCACAAAATAAAATTCCAGAAACTGATAGAACAACTTGGGATGAACCTACAAAGACTGCTTACAATAATAATTGTAAATCTATGAATGCCATGTATTGTGCTTTAGGGGATGAGGAATTCAATAGAATATCTGCTTGCAAAAATTCTTATGAAATATGGGATACTTTAGGTGTTTCTCATGAATGAACAAACAATGTTAACGAAATGAGATTAAATACATATACTATTAAATATGATAATATTAAAATGAAGACTAATGAACCTATTTCTGTTATGTATCTCAGGTTCAATGAGATTGTCAATACTATGAGCTCTCTTGGAAAATCTATTCTAGCAAAGGAAAAAAGCATGACAATCTTGATATGTCTACCAGACCGATGGAGGGGAACTTATGTTTCAATCATAGAATCATGTTACATTGGAGCTCTGCCTGTTAAAGATATTATTGGTAAACTAATGATGTGTGAGGAAGAACATAAGGTAAACATAGAAGAAGATGATGAACCCAAGAGATAATATGTGGGTTTCAAGTCTACTTAATCAAAGAGCAAAGAAAAGGAAAAAATATATGTACCTACTAAAAGTTCAACCATTGAAGATTCAGACTCTGATAGTGATGCTGAAATGGATCAAACAGCCAAGATATGTTGGGTCGGAAAAAGCAAGGGAAGATGGCAAGTGGGGGGGTGAATTGCCTTTAAAAAAAATGATTGACAAATTAAAATCAGAGTTGAAAGTGCAGCGGAAATAAAGAGGCAAGACACAAGAATTGATAACGGAGTTCGGCCAAAAACCCGGCCTACGTCTCCGCTCCCAACTCAACCGTTGAGAGATTCTACCGCTTGCTTTTCAATGGTTGTAGCAAGAAACCCACTAGGCTTTGAGGTAGCACTAGGACCTATTACAGCTTGCTTTTATTGGTTAAGCAAGAACCCAATGCTTTTAATGGTTAAGCAATAACCCACTAGCCTTTTTAACGGGTGAAGGCTAGCTCACCGACAACTCAAGCCCTTTAAAAGGAAAGGCTTGAAAAACCTCTTCACACCTTAGTGGTGGTGTGAGAACCCAAAGAAAGGGAGATGAGGAAAGAGTTTGGGTTTTGTAGGCACAAACCCAATTTTAAAGCTCAAAAAGAAATAAAACAATAAAAACCGTTATTTAGGAAGACTTGGGCGCCAAATGATTGGTGGAGCTGATGTAGCGTGCTTCTCCCAAGCTTCTTGAGGTGCTCCTTGGATTGGAATTGGATTGAGCACTAGAGGATCCTTTGAGGAAGTCCACCGGAGGTTGGCCAATAGATGGAAAATGAGTATAGTGGCTTTGTAAATGTTCCGGTTAGTGTCCGGGGCTTCCTCAGCCTTTATTTATAGGCTAGGATCCTTTGGGGAGGCTTCGGAGCCGTTGGAGAAGGCTTTGGAGCCGTTGGAGGCCAAAAGAATGTTGACTGGTCAACCCCAACGGCTAGTTTGACTGGGCTACCGGCTGGCCGGTACAGTCCCACCGGTTGGCCGGTGCCTTGGATGAGAAGAAGAGTCTTGGTCCAGGCTCCACCGGTCGACCGGTGCATAGCCACCGGCTAGCCGGTGGCAAGACAGTAGCAAACACTATTTGAGCTGGGTGCCACAGGTCGACCGGTGGCAGAGCCACCGGTCGACCGGTGGGGAGGCAGTAGCTACCCCTTGAGTCTGGGTGCCACCGGCTGGCCGGTGGTGAAGCCACCGGTCGGCCGGTGGACTGAATTTCAGTCCATTTCTGCCTCTTCCTTGGTCAACTTCTTGGCAATCAAATGCCTATCAACACAAACACTTAAAACACAATGTTAGATAAAAATGAAAGTGATTGTGATCATGAAAATCAAACAACGAGAGGTTCGAGATGTACAACAATCTCCCCCTATTTTGATGATCACAATCACTTAAACAATTAAAGTAAAAACATGAATTGAAAGGAATGCTTAAATAAAATGAAATGTAAAGCAAAGAATGAAAA
The DNA here is from genome assembly GCA_963277665.1 of Viscum album. Lineage (NCBI taxonomy): Eukaryota > Viridiplantae > Streptophyta > Magnoliopsida > Santalales > Viscaceae > Viscum > Viscum album. The sequence continues at coordinate 1,772,428,774 of OY728148.1, forward strand.
AAAGTTTCTCCCCCAATCAATCAAGAAATTCTCCCCCTTTGTGATTATCAAAATAGAATGGGGCATAAAACTTGATTGAGGGAATTCGATGAAAAACGAGATTTTAAAACAATTGAAAATGATACTAATTGTTGGAAATTTTGAAATGAAAAATTGAATTGAAAAATTTGAATAACAGTTTGAATTGAAAGTTTTGAATCAAAAACCAATTGAAATTCGAAATTTGAAACCAAATGAAATTTTTGAAAGTTTGAATCAAAAATTGAAGAACAATTTGAATTGAAAGTTTTGAATTAAAAAAAATCGATACCAACTGATGGAGATTTAGAAAAGAAAATTTAATAGAAAATTTTGAATTGAAAGAATTGAAACCAAGAGTTGAAAATGAAATGAAAAATTTTGAAAACACATAAAAAGCTTAAAAGATCCTAACTCCCCCTAAATAAAAACAATGAATCACCGGGGAGAGGGATTTTGAAAAGAAACAATTTTAGGCCCGGAGAGACTCGCTAGAAGGGATTTTTCAATCCATACTTGTCTCATAGCGGGTCTTCTCCTATAGAATTCATCGGAATAAAAAATCGATTTGGGTTGGCCGTACCGGGCGTTTTTACAATTACATTCATAAATGAGATGCCCGGGTTTTTTGCAATAGTTACAAAATTTAAAGCTAGAGCTCCCCCTTACAAAAACAGTGGGTGCATGGGAGGAGGAGGCTTGGTTGGTATAGCCAAGTCCATTGGTGGTTCGGGAAACCCTTTGGGAACCAAGTATATTGTTCAAATTTTGTTCCCCTTGGGTGAACTTGGCTAGGGTTTCTCTTAGATCTTTGATGGTTGATTCCATGGAATCAACATTTGGAAAATTTTGGATTTTAAGGGTGAGTTCCTCCTTCTCTTTAAGAAGTTGGCCTTTTTCGGAGGAAAGTTTTTTGAAAGACTTTTTCAACGCGACAAATTTAGAAGAGAGTTCATGAAAACCTTTTTCCAATTGATCTCTAGCAAATGAGAGTTCTTCATAAGAAAGATGATTTAAAGAATTGGAATTTGAAGAACAAGAGGAGGAGTCGGAAGAAGTTACCTCATGAAATGCCATTAGGCATTTTGTACCTTGGTCGCTCGAGGAGGAGGAGGAGGAGGATGATGAGGTGTCGCTCCATGTGGCCTTGAGAACCTTTTTCTTTCCTTTTTTCTTTGGCGTGGCCCGTTTCTTGTTGAGTGGGCAATCGGGCTTGTAATGGCCCTTTTCGCCGCACCCGTAGCATTTTACCTTGGGCTCGGATCTTGCGGTGGGTTCTTGCTTTCGCGCCTTGCGAGATTTCTTCTTCTTGTTGTGCTTCTTCATAAACTTGTGCATTTGGCGGGCGAGATTCTCCATTTCCGAGTCGCCGCTTGATGATGAGGAAGATGAGGAAGGAGATGAGGAAGAAGATGAGGAGGAGCTTACTTCCTTTTGAACCTTGAGGGCGATGTTCTTTGGAGTTTTGATAGGGGTGCCCTCCTTTTGTGCTTGCCTCCTCATCGTGATCTCGTAGGTCATTAGGGATCCGATGAGCTCCTCGACCGGCATATTTTTGACGTCCTTAGCTTCTTGGATCGCCGTCACCTTTGGTGCCCATGAGCTTGGAAGGACCCATAAGATCTTCTTGACCATCGTCTCGGCTGAAACATCATCACCAAGAGATTTCCTTCCATTGCAAATGTCAGTGAAGCGTGTAAACATATCGGTAATAGATTCGGAAGAATGCATAGTAAAGCTTTCAAAATCTTGTCTATACATGTCTAACCGAGTGTCCTTAACTTTGTTAGTGCCCTCATGAGTTACTTCTAAAAGTTTCCAAATTTCATGTGAGGAGGTGCAAGTAGACACTCGATTGAACTCATTTCTATCTAAGCCGCAATGGAGAGCGTTCATGGCTTTGCCATCAAGCTCAAAATTCCTAATATCGGCGGGGGTCCATTTGGATTCATCGGGGGTAGACAAAGTGTAACCTTGCATGACTATTTTGTAAATCGGATAACCTATGCTTCTTAAAAAAGTGGTCATGCGGGTTTTCCAATAATTATAGTCGGATCCATCAAAAAATGGAGCCCGACCCAATGAGTAGCCCTCGGGGGCGAAAGAGGTTGATGCCATCTTAATGGATCTTTGAATTTGTAACCGGTTAGGGTATTACACAAATTTTCCCTCTGATACCAATTGTTGGGTCGGAAAAAGCAAGGGAAGATGGCAAGTGGGGGGGTGAATTGCCTTTAAAAAAAATGATTGACAAATTAAAATCAGAGTTGAAAGTGCAGCGGAAATAAAGAGGCAAGACACAAGAATTGATAACGGAGTTCGGCCAAAAACCCGGCCTACGTCTCCGCTCCCAACTCAACCGTTGAGAGATTCTACCGCTTGCTTTTCAATGGTTGTAGCAAGAAACCCACTAGGCTTTGAGGTAGCACTAGGACCTATTACAGCTTGCTTTTATTGGTTAAGCAAGAACCCAATGCTTTTAATGGTTAAGCAATAACCCACAAGCCTTTTTAACGGGTGAAGGCTAGCTCACCGACAACTCAAGCCCTTTAAAAGGAAAGGCTTGAAAAACCTCTTCACACCTTAGTGGTGGTGTGAGAACCCAAAGAAAGGGAGATGAGGAAAGAGTTTGGGTTTTGTAGGCACAAACCCAATTTTAAAGCTCAAAAAGAAATAAAACAATAAAAACCGTTATTTAGGAAGACTTGGGCGCCAAATGATTGGTGGAGCTGATGTAGCGTGCTTCTCCCAAGCTTCTTGAGGTGCTCCTTGGATTGGAATTGGATTGAGCACTAGAGGATCCTTTGAGGAAGTCCACCGGAGGTTGGCCAATAGATGGAAAATGAGTATAGTGGCTTTGTAAATGTTCCGGTTAGTGTCCGGGGCTTCCTCAGCCTTTATTTATAGGCTAGGATCCTTTGGGGAGGCTTCGGAGCCGTTGGAGAAGGCTTTGGAGCCGTTGGAGGCCAAAAGAATGTTGACTGGTCAACCCCAACGGCTAGTTTGACTGGGCTACCGGCTGGCCGGTACAGTCCCACCGGTTGGCCGGTGCCTTGGATGAGAAGAAGAGTCTTGGTCCAGGCTCCACCGGTCGACCGGTGCATAGCCACCGGCTGGCCGGTGGCAAGACAGTAGCAAACACTATTTGAGCTGGGTGCCACAGGTCGACCGGTGGCAGAGCCACCAGTCGACCGGTGGGGAGGCAGTAGCTACCCCTTGAGTCTGGGTGCCACCGGCTGGCCGGTGGTGAAGCCACCGGTCGGCCGGTGGACTGAATTTCAGTCCATTTCTGCCTCTTCCTTGGTCAACTTCTTGGCAATCAAATGCCTATCAACACAAACACTTAAAACACAATGTTAGATAAAAATGAAAGTGATTGTGATCATGAAAATCAAACAACGAGAGGTTCGAGATGTACAACAAGATATTCATGAAGTTTTATAGGAAAAAATATTCTTCAGAAAATCAAATTACAAAGGTAATTATGCCAATAAAGGTCATTGGAAGAAGGACTGGAAGAATAATAATAAGGAAGATGATATAATCTGCTATGAGTGAAAAAGGAAAGGACACATCAATGCTGACTGTCCAAAATTAAAGATCGAAAAGAAACATGATTACAAGGACAAGAAGTACATGAAAGCTATGAAAGCTACATGGAGTGCTTCCGAAGATATCACAAGTGAATCTGAAATTTCTGATTTTGAAATGAATCGTGCCAACATGTGCTTCATGACCAGTACCTCTAAGGTACTTATCCCCCTATGCTGAATGATTATTATTCTTGAAATAACAGTGATTTAGATAATGATGAAAATATATCTAAGGCTGAATTGTTTGAATATTGTAACATGCTAGAGGAAACATGTTATGAACTTAAGGACAAATATAAGTCACTAAAGAAATAAAATTCTCTCACTGCCAATGATTAATCTACCTTCGATATAGAAAAGGAAAAGAATTCTCAACTTTTAAAGGAAAATACTGAACAGAAAATGTCTAATGAGAAACTTATAAAGGACATATATAAATTCACAAAGGGAAAAGATACACTTACTCAAATGTTAGGTAAACAAGTGGCACCAAAGTACACTACTGCTTTGGAATACCAACCTGGACTAAGACAGTTCACTAGAAATAAATTTATTCCTCAATCTGGACAAAATTATGCTTATTCCAGTTCTGTAAATACGTATTCTTGACTAGTTATTCATATGGTTTTAGATCAAATAAAGTATATCTTTCAAAATCTATTTATTCTGTAAATTATATGAGACCCATAAGAAAAATCTTGGTACCTAAAGATTTGATTGGTAACCTTTCTATACCTAAGAGGATCTGTGTACCAAAGTCATTTCCAATCTAAATATGTTTTATAGGAAACATGCTTGAAGAGTTCTCACAAAAAGGTATGGTACATAGACAGTGGATGTTCAAGGAGCATTTTTGGAGATTACTCATGCTTTAAAATCTTAATCAAAGTTGATGGATGCCATGTCACCTTTGGTGATAATTCCAAAGGAAAAATCATCGGCCCATGCCTGATTAGTAACACTGATTCAGTTTTTATTTCTAATGTTTTATTTGTTGATGGACTTAAATAAAATCTTTTAAGTATTTTTCAATTATGTGACGATGTATTTAATTTTATGTTTGAAAATGATTCTTGTAATGTTTTTAACTCTAATAATTATTTAGTATTTTCTACTTTAAGAAATGAAACTGTTTATGTTGTTGATCTGATTTCATTAGCTCAGCAAAATGTTACTTGTTTAAATGATTTTCATAAAGATTATTGGATTTGGCAAAAACGATTAGGACACTGAAACATCTATTCACTTATAAAATTTACTAGGAAGAACTTAGTTAGAGTCCAACCCAAACTTGAGTTCACATCAGACAAAGTTTGTAATCTCTGTCAAAAGGGAAAGAAACATAAACATTCTTTTAAATCAATGAAATAAGTTTCAACATCTCAAACTCTCGAGTTGGTTCACATGGACTTGTTATGACCTTTTAGAGTTTCTTATTTAAATGGGAATCACTTTTTATATGTCCTAGTAGATGACTTTTATAGATATTCTTGGGTATACTTCTTGGCTCACAAAAGTGAAGCTTGTTCTTACTTTGTTAAATAATCCATGTCTGTAGAAAACGTTAGTGGACATAAGATTAAAACCCTGAGAATGATCATGGTCATGAGTTTAAAAATCAAGAGATTGAATCTTATTACTCACACAATGGATATAGTCATAACTATTCTGCCCCTAGGATACCTCAGCAGAATGGTGTAGTAGAAAGAAGAATCATAACCCTTCAAGAAATTGCATGAACCATGCATAATGAGTATGACCTGACTATTTATTTTTGGGTTGAAGCTGTGAATATAGATTCTTATATTATTAATATAGTATTGATTATAATTATTCTCAAGAAGACCCCATATAAACTATGGAATAATAGAAAACATAAATGTATTTACTTTAGAGTATTTGGCTGCAAAGTTTTTATTCTCAATACAAAGGATAATCATCACAAGAGTGCTTCTAACAGTGATAATGGAATTTTTCTTGGTTATTATTTAAATAGAAAATCATATAGAGTATTTAATAAAAAAAATGTGTGGAAGAATCTATTCACTTCAATTTTGATGAAACTAATCCACATGAGCCTAAGAACTCTCTTGAAAATCATTGAGAAGATTTGACTGCTCTTGACCTTAATGATAAATATAATGAATCTGCCGTAAAAATATCCAGTTCTGGACATATTCTAGAATCTGCTTCTGTTGAACCTAAACCTTTAGATGAACCTAAAATTTATATTCCTACCTTTACTAGATCAACTAGGATTCTAAAGAATCATCCTTTGGATACTGTTGTTGGTAATCTTGATAGAGGGACACAAACTTGATCTTCTCTAAGAAACCGGATTGAACATCAAGCTTTCCTTTCATAGCTTGAACATAAAAAATGTAAACTATGTAATCAATGATGAATTTTGGGTAATTTATATTCAAGAAGAGTTAAATTAATTTGAAAGAAACAAAGTCTGGGAATTTGTTGACTAACCCAAGGACACTTTGAAAATAGGCACTAAATGGGTTTTTAGAAACAAAGTTGATGAATCTGGAAATATAGTTAGAAACAAAGCTAGGCTAGTTGCACAAGGATATATTCAAGAGGAAGGTATAGACTCTGAGGAAACCTTTTCCCCTATAGCTAGATTAGAAGCCCTTAGGATCTTACTTGCCTATGCTGCTCATCTAAATTTCATGTTTTATTAAATGGATGTCAAAAGTGATTTTCCAAATTGTTTTATTATTGAAGATGTTTTGGTTGAACAACCACCTAGATTTACTAATCCAAATTTTCCAAATCATGTTTTCAAGCTATCTAAAGCTTTATATGGTTTAAAAAAACCTCCAAGTGCTTGGTATGATAGACTTAGTAATTTTTCTATTTCGAAAAGTTTTACTAAAGGGATTGCTGATCTAACGCTTTTTATTAAAATAATTTCTAAAGATGTTTTAATAGTAAAAATCTATGTTGATGATATTATATTGGGATCATCTAAACATTCATTATGTACTGAAATTTTAAAGAGTATGAAAAATGAATTTGAGATGAGTTTAATGGGAGAATATAAATATTTTCTTGGATTTCATGTTTTTCAAAATGAAAATGGTATTATTTTGAATCAAAGTAAATTTACAAAGGATCTTTTGAAACGTTTTGGTTTGGATAGTATTAAAGAATGTGATACTCTTATAAGTATAGTCTGTAAATTGGATATAGATGAAACTAGGAATCCCATGGATCAAACCAATAACAGAGGTATGATTGGAAGCATACATTACCATACTACTAGTCGACAAGATATTATCTTTAGTGTATATATGTGTGAAATATTTGAAGATAATCCAAAATAATCTCATTTACTTACAGTTAAAAGAATTTTTAAGTATCGTAAACACACTGTAAACTTAGGTTGTTTTTACCCAAAATAAAATTCCTTTGAGTTAATGAGTTATTCAGATGCTGACGTTGCTGGTTCCATGTTTTATAGAAAAAGTACATCTAGAACATGTCATTTTTTGGGAAAATCCTTAGTATCTTGGTGTAGTATGAAGAAGAATTCTGTAGCTCTTTCCACTGCCGAAGAAGAGTATATAGCTGCTTGTAGTTTCTATGCACAAATTCTGGGGATGAAACACACTCTTTTGGACTATGGATATGTTTTTATGCATGTTTCTATCAACTCTGAAAATAGTAGTGCAATAAGCATCTCGAAGAACCCTGTATCTCACTCTAGGACCAAAAAAATTGATGTAAGGCACAATTTCTTGAGAGATCATTACCAAAAGGGTGATATTACTATTGAATTTGTTAGTACTGAACATTTATTAGCAGACATTTTCAACAAACCTTTGAGTTCAGATAGGTTAAGTTACATTAGACAACTGTTAGGAATGATTAACCTTGATATGTAGCTACCTCACCGATGTAATACATCACCAATATAGATACCTCGCTGATGTGAATACCTCACCGATGTAACATCACCGATGTTATACCTCACCGATGTAACCTCACTGATAGGAATTCTAACTGTTAAGCCCTACCGATGAGTGCGATGTTTTAAAATTATGTCTGCCGCCATAATCTGAAACGTTTTTATTTTATTTTATTTTATTTATTTATTTTATGATTCCTAAATTATAAAAACTAAGTCCTGGTTACTTATCAATCAACCGAGCCTCAAACCCTTACCCTCCAACCATAGCTCCTAAATCTCTCAAAAACCCTAAATCCCTTGAACCGGTGATGGAAAAAACAAAACTTCCAACAATCAGAAATAACACTGATGAGCTGAATGCAAAGAAGCAGAAGTCCATGCCATAAGCAAGTGGTTGTGTTAGAAGAACTAGGCCGGGTAGGCGACCAGTGAACCCTAATTTGCAGAATATAGTTATTGTGATAGAAAAATAGGTGTGTGTGGAATGTTTGCTGCCTAGCAAGTCGTTAGTGCTCGAAGTGCTGGAATATCAAAAGTGGGTAGATTGCTTTTCGAACAACAATGGTCCCTACTATCCAAAGCTAGTGAAACAATTTTATGAGTTTGTATGCTTTGAGAAATCCTAAAATGAAAACCGAGTGACTTATTTAGTGAATGGAAAAAATATGTCTTTTTCATCCGTTGAGTGGGATGAATGCCTAAAGGTACCACATGAAGGTGTTTTTGGATATGTCTCAAAAGCTATGCCACCTACAAGTGTTATATTCGATTATTAGAGAGCCTTGGAAGAGCTCACCAGTGATGGAAATCAAAGACAAGTAGTGGCTACTGAAATGGATGGAGAGAATAGATTGCTGTTCAAATTTGTTTAGCATGTCTTAATACCAAGGAGAGGAGACTTTGTGAATTTAAGATATCAGGATATCTATATCCTGCATCTCTTCAGACATTGTGTAATAGTGAATCTGTGCAGATTGTTGATGATCCTAATGGAAAACATGACAAGGCTGAAATCAAAGACTAATGCCCTATTCTTTTCCAAGTTGATCTCAGTGATGATCAAAGTGAAAGGGGTAGCTAAGTCTCAAGATGAGACAGTTTTAGTAAGGAATCATTTTTGTATCAAAACCACAGTTTGAAAATACATGAAGATAAATTGGAACCCATGGAGAGGAGAGTGGGTCAATGATGACCAGAAGATATATGATAAATTCAATCATGTGAGTCATCCTTCAAGACCTAAGGATGCGAGGGATCCAGGTCTACGACCTGATGAAGAAGAACCTGAGTACAGTGATGAGACTAAAGAAGAAGAATCTTCTATGGATGAAGGAAGAGACACAGACTTGCCTCCAAGTCCTACAACTGAAATTGTATCTTCAGAAAAGGAAACATTAGTAGAAGAAGAGACTCATGCTGATGAGGAAGACCAGCCATCTCCTGAGCATAAAGAAGAAAAGGAGAATGAATCTGAAGCCTCTAATTCTGTTTTCTTATGTCTGAGTCCATTAATTAGAATCTCATTTTTGCCTACTGAGGACGTAGTACGAGAAATGGAAGAATTTGTACCTAATTCAGAGGACCCTCCAGCTGTTGTAGAGAAGGAATTGAAAGTAAAAGATTCTCCTCAGGAAGAAAGACCTGATGAGAATGACCTTATTGTACATGGGAATTCATAATTTTATGGGGAGCATCAAACTAAGTATGGAAGTGTATCAGTGGCTGGTGATATTGAGGACTAGGAAGAAGACTCTGGTTTTTTGGTTTGTTGATTATACTATACTGATTCTGATAATGAGGCATCCCTTAATAGACCAAATATTTTTTATGATGTTGAATCTGAGTTTCTACCTGAAGATGTGGTCAGAAAGCATGACCTGGATATTTTGAAGAAAAATCTTAAGGATTTTTTTGTGGAAGAGACAAGGAAGATGGAAGAGTCACTGGTGTCATCAATCTAATCGATTATGACTGACTCAGTGGATAGCAGTGCATCTGAAAGATCACCTGTTGTAATTACTCCTGCTGATATGATCACCAGAGATGACCTTGAATCCTTAAAGGATGAGTTGAAAGAGTCCTTCAGTGCTTCTGTTGCTGAGTTGAAGCCCTGCTTTGTTGAAGAGATGAGTAACTTGGAAAAATCATTTGAACTCTCTCTAGGTGTTAATTTGTCATCCTTTGTGGCAGAAATAGTGGAAGAAGTTACAGACTTCCAGACTCATGTTTCTAGACTGGAAGCTGATGTTGAAGCTTTAAAGAAATCGATTATTTCATTTGAAACTTACATGAGTTCAAAATCTCAAGTAGACAAGGACTTAGCCTATGTCAAAAGTGTTGTAAGCCAGATGGTTTTAGTGTTTGAAGGTTTTAAAACCTCCCTGGAAGATCATGTTAAAATCCAGGATTCCCAAGTCCAAAATTTGATCCGGGGGTTGACCAAACACTTTAAGGAAACAGTAACATTCTCTATTGGTTTTGATGCTTCTTGACCTTCTGTGGATATGGATCAGATTTGAGCTGTGATGAAGGAGGATCTTAGTTCAGTATCAACCAGTGGCTCTGTGGACTCATCCGACCTAACCAAAGTTGTGATTTATACTAGAGATTTAGCTAGAGAAATAATGAAGATAGTTCAATACTATATGAGAGAAGCTTCTTCCTCTCAGAAAGAAGTGAAAGATAAGGTGGAATACTATTTCCAAAAGAGTTACACCAAACATCAACTCAAAAATCACTTCAAAATTCTATTGGAAAACCTGAAGTTACCTGGTGTCAATCAAGTCTTCAAAGAGAAAGTCCGCAAACTAAGGTAATTTACTCCATCCTTGGACAAATTCATAGAGAACAGGGATGATTTCATATCTTATATGGAGAGAGGAGGATGAATAATTATGGATTTCATAAACCTTTTTCTTATTTTCTTTCATGTTGATTCTAGTCCAGTGATTGTACCTCCTTCTTGACATGCCTCTTCCTCTACTAATTCTCCTATTCAACTGACTCCAGCCCAAGACATTCGATGCCATACACCTATGATCGCTCAACGAACTCCTTAGTACATGCCATGCACAATGTCAGTGGATCATCCCCCTGTGATCATTTCTGGAATTCCTAAGCCTTCACCAATATCCACCCAGTCTGAATCCTCTTCTGAAGCAAAGTGAAAATCTCACATTGAGGATGTGTATTGAACAAGTGGCTAAGAAGTTAGGAATCCCTTTTATTTTGTTTTCTTTTTATGTACCCTTTTGCAACATATAATAAAATTGGCTTTCATTTATTTCTCATTGTATTACTTTTTCTATTTCTTGTTTCCCAATTTTTGATTATCACGAAGGTGGAAAAATATTATCAATGTATCAAAGGGGGAGAAACATTCTCAAAGGGGGAGAAATATTATCTAAGAGCTACCATGCTTTTCCCCTATGATATCATTACATTTAATTCTACCTCTGATACATTTTGTTCTACAACATACTGTTTTCCATGAGATAATTGCATTTAATGATATATCCTCTAATACAACTACTCATTGTTTTAAAACTATAGTATCACAAGTTGTGATTATCAAAAAGGAGGATATTGTCGACCACATCTATTTTGATAATCCCAATTATGCTTTCATGTAAATTTATAAACCCAATTAGTTTTTATCTTTGTTTATATAAGTTTTGAAGTTAGTCTAATCCAATAAGATATGTTTTGCATAAAACAGATAAGTGTTAGTCACTGATCTGCATATAACATCTGATACAGAGCTACCGGTACTTAGTCTACCGCTAGACAGAGTTAGCAATAAGCTATTGTCACCGATACGCAATGATACCGATTTGTAAAAATGTACCGGTAAGCATATAATAAGTCTTCCGATAGTACAAAATGGAGTTACCGATGTGCATAAGTCTACCGATACACATAATCATTGGAACTAACCAAGAGTGACAGATAAAAAGTAGATCTACCGATAGTCCAAGAGCTATCGATAGACCGAGTCACTGATCGAACAAGGTCACCAATACAGATAGCTACTGATAGAACAAGTCTACCGAGCTACCGATAAATTAAGTCTACCGATAGACCAGAGCAACTGAGAGCCCATAGCTACCGATAGAAAAAGTCTACTGAGCTACTGATAGAGTAAGTCTACCGATAGACCAGAGCTACCGATAGACCAAGAGTTACAGATACCAATAGCTATCGATGCAAGGAGATACCAATACAAGTTCATAGAACTACCGATGGAAGGGTACTGCTACACAAATTCCATTGTACACATCTACCAACAAAAGTCTACTAATGATTGATCAACTAGTAAAACTCTATACTCTCAATACTATTTGTTTATTAAGATAACAGTTACATTTGATGTATTTAATGCAGTTAATGTTATTTAATGATTTCTATTTCCATGTCAGGGAACCATACCTAGTACCCATGAAAAAGGTAATCATTCCCATTTGCTGGAGATGAAATCTATAAAAGTGAAGATAAAGAACTAGATGAAAATGGCAAGAGGAACAAAAAGATCGAATGAAAGAGAGAGAATAAAGGAACTAAGAAGGCACACGAAGGGTGAAAAAGAAAAAGTCACAACATCATTCAAAAGTGGTACATTCACACAAGGCTACATCCATAATCCAAGTACACTGGACAAACACAAAGCAATTTATCTCTAGTGGAAAGCACAAGCTACATTTTGAGTGAAAAACTATAATAAAAACTTCATGCACTCTGGCTGATAAGCTGAACTTATAACCAAGGAAGAAAATGACACACTTTTTTTCAGACAAATACCAGAGAAGGACTCAGAAGCTTTTCTGACAAATCAAACGAGTCCAGAGCTGCACTACCAATCACTAAAGCTTTTCTAAACTCATTCATACTTTCTTTAGTGATTCTTTCATTTAAATTTCGAGCAGTGTGTTTACCCTGTTTATCTTACACACACTATCTCCTGAGATAAGCTGGAGGATTCTTAAATTTTCATTCAAATTATATAACTCCTTATATCCCATTGTGGATTGAGGTAGAGGTCGAGTAAGAACTGGATAGCTGTAATTTGTTATTTTTTTCCCATGTAGAACTATGGTAGAGGTCTTTGTACCTGGACAATGTGTTAACTGTTGTTTACCCCGATCAAGGGTGTGCATCCATATATATAAATTGTTTGAGAGGACTAAGTCTCGGCTTGAGACTGATCCTCTTGGTTACATCTGCTATGTTTTTTAGTTTAAGTCATAAGTATACAATATATATTTCATATTCTACTACTAACTACTTTGAAATATAATTTGTTTTAATGTAACTTTGATAGTTAAATTAGAATGTGTTTATACTTATTGTAAACTAGTAAGTTAGTTTCAAAAGTCAATTTAATATTCAGATTAAATTAACTGAGACCTAATCAGTCTTTGAGAAACTGTTTGAAAATTTACACTCTATATAAATTCACTATAGTTTAACTTTGTTTTTAAATAGGGGGATTTGAGAGAAATATTTTTTTAATAGAAATTTTTATTGGAACTCAATTCACCCCCTCTTGAGTATCCACTCTGACCAACAAGGTTGAACCATAACATAAACATTCATATTAAAACTAGTATATGAAATGTTAATACTTTAACCATAACCCATGAATGGTGTAAAAATAACATATCCCAAATCAAACTAATCACAAAACATTCAATATTATATTGAAGATTCTATCATAATAAATCAACTTCAAATAAGTGTAAAATCCATCAAAGGGTGTTGACATAGATGAAATCAAAACTATTTGATGGAAATATTTCATTCTATTTTGAAATCATTTAAAAAGTCTCATAATTTTAAAAAAAATTATTTTGAAAAAAAATCATAATCATGAATGGGATGCTTTGAAGATGTTACAATGGCGGAAAATAGTCCCACTCACATTATGAGTTAAAAACATTATTTCTTTAGTTTTGACGAAAAGGTCAAAAAGTACCTTGTTTGGAAAATAATGAAAATATTCCACTATAAACATTCTATAAAAAGTAAAGCAAGGGTATAAATGAATTTAAACCATGTTCTATTAAATTTTAAAAATGTCATGACATGCATTTTTATGAATCTTGGATATGTATGATTAAGAGGTTCTAGTTGATTCTCATGTATAAATAACCTCAGATAATAATGAAATTATAGAATTAACCATTACCTTTTGCTTTTATTTGATCAAGGGTACATTAAACATTTATATAATAGTTAAACCATAGTTATTAAATTATAAAATATCCATAAACATTAATATTATATCATATGTGAACATTGAATATTGCTTTGTCAATAATATTTCAGCAGTATCATTATTTCGGGTGTTAAATCATTCGTTTTCCTTTATATGTTTTGTTACTTAAGTCATGTTTCATATGAATACGATGAATTTTATTCATATATTTAATTATATTAAGTTCTTAAACATTATTTTTAATCATAATATGAATATTATTCTTGAATGGTTAAAATGGGGAATTGAATTTTATCACATTTGTGAAGTTTAATCCTTATGTACGCACGATCGACAATATCATTCTATTTATGGTGAAATCGTATGTAATTGGATGTTAAATCATATATATAAATCATTAACATAAAATATTTATTATTTACCTCAATTATACTCATTTTTATACCCATACAAATAATGATGTGTTGAATAACAAACTACGCCATGACGTGGAGACGACAAGCCGTACGTACCCACATATGGTGACTTTGTCATTCATTGGATGGATATATTACTAAATATGTTTGTAAAATATTTATTATAACATCAATGTATGTATAAGGTACTAGATTAATTCTTTTGGTATGAAAAAGAGAAATATTAAGTGGAAGAAGAAAAGAATATTGAAAGAGATGGTGAAATTATTACCACTTCTTCGGGTACTTCCTTTTGATTTGATCAAAAGGGATCCATTGTTAATCTTATGGTAAAATTAAGGCCTCTAGGTTGAATTGAGTGTAGTTGGGTGGATTTTTGAGCTAGGTTTGTCTGTGTCAAATTAATTTGGAGGTGTGATTTTGAGAGAAGGGGAGTACTGTTTTATAAGAGAGGTGAGGGGAACTTTAGGAAAAGCATGAAATATTTTGTTATTATAAAATCATATTCGGTTTCTAATGGATACAAAGGATTTATTTCATGGATAATGTTATTATTGGTCTAAATACTCTAAACCAATAGTTTTTAGAAAGGTTTAGGTCACCATATTAAGCATATCTTGTATAATTAACTCTTAGTTAAATAGTTTTACTTTTCCCATGTATTCTTGAATTATTATAATAAATGGTTATTAAAGTTACTATTGAAAGCCAAGAGTACCCCAATTGGTTCATTATATACATATATAAACTTATCTAAGTCCTTTGGAAAACCCTTATCTTTTTAGGAATATTATATCAATTAATAATATAGTATTTGTCTTTAAAACTTATTTATGTTAATTTTGACTCGATTTGGTATTCTGTATTTGTGAAAGTTATAAGAATATTATCACTTCTAAAAAAATTATTTCATCAACCCTAAATGTCCTATTTACTATGAAATTTATTTTAATGCATCAAAATTCTCAATTTACATTATTTTGGATATTTATAATAATAAATATTCTAATCATTCATTAATAAGGTAATTATTGCATCATCATTGTGTCATAAATAAATTTAATTATTTAATGTCTAAAAATTATAAATAAAATACAATAATTGAGGAAATATTTTTATATTTTTAATTAATATCTACAGTAAAAAAGATCAATTATATAACCCCATATAAAAATTGAGTTACTAAAATATACATGTATATGTTATTATGGTCTTTACTTTACATTAATTAATATAAAATGCCATTATCACACCCAAGTGGCTCCATAGGGTCCCCAAATCAACTTAATGATTCCCATGGTCTGGAATTTATTTTAAAATAGGGTTACCACACGTGTTTTAGAAATTTAATATTATTATAATATTATTTTTTACTCTTATTTACCAGATTTACCCGTTAAACATGGTAAATAAAATATTTACTAATGTTACTATTAAAATTTTCTTATAATAAAAATAAAATATTTATGCAATTTTGACGTCCTAATTCAAAATATTGAATCTCTTTTTCAAAATTCAAAACATATATGTTGTATAAATTAATTTTAAAATTAATTCATATTATCAAAACTAATATGTGAGTTTTAAAGAAGTAAAAACTATCGAACGATTGACAAATGTTTATATACAATTTAAATGATAAATTACATCCAATAAACAAAATTATTTTATATGATAAAAATATAATATAATGATAATATAAATCTACTAAAATTTATAATTTAACACTATAATAGTTTTTGATTAAAAAATATGTTTTTAATTAAAATTTCATGTTTTTCCCTATTCAGGAAAATATGAATGTTATCAGAAAACTACCAAAAAATACCCAAACTAAATTTTTATTTCTCACTTATAAATAATTATTTAATTTTATCAAATTTAATATATAAAATTATCATATATTGGCTTTAAAAATGTGTTCTCATTAAAAGATGAAAAAACTACATTTTTAAAAAAATACTTATTCTATATGAATGATTTAATTTTTCCTTATATTATGTCCAATAAATAGAATATATGAATTTTAAAATTATATGGGATATATATAAAAATCAAACTGTATTGATTACTAATCATAACCAATTTTTAAATGGCTTGTTTGATAGGCCATAGTGCGCTTGAATTCAGTGTTGCGTAAATCACACACTATTGTAATATTCAAATAGATACGTACTATGGAAGCTTTGGGTGTTACCTTCTTCCATACTTCAATAAATTCCATCCTTGGAGATTGAAATTATCTTTCTAAAGGAAAATGTTAAAAAAATAGAAAATACCTTTTTGGAAGCACAAATCAGAAATAGGTTAATAAAATTAAGTCTTAATAAGAGGGAAAGGGAGATGAAAAATTAACCACCATATTAGGATTTCAAATAAAACAACATTGGTGGAAATTATAATTGGGGGAATAACGTAAGTATTTATAGGGAGAGATTGAGGTCATCTGTCCAAAACAAGTGAATGGAAAATTGGGGGCCTCAATTCTATATATCTATGAGGATTTAAAATATCGTCAGTTCAACAAAAGATATGGTATTAGTATAACAAAATTATTGTTTTAATATACTTTCCCTAAAGTTCGAGAAATACTTTTTTCTCAGAGAATATGAAAAAATAATACATGAAAAATACAGTTCCATCTATTTACTAATTTCTACCACAAACTCATCTTTCACTCCAAAAGATAACAAAACTCAAAAATATTTTATTTATCATAATCGTATATGGTTCCAAAAAATAAATTTATTATTCATCTATAAAAGAATTTAAAAAAATAACATTATAAAAACATGGGCATCATGTAGGCTATTGGTTAGTGATAAATCCTTAGCGCACATTGTTTGTGGTTCGATTCCTACTTCTTTGTCTGAAGTGATGGATTATCGCCCAAACTACAGGTTGAACATTTTAAAAAACTATAGTTTTTTTAATATTCCAAACATAATCTTAAGAAATTTTTTAACCATAAACAATATTATCCAATGTTCAACATAATCCATTCCAACCATTATAGTTATCCAAAATACTTCTATCCAAACTCTCAGTAAACGTTATTAAAATTCCAAAATCATTTATAACAGAAGATTCCCCAAACAATGTAAATATTATATTATTGTCACATACTATAAATATTATTACCTTTATCATATTAAACAATAACTAAAACAAAAAAAATGTTGTACAATCCTTATATATATCACATTCTTCTCATAACATGAATATAATTCTTGAATCCAGAAACAAAAATAAATTAATTATTACACTTCAACTATATTAACATCATAAACATGTCCTTGATCCCTTGGCCTTTCCTGGGGTAATATTCCTTGGTGCTTAAGAGATTCATTTTCATAATTCCCCATTTCTAGACAATTGTTGAATTCAACATTGGCAACCTCTTTCTTTCCTTTTAAATCACGTCCCTGGTGACCTTTTTCACTACATTTTAACTAAATTGTTCTTCCATTTAGTCACGTACCAGGATGTTTATTCCCAAAATTATCACATTAAGGAAAATACCACTTTCCCTTTTTCCCTATATCTAACTCTTTCTCCAATGTTCTCTTCTTCTATTGTTTACCTTAATATCATAAGACGTAGAGAATTCATTTTATATATTTATAAAACATGAGAAAATCTCTTCGTATGATGAGAAGTATTGTGAGACTAATGCTTAGTGGAGAAATGTATTTAACCCATTAAAGAATCGATAAATCATACTTTTTGGGTTATGTGGATAATCTAATGAATGAATTTCTATCCTTTTAATGTTATCTACATCATTTGGAACATTTTCATCCTCATTTTTCCTCAGACTAAAAAATTGTCTTTCCATATACGCTCGACAGTCACGAGGAATTTTTTTTGAAAATCTCTTTAAACTACCTTAAATTAATATTTAATATTTAGTCATCCTTTTTGTGTTTTGAATTAAAGACCACCATTGATCTGTATCTCTTGTGAGGTGATAAAATTCCATGATGATTTATACCCTTTTTCTACTCCCTAAATCATGAAATGTTTTCTCTAAGGAAATTATCCATTGCTCTGCAAAAAAGGATTTTTCGTCCCATTGAATGTTGGTGGTTGTTGCCTCCTCAAACAGTCTATCATTTATCCTCTGCGTTGTGGATTAGGATGCTCTATAGGGTTATGGTTATTATTCAAAACCTGAGTGAGTTGTCCCATTATGGTAAAAGTTGGTCAGCACCGGATGCATCACCATATCAACTATAATTATCTTGAGTTGAAGGGAAATCCTTTCATGGATTATGTGTATTGATACGTTAACCATTCCTTCCTCTAGGAACCATTTCAAAACAATTTCATACACCATTTAGTTTACAAATCACAATAAAAAAACTCCAATGTAGTAAAATACATAACATAAATTGCAAAAACTTGTTCATATAATCCATTATCATAAAAAAAAGTTTCATTGGGGAAGTATTTACTCGTAAATCATTCATAATTGTTTATAAATAAAATGTGAATTATCCTTCTAATATCCCCTAGGAGTGTTGTAACCTAGTTTTTAGTAAGTCATGTTGTCATGGACTAGGATACCCCGGGTAAGGACTGAAACTCCTTATTAGAGTTTTCACCCCCAAGGTACATCTATACCAGAGCTGCCTATTCCTTCTCATATCCAGACAGGGATGTATTGCTTGGAAAATACACAAAATATCTACAATAAAAAAATCTAGGAATTTCATCTATACCAGTCCTCAATGTCCATCTTTGTGTAATGTTTTTTAATCGATGTTTTTTTAAAATATAACTTCCAATGTTTATACTAAACTTCCTCTGATACAAACTGTAATGCCCCAACCCTAGTTACCCAGATTCTGTGCAATATTACAAAATATTATCAAGATCACAGGGGATCAAATCCAGAATGACTGATCAGTTTAGTAGCATTGGAAGTACTATATAAATATATACGTATCACATTATATTATAAAATGAAAAAAAACAACATAGTGTCTCCTTTAAAACCATTCATATCACTTATACTATTTCTATAGGTTAGTCATGATATACTATTCACATCTTGGTAAAAATAAAACATAGAAATGGGTGATCTCAGATACTCAGTAAGGATAAAAATATAGAGGGAACTAGCATAAATAAAAAATAAAAATTTAAGCCAATTTATAAGACTAAAAAACAAGCATTTTAATAATTAAAATGAGAATAATATGAAAAAGATAAATAAAATAATTCCATTTTCTTATTCACATATATATTCTACTTGTCGAATAATCACATGTAATATCAATAGCCAATTTCAGAATGATGGAATGCATAATGGCGGACATCATAGCCACAGAGTGAAGGCCTCGTGCCAATACGACAAATAAAATTTTGTAAAGTCATTGTTCCAATACACTAGTTTATCTCACGAGACTTACCGATGCATTGATAATCTATAGCGAGCTCCACCCATCACTTAGTCCAATGTATTCCTGATATGAAAATGTAGAAACATAACATAAGCATTTGTATTAACAATACCATACAAAATGTTAATAATTTTACCATAAACCATGAAGGGTATAAAAATTAAACATCTATAGTCAAATATATCACAAAACCTTCAATATAATATGGAAGATTGTATCATAATAAATCAACATCAAACAAGTGTAAAATCTATCAATGGATGCTGACATAGATGAAATCAAAAACTATTTGATAGAAATATCTCTTTTTATTATTATATCATTTTAATTTAAAATAATTATATAATAAAATAATTATATTTAAAATATTCTTATAATCATTTAAATGAATATTTGAAGATGTTATAATAGGAGAAAATATCTGCACTCGCTGTATAAATTAAACAATTAGTAGTATGTTTGGGATATTATGTTAACTAATTTGCATTCCTTTATACGTTTTTTATTTTAAGTCATGTATGTTATGGATAGGATGTATTTGATTTATATCCAAATTTATATTGTGTTTTTAAAAATTATTTTTAATCATAAAATGAAAATTATTCTTGAATTGTTATGATGGGGAAATGAGTCTCATTGAATTATCAGAGACAATAATCTGTATGAATGCACGAGCGAAAATATCAATCTATTGATGGTGAAATCATGTGTAATTGGATGTTATATCAAATATAAATAATCTTTAAAATTTTATATTTATTATTTAAATCAATTATACCTATTATTATCCCCATCCAAAATATTAAATCTTGAATAAAAAAATACACCACAATGTGGTTACGGTAACCCGTACTTACGCACGTATAGTGGCTTTTTCATTACTAGGATGGATAGAATAATGAATACAGTTTTAAAATATTTTTAATACCCTTATATTTTGTATCTGCTTTGGTAGTTATTATTTTGGTATGGAAACAACCAAGAAATATGAAGGGGAAAAAAGAATTTTAAAGCGGTGGTGAAATTAGTCCCTCCTCTTCATGTGCTTCTTTTTGATTGGATCAAAAGGGCTCATTAGGTTGGATTATGATATAATTAAGTCCTCTAGGTTGAATTTAGGTAATATGAGAGGATATTATAGCAGGGTTTGGATGATCCAAATGGCTTTGGAGGTGTGATTCTGAGTGAAGGAGAAGTATCATTTTTTATAAGAGAGGTGAGTATCACTTTAGGAAATTTTTTAAATATTATTTTATTATACAATCATATTAGGCTTATAATGGCTCCAAATTGACTTTGTTTCGTGGATAAGGTGGTTATGGGTAGAAATAATCTCAACCAACAGGTTTTAGATAGGTTTAGATCACCATATTAACCATGTCTGTTATATTTAACTCTTAGTTAAATAACTTAACTTTTACCATCTATTCTTATATTATTATAACAAATGGTTAATAAACACACTATAAAAATCCAACTAAACCTAATCTGATTCATTATTTTAATATCTAACCATATCTATGTCCTCTTTAGGAATATTATATTTTTAGGAATATTATATCAATTAATAATATAGTATGTGTTTTAAAAACACATTTATGACAATTTTGACAATATTTCATATTTTGTATTTGTGAAAGTCATAACGACTTTTTCTCTTTGAAATAATTTATTAAATCAACCCTAAAATTTTATATTAACCCAAAAAATTAGTCTAATTCATCAAAGGACTCAATTTACATTTTTTCGGATATTTATAATATCAATTATTAAAATCATTCATTAATAAGGTAATTAAAACGTCATCATTTCATCAAAAATTAATTTAATTGTATATTGTCTAAAAATTATAAATAAAATAATATTATTTATTAATTATTTTTATCTTTATAATTAATATTTATAGTCTATGTGATAAATTATATTACCCCAAATAAAAATTGTTTTACTGAAAGATTCATGTTTATGTTATTTTTGTCTTTACTTTACATTAATTAATATAAAATGCCATCATCACATCCAAGTGGATCCATGGGGTCCCATAATCACCTCACGGGTCATCGTTGTCATACATGCTTCTTACAATTGGGTTAGGACAGATGTTAGGGTAATTTAATATTATGATTATATTTTTTTACTCTTATTTAATGGATTTACCCTTTAACCATGCTACATAAAATATTTACTGAAATAACTATTGATAATGTCTAAAAATAAAAATTAACTATTTACAAAATTTGGACTCCTGAGTCCAAATATGGAATACATTTTTCAAAATTTAAAACATATAAGTTGCAGAAAATAATTTAAAATTGATTCCCATTGTCAAAACCAATCAGAAGGTTTTCAAGAAGTAAAAACTATCATAAGATTTATATATCTTAATGTAAAATTTAAATGCAAAATTACTTCAAATGAACTAAATTATATTAAATTATAAAAATATAATCTAATGATACATTATATCCCCTGAAATGTATAATTTAACAATATAAATTATATCGATTAAAAAAGTATTTTAAATTAAAATTTATTATTTTTCACTATACTTCAAAATATGAAATTTATCAGAAATGTACCAAACAATTATCCAAAGAAAAATTATATTTCATAATTCTAAATAAGAATTTAAATTCATCAAATTTAATATATAGGATTTTGAAATATTGGATTTAATAAAGGGTTTGTCATTAAATGTTGGAAAACGGCATTTTTTTTAAAAAAATATCATATCTAAAAATATGAATTTCACATTATATTATGCCTATGAAATAAAAAAGAGTAATGTTAAAATAATATTTCATATATATAAAATTATAAATGTGGTTATTACTATTCATTACCACTTTTTAAATGGCCAGATTGATAGGTTGTGGTGTGCTTGAACTCGATGTTGCATACATCGCACACTATTATATTATTCAATGAGAAACGTATCATGGTAGGTTGGGGTGTTACATTATATGGATTTGAAAAATATCCCAATAAATAAAAATTATCACTTGAAATATCTTAATAACTTTTTTGATCTAATATATGAAGATCAATAACATTCCATGATTTTTATTCTTTCTGGATATCATAAATTGAGGATTAAGAAAGATTATATCCCCAAGAGAGTATAGTGTACATGATATGAATTCATTGAATATATATTTATACTTTTCGGTTTTCTAATCCCATCCCAACTACATATATTTAATTAATATAGTCTTTCTAGATTTCTATTATAATTTTTTAAACTCATCAGTGATGATATAATTTTCATTTAAAATAGAAATGAAGAGAATTGATATCAATTGAGAATTTTTCTAAATACCCTAATGATTGAGAAAATATATATATAATTTATGGGGAGTGATTTTTGGATATAAAATGTTTCATTTCAGAGTCATATAATTTCAATAAAGGTTATATCAGTGGATCAATAAAAATATGATGATATTTAACATTAGACCAAAACATGAATTATGATTGAGATACAAATTCTTCTTGGATTGGTTTTATATTATTGATGGGTTGTGAAGAATTTTTCATTACAATATAATCCACCCACAATGTAAACTCAAAAGGTATCCATGTTTATTTAAATAGATTAATGTGTGTAAAACTTCATATTACTAAAAATAAGGTTAGTAGGCACACATATTCTTAAATTACCCAATAGTAGAGAATGATTTGTAGTCTATAATTATCCATCGGATAAGGGACTGAGAAGTATTCATAATAAAAATGATAACTTTATTAATTATTCCTCATGAAAATTTATGGTTCAAGATAAATATTCCCCAAATCGTTATTTCAGATTTCGAAAATAATTGTTTTTTAATGCTATTGATGAAATATCATTATAGATAAAATAATAATAAATATACTAATGAAAAAATATTTAAATAATATATTCACACAGAATGAGTTGAATATACACCAGGGAAGATGTTTATGGATGATTAATGTTTATGACTATTCAATACATTACAACCATGTGAAAAATTATAGGGAATTCAGTGATTTCAGTCAAAAGTATCGTGTTATCTTATCAATTATTCGGATAACAAATGATCTAATATTTATATATTTAAAATGTCTTGGTATTGAAATCTTGGTGGATTGGGGTAAATATTACCTTTCTCAAATAATCATTCAACCATATATCCATATGAGGATAATATAAGTGCATAATGACTATATAGATTTGTATAATAAGGTGATAAATTTTCATGTGTTCAACCTTGATAGTGATGAAATGACAAAGTCAAGGAATCATCTATTGTGTCTATATAGTATTTGATGAAGGTTCTGTTAGAAGAGGCTCATAGTTCCTCATTCATTATTTATCTTAGATGTACACACATATATATATATATATATATATGTTATAAGGTATACTGGGTGGGTTTGAATAAAGAAATATATCAACGAGTTTGGGTCTCGGTGCTTGGTAAGCCATCATGTTAAGGATAATAGACAAAATTTTGAGGGGCGTTTCCAACCATTTCCCATACCATAATGAAAATGTAAAAAAATATATATGGATTTTTTCATTACAGCCCACACAACATATAATGGGAATAATGAAATATGGGTTGTAGTTGACGACCTAAAAAATTCCTCGAAATTAATCTCTATTAGAGAAGATTAAAATTTGGTTCATATTTATAGTATATACATAAAATAATTTTAAAGATTTATTGGATTACCACATTCCATGAATTCTTATCTGGATCTGAGGTCAATGTTCTAGAAATTTCTTTATAGAACACTTGATATAGAGTTGTGTTTCAACATTTCATATCATTTTTAGAATGATTTTAATTACATGGGAACTATTATAACCCTATAGGGGTTTTTATATCTTGTTTTACTAATTTGAATGGTTCTTGGGATCAACACCTTCATAAAATTGAGTATTGATATAATAACATCACTGAATCAATGATTCAGACAGATCCATATAGAAACATTTTTGGTAAATAAGTGTATACTTCCAACGTAAATAGACAATGTTATATAATGAAAGATATTATGTAATGATATTGCTAATGAAATTGTGGGGAATTTTAGAGACATTAAGAAACACATATGGGCATCACAAAGTCAGTAAAAAAGTTATGTTGACAATCCCTAGAGTTATCTAGAATTTGATATCAGTGAAAATTTATTTCGATGAATTTATCCAACGAGCGAGGTAATGATATTTTTAAATAAGGGAAAAATAATTCATATATATATATATATATATCAGTCCCAATGAAATTTTTGATCATATCATGATTGTAGCTTATTTTTTAGGGTTACCCTGAAATTATTTAAACATCAATATATGTTCCATGTATATCTCCTATTGACGTACATACATGATTCCTCATATGTACTAAAATCAGAGGACCCACAACTATATAATGATATTTACTATGATTAATAACATTCACATAGTTTAGATCAAATATATAATGTTATATGAAACAAAACCACTCCCTGGTAACTATTTTATGGTGAAACTATAAATATGTAGAATCTATGTGTGAACCTGATAATTTAATGAGGAAAAACTATCCATTTATTTATATATCATAGTGTTAAAACTTATAGGGTGATTTTATTTATTTTTGGTTGAATATATCACCCAATTATTTTTATGATTTAAAAAAACCATTTCATTATTATCTTTTGATACACCCAACACTATGTTTTAATAAACCACACTATAATATATATATCCTTATTTAACAAATGACTATTTTAAAAATGTTTATAAAATCTTAAGTATAAATAAGAATAATATAAATATTAAAATTAGTTATAATTTTTTCAAAAAATAAAATATATTGATAAATATGTACTTAATTTTTTGTATTATGTTTATAATCATCGAAAATAAATTTCATCAAAAAAATTATTTCAATTATTTTTTGTGAAAAATAATAAAATAATTGATGAATCTTTTATAAAATTTATTTTTCACAAAAAAAGTTATTTTTTAAATCCCCATGTCAAAAGCATCTTTCAGTGTATTTTTGTGAATTTTTTACGAACATTAATTTTCCATTGAATAGTAGAAGATTAAATATTTTTATTAGAAATAACATTTCATTTATATAATTTACTAGATATATTGTATTTTAATATTGTTTTTGGAGTGAAAATATTTCAATTATATATTTATTAATTCAATTAAGGTCACTTGAATCAATTTCCAATTGAATTTGTATATTAAAACATTCTATACATATGAATTCATTATTTTGGAAACCCAATTTTTTTACATTGTGTCTGTTGTATTAATTTTATACTAAAATATTAAGATAATGTCAATTGAATTTGGTGAAATATAATACATATTTTAACAAATAATAACTAAAATTATGTGTTAAATTGAACTTATATTTTGTCATTATAAATTGTGAAAATTGAAACAATTAATTATCACAGTTATTGTTAAAATTGGATTACGTGATGATTAAAATACAAATATAATGATTAAAATTGGCTAATAACTTTTCCAATACATATTTTGAGGATATATTTAAACATTATATCCTATAAATTATGTAAATGACACAATTTTGAGAATTTGTTCATGCTTAAAACGCGGGTATACCTTTTTTATTTCACAAATTTTAATTATGTGCTCTCCCTTACGTATTAATCAACACCCCCTCTCCGATCCACTTCAAACATCCAATACCATTTCTGTAACATCCCAGATAAATAAATAATAATACATATTTCATATTTATTAATATTTGTGAGTTAAATATTACTTTTAATTTAAAGGGGTTGTTATATTTGATAGCATACCCGATACACCACAACGGGTTACTTCGAAATCATACGTTGCAAACTAATAATATAATATTATTATTTTAAATGGTAGTTAACTCCTAGCCATTTTATTGGAGTTAATGATCAAAAATAACTGCAATATGATTATAAATTATTGTTAAAAGTATTTATATTTACCCAATAAATAGTTAGAGTCTTAAAATGTGAATGAATCTAATATTAAGAATATTTTACATTAAAAGGAATATTTACAACCTTTTAATAGTGAAACCTCATTAAATATTGTTTTTTTCACTTTAATAAATTATATATGACCACATAAAATCCTTATTTAGAATGGGGACATAAAAATTTATTTTGTGTAAATTTTCGGAATTTTTCCGATAAAGTTCATTTTTTAAGGAATATTGAAAAATAAATGATTTTAATTCAGAAATGCGTTTTAATCTAAATTATTCATATAGTTATATTACCTTTTTAGTTGGATTTAAATTTTAATTAAAATATATCTTTACCATTTAATCAAATGTTGGTCATTTAAATTAATATCACTTTGAAATTGGACATAAACAAGTACCAATCTTTTGATAGTTATTGTTACTTAAAAACACGCTATTTATTTTGATAATGGGAATTAATTTAAAAATTATTTAATTCCACTTATATTTTTTGAATTTTCAGAAAAAGACATCATTTTTATTTTTGGAATATGAAATATTTCTTAGGCAGAATTTTTGGTATTTTTCTGAAAAACATCAATTTTTGATGAATAGTGATATTACTTAGTAGTATTTAAAAAATTGACTTTTTCAATTAAATGAAACTTTACCACTTCTTTGAACTTAATTTTTAAAATATGACTTACATGGTTGTTATTAGTAATTAAATTTTGGTTCAATAAGATGGGAATAATTTTTGGTGAATTGTAACTTTTGACTTTCATTTACCTTGGTTAAAGGTCAATAGAGAAATTCATGGTAAAATGAATATTATAATATTGCAAAATTAAATTAAAACTTGTCCAAAACATATTGGATGAGTAATTACCAAACATGGGCATATTTGGGTCGATTTGGGGACCCCATAGAGCCTCTTATGAATTATAATGACACTTTAGATTAATTAATTTAAAGTAAAGGCAAAAATGACATAAACAAACAAATTTAGTAATTTATTTTTTATATAGTGTTATATAAGTCATATTTTCGACTATAAATATTATTTAGGAAGATAAAAATATTTCCTACATCATGGTGTTTTTTTATTATTTTTAGACATCTAAAAAATTAAATTACCTATGACACAATAATGATGCAGTATTTATCTCATTAATAAATGATTTAAATAAATAAGATTATAATGATTAAAATATTATCGAAAACCTGTCAAATTATTGTTGGATGATTTTATTTCTACCATGTGTCATCTTATCTTAGACTATAATGATTTTTTTACTTTTTAAAACTGAATATCATTATATTATATAATAATATTTTCACACCTTCCTAAAGAGACCCTCTTTTCCCTTATAAAATGAAACCATTTAATCCCTTTCTTCACACCTCTCAAGACATTTGGCACGTCCAACCTCTGCCCAATTATTCTCCCTACATCCCTCTCCTCCTCCTTGAATCCTTACCTTAGGTATAAGGCACTTCAAGAATTCATTTTGCTTCAAACCAAAGGAAGTTGCCCAAATTAAAGGTAATGGTTTCTCTTAACTTGTTTTTTTATTTACTAATCCATCCCCTAAACTCTTTTTATTCCTTTATTTTATACCAACACCAGTATCCAAAATATACTAGGATGTATTAATGAGAAGTATTAGAACTACACTTATCCACTCCTACATCTAATGGATGAAGAACATAATGTTTCTGTGGATTGAAAACTAACACCTCACGATACGATGATTGTTCGATTATCTTCTACTACCTCTCATGGTGTACATTAAGATATAAATATTTTTATATATGATATATATTATTTTTATGTTTTATTTTTGCATCTGTATTTTTGTATAGAATACATTTATGGTGTCCATTATGTGTAAACATGATAATTTCATTTGAGTAAGTACGGACTACCGGCCCTCAAAGTGATATGACTCATTCATGCCATACGATGGACGTATAAAGGATGGAGTTAATGATATAATATATTATAGTATACTGGAATTATAATATACTTATGTATCATTATGTTTTAATTCCATTAAAATAAGAAATAGAAATGAAAGTAGCGTTCATGCGTACGTACAACTTACCATCTCCATGAACAGTGCATTTCATTTCTTACCTCCAAATGTTATGTAATATTATAAATACATGTGTATACTGGAAATATTTGATATATATACTATCTAAATCTTGAATATCATTCTGGATATAAAGAAATTTTGACTATGTGAACAACTTGTAACTATATGGTGTTTATTTTTGACTCAAGTACCAAATATCAAAAAAACATCCGTTATTAACTTGAATGATTACATAATGTTTATAACATGGTAATAAGTGATATAAAAGTAATTATAAACCTGAAAATGTTCTTAAGAAATTATAAATTAACTTTAGTTTATTATTCAGGAGATTAAAGAATTACTAAGTCAAGTAGGACACGAGGGAAGGGACTCCATCTAAATCTCCTTTCATTGAAGAATATTTAGTTTTATACATGAAAATATTTTGTACAGTGTATAAACCCTTTTGACTTTTCATTTCATTCAATGGGAATCTATTTATGTGAAAAGATTTACTAAATGACAAAAAAGAATGTTTTTATACATAAGCGGTGACAATGACCGTTTCACCACCGCAAGTATTATTTGATATTTGGTTTCCTTAACAAGCCGAAATTTTTTTAAAAGGAAAAATAAATAGCATATACTCTTTTTATGTATTTTGGTATTGAAAATGATTTTGAGAATGAATTTATTGTTTCAATATTATGAAATGATATTTTTTTATTTCAATGTGGAAATGTTATTTCTCCTTTATGCTTATGTTATATTTTATTATCATGTTATGGTTTTTTGGCATTATTTTTGTATACAGGTCATTCCGAGATAAACCTAGGGTGGGTGAGCCCGATATAGCTCTCCAATGCATTGGGTAACATGATGGAGGTAATCGTGAATGTTTCTCCTAATAGATTTAGGTAATATACTGTAATGGGTATTCCAACATAACTCCCCATGTAGCTGTGATAGCTATATTATAAGTATGATATGGATGCCACAAGTTACCTTTATGATTTATGATTTATATTTGTTTTTCATTAATCTTATGTTTTCATGAGATAATTAAAAGATTTTATGTTTTGTATGTATTTATGAACAAAAGTTTTCATTCATTTTTTTATAACCATTATTACGTTTTTTATGATCATCCCAAATTTTGAAATGTTTTAAATGGACTTAAAGATGAATTGGGTCAAGGATGGGATCAAGGAAAAGTCATGCTATCTAAAACATGAAACTACACATGTATTGTTTTTAAGAGTTTTTATTTTAGGAAAAAATGGAAACATAGTAGATGTGTCTTCTTTATTATCTTTTGAGATGTAACATTTATGTCCTAATTCTCTAATACTCTAAACTTGAAATGATCCCCAATGTGAATGATTTATTTAATTCAATATTATTTAATGTTTATGGTCGGGTCCTTATAGTTAGGCAACATTAGGATTTATGGTATTGTTCAATTAATAAAAATAAAGTAATTTATGTTAATATTGAAATCATATAGCATTTATAGATTACCATGTTGCTTCACCTAAGATATTTCTGTGTTCAGAATTGTTTTCCATAGAGTAAACAAGGCAGCTATGTTGGGAAGACATTAGGAGGAAGACTACCTTCCAATTCATCATCATGAGATGGTCAGAATCGGAACTGAACAGTTTTTCGCAGTGATGGCACAGTTGACCCAAGCTATAAATGTTTGTGGAATCTATGTACGATATCAGCTAGATTAACCACAGAGGAACATGTCAGTAGTGGAGCATTTTATGAGGCAACATCCCTCATCATTTAGAGGATCATCTGATCCGATGATAATAGATTGGTGGATTAATGAACTGGAAAAGATTTTCGATGTCATGGGTTGTTCAGAATATCAAAATGATAGTCTCGATGTTTACCGTTTTGAAGGTGAAGCAGATCAGTGGTGGTCGATGGTGAAAAATATCAGGGATAGTGAGGAGATTGATGCTCTTGATTGGGATGAATTAAGAGGTATGTTTCTTGAGAAATATTTTCCTGAGGTTGTCCATATTAGGATGGAAGACAATTCCTGGAATTAAGGCAGGAGGATGACTCAGTGGATACTTATGAAGAAAAATTCACTAGAACGGTAAGGTATGCTCTAAATTTCATATGAGATCATGATAGTAAAATCAACAATTTTTACTCAGGATTAATTCCAAAGTTTCGATGGGATTTATCTTCTCATGAGTTCAAAAGTTATGAAAAACATGTTCGTTGTGTGGAGATGGTGGAAATGGAGTTTTTTGATGATCAGGTTCTCTTTGAAAAACAACAGAATAAGAGGTTGAGGTGGCAGGTGAAATTGAAGAACTCTTCAAAAACGTTTTATGGGAAGAAACTTAAGTTTACACTTTGTGAAAATTGTGGTAAAAATGCATGCTGGGGAATGTCTTTTGAATTTGTTTAAGTGCTACCGATGTGGTAAAATAGGAAATAAGGCTCGTAATTACACTGAAAAAGATGAGGGTAATGGTAAAACAAAGTATTATTTGTAGTTAATAAAATGTTTTAAGTGCAATAAAATGGGTCATTATGAAAATGAGTGTCCAACAAAGAACTCAACCGAAGAAAAGCAGCCAGACTACAAGTAGAAAGGGTTGTTGAAATCTTTTGCAACTACTTCAGCAGATTTTTGGCCATCAAATGAATTTGTATCAGGTACACTATTTGTTTGTTCAGGTTATGCCATTGTGTTGTTTGATTCAGGGTCTACACACTCTTTCATTTATGAGAAGTTTTCTATTAAATTGGGAATTCCAAATCATGATATGAATACAGAACATATGGTTAAAACACATGGAAGAAATGTTGAGACAAAAAAAACATAAGAACATTCATGTCCTTGTGTGCGGAAAGAATCTACCTGCAAACCTTATTGTTTTGCTTCTAGTAGAGTTTGATGTTATTTTGGGTATGGATTGGATTTCTGTTTATCATTCTATGATTGACTACAGAGCTAAAGAGGTTTCTTTTCATAATTATTTTCAGTTTGTATACAAAAATGAACTCTTGGTTTTGATAACATATTAGGAAACTGAGAAACTAGTAAAAGATGGAAATGAATGAAACCTTTCATCGATTGTTGAAAGCAAAGGAACTATTCATATTAATGATGTGACAGTGGTAAATGATTTCCTTGATGTTTTCCTGATGATTTTCATGGTATTATACTTGATCAAGAAGTTGAATTTACTATTTACTTCGTTCCTGATGCCAATCCAATTTCAAAACCCCCTTATCGAATGGATCAAATTGAACTTTTATAATTAAAGAAGCAATTGTAGGAGTTATTAGATAAAGGATTTATTTGACCTAGCACATCACCTTGGGGTGCTCTTGTATTTTTTGTTAAAAAGAAATATGGTTCAATGAGACATTTAACTGATTATAGTGTAACACCCCAAGATTTCATAGAATTTTATTACTTCAAAGTAAATCAATAACTTGCACTATAGGCAACACTGAGTTCTAGCAAACCATGACTTACCAAACAAGATGTTCAAAAGCCATTATGAATAGTATTAACTGAATTTTGAACTTTTTATAATCCTTATAATTTTAGAATCCATATTATCAGTTTCTTATACATAATGTAAGAACAAATACATATTTTCAGATAAAAGAAGTATTTTTCAAAAAATGAAAATTTACCGCCTTTTAATGGGGAAGCCTTTTTAAATCCAATATTTGAAACTTTGATATATTAAATTTGTCAAAATAAACTTTTTCTTTAGAATTGGTACATAAGAATATTTTTTGAATACAGTTTTGGTGTTTTTCGGATAACTTTCATATTTGGGTGAATTATGAAAAATACTGTATTTTAACTGAAAACAACTTTTTAAATCAAAATAATTTATATTGTTAAATTATAAATTTTAATGGTTTGAAGGTATAAATAGATTAAATTATTACCATTTAATCCAATAATGGTCATTTTAAGTAATTTCACTTTGAAATTGGACATAAACAAGTGTCAATCTTTTGGTAGTTATAATAACTTAAAAATAGGCCTTTTGGATTTAACAGTAGAAATTAATTTTAAATTAATAAATCCAACTTATATATTTTTAATTTGGTAAAATAGACTTCATTATTGAATTCTGAATATCAAAATTATCTTAGCGTGAATTTTGTGTACTTTTCAGATAAATTTCATATTTTGATGAATAGTGAAAATTACTAAATTTTAATTAAAAAAAACTTTTTTAATCAATATAATTAATAGTGATAAATTAAGAATTTGAGTGATTTTAGAGTATAAATAGATTATGTTTTTACCATTTAATCCAATGTTGGTCATTGGATATAAATTCAAATTTATACTAGACATAAGCAAGTGCAATCTTTTGATAGATATTATTTCTTAAAAACTCGCTTTTCATTTTGACAACGGTAATTAATTTTGAATTAACTTCTTCCACTTCTCTGATTTGAATTTGGAAAAATGGATTACATATTTCTAATCCGGATTTCCATATTTTTTAAATAGATAAATCTTATTTTTAGATATTTTGAATAATTAATTCAGTAATTATTTTATTTACCATGATTAAAGGGTAAATCCCGTAACTAAGGGTAAAAAAATAATATTAAATTATCCTAAAACGTGTCCTAACCCTATTTTTGATACATGTCCGACCATGGTCATCTTTGGTTCGATTTTGGGCCCAATGAATTCACTTGTAAGTGATAATGACACTTTATATTTATTAAGTTAAAGTAAATACAAAAATGACAGAAGCATATATCTTTTATCAAAACAATTTTTACATAGGGTTATATATGCTATATTTTCTACAATAAAAATTAAATAGAAATATAACAAGATATAATACATGATGGTATTTTATTTATAATTTTTAGACATTGAATAATTAAATTTATTTATGACCCAATAATGATATAGTATTTTTCGTATTAATAAAAGTATCAAATTATTAGTATTATAAATGTAAAAATAAATATAATATGAATGTTTTGATTCCATACACGAATATTATTTATTACTATGAAATGTTAGGATTACATAAATTATTTTTATTTTAATTAATAATGTTTTTAATACTTTAAAAAAAAAATCAATTATTTAATACTGTCAAAATTGATATAAAAGAGTTTTTAAAACAAATATTATATTATTAATTCATATTCTATTCCTAAAAATCTAAGGATAGGCCAAAGGAATTATATAATGATATTTTTTATCATTATTTGACCACTTGGCGGTCTCTTGGAAGTATATAGTAAGTTTATTAACCATATAATATAAAAATACAAAGTGACATGGTAAATGTCAAACTATTGAACTAAGAGTAAAATATAAATGATATGGTTAATATAGTGACCCCAACCAGTATAAAATCTATTGGATGAAAGGATTTATAGCCATATCCACATTAGACTTTGAATAATCCACTTTATAGCCATTAGAATCCGAATATGAATTTATTATAAATTAATACGTTATGTTTTTCTTAAAGAGCTCCTCCTCCCCCTTATAAAAGGAAACCAATTTTAACAATTCTTCATACCTTAAAAGCCTTTTAGTTCATCAAAAATCAACCCAAATACTCTCTCACATATCCTCCCATAATCCTAGAGGCCTTACTTTAGTAATAAAGAAAACCTAATGAGCATTTTTGTTCAAATCAAAAGGAAGAACCCGAAAAAGATGTAATGATTTCATCACCCACTTTCAAGTTCCTTTATTTTCCACTTCATTTTTCTTTGTTGTTTCAATTCTAAAATAAAAACTCGAATATATTCTATATAATGTGATGTTATTATAATTATGGTAAAACCAAAATCATTATTCTATCCACCCTTTGAATGACATGTCACCATACGTGCGTTCGTACGACTTATCGTCTCCACGATGTGGTGTAATTGTTATTCAATATATTATTATTTGGATGGGTATAATAATGATGTGTATTTGATATAAATAATAAATATAACATGATTAGGTTTCTGTATATATGATATACCATCCAATTAAATATTATTTTAATATCAAAAGAATGATATTTTCGCTCGTGCGTACGTACGGATTACCGTCTCCACTATACAATGTTATCCATTTCCAAGATCACCATTCATCAATGATTATAAAAATATATAATACTAATAAGTATGTAATATATGACATAATAATTCTATTGGAGATATATATTTTTATATATATAGGTATTTATGTACTTACATATATCTTATTCACTTACATCCGTTCAATACTATAAGAAAACAGAAACAATGTTTATGCCTATGTACGGACTACTGTCTCTATAGACGGTGTTTTCCATTTCATATATATGTCTATTATACATATTTATATTCCAAATATATAGGATATATAAATCATTAATATATTCTGGATGTATTTAAATCATGATCTAAGTGATACAATCAAGAGTAAGAAGTTCAAACACATATGATAAGGAAAGCGATTATTACCTGAAATATGAATATAACATTGAAATTATTATTAAATGGGTAGTATAAGGTCATAAATGAATAATGTTTGATATAATAAATATTAATATGGTTCTGGTATAATTTAAAAACATACTATATTCTTCATATAAGAGGTTAAACGTACCCTCGACTAAAGGAAAGTGCAAAGTAAGGGGTTTTCATCTCACTCCTTATTCCCGTGAGATTCATTTCATATTGCCACTATTAACTTTTTTCTAGTTTATGTACTGCCCATAATTGTATTATTTGTGTAATAATCTTTAATTTATGTGTATTTACATATTAATTTTATGATACCTATTTCATGGGGTGTATGTTTCGTAAGTTACCAAATAGGTAAGGGTTAATTTCACAATCTCATTATTATCCGAGGTTGTTTTTACGTAAGTATATACTAGGACATATTTTTTATCCATGTCCATGTTTTATGAAAGATTTTTCAAAGGGATTATTTTAAGGTACTTTTTTACTAAAACATCATTTCAAATATTTTAAATATTTATTCTTCTAAATCATTCCTATTAATGTTCATGTCTTCAAATTGGTTTTTAAGGTTTTATTTATATGGACATGAATGTTTATAAAATTTTAATTCCTTTCAAAAGTTTCAAATTGGTATGGAACACTTTGATTCAAAAATGTATTTAAATTTCTTCTTTTATAAATTGTGTGGCTTTTAAATGTTTTCATTAAAAAATGGATATTTATCTCAAAGAGTTTTACAAATCATTTTCATCGATGTCAACATCCTTTGATGGATTTTAAACATATTTGAAGTTGATTTATTATGATACAAATCTTCCATATTGTATTGAAGGTTTTGTGATATGTTTGACTGTGGATGTGTTATTTATATACCATCCATGTCTTATGGAGAAAGTATTGGCATTTCGTATTCTATTATTAATATGAAGGTTTATGTTATAATACTTTCGTATGAGGAATGAATTGGACTTAGTAAGTGACGGGTGGAGCCCGCTATAGCTCCTCGATGCATCAGTAGATGACATGAGACAAACTAGTGTGTTGGAACATGGCCTTGACATAATCATATTTGAAGTCTTGGCACAATTCCTTGACTATGTGGTTATAATAGTCTGGAATTATGCATTCCATCATTATGACCGTGGTAAGTGGTATTGCATGTGATTATTTGACTAGTATAATATCAATGTGAACAAGTAAATGGAATAAAATCATTTTATTTTTTCCATATTATGCTGATGTTCAGGTTTAAAAGGCTTTTTTTAGTTATACATTACATTTAATGTTTATCCTTATTTATAAAGTTTTCCGATGTGCTGTTATCCTTACTAAGCTTCAGAGCTCACCCCTTTCTATGTTTTATTTTTCCCAGGATTCCAAGAAGTGTATTGTGATTGATATGTAGGGTTAATCCAAGAGAATAATGAAGTTCACGAAGGATTATTTATGTTGTTTTTTATGTTATGAAGTGTAATGTAACATTCATGTATATAATATATTTTCCAATACTGCTAAACTGATCGATCATTCGGGACATGATGTCTTGTAATCATGCCAATTTATTAAAATAATGCGCTGACTCTGGGTAACTGGGGTCGGGGTGTTGCAGTCAGTATCAGAGGAAGTTTAGAAATAACCATGGAAAGTAGATTTAGATAAACTCCGATTAGATCACATTACCCTAAGATAGTCATTGAGGATTAGTGCAGATAAACTTTCTAGAATATTGGTAATGTAAAGATTTTTTGAGTTTTCCAAGAAAATACATCCATGTCTGGATAAGAGCAGGTAGAGGTGGCTCTGGCATAGATGTACCTAGGGGTAAAACATGAAAACACCACATTGATCTAGACGTGAACAGGAATCGGTGCACGATAACGGGCCTTACTGCACTCTTGTTTATGACACTCCTACAGGATATGCTTGGGATAATTCTCAGTTTCTTTACAAACCACTATGAAAGGTTTATGAGTATATACATCGTCAAAGAAAACATTTTTGTGATTATGGATTATATCAATAAACTATTAAATTTATGTTAGGTGTTTTCATGTTTGGAATTGTGAATTGTGATTCATAAACTGACCTAGTGTATGCCATTGTATAGAAATGGATCCCAATAGAATGAATGTGAACTCCAGCAATACGTATGATCAAAAGAGTAAGAAGTTCCATATCCTTCATGTTATTAATCCAACATATAGAAGGGAAATAGTCTCTTATTTATTCTCAACATATGAAGAAATAGTATCATGTGTTAATAAGATAAGTAAATAATTCTATATGTATTATGGATTTAAAGGTATTTAATAGAAGAAAAGCATGGAAGAGAGAAATTTGGTTAAAGGGAAGAGGGAAAAGAATGATTTTACATATATGTGATAACTGTAGAAAGAATCACCATGGTAAATTCTTGAAGGGAATATGAGTTTTCTATAAGTGTGGAGAAAAAAGGACACAAAGTATGTGATTGCAATGGTATTTTTTTTTTCAAATGTACTATTCTTCATCTTCAAGGCATTGGGTCAATACTCGAATCAATGTCCCAATCATAAGAATATACAAAAAATGATATTATTGGATAATAATCATGTTATTATGATACCTCAAATGAAGTGTAATAACTAGTGTTATTATGTTATTATTATAGAATTATTTCATTTGAGTGTTATATCAACAGTATAATTGTTACATGAATTATGAAGATAGATAAGGATTGTACTACAGTACAATTTTATTGAGGATTTGAGATTATATGGTTCTAAGAAAAGTGACTTAATAGTAAGATACACTATTTTGAAAATTCATGGATGAATGAAAGGGAATCCTTAATATGGTACTGATAATGAGTTAGTGATTTTGGAATAATAGATGGTTGATTTTGGTAATTCAGGATATTGCGATGTTGTAAAAGAGTAAATGACGAAGGCGTTCACATGTTATTACCTGGAAAAAAGGATCCTCATTATGTTTAAATTCCTTATAAACTTTGGATTGGGAGTTTGGATATAAGTATTTTGGATAATTATAATGTCCAGAATGGATTATGTTTGAAATTGGATACTATTGTTATGGTTATTTTTGGAATGATATAAAAAGGAAAACCTCGATGTTGGGTGGCAACCCGTCGCGTCTGGCGACGCCGCGAGACTTGAACCCACAACCAAAGGGCGACAAGGGTGTATCACCTACCACTGACCTACGTGATGTACTTGATTAAAAAATGTAGTTTTTATTAAAGGGTCCGGTAGATGAATTATAAATTCATTTTTTTGGAACCCTATATGAATAGGATAAATATATTTTTTTAAGTTCTATTATATTTTAGAGTGAAAGATGATTTTGTGGTAGAAATTAGTTAAACGATGGGACTCTACTTGTCAAGTATATATTTTTCTTCTTCTATTATTCTATGAAGAAATTAATTCTTATACTTTAGTGAAGAGATCTTAAAACAAAAAATGTGTTATCATAATACCATATGTTTTGTTGAACCGATGGTATTTTAAGTCCTCGTAGATTTATGAATTTATGGCCTTCAATTTTAAACTTGATTGTGATTGATGACATCAATCACTACCTATAAATATTTACATTTTTCCTAAAATTATATGTCTTTAATTGCCACAAATGTTCTCATAATCGAGATCATAATTTGGTGGTGACCCTTTCATTTCCCTTTTCCTCATATTAAGACTAAATT
This sequence comes from Viscum album, assembly GCA_963277665.1. Classification (NCBI taxonomy): domain Eukaryota; kingdom Viridiplantae; phylum Streptophyta; class Magnoliopsida; order Santalales; family Viscaceae; genus Viscum; species Viscum album. Next base: position 1,772,467,568 of record OY728148.1, read on the forward strand.
TTATTAACCAAATTTCTGATGTGGGTTTTCCCAGAGGTATTTTCTATTTTCAACATTTTATTTTCGAAAAATAATTTTAAATTGAGGGGATGTAATTTATTGAAGGAGGGAATAATTTAACATCCCAAGATTTCATAGTATGTTATTTCATCAAAGTAATTCAATAACTTGAACTACATGCAACACTGAGTTCTACCGCACCATGACTTACCAAAAAAGTTGTTCAAAAGATGTTATGAATATTATTAACTAAATTTTGAAATTTATATAATCCTTATAATTTTGGAATCCATATTATTAGTTTCTTAGACATAATGTATGAACAAATTCATTTTTTTATAAAAGAAGTATTTTTTTAAAAATGAAATTTTTCCGCCTTTTAATTGAGAAACCTTTTAAAATCCAATATTTGAAACTTTTATATATTCAATTTGACAAAATAAACTTCTTCTTTAGAATTGGGACATAATAATTAGTTCAATAATGTTTTTGTGTTTTTCTAATAACTTTCATATTTGGTTGAATAGTGAAAAATACTATATTTTAACTGAAAACGACTTTTTAAATCAAAATAATTAATATTGTTAAATTATAAATTATAATGGTTTGTAATTTTCAATAGATTATATTTTTACCATTTAATCCAATTATGGTCATTGTATGTAATTTCAATTTTAAATTTGACATAAACAACTGTCAAACTTATGGTAGTTATTATTTCTTAAAAATACATCTTTTGGTTTTGACAGTGGGAATTAATTTTAAATTAATAAATGAAACATCTATGTTTTGAATTTGGTAAAATAAACTTCATTATTGAATTATGAAGATCAAAATTATCTTTTCCTGAATTCTTTGTACTTTTCTAATAACTTTTATATTTTGATGAATAATGAAAATTACTAAATTTTATTTAAAAACAACTTTTTTAATTGAAATAATTAATAGGGATAAATTATGAATTTTTGTGATTTTAGATTATAAATAGATTATATTTTTATCATTTGATCCAATATTGTTCATTGGATATAAATTCATATTTATACTGGACATAAGCAAGTGCCAGTCTTTTGATAGTTATTATTTCTTAAAAACATGCTTTCTGTTTTGACAGAGGGAATTAATTTTAAATTAATTTCTGCCACTTCTGTGTTTTGAATTTGGAAAAATGGATTCCGTATTAGAATCAGGATGTCCAAATTGTTTAAATAGTTAACTCTTATTTTTAGACATTTGGAAAAATTACTTAGTAAATATTTTCTTTATAATGGTTAAAGGGTAAATCCGGTAACTAAGGGAAACAAAATAATATTATAATAATATTAAATTACCCTAAAACGTGTCCTAACCCTATTGGACGATACATGTCTGACCGTTGGAATATTTGGGATGATTTCGGGACCCCATGGATCCACTTGTAAGTGATAATGACACTTCATATTTATTAAGTTAAAGTAAATACAAAAATGATATAAGCATATATCATTTTGAAAAACAATTTTTACATAGGGTTATATATGTTATATTTTTTACTATAAATATTCATTATAACTATAAAAATATTTCCAACATAATTTTATTTTATTTATATTTTTTGGACATTTTATAGCTAAATTTATTTATGACACAATAATGATGTAGTATTTTCCTTATTAATGAATGAATCAAATAATTAGAATTATAAATGTTAAAATAAAAATATTTTGAAACTTTTGATGCCATACAAGAATTTTAATGATTAATATGAAATTTTAGTATTGTGTAAATGAATTTGATTCGAATTAATAATGTTTTTAATACTATAAAAAAATCAATTATTAAATAGTGTCAAAATTGATATAAAGGTGTTTTTAAAACAAATATTATATTATTAATTCATATTCAATTCTTAAATATATAAGGTTCATCCAGAGGACCTATATAATAATATTTTTTTCACTAATGGAAAACTTTGGGGTCTCTTGGAAGTATATAGTATGTTTATTAACCATATAATGTAAAAATACAAAGTGACATGGTAAATGTCAAACTATTGAACTAAGAGTAAAATATATATGATAAGGATAATATAGTGACCCAAACCTATCTAAAATCTATTGGATTAATGGATTTCGACCCATACCCTCCTTATATTTTGAATAATCCACTATGGAGCCATGAGAAACTAAATATGAATTTATTATAAATTAATTATTTATGTTTTTCCTAAAGATCCCCTCCTCCCCCTTATAAAATAACACCACCTATAACCAATTATCCATACCTTAAAAGCCTTTTATTGGACAAAATCTACCCAAATACCATCTCAAATATCCTCCCTTAATCCAAGAGGCCTTACTTTAGTCAGAATTCCAACCCATAGAGCCATTTTGATCAAATCAAAAGGAAGAACCCGAAAAAGAGGTAATGATTTCACCACCCTCTTTCATGTTCCATTCTTCTTCCACTTCTTTTTATTTGTTGATTCCATTATAAAATAATAAATCCAGTATATTATATATACTTTTATGTTATTATAATTATTTTACAACCAAAATCATTATTCTATCCACCCTTTGAATGACATGTCACCCTACATGCGTACATATGGCTTACCGTCTCCATGTCGTGGTGTAATTGTTATTAAATAAATTATTATTTGGATGGGTATAATAATGATGTGTATTAGATGTAAATAATAAATATAACATGATTAGGATTCTCTATATATGATATAACATCCAATTATATATTATTTTAATATCAAAAGAATGATATTTTCGCTCGTGCCTACGTACGGATTACCGTCTTCACGACGCGATGAGATTCATTTCCAATTTCAACATTCCCCGACGATTAAAAAAAAATATTACTAATAAGTATGTAATATATGACATAATAATTCTACTAGATATATATATATATATATATATTTATATATATAATTATTTATGTAAATACATATATCTTATTCACTTACTTCCGTTTAATACTATATCAAAACGGAAACAACGTTTATGCGTACGTACGGACTACCGTATCCATAAACGGTGTTTTAAATTTCATATATACATCTATTATAAATATTAATATTATAAATATATATGATATATAAAACATTTTTTGTATTCTGGAAGTATTTATATCATGATCTAAGTGATACAATCAAGAGTAACAAGTTAAAATAGGTACGATAAAGAAAGCGATTATTACCCGAAAAATTAATATAACATGGAAGGTATTATTAAATGGGTAGTATAAATGAATATATGAATAATGTTTGATATCATAAATATTTATATGGATCTGGTATAATTTAATAACATACTATAGTCTTCATACAGAAGGTTAAACTTACCCTTGACTAAAGGAAAGTGCAAGGTAAGGAGTTTTCATCACACTCTTTATTCCCATGAGATTCATACCATATTGCCACTATTACCTTTTTTGTAGTGTATATATGGACCATAATTGTATTCTTTGTGTAATGCACTTTAAGTTATGTGTATTTACATATTCTTTGTATGATACCTCTTTCATGGGGTGTCTGTTCCAGATGTTACCAAATTGGTAAGGGTTAATTTCACAATCTCTTTATTATCCAAGGTTGTTTTTACGTAAGTATCTACTGGGAAGTATTTATTATCCTTGTCCATGATTTATGAAAGAGTTTTAAAAGGGATTATTTTATGAAATTTTTTTACTAAAACATCATTTCAAATGTTTTAAATATTTATTATTCTAAATCTTTCTCATTAATGTCCATGTATTCAAAATGGGTTTTAAGGATTTATTTATATGGACATGAATGTTTTTATAATGTTAATTCCTTTAAAAAGTTTCCAAGTGGTATGGGACACTTTGATTCAAAAATTTCTTTAAATGTCTTCTTTTTTAAATTGTATGAATTTTAATTTTTTTCAAGAAAAATGGATATTTCTCTCCAAGTTTTTTACAAATCATTTTAATATATGTCAAAATCCATTGATGGATTTTAAACTTGTTTGATGATGATTTATTATGATACAAATATTCCATATTTTATTGAATGTTTTGTGATATGTTTGACTATGGATGTGTTATTTTTATTCCATTCATGGTTTATGGAGAATGTGTTGACATTTCATATGCTAGTTTTAATAAAAATGTTTATGTTATAACCTTTACGTAGGAGGAATTCATTGGAATTAGTAAGTGACAGATGGAGCCCGCTATAGCTCCTTGATACATCGGTAGGTCTCATGAGACAAAATTGTTTCTTGGTAAAAGGCCTTGAAATAATTTTATTTGTAGTCTTGGCAAAAGGCCTTGATTATGTGGTTATGATAGTTTGGCATTCTGAAATCTATTATTATGAAAGTGGTTAGTGATATTACATGTGATTATTCGAATAGTAGAATATCCATGTGAACAAGTTAATGGCATGACATCATTTTATTTTTTACATATTATGCTGAACATCAAGATTAAAAGGATTTTGTTTTAGTTATTCATTACCATAAATGTTTATGCTTATTTATGAAGGTTTTCGTTGTATTGTTATCCATACTGAGAAACTGAGCTCACCCCTTTCTATGTTTTATTTTTCTCAGGATTCCAAAAACTGTATTGTGATTGATATGAAGGGTTAAGACAAGGGAATAATGATGTTCATGAAGGATTATTTATGTTGTTTTGTATGTTATGAAGTGTAATGTAACATTCATGTATGTAATCTATTTTCCAAGATTGCTAAACTGGTTGGTCCATTGGGACATGATTCCTTGTAATCATGCCAATGTATTAAAATAATGCACCGACTCTGGTAAACTGGGTTCAGGGAATTACATATAGAGAATTGAATAACATCATGGTCATGAATAAGTATCATTTTCCACATATCGATGATGTTTTTGATCAGGTCATGGAATATTAGTATTTTTTTATGATTTATTTGAGGTCGGGGTACCATCAGTTGAATGTAAAATAAGAAGAAATTCTGAAGACCACATTTCACAAAAGATATGGCCATTATGAATTTGTAGTTATACCTTTTGGTTTAACAATTGCACCTCCTGTATTCATTGAACCTATGAATAAATTTTTTTTGAGTTGTTGGATTAGATTGTGGTTGTGTTCCTTGATGATATTTTGGTTTATTCAAAAAGTAAAGAAGAATATGAAATTCGTTTAAGGGTTTTATTTCAAACCTTAGAAGAAAAGATACTTTATGGGAAATTCATCAAGTGTGAGTTTTGGTTACAAAAAAATTCTTTCCCTGGTCACATTGTTTCAAAAAATTGAATAACTGTTGATCCTGTTAAAAAAACGTTGTTTATGAATGTATAAGACCCACAAATATAATCAAGATTCGTAGTTTTCTTGGTTTGGAAGGTTATTACAAGAGGTTTGTTGAAAATATTTCACGGTTGCCTAGTTCAATGACAAAGTTAACTAAAAAAGGTGTTGTGTTCATCTAGTCAAAAGAATGTGATGATTGTTTTTAGAAATTTAAAAGAATATTGGTGAATGCTCAAGTTTTGGAACTGCCATCTAGAAATGGTGAGATTGTTATCTAATGTAATTATTCATTGAAAGAACTTGGATGTGTCCTTATGCCGAATGACCAGATAATTGCTTATCCTTCACGTCATTTGAAATCTCATGAGTTAAATTACCCTACACATGATTTAGAATTAGCTGATGTTGTTTTTGTTTTAAAAATTTGGAGGCATCATTTGTATGGAGTAAAATGTGAAATATATACTGACCTCAAAAGTTAAAGTATATATTCAATCAAAAATAATTGAACATGAGATAGATGAGATGGATGGAATTAATCAAGGATTATGATGGCATGATCCATTTCCATTTGGGAAAAGAAAATAATGTTGTTGATGCTTTGATTTGAAAATGTAATGCTTCATTATCCATGATACGTTTGGAACAAGATCCATTAGTTTTTGATTTGATAAACTTTGGCATAGAAGTTGTTGGTGCAGAAAAATATGCTGTTTTGTATCTGGTTTCAGTGAGATCATCTATATCAGACATAATTAAGCAAGAACAGAAGGAAGACAGTGAGTTGTAGAAAAAGGTAGAGTTGGTTCAGAAGGGTTAGTTTCATGAATTTAACATTGATAATGAGTGTGTTTTGAGTTTTGGGAAGATATTATGTATGCCCTGTGATTCACAGTTGTAGAATGAGTTGTTATGTGAAGCTCATAGTTCTCCGTTTTCAGTTCATCCCAGTAGTACTAAGATGTACAAAGATATTTGGGAGTATTACTGGTGGAAATAAATGAAAAAATACATTGATGATTTTACTTTGAAGTGTTTGACTTGTCAGCAGGTAAAAGTAGTGCTGCATTTACTGAAAGATATTCAAGAGTATTTACCAGTGCTAGAGTGGATTCGAGAAAATATATCCATGTTCATTTTTGTGGGATTACCGAAGACATCTCGATGTAATAATGCAATCTGGGTTATAGTTGATAGAATGACTAAATCTGTTAATTTACTTCCTATTCGATGTACTTTGTCTCTAGATCAACTTTCATCGATTGTATGTTAAAAAGATAGTCAGTTTTTATTGTTTTCCCCTCTCCATTGTATCTAATCGTGATTCTAGGCTTACTTCTAACTTTTGGAAAGTCCTTCAGAAGTCGTTGGATACTGAATTAAATTTTAGTACAACTTTTCAACCTCAATCATGTAGGCAGTCAGAAGGAAAAATTCAGACCTTGGAGGATATGCTATATGATTTTTCACAGGATTACCAGGGATGTTTTGACCAACATATTTCTTTGGTTTAATTTTATTATAATAATAGTTTTCCTTCCAGTATATAGATGGCTCCATTTGAGGCATTATATAGAAAGCATTGTCGAACTCCAGTTTTTTGGGATAAAGTTGGTGAAAGGAGGCTAATGGGACAAGAATTGGTAGAATAGATGGTAGAGAATGTTCAGATGATTCAGAAGCACATGATAATAGATTAGAGTAGACAGAAAAGTTATGCAAATATCAAGAGGAATGATCTTTCTTTTGAGGTAGGTGATCATTTCTTTCTCATAGTTTCTCCATGGAAAAGTGTGATGTGTTTTGGTAAGAAAGGAATTTTGAGTCCAATGTTCATTGGACCATATGAAATCCTGGATAAAGTTGGATCATTTTCATATAGAGTGGATTTACCTCCATGTTTATCGCAAGTACACAATGTTTTTCATGATTCGATGTTGAGAAAATATAACCCATATCCATATCATGTTTTGAGCCTAGAGGTAGTTCAGTTGGAAGAGAATCTCTCTTTTGATGAACTACAAGTCTTGATTACTGAATGAAGAGAGAAAGTGTTGTGGAATAAGGTAATTCATCAGATAAAAGGTTTTTGAATAAACCATATGGTTTAAGAGGCAACATGGGAATCTGAAAATGCTATGAGGGATAAATACCCCCACTTAATTTGATAAGTAAAAGTGCAAGGACGTAATTCCCAAAAGGGGGGAAGGATATAACAACCCTGGTAAATAAAGAATAATACATATTTCATATTAATTAAAATTTTTGAATTAAATATTAATTTTACTTTAAAGGGGTTTCTATGTTTGATAGCGTACCTGATACACAACAACGAGTTTCTTTGAAATCTTACATTTCACACTAATAATATAATATGAATATTTTAAATGGTAGTTGAATCCTATCCGGTGTATTGGTGGGAATGATAAAAACTCACTATAATATGATTATACATTATTGTATATTTTATTTACATTTATCCAAATAATTTTTAGAGTCTTAAAATGTGAATGAATCTAATTTTAAGCATAATTTTCATTAAAAGGACGATTTACCACTTTTTAATGGCGAACCCTCATTAAATATACTTTTGGTCACATTAATACATTCTATATGACCAAATAAAATCCTTCTTTATAAAGTAGTCATCAATATTTACTTTGTGATTTTTTTTGGAATTTTTTTTGATAAAGTTCATTTTTTAATTAATAGTGAAAAGTATTGCATTTTAATTCAAAACCGCGCTTTTACCTTATTTATTTATATAGTTAGATTTTATTTTTAATTGGTATTAATGTTCAATTAAAATATATTTTTGAAATTTAATCCAATTTCGGTGATTGAAATTAATTTCACTTTGAAATTGGACATAAACAAGTATCATTCTTTTGATAGTTGTTGTTTCTTAAAAACACGCTATTTGTTTTGATAACGGGTATTAATTTTAAAATTAATTAATGCCACTTCTATGTTTTGATTTTGGAAAAATAGACATAATTTTTGAATTCTGAATATCAAATATATCTTAGGCTGAAATTTTGGTATTTTTCTGAAAAACATCAATTTTTGATGAATAGTGACACCACATAGTAGTAGTTAAAAAACATACTTATTCATTTTAATGAAATTTTACCACTTCTGTGAACTAAATTTTTAAAATCCAACATACATGCATGTTATTAGTAATTAAAATGTGGTTCAATGAGATGAAAATAATTATTGATGAATAGTAACTTTTGACTTTTATTTACCGTGGTTAAAGGTAAATAGGGTAATTCAAGGTAAAAAAATATTATAATAATTCAATATTACCTTAACACATGTCCTAAACGTATAATATGAGTAGTGGCCGACCCTGGGAAACTTTTGGTCGATTTAGGGACCCCATGGAGCCACTTATGAATGATAATGACACTTTATATTAATTAATTTAAAGTAAAGGCAAAAAAGATATAAACAAAAATCTTTTAGTTTATTAATTTTTATATAGAGTTATATAAGTCATATTTTAGACTATAAATATTATTTAGAAATCAAAAAAATCCTAAATCATGGTGTTTTTTTATAATATTTAGACATCTAATAAATTAATCTACTTATGACATAATAATGTTGCAGTATTTATCTCATTAATAAATGATTTAAGTAAATCAGATTATAATGATTAAAATATTATCTTAAATTTGTCCAATTCATATTGGATGATTTTATTTCGACCATAATTCATCGTATCTTCGAATATAATGATTTTTGGTCCTTTAAAAACTGACTATCATTATATAATAAAATAACATTTTCACATATTCCTAAAGAGCACATGCTCCCCTTTATAAAAGGAAAACATTATATCCAATTCCTTACACCTCTAAAGCAATTTGGCTCGACAAACCTCTGCCAAATTAAGCTCCTTACATCCCTATCCTCCTTCTAGGAGCCTTACCTTAGGCAGAAGGCACATCAATAAGTCCTTTTGGTTCAAACCACAGGAAGTTACCCAAATTAAAGGTAATGGTTTCTGTTAGCTTTTTTTTTCTTTTATTTTACTTCTCCAACCCCTAAACTCTTTTTATTACATTCTTTTAAGGAAGCAACAGTATCCTCAACATACTAGGATGTAGTTATGAGAATTATTCTAACTACACATTCATACACCTCCATCTAATGGATGAATAACATAATGTTTATGTCGATGAAAAACTAATGCCTCACAAAACGATGATTTTTAGATTATATCCTACCGCCTCTCAAGGTGGACAATAAGATGGAATTGTATTGATATATGATATATATTATTTTTATGTTTTTTTATTTTTTTATATCATACCATTATGGTTTCCATTATGTGTAAACACGATAATTTTGTTTGAGTAAGTGCGGACTACCACCCCCTCAAAGTGATATGACTTGTTCATGCCATATGTGAGATGTATAAAGGATGGATTTAATGATATTATATATTATATTATATTGTAATTATAATATACCTATGCATCATTATTTTTTAATTCCATTAAAATAAGAAATAGAAATTAAAGTAGCGTTATTGCGTACGTACGGCTTACCGTTTCCAAGAACGGTGCATATCAATTTTTACCTCCAAATGTTATGTACTATTATAAATACCTGTATTCACTGGAAATATATGATATATACGATATATAAATCATGAATATAATTCTGGATATAATGAAATTTTGACCATCTGAACAACTAGTAACTATATGGTGTTTATTTTTGACTCAAGTACCAAATATCGACAAAACGACCATTATTAAATTAAATGATTACATAATGTTTATAACATGTTAATAAATGATATAAAAGGAATTATAAACTTGGGAAAGGTTCTAAAGAATGTAGAAATTAACTTTACTTTATTTTTCAGGAGATTGGAGAACGATCGAGCCAAGTTGGACATGAGGTAAGGGAATTCGTCACAATCTCCTTTCATTGAGGAATATCTAGTTTTATACACGACATTATTTTTTTACAGTGTTTAAACCCCTTTGAATTTTCATTTCATTCAAAGGGAATATTTTTATACAAAACATTTTATAAAATGACAAAAATGAATGTTGTTTTACGTAATAGGTGACAACGACCTTTCCACCGCTGCGTGCATTATTTGATCTTTGGCTTCCTTAACAAGCCGAAATGTTTTTAAAAGGAAAAATAAATACCATATACACTATTTACATATTTTGGCATTGAAAATGATTTTCAGAATGGATTTATTTTTTCAATATCTTGAAATGATATTTTGTTATTGCAATGTGGAAATGTTATATTTAATTTATGCTTATGTTATGTGTTATGATCATGTTATGGTTCTTGGGAATTATTTAGGTATATGGGTGGTTCCATGAAAAACTGTGGGCAGGTGAGCCCGAGATAGCTCTCCAATGCATTGGGAAACGTGACAGAGGTAAACATGAATGTTTCTCCTAAGAGATTTAGTAATATACTATGATGGGTATTCCAAAGTAACTCCCTATGTAGCTGTGATAACTACATTGTAAGTATGATAAGGATGCCATAAGTTACCTTTATGATTTATGATTTCTATGTGTTATTCATATATCTTATTATTTCATGATGTAAGTAAAATATTTTATTTTTTGTATGTATTTATGAACAATTGTTTTCTTTCTTTGTTTTATAACCCTTACTGAGCATTTTATGCTAATCCCATGTTCTGAAACGTTTTAATAGGACTTAAAGATGAATATGGTTAAGGAAGGGATCAATGAAAATTCATGACATCTAAAACATAGAACTAGACATGACTCTTTTTTTAAGAGTTTTTATTTTATGAAAAAAATTGAAACTGTGTAGAAGTGTCTACTTTGTAATATTTTGAGATGTAATAGTTATGCCATAATTCTCTAAATCTATAAACCTAAAAAGTTCCTAAATGTGATTTATTCATTTAATTCAATATTGTGTAATGTTTAATTTAGGGTCCTTATAATTTTATTTAGAAAATCCCCAACAAAGTAAAATACATACATCCATCTCCATGTTATCTATTACATAGATGTATTATAAAACCATCCTATGTCTGATTTGGATTCCAACATAAGGTGGTTGTAGGAAGAATATGTATCATTCTTAATCGAGCACATTTATATATTTCTTAATCCACCTACAAAAAAATCATATTAAAATATGATGATATAATAAAATAATTATCAACCATATAATGAGATGATAGTATTTTAATATAAAATCATGTATCAATATTATCTTCTATAAGATGGAAATGAAACTTTTCGACCACGTGTACAATGAACTGCCACATTGTGAACCAATACAATTTATTTTCCATGACTACCTACCATGGATGGGTATAATGATAGATTAATCATATTTTAAATAGTTATATTTTAGGAAATAAGTTTTTTTTAAATTATTCTTATAATAAATTATAACACAAATCAAAAAATTTAGCTTGTGTTACATGAAACAATGACTTTAACGCATCTTAAAAACGACAAAAAACATCAACCAATATTTTAAATTCTATTAAATTATTATTATTTTATATTATAGATATATTCTATCCATTATAATGGTGGTTATTAATATAATTTAAAAAATTACGAAAATATATTATGAATTCTTTGGGTACAAATTAATTAAAAATAAAAAGAAACAATTATTTAAAAACCAAGAAAATTTATTTATGAAAAACAATTCTTTTCACCCAATAAGGTTGTATGCCCTAAAATTAAATTAATCAAATTTTGGATTATTTTTAAAGAAATTTAATTACTATATATTTAAGCATATTTTTAAACATTTATCTTATTTGATTTATAGACAATAGATATGAATAAATCCAATTATTCACTTAAGAACTTATTTTTCTAAGAATTATTTTAATCTTATTATAATAACTTATTTTAATAGTAAAAGTTTCACATTTTAATTTTTTTTTAAAAAATTAAATTCATATTTAAAATTTTAATTTTTGATTTCATTAACGATGAATTTTGGAATATTTGTTAATAAGATAAATTTTTTATTAATAGTGAAAAATCTAGATTTTTATTATGAATTATCATTTATATTTATAAATTTCAATAAAAATAAATGGTCTACTATGATTGTTGAAAATATAAAATTAGTTCAGTTATATTTATATTAATTAAATTTTTGTAATTTGAAAAAATATTTTTTGAATTTTGATATAAATTCTTTTTAAACATTTGAAGATTTTCCCTTTGGAAAACCACCTTCTCATCCTGATTGTGGGATTAATTATAAATTAAAAATACCAAGTTATTTTTATTAAACCCTGAAAAATTGATTCCATATATGGAATAAAAAATTTATTTAATTTAAAAAAGGAAAACAAAAATCTTTACCATAACGAATAGTATTAATAATAAAAATTATTTCTTGTGGTTAAGGTAAAGAAATTTACTATAGGGATAAACCTAGACGACATGTAATAAAAATAAAAAAATTCAAAACACATTTTTATTAACTAATTTGACCTTATATAATATAGCTTTTATAAGTACACATTTGGGTGCCTTGTGGCATGTGAAAAACTTGGGTATACATTTTTCATTTTAAAAAATATAAATCTATAAATCACCTCACTTATAAAAGGAAACCCATTATAATATAATATTCACACTTCAAAAACTCATTGTTCAATCAAAAAAACCATTAAAATAATTATTAATTCACTCTTTTCATTCTATATTAATTATTTTATTAAAAAATTCAACATTAGATTCATTTTTTTGCAAACCAAAATATGTTTTCTGAAGAAGAATTAGCGACCTTATGTGATCATTTTACTTTATTTCTTCCTACACAAGCTTAAATTTTTATTATATAATGATTATAAAATAACATATTTATCTTCCATATACATAGATTTTGTTATTTTAATATAATGATCTATTTCTTTCACTACTTACATCAAATTATTTACAAAATCATCATTCAATATAAGAAAGTCGACCTCCTCTGGAACTAATGTTATTCGTTTTCTATCACCACATCTCATAGATGGATATAATGATAAATATAATTTTTATATTTGATATCTATTATATTATTATACCTCTACAAAAAAATAAAAAACATACCTTCTTATATTTTGACACATTTGAAATAAAAATTATTACCACTCATGTGTATGATAGACAACCATCCTGTAAACTGATGGGATGTGGTTTTAATTTATTTTCATGTATAATAATAAATATATATTAAATAAATAAATATGATATATATATTCAAAAAAAATTATTTATTTATTATTATTACACATATACCTTTATACTTTCTATTTTATGTATGATATGATAACCTCATTCGGGTGTGTGGATGATTACTACCTCACAATGCGATGTGATTCGATTTTCACATACATTTTAAATGGAAAGTAATAAATTATGTTTCAATAAATAAATTTATATATATATATATATTAAATAATTGTTATTATGTTATAGTAAAATATTATGTGACCTACATTCCTTCAATCAATCATGATAATGGAAATAGTGTTGATGCGTGCATACGACTTACAGTCCCAGTAAACATAGTATTTTATTCTATATATCTAAATTTTTCTGATTGGGATAAATAATATTATGAAAAATATTTAAGATATTTAAAACATTTATATTATTGTTTATATTATTTAACCATGATCACATTAATAGGATCAAAATATTTAACTAATCAAAGAATCTATTAAAAAAATATTTCCCAAGACATTATACTGACATATAATTATTAATAAAATGTTACTAAGAGGTCATTATTAAATCATACATGGTATGATAAATCTGATTATGTTTTGTAATATATTTGTGATAATATTATATTATTTATACATGAAATTCAAATATATATGAAGGAATTCGACACATAGACTATGAGATTTCCATTTTTTTTCTTTTGTGAGACCCATGTCATATTCATGAAATATTTGTTTTATGTGGAGTATATTATACCGATGAATTTATTTTATAATAATTTTCCTAAATGTTAATGGGATTTAAATATCCATTTCCCATCTCATTTTCCTGGGTTTTATGGTTTAAAATTTACCAGAGGAGTAATAAAAGTTTTGTCTCAAGTTTTATTCTTTGAACCATATGTTATGTTATAAGCTTATCTTTATTTATGAATTGTATATATAGCCCCATTGATATTTAATATCATTTATTTTATTATTCTCATGAAATTTTATTATTCATTTAATGTTATTCATTCATTGGGTGTTATGATTCAAAGCTACCAACGTTGTAAAGGTATTATAATAATGTTTCATATTTTTCCACAATGTTTTAGGTTTCTACTTCTGATGATGAAACATTATGAGAAATACCTCAAGAAACTCATGAATTTTCTTCTACCATTGTTGTTTCATGGTAATACATGGTTTACATTCATTTTTCTCAATTTTTGTACTCCTAAATTTAAAATAATATTTTTAATAAAATTCATCTTTATTTTTCACATCTGTCAAACAACATTTCTTAACATATTCCATGATTTCAACAAATGATTTAAAAATATTATAACATTTTTAAATTGATTTTATTAAATTAATTTTTTTAAATTTTTTTATTTATTTAAATATATTTTTAACTAAATATTATTGCCTTTTTAAAAATAAACCATGTTTAGAGTTTATAGAAAATATTAAGGAAGTATTTTTTAATATGTACAATATAAACAGAATTTCCATCCATTATGAAAATTAATTTCATTGAAGATTACATTATAATATTCCAAGGTTATTTTCAAAGAAATGGATTTTAAAAATGTTTTCTGTTTTAATTTTATTCCTAAATCATGAATGGTATTTTCCTCAGGAAATATTTTTAATGATTTTTCAATTTTTCGTTGTTATATTCAATCTTTTTATTACTATAAAGGGAATTAATAAATGTTTTATTAATTTCTAGTTTTAATTTTTTTTTCAATTATAGTTTTTTTCCTTAAGAAATATTCATACTGTCTTCTAATAATAATTTTACATCTCAGATGAAATATGTTGATGAAAACTATGCCATACCGGGGAGATGATTCAGGGATAATATTACAACAATTTCTATAAATGTTTCATTATTATGATGACATAATGTTTATAAATCCTATTTTTTCACCATATTATATATTGATAAAAATCAAAGAAAATCCACTTCCTTTTACATGTTGTATGATATAATTAATGATGAAATGTTTATGAAACCCAATAGATTTCCATACATTTTTCAATGATGAAATTTTTATTAATTCCATTTAATTTCATGGGGTACGATGTAATTAATGTATTATAATATTGTGGAAAAAATGTGTATGATTTTTATTATGTGATTGGAGGGATCTATATCATTCTATAATTCATTGGTTAAATATTTATATCTCATGACATATATAGGACTAAAATGGGAACTGATCCGAGTTCGATAAGGAACATTGTCTGTTATGATAGTCTTTGGAGTGAACCTTGAATAATATGACGGTTAGTGGTTTGAACCCATCCACTATAATAGCCGTGGTAGTGATCCTTTACTACTATGTAAATTGGTTTCATTGTTTAGGTGTATTCCAAAATTATTTTCTTATGTCATTTTTATGCTCCTATGAATGATGTTCATTGATTATATTATAATTATTATGTTATGAATTTAATATATTTATTGAATGACTTATTATTTTGATATTTGATATGAAATCTGTGGTTTTAATTTCATACACTCATTTTTTCATGCCCTTATGTTTAAATTATATTTATGTATTTTTACATTTTTATCCTTATTAATAATTTGATCTCATCCTTTATTATGTTTACTTTCTGCATGTTATAAGGAATTTTTTTTAGTCGGGTATGTTTTTTAGAGAGTAAAATATATAAAGATATTTTTAGAAATTTTAAATACCTTTCCCTAAATAAATAATGTATATACCCCATCACCCATGTCACTAAACAATTTGGATCCTCAAGCATTATCATAGGTAATTTGATGAATATTAATTTGATAAAATAAAAATATTATGTCTGAGAATTATGGGTCATTATAGTTGGTATCAAAGGATATGATTAGTGAAAATATCAAAACTAGGAAGAGAAAACATTAGTGAGATCCCCAGTGTTATTTATAAAGATATTTCTAAGACTACCACTATGGATAAATCATAGGGTTATTAAAATTATTGGGAAAATGACTTTATTTTTTGTAAATGATAGATTAATTGAATTCCATGAAATTAAATCCTTGTATGTGTAAAACATGTGGGTGTCTCACTAGAATATAGTTGCCTATAAGTTATAAATAGAAAAATTGAGAATTGATCTAACTCGATCTTCACCATGTACATGATAGTGTTCCTTTCTACACACCTGGATTGACAATAAAATGTAATATTCATTGGTAAAAAGAAAAACCCATTAAAAACAATCATGACAGATTTATATATATGAATACTTTAATTTACATAGAATAACCCAAAGGTGTGATATATATAAATAAGGTGTTATGATTTAGAAATCCAATAAGATATTTTTCAATATTTTGTGCTTTAACACTGTGAATATAGTTACTCTCATGTTGTATTTTGGTTTTAGTCTATGAAAACAAATAGAAGGAACTGGATCATCATTGAAGGCGATAAGAACTTCATTGGTGATACTCCAAGTGGGATGATAATTGGAGTTATTTATATTTTGACCTTGTTTCATCAGAAAACATGTTATATTATTAATATATTTAACCTTAACCTACTCCTAGACACACTAAATATGATAAGGATAGTTTTTGTTGAGAGTTTTGACTGTGTAAAAAATGGAGGAAAACAACATTAATTTTCATATTTATAGATAATGTGTAAAGTATAACCCAATGGGATGTTTTATTGGAATAATAAGATCTTTTTAGTGTGGAAACAATAACACAAAAATATTTTACCAACCCAGGTTCTCAAGAAGGTAAAAATTATTTTTTTGATTTAAATTCATTTTTATATATGTGAGTGTTACATGAACCCTATGGAAGGTCTTGCAAGCATATGAAGATTTCTTTAGTGCCTATAGCTCAAGAAATATTATAGGAATACTGCTATACATGGTTAACGCACTATTATTTATAATCATATGACTCAACCATGTGGGGTACTCTGTGAATAGCAGGAGGCCGCATGGTTTTCTCAAACTGTGGGATCTAGGACACATGCATGTTCAAATGCTACATACATTTCAATTGAGGTTCTTCACACATCTTGTGATTGACTTTAAAAATAGTGCACCAATCCCATGAGTGGTAGTTCCCTTGAAGTGTCTAGCACATAGTTAGTTTATGTTTTGGATAACCCTATGGTAAAACCATGAAAACCATTAAATGAATGTGAATTCACTATTTTTCCTTGATTTTTTTTAATTTTTCTTCCAATATTTCTTTTCCTCTAGCTGACAGAACTCAAGATTTTATCATTTTTGAAGGTCCATCTTCTTCAATAAATATGGTTTTTGATAGCTATATAATCCGTTCTCTTTTTGGATCTCCATCAAATGCATTGTACTTAAATAGTAATATCCCAAATCCTCTTCCCTCTTTTTACATTCACATTTCCATGTCTTTTTCTATTTCGGTAAAGTATCATATAAATATTTTCAAGACATTGGTCTGTTTTAATGGTTTCTTTATTTCAAGATGAATTTAAGGGCCAAAACTGGATGAGGAGTGTTCTAGAGGCATAAGGTGGGTTATTTAGAAATATTCCCCAAAAGGTTTGGTGTTTTTAGAGTATCTAGAGATGTACTACATACAAGAATTTTCAATTTATTACCAAAATTTTGATTCTCTTTTTTGATTAATTGTTCCATGATATAATACCCCATTGATCATAGATTTAATTGTTGTAGGAATACAACCTAGTTGATTTCCTCCACATTGGGTGTTCTATATTTAATTACCTTTATTTAGAAATATGTAAAAGACCAATCACATCATATGAGGGTTTTCATTACATGGAATCTGAGTAGCCATGTTTTTTAAATTTAATGGATTAATTAAATTGAATGAATGTGGGTGGAAATACCATATCATAACTTGTGTCATTATACATATGGATTATATGAGTTTTGACACCCACTATAAATTAGAATAAATGATTATAAACTCTTTAGAGGTAATACCTTGTGATTATTTTTATTATACTTTGGATAATGTTTATCGAAAATAGTTAAAGGACTTATTGGGGAATGAATTTTAGTATCAATTATGTTGGGTGATATAAATGGTAGCTCACACAATTTTCTTCTATTTTGATGGAAGGAATGACGTTCCATGTTCCCCTACATCAGGTGTTTGGGATTGAATTCTAACCTCACTATATCGAGTGAAAGGCATGGTGTCTAGAATTCATATGATATTCATGGCTTTCACCCATTACTGGAGCCTATAGATTGATAGAAGATACAAGGATGACAGAGTTATTCCCCCGACCCAACAAGAACCAAGTATCCATATATTTATATATGTATGTATAAATTTCATGATATATATTTTTTATAAACATGTGTTAATATTATATATGATTACCTATATATATAATCATATGGAAAACTAAGTAGAATTATCAAGACTCATGCCTAAGTAAAAAGATTCTTTTAGGTGTCCTTCAGAAACATGAGCCAACTAGTATTTAACTTTTCTAAATATTTATTTTTCAATACACCTGAACAATGTTATGTTATACATAGTAGTTTTATTATTGTATATATTGTTTGTTGTGGTATAATAATTTTTTCTCACATCCCACACTTGGGTTTCCCATGGTATCCAATAAGACTTCCACAAAAATCGGTGTGGAAATTGGAAATCTCCTTGCCAATAATTCTTGAACCATTTTCACATAGCATACAACATGTAAGAATATTACCGAGCATATGTTTTGATCCTAGTAAAGTATTCATTAATAATTTTTTAAATTTTTATTCAATTACATATACATCTATTCCTGGTATTGAATGTTTTCCAATTTTTTGTATCTCAACATTCCATGACATCAATTTTTATATGACTCATCCTTTGGCTTTTGATTATTCTTTGTGTTTCTTGGATACTTCTTTTTTCAATTCTATCTATTATACCATAGTTAATATTTATATTAACACAATTTATTTCTACAATTCCAATATGATATAAGGGTATATTCTACCCACCATACCACTGTGGACCCTTGCGACTAGTCATGATCCCTTTCCCTAAGAGGTGGAATGCTTGGGGTCAGGTGACCCATATTCTTGAGGGATTGTTTTAGTGTCTCATGTGTTGGCATGTTACCAAGTGGTAATAGATAATTTATTTTTTACATGAATCATACATTTTGCGTATTATATAGGATAATAAGATTTAATGTAATTTAGACATTATATTTTTACTAGGGATAGATAACCCACATATAGGGGAAACCCAAATTTCTAGGGGGTTGGTAAATATTATTCTGAAATATACCTATTAAAGTTTATCTAATTTCACCATTTCATGATTATATTTTTGGATGTTATTAATATTGATATTAGTATTATTTTTTATGTTATTTTTTGGCCTAATAATATATATATTTATCATCTCATGCAATAAGGAAAGCACTTAGGGACACCTATTCCATCCATTTTCCCAGCCACTTTTAGCTTCTAAATGCATTTCCTACTTCTATTATTTTAATGATTTGTTATTTATTTGGAATGTGCTAATGCGTCTTATAGGGATAAATAATTGTATTAATTATTGTGTTTCTATCCATTTAAATTAGGTTATCTTACACATATTGATGATAGAACATTAATTGTACAATTATACCACGTTTTTGGTTTTGGACCTAATAGACCCATGAAACAACGAAATTGAGTAGATTTGATTTCTTGAATTCCAACGATAATTTAAGAAGAAAGTAACTCTATAAATTTAAGTGGTTATTCATAAAATTAAATCATTTTATATGACTTGTTATTTCTGGATACCTGATATAATGGACATGTCAAAGTTGCATGGGGTTACAATTGCAATTTATAAGGAGTATGACGTTTATGAATTGGGAATGATGACACATTGAACTAAACTAATATATATACATATATATCTATAAATGTATATGAAATTACATAAAATTAATATTTTAAATGTACTTTTCATTGTTAAATGGTAATTCTAATTGAAATGTAATGGGTGTTTCTATCTATACATTACATTTTACACTCCATGTACCAGAACATTGTTGTATGAGACGAGACATAGATTGAAACCTCGACATAGTAGTGGGTGTTTGGGGATTATATAATGTTTTTATAGAATTTTATGGTTTCAATTTATCACATAGACCAATATTTTTGAGCATATAGAGAGGTGGGATCTTTTCATAGGTAGATTACATACATGTCCCGGTTCTTTACCAATGATCTCTAAAACTATTGAATTCATTTCTAAGGCTTGTGTATGGATTTATAGAGTAATGTATCAATGAGGGACTATGGGAAAATTTCAAGATGGAAGTGAAGACCACGCTTCGAAGGAGGGCATACTTGAGCCACCAGTATTTCCAATAGTAATTATACTAGAGGAACATCCTGGTATTCTTAACATGGGAAATGATTCTCTATTTTGAGAGTTTTTCCATCATATGGGGCATTTTATGAAAGGGGTTTCTCAACCATGTTCAACTATGGTAATTTTTACTTTGTAATTAAAATAGAAGAATCCTCCATGATTCCTTGGGGATATAAATCCTTAGGATTTTGAGTCATGGATGGTGGCCTTTATTTCTATATTCATTCATTTGGAGAAGCCTCCTAAGAGGAGGTTCAAGCTCACTGCTTATATAATATATAGTTCTCCAAAACGATGGTGGGATGTAATTACCTGGACAGTCCAACATCGAGATATAATATGGATATATTTCTATATTATTTTCTATGATTACTTCTTTCCACAACCATTGAGGTCTTACCAATCATGATAGTTCATGAAATTTCAGCAAGGATACATGATCATAATGAAATATTCTTCCTACTGTACAAATAAATAGTGACTATCTTCGATGGTGTTTGGTGATTTTCACATTACTATTAAAATATTCAAGGATGAGAAGGTATACATAATATTATTAGAGGTTAATATCTTTATATTGATCTCTATTTCAATGATAGACAACCGTTCCATCATAACTGAGTGAAAGTTTATGGAAATTAATGATGAGATCCATGCCTTTCCTGCATGCAGACTTGGTAGTGGTTCATCTAGTGAACAAAATCAACTATTTGGGTTTGATTGTAGAGTTATCAATAGTGAGACATGGTGTACTGATAGTTTCGTTATATTTCACCAGTACAAGAAATTCGGATACAACAAACCCCATTTCAAAATTGTATGTGAGAGCCATCTGAAAATAGAGGTTCTAGAAGGATAGCTGATATCTAGTGTTTCTATAGGACTTTTCATTTAGTTCTTAGAAATATAAGATCTAAAAATCACCATGTTCTTGAGTTTGAATGGTTGTATCTTGAAAATTAGGTATCTAGAATACCACAAGATCCGTAGGCCATGGAGGTGGTTGATGAAAAATGAATCTGAATATGGATTCACAGAACCATTAGAGTGGGCCTACTTAGGGATGTAATGTTGTTAAACGAGTCTCTAATATAGGACAGTTACATACAGTGTAATCTATTCTTATAGAGTAGAGTACCAAATTTTATACTATTCTGGTATTATTGATGTATTTTTTACTCTATTGTTTGCTTGACTTGAAAAATCTTCATCTTGTAATTTTTTATATGGAAATTCCGGAAATTCTCAGCCTCGTGATAGAGTTATTCTATAGAATTATAATGTACGATACCATACTTGGTATCCAATCAAATATATTTCATCGATGAATGGAATACCCCTCGATATATGATGATTTTTTTTGTGTGGGATCTCCTCATCCACAACTTGATGGATTTTTAAGAAATTATTTGGATGGATTGGTTGATTACCTATTGAACCCATATTACTTGTTATCTCCATAGGATGGAATTTACATCACTAAAAGGTAGAAAGAATTTTCATAAGGGATAATGGAAATTGCACACCTATTGATATGGACCTACGTATTCGGGGTTTGGTAGAGTGAAAGATACAATCAATATTATTTTCATGGATGATCATGTGATATGACCTTGATATTTGAATTTCAGGAATGAAATTTATGGTATTTTTATTACCTTGAATAATGTTGAAAAATATTAATATATAAAATTTCTGAATGTTTTGTATTTATTTACTTTTTATGGATGGATTAAACCTTTATTTTGGAATATCACAAAAATAGACAAATTCTAGAGTAAGTATGAACATTGCGTTGTGATCATCGCTTGCTGCACACCATCGTCTTTTTGAGTATGTAACATAGATAAAGAACAAGTGTAGGGAAATTACATGTCATGTGTTTAATTTGATGGATTTTAGTTGATAACGAAACCTTAACCACATAGTAAAATTCATTATAGTCATTAATAAATATGAAAATCCATTACACATCATATACACTATACACAAAATGAATGTTAGAGATAGGTAAAGTTGAAATGAATTTGTTACTGATGTGAATTACATGTATTTTGAAATTAAAAACCGTGAAAAAATATAGTATCTAAAAAATAAAGATCCTAGTGGATGAGTGTCTGACTAAAAACTCTTTATATCCATGCCTTGGATATAAATCGAGGGATGTATTGAACCATAGTCTCAGCAACGGATGAATTCTAGCTGAACAAATTCACCAAAAAATCCATACATCTCTATTATTCTTCCTCACCATTCCTTCTTGGGTATTCATGTTTCTCATTGTCTACCTGGCTAACTTGAGTGAGTATTATTTTCTATGTCATGTGATGTTTTTATAGAGGTATGTGTCATTTAGGATAATTTCATTTTATTATTCTTTATATGGATTGGTTGAACTCTTTTTATCAACTCCAATTTGTCTTCTTTGCATTTCATGAGAATTGTGTGTGATTTTAGGTGTTTCAATTTATTTGATTAATTGATTACCATATTTTTTTTGTATAAAAATTTGTAAATATAGTATATTTAAGATTAAATAATGTTTTTAGCCAACTATATTTTCTATTTTACCTAGAAGATGACCATTTTGAGAGTGAAATCACATGATTAGTATAGGGTAGAAAGAACAATGATACCTTCTAACGTAATTCCAAAACCAAATATGAATTAATCCATAATCAATTGAATCCATAAAACAAGAACATAAAAATCAATAAACTAGGAATTTCTAATCTCTTAAATTAAAATAAGCATTTATAAACTACATTTTCCTCCTTCTTTAAACAATCAAATGATATCTATTTCAAATTAATTAATTAATTTTGAATAATGAGATTTTCCACGTGGGTTCCACAATCCTACATTCAAAGTAATAATTTTTTTTATATATAATTAAAATTGTGTATCCTAGTAGAAAATTAAATTTTTCTTATGGGGTGTTAGACATTTTAATTTTCCTCATAGGGTGGATTATTTTAGAGATTTATACCTTAATGAATATTTTGGGATACCTCTAGTGAGATATGAAAAATTGACATATGATCAAGATCCAGGAGTAGGATTTTTGTTAATCACTCTATATATGATGGAAATAACTAAGCTTCTGGAGCTTAAGATAAAATATGAAGACTTGAATTCTAAAAGTTTTGTCTAACCTAGTACATCACCAGGGGTTTCAGTAATCCCTTTTCCATGAATTTAGACTTTACCCTTAGACATTTTTTGGATTACTTATGCTTGGAACAAATCATAGTTTTGAATCAAAACCATTTTCCTTGAATAAATGATTTCTTTGACCATCATTGATGAGGAGGGGTTTTTTCAAAAATGGATATGAGGTCAAGATATCAACATGTTCATTTCATGTTTTAAAACATTCCTTATACACCTACATGAATTAGGTATGGTCTTTATGAGTACCTGATATGGTTTTTCAATCTCAAGAACATTCCATTTGTTTTTATGGCTCTAATGAATCTAGTTTCCCATCGGTATCTAGATGGATTCATGGTAGTGTTTATGGATGTCATCATAGAATATTATTATTCATGAAAAGACCATGCCAATAATATTGAGACCATGATGATTACACTAATATTGAATAATCATTAAAAAATTCTCACAAAATTCCACTTTTAGATATACACAATCCACTTTCTTTGTCCCATCATGCAATCTATAGAATGTAACGTACTAAAAACATGAAAGAGTTGATTGGACTTTAAGGACACTTGGCCAACATTCAGGGCTTCAAAACCAACCTTGCCTGAAAGTGTTTACCATTCACCAATTTGATCAATAAGGGGGTAACCTCTTAGTGAACCAATGAAATTCAAGAATCATTGTATTCCATCAATAAATAACACCTTATACCACTAGTATTGATGACACCTGTTGATGTTAAACTTCTCATTCTGTATGTGACATACTTGGAATGATCCCTGGGTTTTTCCAAAAAGAAAATTTATTTATGGGAATGAAAATAGACTTTATTATCATAGTAGAACCATGATTGGAACTAAGACTCAATATTCAAATATTTAGAGAATATTATTGGTATTAATATATGAAATTTAGTTGATAATGCACTATTTGCACCATCATGAGGTCCACATGGTCTCTTGGAATAAGAAGCCCAAATTTTTTCTAGTATTCTTATGCTGACATGATATTGGTTACGGTAGGAAATTATTCTTCAGTATTTAGATATACATTTTGTGCCTTATAATATCATAAAATCTCATGCCATGTAATAATTTCTTGCTAGGCACCCATATATAGAAGATACATCGTTAAATACTCTAATTCATAGTGAAGAAATATTAAATATTCAAGATATCCCTAATGTGTGGGAAGTATATTTTGAAGGGGCTCCTAGGAGTACAATGGGGTAAATAATGATTGACCCTAACCTTAATAAATGTTGTTTTGGAATTGAGTTTATTTCCCTAATGAATGATGTGTTTCCATACTCATTGTAATCAAATGACGGTTCCAACAATTATGTAGAATATCATGCTCTCATTTCACTCTTTGAATTGACACTCCTAGTACCAATGAACCACCTAGAGGTGAAAGGTGATTCTGAATTGATAATCAACAAGATCAATGGAGATTATTCCATATGAAAGAGGTGATAACTACACGATGTGATTATTTCTAAGGTTTGATGGAAAAAATACCATTTTATACAATATTGAATCACATTCCATGATCCTAGAATGCTTATCAAGATATTTTAGAAAATTCCGCTACAACATTAACATATACTATTCGGGATGAAAATTCATTATTATTTCATATCATTAAATTATTTCATTTTATGTTCATATTAGAGTAGAATAGATCAATGAAATAAGTTCTATCCCTAATCCATGTCATCCAATTATATTATGAATGAAACCTATCATGGAAAATGTCTATGATAGAGTACATTCACCAGATTGGGTTGGGAGAGAGCAGTTCTGTATATGAGTGGATAATTTCACTCTTTATAATGGACCAAAACAACAGAATGTCCACTACAAGAAATGATTCTATGGAGTCATTTTCATATGTGTTAATAGAGAAGAGAGTACAGATGTTATCGAATATCTACTTGAAGGATATTTTGGTTCCCACTAATTAGGGAAAATTATATCTGATAAAATCCTACAGCATGGATACTTCTGGCCTTCTATGGTGCATAACTTCCCAAAAATAACTAATAAGTTTCATCCCATCCAAATGCCTGATAATTTCATCTATCAACCCGCAGAGATGCTAGATAAAAATAAATAATTATGTCTATTTTCCACATGGGGAAGGGATGTTTTTGGACCATATCCTCCAATAACATCTAAAAAGTTCATATACATTTTTACTACTGCCAATTCTTCCCCAAACAGTCTGAGGAAATACCCCTCTATGATGTTAGATACAAAATAATAGTTAGCTTTATGAAATATAACATTATCACGATATTTTCTTTCCCTCATACAATTTTATGGGAAATGACACCAATTTCCATTGGTCTGCAGTAGATACTCTATATCTGGAATACAATATCAAATGAAACCATTAATCCTTCTACAATTAATCAACTAATGGAAAGATATAGGATTTTAACAAGGCCTTTTCAAGTATACTCCACAAAATGGTAGATGAAGATAAAAATTCATTTCCTGATAATATCTTTCTCTTTTTAGGGGCCTATGAGACTACACCTCAAAATATAATGTGGGAAAAACCATACTCATTTGTGTAAATAACAAAATCAGTCTTTCTAATTGAGTTTCATCTTCCATTACTCCATATTTCCAATTGTGACATGTTATCTGTAGATGAATAGTTTCATAAATGATAGGATTATTTGAGAGACTTCCGGATAAGTTATTTAATACCATACATCACATCGATGTCTATCATAATCAGATAACACATGCCTTTAACAATAAATACCACCTCCATTCATTCAAAAAAGGATAATTTGAATTTTCCTTTAGGAATCCAATGATACCAGGAATGAATACTCCCAAACATGAGCCAATGTTGGAAGGAACTTACTCTATAAATAAGGTAAACTATAATGGATCTAATTCCATAATATCAATGAATGTAGAACACACTTCAACTCCAACCAATTAAAGGATATTTAAAATGTAAATTTTGTAATAAGAAAAGATGCATCTTATCTACAAGATGTTAAATAGAATAGCACTATTTGCATGCACGTTCTACATTGTTAAACTATATAGCATAATTATCCTAGACTCATGATGATAAAATACACTACATGAGGTTCTAGTCTCATGACTTGAAACAATAAAACAATATTTATCAACACCACCTGACATTAAAGTGTACCATTAATGTCTCCCTCATTTTAGATTATAAAATCCCATAAAATACAACGAGTAGATATTCCTTGTTGTCCATCCAAAAAATAATGGGTAACATCCCTGTGTAAGAATCACACACATCATTTCCACATCTTAGTGGAACCTAAACCCATTTTTCCTATGATTGGAATAGAACTCTATACGAACAACTATTAAAAAACAATGTGTGGATTAATTCACACTCCAATGAGATACATAGTGATCATGAATCATCAATATTGGGTCAATCCATGATTTTGAAAATGAAAATCTCCCTCCCTTTTTCTTATGAATCAACCAGATCAACAAATAGAAATAGTATATGAATTGATCTTTGATTATAATTACAATGAGATTTATGGTGATTCCTAGATATCATGCTTCTAGGACAACCACCAATCATAAAATTATCAAAAGTCTCCTTACCCACAACAAAGTCTGATTGATGTGTTAAACAAGTTCCATAAACTATGTGTTCCTAGATTCTAATCAATTTTTAATATGTAGTGATTCCAAGATCCCCTATATCGGGTCCAACAGTGATTGAGTAAAAAATACCATATACATCACGTGCATGAACCATATCTACACAGAGTTCATATCGAGAACTACGTGTGGCTTGATTCATTCCCCAATAAGAAATGTAGTGACTCTTGGATCCTATACTTTAACCAATCCCAAATATTTAAGTCCATTAACTACAGTTCATCTATGTCTGTATCGCATAATGTTATACTACAGGGAATCTCAATAACCAAATATGGAATGATTCTAATCCCACTATGATTTGTATATATTATTGGATCCCAACTCCATGCTCATCCACCACATTATTGAAATTCTGTTATCCTTAACATTTGTTACCTTTGTGTGGTAGATGGATCTTTTTCGAGTATTGGTTTATCACAATGAGCATAGCTCCTATGGGATTAGAGGTTTGGAAAAATAATTTCTCTCATAACTAATGTGTATGTATTATTGTTGAGGATATTGTGGTCCTAGATTCATGACCTTACAATTCACACAATACATCCTTACTATATTATGGTAAATTATACAGTCTATCAAGAACTATGTGGGGCTTGATTCTTATCCATATAAAATAAAAAGTGGCACCTAGATCATGAATCGTGGGCCCAAAAACAACACAATAAAGAAAAGTCCCAACTCTCCTAAGTAAATTTCAGATCTACATGGGGAGATCCAATATGAGTTATCACTTTACACATGAACCACTCTCAATTAGATCTATGTGAGTCTTGATTACTTCTCTAGCAAGAAACATAGTGAATCTAATTACATAAGCCATAACATTAGCCATAGAGAAAAAATTACCCCTCTTTTGTATACAAAAAAAAATCTATGCTGAAGATTTTATTTTGGGATCTATCCATAGATAATCCACCACAGATGGAAGAGAATTTCCTCTTCTATGTATGAATCCATACTGTTCAAGGGACGCCAATCACTAGTCTAGTATTGGTCAAATGCTTCCATTGTGCAATGAACAATGTCCCTTTTCACGTGTCACACCTATAATTGTGGATACTTTTAGACATTCAAAACCATTATTGAGGTTTTTTGGTGGAATAATGTTTGAGACATGAGAGCTCATTTCCCTAATCATGTAGTATGTTACCTAGTTGTCCTTTCATTAGTTTCACCATAATGGTTCATTCATCCAAAGGAATCAACTGTTTGGACTTGTAGTATGTTCCCCAGTTTTCCCAGCATAATGTAGTATTCATTATAGGTTTTCCAAATAGTTTTAATGTTTTCCTAGGCATAAGCTTCATCCTTCCCTTAAAGATTTAATGATGATATAATGGAATCCAAAATTCCATGTCAGCAGTCATCCCTTGCATATATGTCTTATATCCTTTATCCCTACCTGAATATATCCAAGGCCATTGATTGCACTTTTCCCCTTTATGTGATCAAAGTATACTGGGATATCCTTGGGCTCTTTGACCCCGTATCATCCATTTTTTCCATAATACTATGGTCCTAGTTGTATGATCTAAAACTATAGGAACCATACTACCTCTCATTAAGTAAGACCCAAAGAGATAATCCATCTCCCTCATGCATTGGAAATTACGACTTGAAATATCCCATTTATATTAATCTATTTTCTCCAAAAATAAAAATCTATGCATTGGAAGATCCGACTCTCTATAATATTTAATCTTATATTAGTGATAGAATGTCATAATTTTTAAAAGATCTTTTTCTAAACTATGCATCATGTGTCCCAGTTGGCCTTGAATATTTCACCAACACAAATGAAATGTCAACCTAAGGATACCACTACTTGACTATGCAGTATGTGTCATAGCTGGACTTATAAAAAATATGCCTCATAACGGTTTTTCATTCAGTGGTAACTTCATTCTAGGGAGAGTCTTCCTCTAATGCCACTAGTCCTTTTTCACATGTCAATATTCTGATTTTGGAATCCCCTAATCACAGATTATATCAATCTAATTCAATAAATGAATATATTATAACATTTTTATATTGATTAAGAATAATCTCTGAATTAACAAATATTTCATCAATGCTAAACAATTTTAATAAATTCCCCCATAATTTCCTTAATACATGAATTTAAACTACAAAGCATAATGTCATTACTATAATACATTAATCTACACAACATAATGTCCTTATTTCATGGCTTTAAACTTCATATCAGATTATCCATATTTCATAACTTTAAACTAAAGAACATAATTTTCATGCTATCTGCATTTAAACTACACATCCAAATTCCCTTTCTGGATGACTTTCATCTGCATGATAAAATCAAAATTTTCAAGAAAGCGGACTTCATCCCTTGATGATTGATATCTAAAAAAATATACCTACATTTAGAGATCAAATTCAGGTAACAATAGTTTCCCATACTTGGCATGTCCCGAAATAGATATTCTCTTCATTTTTTGACATCTTAACTTTGGAAATTCACCCCTTGTGGTCATGAGAAATATGAATCTCCGTAAACATCATTCACCCCAAATTAATTGTATGTAAATACTCATGGTAACTCCTTCACCTGACTATGCATTATGTGCCACCATTTTCCTAACATAATTCTCCTCCATAATCGGACTGTCGGTCTATGGATGACACTATTTGACTTTGCAGCATGATCCCTAGATTTCCTTTCATAAAACAACCCTTCTAATGGGGTTTTAAACTAGTGGTAAATTTGTTCTTAGACGATACCCCCTATTCTGAAATATCTTGTTTTATATTGGTTAACCATATAATAAGGATCAATATTCCCCTCTAATGAATCTCATGAATATTGGGAAATTCCTAATCACGAATTCTTTCTTTGGTTATAATCTAAAAATTCATGGTCAATTATATTTTGCCTAAAACACTATCACTTTATTCATTCATACATGACTTAATCATCAATAAAAATGGTCCACAATACTCACCAGGTTGAAAACCTATAAATGTAATTATAGAAAAACAGTGATTCTCTTCTCTCTAGACCTATGCTATGTATGTTTTAATAAATTTGAAGAAATTAAAATTTAAAAGGTAGAAGTCTTGTTTGGATAAAATTATAGAAAAGGAATCATAAAAAACCCATTACTCACCCACTAAGTCTCATTAATATTAATCATATAAAAAATTTAGGGTGATGACACAAAAGACCCAATGTTTTTGGGTTTTCCATAAAACCCTAAAAATAGTCAAACTATGATCAATAGTATTATTGTATTAGAAAATAACAAACCCCCATACCTATCATGATAATTATGATTATAAATTATGAGGATGTCTTTCTATGAATAATTATATTCGACAATATGATTATAAAATATTGGTAGGGATGAAGAAGTAGACTAATGGATGTAAAATTATTTTCAATTTTATGAAAAAATGCCATAGAGGAACATTACCTAGTTGGAGTATCTATTTTATATATTATAAGAGACCTTAGATATTACTCTTCATCTATTTAATAGCCTCCTAAGCACCATCGCATACTTGTTGGATATCAGTTAGTCGACTAGCTTTAGTCTCCCCAACCAGAGTAAGTGATTAATTTCAAGCAGCAAAGGCATTCAACATTTCTATTCGGGATTCCCCCAATGAATCAGGGCGTTGTTCAATTTCTCTATAAGAAACAATAAATTCTTGGCCAAGGAACTATACTTTGATATAATTTTCCTTGACCTCCTAAATGACTTCTACTAGATTTTTGTGGTGATCAACATTCATTTGGGATAATACAGCTTGGATTTCATCAATTTTGGAATGTGGTTTTTCCATTGTGAAATATTTGCAAAGCTTTTTCTCTCCCCCCATATGAATAGTCTCATTAACAACAAAATGTATTAGATGGTAATAAATCACACTAAATCCTAACATGAAAAATTGAAAGTAAAGTCATTAGACTCATAAATTCAGGTCCTCAACGGGTTTATTAGAGATTATCTTCTATATATCCTATTAGGCCTTGTGACGTGCAATGAAGAGAGCATTATGAAATCCAAATATGATTCAAATTCACTTTCAGAATGAGAGATATAATATGGGATTTTTTTAACTAAATGAAGTTCTCTACTATGTTCCCCCTGAATAGTGCCCAACTCTGCATCTAATACTAGTCATAGTGGTGTATATTTTCCCCAAAGCATTCCAAAGAAGTGGATAATTTTATCTGGTAAATGAGAATAATTAGTAACTTTAAAAAATAGAAGAAATAGGTAATGACAACAGAAGTTATTGATCCGTGACTAATAAAGAGTCAGCATCCATGGTAGATTTCTCCCCAGAATTCCTAGCTTCAGCAGTATAGGATGACATCTCTAGATGTGGGGCACACTATTGGGTTTTCCCTGGATCTTCCGTGTGAGGCTCTAGAAGACTTTTTGATTCAAAATCCACAAGCTCTAGCTCATCCAAAATAGTGGTATCTATGTACAATCAATGTAACAATTTTTTTGGATAGTTCTATACATTTGAATATGTCAAAATTAGGGAATCAGACATAAAATTTTTATTTCATGAAAAATAAAGACTCAAATCTATTTTATTCTTCATATTGTTCCCCAAATTATTTTAAATTGGTTGGAATATCATCATGTTCTTTTACTTCATCAAAAGGAATGACAAAATTTATCCTAGCTTCTATTGACATCCAAATCCCTGTTTTAATCTCACCTATGGGAACATTTGGAGTGGTTGGTTCCTGGACCTCCACGGACGACTTGAGAATCTGAACAACCTCCTTAGTGACAACCTGAGGGTCACTGTCACTCCTCATAGGATCCTATAATTCTTGAGACGAACCTAAAATATTATATTTTTGGAAATAAATCATTATAATGTTACATTTTATGATGCACCTCTGACATACCATATTCTTTTCCCCTCCCCACAGCATCATGGATAATGATTGTAATACATGATTCACCCTCAACCTGCCCTATTTCTTAATTTGATGGAGATATTTTACCAGTATTAATTTTCACACATTCTGAAGCACCATCTTCAACTCTAAGAGGATCATTTTTATGTCCGTTTATCGTTTAAATTGAAAGAGTTCCTACAAACCAGGAATGTTCAGACATTTTTCTAGGGCAAAGATGAATGAAACCAAGATGGAATACCACTGCTAGTAAGGTGTTTATCTATGGATTTCAACATTTATCATTCTTCTTCATAATATTATTTGATGGATTTCTAACATAATTCTCCACAAAAATTGTTATATTATGTTTTAATTCTCTCACCATATCATCATCTATAGTCTTTTGACATGGAGATTCCTCTCCAGATTTGGGGAGTGACTTAGTAACCCCAATGTGAATACCTTTAGAGAAATAATGTGGAAATGGAAGCATAGTATATTTTACCTCATCCTAATAAAAATTATGTTTGTATTAACATTTATCAATGATATATTGAATTAAATATAAAACCAAAGTAGAAATGAGTTTGGGATTAAGAGAAATTGCATATATGGGATCAATGAAGGAAATCAATTCATTAGAAAGAGAATGGTTTATCCCTTTAGTAGAACCATGTTATATCATCCTACAAAATAAATTTTTATTGTGTAGCCACTTTATGGGGAGGTGGAAATCATTAGTTTTTAAGTAGAATACCACTATGTGATGAAATATATCACAAAATTATTAAACACAAGACTATGATTATTTGATTCATCCACTATAAATAAATATCAGTGTATATTAACAAACCATGTGTCTGGATCCTTACTAATATGTTCTTCAAGGTGAGTAACAATTCTGTCCATTGTCTAAATGAATTCCAAAAATTGATTTTTCCATGATTGAAGCCCTAGGATATGATTTGGTCTTTCTTGTCTATCCATGTTTCATGCTCCTTAATAGACTAAACATGAGACTTTCCTTCATATATTCATAAAATATCCACATTTAATGTGATGGGCCGAAGGACTCATTCATTAATTTATTCTTAAGTGTGTTGTATGAGTTTCCAACACCCCATTAACTATCCTACTATCACACTTGGTTCACTACATGGATATACATTGTCCCCGTCATGTAGTTATTTTTTTCCATGATTCCACCCTTCATGGCCGACCTAGGCAAGTGAGAATTTTCTTTTCCTCCCTTGTGTCATATCCTCCACATTCCATGTAGACCGAACTCCATTTTATATTCCATAAATGAGAATCTCTAAGTCCCCGATGTGAATTTCCACATCATTAGGATTATACTCAAAGAATATACCAAGTGCGGCTCATAGATCTCTTTTCCTTGGAATGTGTAGCTTCACATGTAGGAGAATCAAAATAATTTTAGTATTAATAGACCAATCATACTAGGTTGTTATGTCCGATGTTCATACATATTCAGAATACATTCAGGAATGTTATGAGGATGATCCCATTTATTTATATTTCATGGGATTCCCCACCATTTTTGTCAAATATGATGGATTAGAAAATGGAACCTGATACTCATCTTGGTGATGGAGACTAGATCACCGTGATGGACTTTAAATTGGGAAATTTTGTGTAGCTCTCTTGAAACTAGGGGTGGATTACAACTATCATGAGGTTTTTTGGTAGTTTTGAATCCTTTCATCCTCACCCTCTGACTCAGATGACATATTATCTAAATGAGATGAAGCACCATCCAAGTGATACCGATCATTATTACTCTGTCTCTTTACCCCAACAAGAGTAATGACCTTTTTTATCACCCTTTATGGTATGATGGAATCTAATATTCGATATAACATGTGGTAAATATGATAGTTTAATGAGATTTAGTGATTTTGATCACCACTACAATCAACTCCATTACAATGGGAATCTATAGTTTGAGAGCTACAATAGGATACTTTCATAATCTAATGTGCACTCAGGGGAATATATTTATTTTTTTAGGAACTTGAACTAGAATGAAAACAGGTAAATGAAATATGATTTCCATATCATACCACCATCGATCCTAGTAACCAAAACACCATCTTTGAAGGCTAACATGTATGAACTCATCTTAATGGTGGTAGTTCTATAATCTATAAAACCTCCAGTTGGCGGATTCCCATAATGGAATAAGTTGAACTACATGAATAAACTCATCCTTGTTTGTGTTTCATGAGGTTTTAAGGATAAAATAGTAATAGTATATACAACATGGAAATATGGTCAAAAATTACTTTCAATGTCCCAGATCCCACTATGCTTGGAATAAGTCCGGAAATTATATGTTATACATCAACATAAAATATGTAATGGTCCCATAATTCAGAAAATATAATTCCCTACATGAATATGTAGTAGACTCTTTTGAAGTTTTTCCAAAATAGGGGTGGCCAAGACCATAAGCTTATTCTCCACCTACTTGTCTACTACAACTAATGTTTCTTATATTATGATTCCTTTGTAATCATGAAAACACATTCGATATATAATGATCCCAGTACAAAGATAACCCAAAAGATATGTCTTGGAAGGATCATTGTGATTGAATTTATATCCCCACATGGAAAGTTATCATTTTTCCAATGTTGGCCATACATTAATAGGAAATCATATTATTCACCACTTTAGGATATCTCATTGTATTCTTACAATTAGGGACATACCGTTTTTTCATGAAAAAAATCCATCTACATGTCTAAATGAATATCCCAATTTACATGGGGATTTTTCTTCATAACATTGTGATCGATTTTCAAGAGCTCGTGTGTTAGGGCTAGAGTCATGTTAGTGTTATTCCACATTGCCATTAGAGGTATTAATTCTTCATACAAGTCTCATATGATTAGAGTCTACAAGATATCGTGTACATCCCATAAACTGATCCTGACTTCTCCATGTGTAAGATGGAGATAATTTGTATGTGGAAACCACTGCCTCAACAAATTCAGTACCAAGTCATCTTTAATATATAAATAGTTCTTCCCTACACACATAACCTCATAAATTCCAATGACATCCAGAAATCTATTGCTCTCTACATAGGTCTGGAACACCCATTATTCCAAAATCAATGCAGGTTTGACACCCCCTCCTAGGTGAGAGTACTAACATTTCCTTTGTACCTTCGATTGATCTATTAATGAATCTAAAAATATAGATGAACAGACATGAGCCTTCATTTCATCTGAGTTTGGCATTAGATCTATATCACATGAGATATGATCCATAAAAAGTATGTGGATGTTTTCACTGCATTGATATATGTTCATGTGCTAGAAATGTTGTAGGATGAGAAATTCTTGTGGTCTTGAGACATAGTGTTCGGTAGGTATTTGAATGAAGATAGCGTAAGGACTTCACATTGATTTCAATAATCATAATGTTCTATATAATAACTCATTAGAAAATATTAGTGATAAGTCTCTAGAAATCCCACCAGATCAAGAAGGGTGCAATCACAGATACCATAATATTCTTTCCTTAATATTTTCATCATCTCCTCAATCTTCTTAACATCCAGTTCATGAGAAATTGAAGTTTCTTAGTGTCCATAAAATCTTAAAATAAATATCAATATTCATTTTATATTTGGTTAATTTTCTATGAATTTATTGAAAATAATAATAAATTGAAAAGTAAAAAAAATCTTGGATGTGGCTGACGCAAGTGTGTTGCCCCGGTTCCTCACATAAGACCATCATTCAACACCCCTCTACAATTCATACTACATTGAATATGCATCATACAACCAGATGTGTGTCGTATTAGTGTGAATGAAATATTCATTAAGAGGAAATTATCAAAGTATCTACATGGATGACCATCACGGTGAGACCTGAAAATCAGAGTCCTGAATATTTTATTCCTTAAATTATAGCCCAATATATAGGCAAGTAGACATACTATTGCAAAAAGCCTTCATGAAAAAATTGAGTCAATATGCAAGCGTGGAAGCTTTCATGCCTTATATATCCATTTAATTAGTTTTCCATAGGATTATACCACACTTCTTTGGTAGGATCCAATCTCAAGGGGGATTTTTTATGAAACTCTATTTATCACATGGATAAAAAGGAAAAAATTGAAATACCTATCAAAAAGGAAGGTAATGTTTTTGATGAAATATGAATATCACATGACCCCAAAAGAACTATTTTCCCAAGGTACCATTGGAACCATCAGTGTGCAAGGTCCATGCGTGACCTACATGCGTGAACTGGCTCCTTCACCCGAGGTCCTATATTTTCTTATAAATAGCCCCCCTTGGTATTCATCTGTATGAAAAAGTTTCCCAAAGGACAATTGATACTTTGATCTCCATAGTGATTTTCTCAAGTCACCTGAAACCATATAGGTAGTTCTCTATCTCTAAAAGAAGAGGGAATTAATCGGGAATAGTAGAAGATAAGTCCTCTTAGGGGTTAATGTAAACTACACTTATGCATGGAATACAACCAAACCCAAATCAATGAATATGACCATGAGGCTCCTTCTTTGACTTGGAACATAAGTGAAATACCTCTAATAATGCCGATGGAGACCCTTAATGGATTGATCATGGTCTCACCTAATTGTAGTCATATAGGTGGTATATTACATAATGTTCTATAAATTCTTCCCAACCTACCTATGTGATTCACCCCCTGTGTGATCCTTATTTTTCCCCTACCTTATAGCCTACGGAAGCCATCCATTTGGCCTTCTTCAAGGCCACTCAGGGATAGTATAGGGACCCAACTATAGACATTACATAATCTAGAGATAACTGAATAAATTGACTATAATTCACATCGAAGAAAATTTCATGATTTTATCATTAGGGAATTAGTTCATAACTGATAAATAAAAATAAGAATATTAAATGTATACACTTCTATTCACCATATATTTTTTATGAAAAAAAACTCTTAAAAAAATAAACATCTCATCATTCAATGTTTTAATATCATAACTTTTCATTGATCCCAACCTTTACTCTATTATTCCTTATGTCCAATGAAAAATATTTCAAAACATGGGATAAGAATAAAAAGCATAGTATGGGACACATAAGGAAAGAAATTTTTTAGTCTTGGGATAAGATGAAAAATATGAAAAAATTATTTTAAAGTAATAATTATCACCATTAAAATGTATAGAAACACATCACTAAATATAAGCTAATTTTTTTCCCTTTTAGTAACTTAAAATATTATCATAAGAAACACAGAAAGAAACATATAGTGTATAAAGGTATCATGGGAAATAAACATATTTAAATGGAATAAATATACAATGGACTTCCACACATATCACTAAATATAATAGCCATATATCTGACTTTCATACCTAATGCATTGGAGGTTATAATGTAACCATCCATCCTTGGTATTTCATGGAACAACCCTTCATTTGGTTTACCACGTAATCACCCATCATTGGATTATCAAATAACCACCCATCTAATGTCAAAGTACCATTATATAATCATAACACCTAAGATATTGAAAATATCCACATTTCACAAATAACATTTCGTTTCAAATGACATGAAATAATTTCGAGATGTTGAAATACTCAATAACTTTTCAAAAACAATTAAAAACATTTAACATTGAGTTTTTTGAATCAAGCTTTTCCATTCCACATTGAAACTTTTAAAAGAAATTTGATAATTAACTTTTTAAAAAATTTATGTCCATAAATATAAATCCATAAAACCAGTTTAAAAATATGGACACAAAATATAATTATTTTATAATATTAAATCATAAAACCCTTAAAATGAGGGGTTTAGTTAAAAAGGACATAAGTATATGAGAAACACTTGAATTAGAAATATTAAAGAACATAATTAAAAGAAATTAAGATATCATGAAAATATATCAATTCATGATATGAAATTTCAGAAGGGATTTATATACAACATGTAGGATAATAAAGGTGCATACCATCAAGGTATGCATCAGTGAAATAAGATTGAGATGAAGTACCTTACAAAGATCGTATCATTGGATTAGGGGTAAATCAATGACATAATTATGTGTGAAAAATATAAATACACCTAGTATAAGTGGGTATTATGTGTAAAATAACTAGAGGTCATCCACACTTATTCATAGTACGAGATAATCAAGAATTATAATATTAA
This sequence comes from Viscum album, assembly GCA_963277665.1. Classification (NCBI taxonomy): domain Eukaryota; kingdom Viridiplantae; phylum Streptophyta; class Magnoliopsida; order Santalales; family Viscaceae; genus Viscum; species Viscum album. The sequence goes on from OY728148.1 coordinate 1,772,506,355, forward strand.
CTCAAATAATTGAAATTGGTTTAAGAAGTTCCTTTAACTTTAGTCCGACTTGTCTCGTTCGTTATTTATATTCCTGAATAATAAACAATGGTAAATTTATAATTTATTTAGAACATTTGTAAAATTTATTATTGTATTTATATCACTTTATAATTGATATAACAATCATATAAATATTCAAGTTCATATCGTTCATTTTGTCAATGTTCGGTACTTGAGCCAAAAATAGACCTGTTATAATTACAAATTGTCTGTGTGGTAAAAACTATATTATCTCCATAATAATATTTATGATTTAAATATCATATATATCTAGTATATATGTATTTATATCTATTATTTATGTATTTAATATAGTGAAGAAAATGGAGATAATAAAAGAAATGCACCATTTATGGAGATGGTAAGCCGTACATATGCATGAACGTTACTTTCATTTATTTATCATAATTTATGGAATGAAAAGTAGATGATAAATTGGTATATTATAATTATATTATAATATATATGTTATATATGTTTCACCAGTTCATTAATTCTGTAATTATTACATTTCTTTTTTGGCATGAATGAGACATATAACATTGAGGGGGTGGTAGTCTACATCTTCTGAAATGCAATTATCGTATTTGATCATTATGAGAAAATAAAGGTATTATGTAAATAAAAATACAAAATCATATAGAAAATAAATATATAATATATATAATATATAAATATTGTGTTTTCATAATGGAAACTATGAGATGTTGTATGGTAAAAGTTAACAATCATCATTTCATGAGGTAGTAGTTTATCGTCCACAAAAATAGTATGTTCATATCCATTAGATGGAGGCGTGTGTATGTTTAGTTCGAATAATTCACATAAAAATAACATATTATATTGAGGATATTTTTTTATGTAATCAAATTATAAAAAGATCATAGAGAGTGGAGAAGTAAATTAATGGAAAGGAACTTGAGAGAAGATGTTACCTCTAAATCATATAACTTCTTTTCATTTGAGCCAAAAGGATTTATTGATTTTCCTTCTTCCAAAGGAAAGGGTTATAATAGGAACATAGGGATGTAAGGTAATATTTTGGGAAGAGTTTGGTTAAGCCAAGGGGCTTGAGAAGTGAGAGTAAAAGGGTAGAGGTAATTCACTTTTATAAGATGGAAGAGGGTCAATTTAGAAATGTTTTGAAATATTATTTTATTATAAAATTATTTCCTATTTAAAATGGTCCCAAACTGATTTCTTTCATTTATAAGATGCTTTTGGTTTGAAAACAACTCATATAATAGGGATTATAAAGGTCTAGGTCACAAAATTATCCTTATCTTTTTTCATTAACCCAAAGTTAAAAACAATAACTCTATCATAGTCTTCATGCGTTTTCAAAATTTATTGATACTATAGTTACTATAAAATTCTAAGAGAACAAAAAGTGGTTCATTAAATAAATTTTCCATATTTTCTATGTAATTTTTCCGAACCACATATTTTTAGTCGTATTATATCATTTATTAATTTTTTTTATAAACTCATTTATGTTAATTTTTACTCTTCATATCCTAACTTTTTAGAAATCCATAAAAACATGATTATTTCGAAGACAAAAAATTAATTATATGATAAAAATTAATAGTAATACATAAAATTCGTGGATAACCTAAAAATTATCAATATAAATTTATATTTATATTTATAATATCATTTATTTAATACATTCATTAATAAGGTAATCACTACATCATCATTGTGACATAAATAAATTTATTTATTTTATTTCTAAAAAATATAAATAAAATAACATGATGGTTGAAAACATTTTATATTTCTAAATACTTTATATAGTTTAATAGACGACTTGTATAACCACGTCAATTGTTTTTATTAAAAGATGTTTATTTATGTCATATTTCTTTTTTTACATTTAATTAATTCTTATAAAATGTCATTTTCACATCCATGTGGCTTCATGAGGTTCCCAAAATTGACAAATTGATTCCTGTGGTCGGAGATATATCATCTAGTAGGATTAGAACATGTGTTAGTGTATTTTGATTTTATGATAATATTATTTTTACGATTATTTACCATGTTTACCATTTAACAATGGTAAATAAAATAATTTCTGAATTTACATTTCATAATGTCTAAAAATAAAAGGTACCAATTTAGAGAATTTGAACATTACGATTTCAAATATGGAATCCATATTTCCAAATTCATTACATTGTAGTTCAGGTAATTAATTTACAATTAATTCCCAATGAAAAACCTAAAAGAGGGTTTTTAGAAAGTAATAACTATCAAACGATTGACATGTGTTTATGTCAAATTTCATAGTGAAATTTTTTAATATGAGAAAAATTATATAAAATGATAAAAATAAATTCAATTTATAATTTCAATCCATAAAATAATATGATTTAACCATTTAAATTATCTCATTGGAAGAAAGTTGTTAAAAATTAAATTTTTGCATATTTTTTAATATTCATCAAAACAAGATAGATATCAAAAGAATGTAAAAATTTCATCCAAAGTAAATTTTTATATCCTACTTATAAAAAAGTATATTATTTATTAAAATATAATGTATAAAAGTGAAAAAAAATATGTGAAAAGGGTTCTCCATTAAAAGGTGGTAATCATGCATTTTTAGAGAAATACTTCTTTTTTCAGAAAAAAATGAATTTGTTTTTATAACATATCTAGAAAACATAAAAGATAAATTTAAAACATTTCCTTTCAAATATAACTCACAGTTTTCATTAAATAAAAATCCATACAATGTTATATGATTTAATGAACACAATTATTATCTTTTAAATAGGTTTTTTTATAAAAACAAATCATTTATGTTCGTTTGATTTTTATTTCCATATTTAATAATGTTTATAACCAATGAATCATTATTTGAACATGTGTAAACCATATTTTAGAAAACAGTTTATAATTTCATTCCTTCCATTTCAACTTCTTGTAATTAAATAACATTAAAAAACAATATTATTATTGTATCATTTTTTGGTATAACATAATGTTGTTTGAAATGTATGATTTTAGAGAAACCAATTTTTTCCTATCGAGTAATCAATTAGAAAAGTCATCCTAATTAATTAATATCTTATTCATAAGTATTATTAGAAATCAAAAAGAAATATTCTATAAATACCTAGGGCTTTAAGGCTAGCGCTCTCATCCTTTGAAACCTTTGTCTAAGAGGGGTCAAATCAATGCCTTTAGTAAGATCTCCAGACTTACCAAGCCATGGTAAAATCCATGGTAAAAGCCATGATAGAGTTTCTCATATTTGGATTTTTATTTTTATGGTCATAGGTTTCCCACACATGCCTTAATAGAGGATTCAGATCTTAATGATGTTTTTTGATTTGTATATCTACGATGACATGGACCCTTACTCTAGGGACAATGTTGAGGATTTATCATTCTCAGATTCTAGGAATATTTCCTTGTCCGTCCCTTCTTGTCTCAATGACCTGGATTCATCAGTTCCCTGAAGGAAGGGCATGACTCACACATGATTTCTTATATAACATGGAATGATATCCTCCTCCTATTGCTGAACCAATTTCTAGGTATCCATTCTAGAATAAGCTCATATCCTTTTTGTGTTAGGTTCCACTCATGCTATACTCAACCTCCGCATCCTTCTCTTAAACTCCTATCATACCTTGGAATCATATCAAATGTGATTATAATATATGAAATTTATGTATCCCCAACCTCTTCTACCATATTCTCAACCTCTTCCAATATAGCATCGACCTCTTCCACCAAAGCCCAGACCTTTTCCGCAACCAAAGGTGCAAAAGTATGGGGCTTGTTGATTCTTATACATCCTCTTATTTCTCACACCAATCTTGACTCACATACTATTAGTGGTTAATGATTATCCTGACACCCACACTATCCACATTAAGTATTGAACTATGATAACTATGATTCCTTCCATAACCATGATATGAATGACTTCAACCTAAGGCCTGTGATCAATGGAATTCTTCCTTAAGAATAAGATACAATAATAATTCCCTTAATATGAGCATCCTCATTAGGAGTAAGCCACATGTAAAGATCATGATACACCATGAGTTCATTTCTCCTTCATGGAACTTTTAATAATCTATTCAATTTAAGAATAATCCCAAACATAATCCTCTCAATGGGATATACACCCTTATGATGCTTATAGAACTATGTGGGATTTGATTCCCATACAAATGGGATACTTAGGAGGCCTCCCTAAGGTTAAAACCATTCATATAAACCAACCATGTTCTTTTTTTATTCATATTCCCAATAGTGTCTAAATTTACATGGAAATTATTATCCCTTCTATGCTCCATTGGCTGTTTTGGAATAAGTACAACACTAAATTTTGACTAGGAACCTACCACTAAGATATCCTTGCCACAAGATGATAAACTGTATGGTTGGTTTCTCATTACACAACCTCAATAGGTATGATGTTCCCCATTAAGAGGAAATAAAATAAATCGGTTCTATTTACTTTCACAAGGATATATAGGAATCTCATTTATGGGTTCGATCCCAACATCCAACAGTTATCGTATCCCTGGAAGACGATAAACTCTAGAGTGACATTCATCTACCTAGATGATAATAAACTCTAGAAGGCCTCACTATGTCTATTGAAAACATACATCACTATAATAATGAAAATAGAATTAACAAGTAGTATATTAGAGGATATCAAAAATGGGGATCCTCAGATATATACCAATATATCTATTGATAAAGAACCTCATATACATACAGATGATTCAAAATTCAACACATGGTAGTAATTGATTGTTGATATTGGTTTGAATAATATCATACATGCGAATTAATGAAGGGCTCATGACCATATCATAAATATATAAGAGAGTCCCATTTTGTCAATAATGTTTCCCCAAAGGGTGTGATGAGCCTCACCTCCCATCCTCTCAATCAATGTGAGTTCTTAGGCATCATGGGTCAAAATCCCAAATGAGTGTTTGCCTTTCGAAAGCAGGTCCATATATATAAAAAACCATTTGGTGTTTCAAATGCAATGAATTAACCAATTTAAACCATTCAGAAGTTGAAAACTATCATGGGGTGAGAAATATGAGGGAAATCAGTATACCCAGGACTAACTGTGTGAAACACCCCCTATGTGATCCTCCTTGGTTTCCCCTACCTACTAGACTAAATGATATATCCATTGTTCCTTTTTCGAATCCATTCATAGTCAACCGTCTCCACCTTTGGATCCATTATACGAATGGGATCAAATAAAATCCTCCACAAAAACATCTTCTGTTACAAAACCATGAGAAAAGTCACACTAGAGTAACTCCCATTTGGATTTTTATTTCTACGGGAAGAGGTTTCCTGCAAATTCCCTACTATAGGGTTAGGATTCCCGTGATGTTTTTACATTTTTATATATACAGTCACCAAGATCCTCACCCTAGGGATAGTGTTGAGGAGTTCCATGTATCAGATTCCAGGGATATGACCATGTCTGTACCTTATCGTATTTGAGAACTGGTGTCCCCAGTTCCCAATAAAAAGGGTAAGGATCACAAATTATTTTCCATTAAACATGGACTAAGATACACCACCCTCAACATAAATTTTTTTTTGGGAATTCATCTTAGCACAATCCCCTATCCATTCATATGATAGGTTGTAGTCTTGCACCTCTCCACATTTACATCCTTCACCTTCATTCCTTCCATAACTTGGAATCGTGTACAATGTTAAGAGAAGAGGGATAAGTTCAGTATTCCATGACTTTTATTCTATATACCTTTCCACTTCCACCATATCCTAGACATATTCTTTCATATCCCTAACCACTTCTACTGTATTATCAACCTATTCCACCAAGCATGACTGACACTGAGCATGACCACATGGGCCTCTTCTTCATCCTCTTATTTCTCACACTGAACATGACTCATATGGGCATAAAGGTTAGTGATGATAATTTCACCAACATTATCTACCTAATGGATTGAAGTATGAGAACATTGATTCTTACCATTAATAGGATAAAAAGGATTCCTACCTACGGACTGAGGTTAATGGGAATCCCCATTAGGAATAAGAAACAATCAATATTCCCATTATTTACGAATCTTCCTTATGAGTAAGCCCCAAGTAAGGCCCCCAAACCACCTTGAGTTAAGATATCCCTAATGTTCCTTTTTATAAGGCATCATCTTCATGAATAAGACCAAAAATACACTTATAAATGGGTAATGATCCCCTACGAGTCTTACCAAAATATGATAGAATTGATTCTCATACAAATAGGATATGTTAGATGCCTCCATGAACATCAAAACCCACTCCAAAACCAACCCTATTATTATTTGGTCCACATCCATAGTAGGGTCTAAATAAACCTTGAAATTATATCCTCTCTAGGTTCCTTGGGGTGTTTCAGCATAAATCTCATACTAAATATTTACTTGGAACCCTCCAACTAGATGTCATTTCCACGTGGTGCTATATTGTATGGTGGGGTTCTCATCACATGTCCTAAAATGGTATGGTGTACCCTATTAATAGGAACTAAACTATAGGGTTTTGATTCCTTTCACAATGATATATAGGAATCCCATTTTTGTTTTGATCCCAACATCAAAAAAATTCAATATCTATGGATGATGATATTCTATAGAGTGACATTAATCTACCTAGATGGTAATAAACTCCAAAGAACCACAATTTATTGATTGAAAACTAGCATCATCATAATAAATACCAATGAATATCTATGTATTATATTAAAGGATACCATCAATAGAGAACCATAGATACATACCTATATCTCCATTGATGAAAAACCATAGATACATATAAATGATTCTAAACACCAAACATGGTAATAATTGATTACTAATATGGGGTTAAAATGTATCATACATGATAATTAATGAAGGATTCATGAACATATCTTGATTCTATAAGAGAGACCCTATGTAGGAAATAATTTTCCTCTAAGATGGTATGATGAGCCTAACCTACCATCTTCTCAAACAATGTGAGTTCATAAGCATCATGGGTTAAAATCTATAATGAGAACCTAACATTGAAAATTAGGACCGTATGTATAGTGAATGATTTTCTAATTGTATTCATATTTATTAACACATATGAAACCATTCAGAAATAGTAAACTTTTACAATGAAAGAAATATGAGGGAAAACATGTCCCAAAGGACCAAATAGTTTAGTAGTCTTGGTAAACTGGATACATGTAGAAGTCTTATATAACAAATTAATATAGTAATTACAATATAATAATTTTTTCCATTGAGGATAATATCATTATTTCATATATTTTATCATTTCATAATATTCTTAGTACACTTCAGGGAATCTGGGTTAAAGAAACTTAATTAACATGAGTTTAAATTCTCAGTATGGGTAAAGTTAAAATGGATAAAATAGTGGATAAATGAGATTAATAACTATGTAAAGTTAAATAACTAAACTAACATACCATGTACGCATAAAATCTGATAAGAAATATCATAACAACATAGTATCATAATAAACTGAAAAAACATTTCACTAAAATTACTAAATATGGAAAAATCAATATGGGAAGGTAATAAACTTAAATACATTCCATTTAATTAATGAATATAGAATGAAATGAATCCATATATATGTTGACATAAAATCTCATGGATAAATAATAAATTAATCAAAAATAAAGTGAATGATAAAAAAATTTACACCATATATATGTCACATTAACTACTATACTATCAACATCTATACTTTAGATAGTTTAAATCTGGGGTTGGACACATTTATTCTACACGGAAACATACTCAAAGGGTTTTCAGATTATTATTTTCATATCATGAGACAACCAATGAATTGAGCATCTATAAAAAGTATGGGTTCCACCAGTCAGTACATGTCCAAAAAATTCAACACATATTGAATAGTTAATGGAATTTTAAAATAATATGCCTTGTGAAATATATGTACTAAATAAATGATATATATTTATAAATATTTACCTACATAAAAAAAATAACTTTTGAATTATACACTATGTGATAAATGGTAAACAGTTTAAGAAATAATAATATTATTGATAAATGAGATGGATTTTTAGGGGAAATTTAATGTCAAATTTAAAAACTAAATTTAATATTTCAAGGGGAGTAAATTGAATAATGTAAGTGATTGTAAATACGAACAATGGGAAATTGATCATAAAACATCCAATATAAGAATAATGATGGTAAACATATAACATATCCCATGTCGAATAAAAAATATATTGTTGTTATCGATGAATGTAAATAAAATAAAAATATCTTTTATAAGTATTCTTGAGAAAAATTACCCTTTATTTTGAAAAAAACATTTAAACCCACTTTTTATTGAAAATATGTATTCAAAAAATTTTATTTATAAATTATAAATTTAATCATTCAATGGAATATTTAATGAAATGATGGCTGGTCAAACATTTCATGTCATACAAGGTAAAAAGAGTATACCATTTATAGGATAAAATGGTTTAAAAATTTCCATGTTTAGAATGTGACGTGATGATTCACTTGAAAATATTGTTAAAAGAATAATCAATTAAAAATTGACATTAATAAATCATTCTTCATCAGTTAAGAACATTTTTTAAAACATTTTTTTTTGAAAATTTGGTTTTTATAACAGAACATGTTTTCCGTAAATAGAGAGATTGAAGTCATGTTTTCTTATAAACATTTTATAAAACATTTTGAGTACCAATGAATGTGAAAATGGTACTAATACTTCCAAAAGGTCATGAATAACTAGATAAGGGAGAAAAAAAGTGAATATTGAAAATTTTCATATATTTTCTTGAATGTAAATGAAACATCATTAAAATTATTGTTGAGGAAAATTATTTTTAAATATTCTAAAGTGTCCCATACCACATTAAAACTTATTAAATCCAAAGACTTGTGAAAGAATAACATTAAAATAAAATATATAATACCATAGTGCTAAAAGGATTAATGATTTAATATATCAAAATGTGATGTATATATGTCAAAAAAACATGCAAGTGGTGAATATGAAATTTATCTCACAAATGAAAAAAGTGAGATAAATATCCCTTACTTCAGTCCAATATGTCTTGTGTATTATTATATTTCTGATTAATAAAATTTTGGTAATTATTTACAAGATTCATCACCTCTTTAATGTTTATAATTACTTTTATTTCACTTCTAACCATTTTCTATGAAACTAAATAAATAACAAAATTTACATCATTTTTTTGACCATATTCTATTAATGTATTAAAATAGAATTTGTTAGGTCAAGTACAGTTAATGGGAACATTATATAACAGCACATGTATAATAATAATGAGATATTTATTATAAGTATACATAAATTATAATTTTAAAACCAATCATTAAATATAGTTATTAAAAATGATCTCACATTAAATCATAGATGCAGTAGGTCATATGTACTTATGAGTTACGATCCAATTTTTCAATAATCATTATGAAAAGAGGTTAAGTAATATTATTCTTTCAAAAATTATAACTGTATTATTAATAATTTATTATTTTATTATATATAAAAATATAAATAATTCTTCTGATGTAAAATTAATGAAATAATGATTAGGAGGTGATAGTCTACATGTCAATGAAAAACATTATCACATTATAAGTATTTGAAAGGGTAACAATGAAAATCATCTATATTATATTTTCAGAATTTTTATTATATCAGTGATATAATATATATTTTTATATCACATTATTTTAATTAAAAATATGTGTTATACACTCTAGGTATCATGTGGTCGAAGCACATCACTTTTAGGTTAGTAGTCCACACTTACAAAAATAGTGTTGTCGTACTTCCACAAAATGGAAACCACAATGGTAGGTTCCATATAAATATTACAGAAGTATAAATACATTATGAATATCATATATTTCATATAAAATTTGATGTTCTATAATAATTCCAACTATCATAGTTTTCAATAGAATAATGGACAATCATCATTTCGTGATGTGGTAGTTCACCGTACACATAAATAGTAATTATGATTACTATTAGATGTAAATTTTTATATTTGTAGATCTAAACCATAACATATAAACATATCATTATATTTACGATACTATTTTTCTTATATAATAATGGAATAAAGATATTATAAGAGGTGTATAATGTAAATAAAAAAATATTGTGGGGAAATATGTTACCTCTACTTTAGGTAACATTTTTTGATGTGCACCAAAATTATTCCTTAGATAGATATCTACAAAAAAATATAGGTTTATAATATCATGGTTTGGATATATTTTTTCCATATTGGAAGATAATTGTGAATAATAATTTTATATAGATGTGTGGGGAAGTGGGAGGGGTGAGTTCCTTTTTATAATGGAGGAGTGACACTCTTGTAAATTTTTTGAAACATAATTCCACCCACATTCATTCCATGTAAATTGGCTATAATAATGGTCCCAAATCAGTAAAAGGTAGAATAAGGTCTAAATATGTCTATAAAATGGATTTTGGAAAACATTATAGGTCATTTTGGCCCATATTATTATGTTTTAGTTCATTTTAAGCTTCATTTTACCTTTATTGTTGTAATTATTTTTTATTACATTCGCTATTATTTTTCGTCCAAAAATAAGGTGATATTTTTAGACATTATAAATAATTTTTATTCCAATTGGGGATTATATTTTTTTTAATTTCCAATCACTAAATTGGTTCATATTAATTTAAATGTATTCTAGTATATGGGATGATAATGCCGATTTTTAAAATAAAAACCATCAGAAGGATGCTAAATTTTTATATCCAAATCCAAAGTGAAATTCATTTAAATATCTATAACGTGATTAATTAATAAAAAACTAATATATAACCAATTAAAAATATAATTTATCCTTATAAATAAATTATATTAATAATCAATTTTACATTAAAGTTCAATATTCTTCACTATTCATCAAAAAAATAAAACTTCACAGAAAAGTAACAAAAATTTATCTAAGATAATTTTTCTTTATCTAATTAAAATATAATGATTATTTTTATTGATATAACATAATAAACTTAGAAAAATGTTACTTAAAATAGGTTCTCTATTAATTGGTTACGACTACCTTTAAAAAAATATTTATTTTCATGTAAAATATAGGGTTTGTTCTTATCCTATTTCTGTCAAATCTATTAGATTAATGAAAATAATAATTTTTTGAATATATAAAATATAAATTTAATTCATGTGTTTAAAAAAAAATTAATTTAATTCATTAGGATTATATGGATTTTTGATCATTAAATAGTTTTATAAAAAAATTGTATTTATAGTCAATTAGTTGTTATATTCTTTTATATTTAATTTTTAACCAATGAAATAATTTTATATTTGTATAAAAATTAAACTTTAATTGTTTATTCATCACATTTATAGTTTCTAATTTAATTTAAAGGTTATATATTATTATGTTAAATAATATTACTTTAATAATATATTATTGTTAGAGAAAGCTCGGTCAATTGTGTCACGCAAGCCATTGAAGAAACTTGTTTTTGCCTGTAACATAAACTAATTTGGTGTATTTTTCAATTAATGGTATAAAATATATATAATTTATTTAAAGTCATATATATATATTCAAAATTATATAGATATTATATACCCTTATATTAAAGGTCTTTCATGTAATTGACATTATCAAATACAATCTCCTTAAATAATAATTCTACTCTGTTAAATCCTCCCCAGCTTAAATAATTTGAATCCAAACAATCTAAACACGGTATTGGTAATATATTGATTAATATTTCCTATGTTAAAATCCAAAATAGTGATAATGTATCATAATAAATCTTTTAGAAAATAGGGAATGAGATGTAGAATGGTCACAAGGAATAATATATAACAATGTCTATAATTATAAGGCAATTAATGGAATGTTGAGGGACATACATTGAAGAAAAGAGTAAATATTTGTAGAGATTTGTTGAGGTTATCAAAGATAAAAAATTAAATTTTAAATGGAATGTTGAGGTCCATAGGGCTATAAATCTATAATTAATTAGAATCCAATCAGTTTAATTAAAATAAATGTTCTAGGATAACATTTTTTTTACATCCTTTTCCTCATGTTAAGAAATTTCATTACTACATATGAATATTAGAAATTTATCATACATGATAAATTTTAGTTTCATATGAAAAATTATATCTTTTCGTCTTACATAAATCAAATTCTAATTCACCCCTTACATCATGAAAAGTGTATCAAGAAAATTGAATTGATATCTAATGAACTAAAATAAAAATTTAATGGATTGTACGACCCATAAAAGAGTGAAAAGTCAATATTTTTTTTTCGATAACTGTTATCCAAATCATATATAGTTAGTAAATTAATCTCTATACCTAAGAAGGTACAATAATACTTCATTATTAATAAATATTTATAAAATTTTTCTGCCAAAATCATTGACATATTAATGATGAATAAATATAGGATAGTGGTTATGTTAGACCCTTTTCATCTTTTGGTCATGGTTTGAAGACCTACATCCTTCTCAGACATGACTGGTTTTCACCTAGCATACATGTTTTACTTTTATAAAACCCGGTTGATATAATTTATAAAATAAGTATATATGATATACTTCAGATAAGGTTAATCACTAAATATACTTTAAATTATGTGTTTCAATATAACCGCAATACAGAAACACTTTATCCACTTATTTATACATTGATCTTTCACTTGTCAATAGTTTATCCACTATAAGTGGTAGTCAACTTGGGTAATAACCAGGTTCCCCACATTTACTATAATGAGCAAAAAATTGACCTATAAGATGAGTTTTAGCTATTTTCGATGTAATTTTAATTTCCCCTCATAAAATATTTTATTTACGTCTTTATTTCCCACATATAAATTGTTTCTTTATTCCATTAATATACATTATTATGTTCCTCCCATATATTTATTTTATGATCGGAATAAATCCTTCTTATCTCTACGGTATCCACTACTTGAGCTCTTATAAATATCAATTCTTATCTCCTTTGTTGAGTTTGATAGTTGGTTAAGGTATAGGTTGTTAATAATATTTTGGGAAATCAAATTCGGCATAAAAAAAATATCTTATACTAATATAAACACCTAATTTGGTATATCATTTTAAACACCTTTCACAATATGTTCAATATTAACATGACTCTTTTGGGATCTAGGAATTTACTAAAACCAGAAAGAATTATGTCAATAATAGTAGTCCTGGTGATATAAGTATATGATAATTGATTGTATATCTAAATCATGAATCATTAATTTAATTAAAAAAATTATGTTTAAAAAAGGTTTTTCATTTTCATAATATATTCCAATCATTTATAATGGCTTGTAAAAAAATTTGAATTATCCTTAACATATCCACATAGAGTTTAAAACTAGGTGCTTAGTAGGGGTTGTTGTGTACCTGGTTACACTATGTTCGGCCCAATGAACCTTATCGAAGTTTCTACATGTATAAACATCTGTACTAGAACCATGTCCACATGTTTTATCCATAAAAAGGTTTATATCTAGGAAAGCCACGCATTATCTATCTAGATCATAATTTAGGATTTTGTTTCTATACTTATCCAAAAAATATACCTTATGATTTTTTTCTCAAATCTATTTTTTCTTAAATCTAGATCCCAACGTTTCTACTAAACATTCTCTATTACAAACTATAATGACCCACCCCTATCAGTCTGGAGAATGTGTCTACTACCATTACAGTAGAATAACATATAAGTAAATTGTATCCTAAAGGACCGAATAATTTAGTATTCTTGGAAAACTAGATACATATGTGAGTCTTGTATTAAAAATGAATACACTAATTCAAACATATTTTTTTTTCTTAGATGATTGTAACATTATATCATATATTGAATCCTGGAATATCTTTCATAGTAAACATTAGAAAATAATAAGTAAAGGGGAAATAATCTGGGTGAGCAATAATGATCAATAAAGGCAATCTTTATTGGAAATATAAATAAATCAATGATACACATAATTATTGAATTCTAAACAAATAAACACACAAACCATTTAATAAAAAAACAAAGAACCGAGTTTATAAGAAAATGTAAAGTATAAAACTGGAAACACATAACATTACAATAATTAACTATAAAAATAAATATGGAATGGTAAAAAATGATATATATTTCATTTAATAAAGTAAATGAGAATGAAATACATCCAAATATATGTCGTTGATAAATATCATGAATATATAATAACTAAATAAAAATGAATCCAACGATTAATTGCTGAACATCATGTTTCTGGAACATGAACTATTATTCTGTCAAGATCTATCCTCAAGATAGATTAAGTATGTCCTTAGAAACCCATATATTTTTCTTGGAAACAAACTCTTAGGGTTTTTCACCAATTAATTTCATCAGATGATACTACTCATGCATTGAGGTGCTACGTATAGTCCCATACCCACACTTCGCTTCATGTCCAAATTATTCCTCACATATCAAATAACTAATTTAATTCAAAAACAATGTTCCTTATCAAATTTCCATATTTAATAAATGATAATTATTTATCAATATTTCATAGAATAATAATATAAATTTTAAAGTAAAAACCATTTGAAAAATGGAATATGGCCCAAGAAATTATCATATCCATGAAGAATGTTATAGATATTTAGGTGAAATTCTATGTAAAATGATCAATGTAAATTAAATATTTTTTGGGGATTAAATGGAAGCAATGAAGTTAACTTCCATACTATCCTTGTCCAAATCGTTTATAAAAAAAATATATATGAAGAATAAAGATATTATCAACAAAACATATACTAATTATATTTAAAATTAAATGTTATTTATTTCAAGAGAATAAATAATATAAATACATTTCTTAAACACATTTGGGAATAATTTTTTTTAAAATAATTTAGAGAAAAAATTCCAATGGAAATAAATTTTAGAAAAAAATCATTTACAAATAATTATTCTAATCGTGAAAATTATTCTTCAAAGAAATGATGGTTGGTAACTCCATACATGTTAGAAGAGGAAAAAAGAACATTCCTTTTGTAATGCAAAATGGTTAGAAATATTTATTGCCCCGAAAGTGACAAGATGAATGCTTTGGAAACATTGGTAAAATAGTAAGATGGTAAAAATTACATTAGTAAATAATTTTTGGAATGGTTAAAATAATTTTTTTGGAAATATATTTTATAAAATATTGTTTTTAGAATAAAACTAGTTCTTTAGAAAAAGAGATAATGAATTTAAGTTTACATAAAAATATTTTTTAACAAATTTTCTATACTAAAGAGTGGAAAATGGTATTAATACTTGAAAAATGACATGAATAACCAATGTAATGAAAATTTAAAAGATTTATTATTTGAGGGTCATATAATTTCTTCTAATGGAAATTAGGGACCATAAAAATCATTCATTAGGGAAATAATCTTTTAACTTTCCAAAATGTACCATACCACTTTGAAACATTTTAAATCATAATAATCATGTTGTAATAAAAATAAATGAATGTTTTAAATTACATAAATATAAAATTATTAATGCTTTAATATATCAAATGGGTATTTAGATACACTATAAAAATTAATTAGGTGGTATATATGACATTTATCGCATTGATGTAAACCTGGAGATGAAAATCTATTGACTTGACTCTAACTTGTCATGTGAGTTATTATATTGTTAAATAAATAAAATATGTTAATTATTGACATTTATAAAAATAATTTCGTGTTTATCATTTATTTAATTTCTATTATTATCAAATTTTATGAAAATACATAAACAATAATATTTAAGTAAAGTGTTTTGACCATATTTTTCTATGTATCAAAAATGAAATTGGTAGGTCAACTACAGTCCAGGGGTAATTATATAAAATCACCAAAAAAATAATAATTACATAATTATGATATTTCGGCATAAATTTTAATTTTAAAATAAATCATTAAATATGGTGATGAAAAATTATCCAACGTTGCAATCATGGAGAAGGTAGGTTATACACACACATGAGTAACGTTCCCATTTTTCAAAGATCATTATAAGAATATTGTAAAAAAAATATTTATAGAATGATAATTAGAACAAAAAAATTATATTTAATTATATATTCATATATATATTTCTTGTGATTTAATAGGATTCACATTGTTTTGAGGAGGCTATAGTCTATACATCTATGAACAACGTTATCCCTTTTTAAATGTTTAAAAGGGTAATAAATAAAATGATATATATTAAATTTGTAGAAATTTAATAATTTTATCAATATCATATATTTTTTGATTTCAAATATATTTAATTAAAATAATCTTTTATACATTCCATGTTTTATGTGATCACCTCACATCACTTTTTGGAGGTGGTATTCCACATATCCACAAACGATATTATCGTATTTACATAAAATGGAAAGCATAAAGATATGTTATATATAAAATTTGAAAAATCATAAATACATTATAAATAATATATATATCAAATATAAAAATATTTTCCATCGTAATTTTCACTATGAGAGGTGGTAATCGAAGAACAAATAATCATTATCCCAGGAGGTAGTAGTTTATTGTACACATAAATGGGTTTTTTTGTTACCCATTAGATTTATGAGATTGTAATTGATGGAATAAAACATAAAATAATGAAATATCATTATATTATTATACTATTTTTTATATAATCAAGTAATTACATTATTTGATGGAGTGGATAATGGAAATTAAACTAAAGTGCTTGAGGAAAGATATTTCCTCTTCTTTGGGTAACTCCTTTTCATTTTAACACAAGGGATTCAATGGAATGATTTCAACCCAGATGGAGGATTATAGTATGTGTGATGGACTTTTTAGTATTTATTTGGTGGATCTTGGTCATGTCCAAGTGGATTATAGGTGTACATAAGTTGGAGTGGTAGATAATTTTTACAGTGGGTGAGGAGTGACACTCTTGTAATGTTTTTGTAAGAGAATTACACCCATGTGTTTCCCCTATAATTTAGGTGAAATAATGGTAAAAATTAAATATATGTTATGATATTGTAATTTTTTTGACATTTAATATCTTTCTACAACGTTTTTGGGCCATTTTATCCCTTAAGATTATGTTCTATTCACTTGTTGAGCATAATTTCACCAAAATCATTATAATTAATTTTATTTAATTTTATTTGTATTTTTTGTAAAAATATATATTGACCATATTGTAAATTATAAATTATTCATATCCAAAATATGTAAATAAATTTTATAATTTTCAATCAAATATGTGGATGAAATAAATTTTAATTTATTCTAGTATATGGGTCGACAATTTGGCTTTTCAGTGTCAACATGTTATAATGTTTGAAATAAATATATATCAAATTTTAAAGGGAAATTTAATATAATGACCAATGTAAGATTGAATAATAATAAATTAATCTAATTAATAGTAAAAATAAATTATAAATATAATTTAACTTTATAGTTTTTAAAAAAAAAGGTATTTTTGAATTAAAATTCAGAATTTTTCAATAATCATCAAAAAAATGAAACATCATAGAAAAATGACAACAATTCGCATAACATAAATTTATGTTTCAATTAAAAATATGATATTTATTTTTATATATATATTTTATATAATTTCCATATATTTTATTTAAAATTGGTTCACCATTTAAAAGAGGTAAAACTATCTTAATAAAAATATTTATTTTTATGTCAGATATTGGGGTTCTTCTTATCTTATTCTTATCAAATATATCAGAAAAATAAAAAAAATATTTCTTTTAAATATATAAAATATTTATTTTTTTAATATCAATCTTTAGTTTTTGAAAATTTAATTTATTGTTATAAAACACATTTGTGAGCATAAAATATTTTTATATGGTAATATTCATTTTATATTCAATTGGTTCTTATATATATTTCAAATTGACTTCTAACCAATCAATAAATTTTATATTTTTGTAAACCATTCATATTCAAAATTTATTTAATAATATTTATAATCTCTATTTTAAAGGATTAGTTATATTTTATTATATTAAATAATAGTATTTTAATAACATATTGTTCTTCGGTTAAAATCAGTCTTGCATGTAACACAAGCCATTAAAAAATGTCATTGTAGTGTGAGACATATGCTAACTCAGTGTTTCATGAATTTAAAGCTATAAAATATATATAATTTATTTAATACTATAAATATATTATAATTTATTGGGATATTATATTTCATTATTCACTTGGTGTTGCATTTCACACATGCTATAAATTAAAATGTTATTACATATGATTTTTTGGGTGTTATAATGATAGTGAAAAAAATTACAAAGTCTATAAAGAGACATTATAATATCTCATGTAACATTAAGTGTTGTTTTTTAAACATAAATTCTTGAGAACATAAATTTTTTTTGCAGTAATAATTCTTGGCATAATAATAATTGTAAATTTTTGTAATGGTGAACTTACATTTCATCCATTTTGATGTAATGTAGTAGATACATTACATGTGATATTTTATCTACTAGGTTAAAATCAGTGTTTTCATATTTTTAAAATTCTTAGAAAATAAAAATTAAATTAAACTAAAAATTATTCCGTTGTCATTTTAAAAATCAGGATAATGTCTGGTAATTATGGTTGTTTTTGTTGTGAATAAGATCATAAAATCATCGATGAATCAATAATATTGCATGAGTTTATAAGAATTTTATAAATTAAAAATTGAAATCATGATACCATGTTGTGGTGATTCATAATACAATGCAAATATAGGTTTAGAATAATTTAAATAATTAGGTTTGTGAAGAATTAAAAGAATAAAATTTCTTTAGTCATCAATATATTTAATAGAATATCTAAATATGTATTTTGAAATAAGTCTCATGAGATAATTAAATTTAGAGGTATATTCTATCTTTGAATACAAATATCTCACCTACTAGTGATCTTATATTTTTAATATTTTTAGTATTAAATATATTATTATCATGATATTATTCATTGAGTAATTATATATATATTATTAATATTATGTGAAATAAACATTTTAATAATTGATAAATTTAAAAAATATTGTCATATAAAATATCAAAAGGCTAAAAATTTCTTATATAAAATATTGAGATAGTATAAATCAATGAGATCATTTACTGGTGAATAATATGGGTTTCATGAGTATTTAAATGGATGATGTGGACGTATAAAAGTCATAACTTCGAGTGATTTTATAAACTGGAATTGTTATTCACTATTTACCTCTATTGATGTTATTAATGCTGTTATAAATGAGGAGACCTATTGATCCATTTTTTATATATGGAGATCAATTCAGAAGTGGGACCAATGAAGCTATGATTAAAATTAGACCTATCATTAAGATGATCAAAATTGATCGAAATGTTTATGAATGTGGTGTCTGCTATGTTATTCGATAATAATGATTGTTGTACCTAACCAATCCTTCGATGGTTATAATTTTTGTTTCAAATTTATTGTTATATAATTTGAACATGTGTGTCTAACCAATTATATTGACAAGGTTCTACAATGGGTGTCCAAAAAACATGAAAAATAATAAGCATTTACATCGTAACATGTAAATAGTTTTGTGGTGCTCCCCAATTCAATACCACTACCCATAAGGTGAGGTTTTGAGATATCTTTTAGTGTATCAAATCCATCAAAAACCATTGGAGGGTGAAATAATATTAATTAATCGGAAAATAATACCATTATTAACTCCCCCTCAATGGTTAATCCATCATAAAGAACTACATAAAGCTTGTCTTAGAGAAAAACAACCATCAAGATGAAAAATAATGGTATCTTAATTAATTATCATATTGATTATTTAGATATTAAAATTCCATATATTTAAATTTAGTTAATTCTATCTACATTTATATGAGCGGTAGAACATAAATTTTGGGATGTTCTGATTAGGACATTCTTCAATGACTTGAATCCTTAAAATTCTCATATGTTTTCATGGGAACATTAAACTCCATTAGATTTAATTTCATGAGTTGTTCTATAGAAACAAACTATATATAAAAGTTAAAAGTAAATTGGATTTTATTATATTCACAAAGATATGTGATATATTATTCATTATGAATAATTATTCTTATAAGGATGTGTAAAAATAAAACCTATTATGATTGGAATCCTTGTATTAATTATGAGATATATTAAATCTACTAGAATATAGTTATATATTTTAGTATCTTCTATAGTTTATTTGTACCCATTTTTGGGTACTTATGAGGAATCTTGTCCAAATTTTCATACGATGGTTCTAAAAATGCTCAATTTTAAATTGAAGGTTTAAGTAATGTCCAGACATGGTGTATGGAATTTATTTTAACATGTCATCATGATAAAATAAATTTAAACTATAATTTTGATAAAATAATTTTAGGATTCTTATATTGTGGATAAAATTTCTATAACCCCTTAGTTAAAATAAAAGATAAGAAATATATAAATATAGAGAATCTATAATAGTTGGTAATTCCCAAAAAATCCAATATGTTATGAAATTTAAAAAACATATTGATTATATAAATATTCATTATCATAGTATATTAATTTAATGAAGTAAAGATTGATTGATTTAACAGAAAAGTTAATTGATCTATTTGATTATAATTTTATAGTGGTAGATTTAAAATTCTCAATGGTAAATACATTAATGATTAATTTGATGTAGATATTATATATTACAATTACATAATAGTAATAAAAAAATAACTATAAAAAGGTAATAATGAAAGAACAATATGTTCTAGGAAATAAGATCTACATGCATATATCTATGGGGTTTCATAGAACTATTTATTGTAAAAATGTTGTCATGGTATTGTAAAAAAAAGATGGAATAATTCAAGACCTGATTATTTCTTATGTTATATGGTAATAAATATCACAATTTTTTTTATCAAAAATAAAATGTGGATATTCTTATTTTTAATAAAATTATATATTTCAAATAATAATAGGTTATTGAAATCATATTATATGATTCATTTTGAGGTTTTCTATTACTATTTTTAAAAGAAATGTGGGAAAATATAAAAAACATAGGTAAATTAATTTGGGTAGAAAAAAACTATTTGATTGTTCTGTATAATGTAAAAATAGATATTTTCATTAAAACTAGTGAAATGGGAATGCTCTTTATAAAATTTATATTAAATTTGTCTTCCATCAAATAAATTAGATAATGTATCACAATAAATGTGTATGATATGGATTTTGGTGCCGTTTATGAAGTGGGTTTGGATGGATGAGTTCAAAATTTTGGAATTGTACCATGATAGTAATGTATTATCATATTAGTTAACATAATACTCTTGTATTGCTCAGGATTTCAATAGTGAAATGTGTGATGAGGAATAAACTCCTTCATATAACCCCTTGAGGGGTTTTCTCGAATAGGTGAGGTCCATATAACAATAATATCCACTAGATAATGTTGCATGAATATAAGATATATCTACACATTAGTATAAGAATGTTTACCGTTTTAATTGAAACAATTCCTTTTGTAACAACTGGGTCTCGGTGACATCACAGACACCCTACCATAACATTTCTATCGAGTCATGGCCTACAAGGTACCACAAGTTTCCCTGCAGATACATGGGGCCCACCACATAGTCCACCCACATGCCTAAATGGGTTATCTAACTAATGAAATTTCCCATAGGCTAACACATGCCCTTTCCAATGTGATTTTTCCTCACTCACACACACCATGATAATCTTCACAGAAGGTCACCCATCCTAATCACCAATCCACGACAAACACGCTTAACTGTTGAGTTCTAATCAAACAAGCTCCCAAAAAAGAAGATGCACCTTATTAATGCGAGTCATATTATTTAGTCATTTTACCCTTCATCATTTGGGGGTGTTACAATCAACCCCCATAAGAGAAAAACATATTCATTGTGGGACCTACATATCAACCCCGGCAGTGCACCACACTTGAGGCTGGGTACCACCTTTGATGAAAAATGTAACAACTAGATTCCGGTGACAGCACAGACACCTTTCCATAACATGGTCATTGGTCCATGGCCTACCAGGTACAACCGGTTGCCCCACAAACCCATGGGGCCCACCCCAGGGTCAACCCATATACCCGAACGGGTCATCTGACTAATGAAATTCCCAACAGTCCAACACATGTCCTTTCTAGAGTTTTTTGTCCTCACTTACACACACCCAGAGAAATTTCACAGAAGGTCACCCATCATGATCACTACTCAGGCCATGCATGCTTAAATGTGGAGTTCTAATCTGACAGGCTCCTTAAAAGGAAGATTCACCTTGTTGACATGAGTCATACCATTTAGTTATTTAACCCTTTATCATTTGGTGGTGTTACACGTTTGACAGTTGACTATTTTTCATGTTGTATTCATGGTAGTTGTTTCCCTCAAAAAAACGGACCTTGTACTTCTTATTACTAAAATATTCAATAAAATGGTTATTAATAAAAATCATATCTTATGATGATTTTTAATTTTCAAAAATTTAGTTAGGTAATTTTCAAATATTAATTATTTCATTGAATTATTAGATTTTTTCCCACCTATAATGAGCACCTAGATATATTATGACAGTATTCATAAGCATATATCCTATGGTCAATATGGCTTATATATGATGTCACCTGAATGCTATTTTTAAAATTAAATTATGGATTGTTATATGAAGATGAGGACTATATTCATGAACTATTACGTATTGAAATAACAAATAAAGATGGTTATCAGTATTGAAAAAATAATATGAATTCTATATATTATATATGTCATTGGATATTCCAATTTTTGGATATGTGTATTGGTACATAAATTTGAAATTATTATAAATGTATATAATGAATCACATACATTGACAGATCTATGAAATCTAATTAATATATGCTTGTGGAAATGAATGAAATTTCTGTTACGTCAAAAGAGATATTAATTTAATTGAATTTATCAAGAAATTATTTTTCTTATTTATATTATAAAATATCATTTATATGTCTCTTTTATTGAATTAAAATTATATGAAAAGATTCAAATCCATGGTATATCATAAATGAGTTAAACTCAAATAGGTTAATATAT
This sequence comes from Viscum album, assembly GCA_963277665.1. Lineage (NCBI taxonomy): Eukaryota > Viridiplantae > Streptophyta > Magnoliopsida > Santalales > Viscaceae > Viscum > Viscum album. Next base: position 1,772,529,610 of record OY728148.1, read on the forward strand.
ATATCAAGAATATAGGAATATTACATATTTTATATATCCAACTTTATGATATAACTATACGAAGGGAATATATTAAAATATAAGAATTCATATGGGATTGATGTCATCGTGACATTTATAACATTTTTATTGGATACATTACTTATTTCTAGACTATAACAATGGTATTTATTCATTCTCATCTAATAGTATTTGGAATTAGTCATAGAGTGTTACATGCTATGTTTATTTAAATTATTTTTACATTTTATTTGATCTTAACAGTTCAAATTAATTTTATCCTTGAATTGTGGTGTTATTATTACTTCAGTTATGTTCATTTCATAACTATAAACATTTTCTATTTGGATTAGAATATAAGTCAACTTATTATTAAATAAATATTATTTATGAGATGGTGATTTTTTAGCTCTTGATAATTATTTACACGGTAATAAATATACTTTTTATTTGATAAATAAATATTTATTTAGTTACATTAGTATTAAAATTAATCTTCGTTCTATTTTTTTATCAATATAATGGTATCTTATTAATTAAATGAAAAATAGAAAAATATATACTTCTTAATTTCATTAAATATTTTTTTTCTCAAGGATAAAAAAATGGTACACATGATTGATGGGTTGATTAAATGTCTTTGTAAAAATGATTTCTTTTATGTAATATCATTTAGATAAATATTCATTTAATTATTTAATAAATGAAATTTTAATATATGCAAGTTATAACATTTAATGAAATAGATTATTATAATTATTTACCATGTTAAATATATTAATGTGTATATTTATTGATTGACATTAGTCTAATGATTATGTATTTAACCCAGAATAAATATTTTCCACTTTATACCATTTTATAGGTTTTTCAGAATTGGTTTTCATAATGTTTTATCCCTTGATAATTCTCTCAGGATTGAGGGATGCTCTCTGAAATGCTTTCAATAATAAGACAAATTACTCTTCCTACCACCCAATATAGATATAATAAGACAAATAATTATTTTCAAACCAATAGAATTATATTTGCGATCAATCAGACTGTTAAATGGTATTTAATTCCTCCATTATAGTTCCCAAAATAAAAAAAGTGACATTGATATTTTAGAAGTGTGTCCCAATAACAATATCTGAATTATACATTGAAATCACAACTTTAGCAGAATTAATCCACAATTAAAAGATATATATTGTAGAGGTAATTATTCGTTTAAATTAATTATAAATTATATGTGAATGTATCATCTTATGAATAATTTTTCTTCTCTTATTCTAGTTCAATGGATTTTATCTGGTGAATATAGTATTAAAATTATGGGGAATGAGATAAAATGCTTTAGTAATACCCAATAACCATTAATGACTATTGTGAAATTGTATTCTCATTATTAAAGTCAGGAATCATCCCATTTTATTGAGAAACAATTTCCATATAATTATCTTTGGGAATCCAGGTAAAATTCAAATTAGATACAGTGAAAATGTATATATATTAACGTATAGAATAATTAATTATATAGTTTTTAACTAGCCCCATTCCATAAAATACTCTATGAATATGTTCTCAAGACATAGAATAAGATTAATATTATGAGTGTAACATCATCCACCACATTTAATGATTGGTAATAAAATCCATGTTATGTAATATATTTGATGTTCCCAATGAATAAATTATGGTAATAATGTATCAAATAATATACAAATATCTACACATGGAAGTGGCCAAAACTATCCAATATTTCATGATGAATTACAAAGGGTATGAACCTAAAAATTAGAGAAGAGGGAAGACTCTTTATCATAATGGGACACAAAAATATGATTTATAAATATGTATAATATTTCTTATTAGATTTAGTATAATTTAATGATCCTTATAATTTGATTAAAAAAATTTGTAGACATATCTATAATGACTAAGCCAATTATGGATTATGATATAGCAAATTAATTGATAAAAATGAACAAAGATTAGTTCAATTTATTATAATTTAATCAAAAGATATTTCATTATCATAGAATATAATATGATTATATTACTATCATGGTACTAGAAAGTATTTTAGTTTAAAAATAATAATAAAATCTATATGCTCTTAGATATAATTTTTTAATTAAAAACTCAAGGGAATAAAGCTATAGATAAAATGTTAGGCATGGTTGAAAGAATATTTCTAGAAAAAAGAAAAAAATGCATAACAAAGTATAATAATGATTTATCTTGTGAGTGATAAATATTTTATAATGTAGAAAGTTATATCTATAGAAACACGTTGTGTTATAAAAGTAGGTTCCCCGAACTAATTTAAAAAGTACATTTTCATTACTCTATCATGTATATAGGGAGTTATACTTCACATATTCTTAGAATAATAATGTTAATATTTATATATACACTATTTAAATTATATTTTTTTGGTATTTTCATGTCATATAAAATGGTTATAATAGTTCATATCTCTATAGAGGGCCTCACGAAATAATGACACTACATATAAAAACTAGTATTCTAGTCGAAATACATTAAAAGATATTACGTGTATGTTGTCCAAATATCATGTGTTGGAGACTTATAATTATTGAGACTTATCCACATGAAATTTTCTCTTAGTGATATCTGGTAATGGAGTTCATGTGGATTGTCCCAAAAAAACTAACAACAAATGTATTGGTCATCATTGGATGTTCTTAAACACTAACATATATATTATTCTCTTAAAAAGAGATGTCAATTAATTAGTATCATTTAATTATATATATTGATTCATAATAAAAATTATTATAAATTATGACTTTGGAGAGATAAAATGTTTTAGGAAAGCCATCGATGATATAACATTAACTATATTACCAATAAAATATTTATCACATTTGAAAGAAAGAATATATCTCTAGCCACATTAATGAAAAAATAACACCTTTACAAAATCTGTCACCGTTCTATTCAAAAGAAATACCATCCAAAACAATAAATGAATATAAATTTATCATTAAATAATAATTTCATAATTAAAAAACAAATAATTTATTATATAATGATACAATTTCAATTTAACATGAAGTGGGACCCACATGAATGGTCATGTTAATGTTAGAGTGTAAATGATAACATATAATTAACTCACTAAATTCTATAATATTAATGATTATTATAAGGATAATTAAATTCAATTTTGAGTCTGATACCATGTTATTTATATATTAAAGTGAATATGAGAAAAATATCAGTTTACAAATGAAAATTATGTGATAAATTCCAATTAAAAAATTTATAGTAGAAATTGTTTGAGTTAATTTTTTACAATTAATCAAATAATAAATAATAATTTTAAATCATATTGGAGAAATATTCATGAAATTTATATCATGTTAATTCTATAATTCATGAAAACATTGGATAATTTTAAATATTTAACATCAATTTGGACTAAAATGAATTAAATGGAATATTAACCTCAATATTTAAACCTGTTAATGGGTTGTAAATGGTGGAAAACAATATATTTGGGAATTTTTGTTTCTCCAATTCCGTATTTATTATTTTATAGTGATAAAATGAATGCGAAAAATATTTCAATAGATTCATTTTTGTGAAAAGATAAATTTTTATTGGCATAATAGAAGGGGAATTATAATAAAATAGATCTTTTAATTCCTGAACATGAAGATCTAATATCGGATAGGGGTATCAAAATATTTTTTATGTTAATTAGTGTTTAACCCATAGTATATACATCCTATAGTGTTTTTATGATTGGGGGATTAAATTTGAATAACATGGTTCAAACAACATATCGATTTATTTATATATTTAATATTATTTGTACGTATAATTATTATATGAAATCCCTGAAAAACGTTTTGTGGATAGAATGATGAATCACTTGTTGAAAAAAATATTTGGGTATAAATTTTAGAAAATACCAGCCATTAATATTTCTCACACATTTTAGGATCATTCATGGAAAATGAATTTGATTTTAGCAAATATATGATTCAAGTGTGTGATTTTCAATAATGGGTTATTAAAATATTCAATATTTCAAACAATTTTTTTTTATTAAATATTAATTTTTTGAAGTCATTACATGAGTTTTTATATTGCAGAGTAGTATGGTGAAGGAAGAAACCATCATGGTATGGTGAACCTATACATATCAAAGTGTGGAACGAAGAATTGTGTATGTTTTGGGATGTGTTCACTGTAACATAATGATCTATGATATGTTATTTAACACCACATTAATTAATAATAGTTTTCAAGAGCATTTAAAAACATATATTTGAAAATATTCTAAACTATAATAGTTCATACATTGTCATTGGAAGAAGGAAACATGTAAAAACATGGGATCAAAGGAATTGTTTTGATTCATTGATGTGTGTAGTTAGATAATTTATAAATTTCTACATATATATCAACCGATAAATTTTTGAGACCATAAGATAGTGAAATAAGAAAATAATGAATTCCACATTATTTTAAAATATATAGTAGATTCACTACATGAATATAATGTAAAAAACATCATAGCAAAAACCATATAGGGATAATTAAACATCTCTTCAAAAATGGGAAACCCACAATGGGAGTATAGATAATATTTATAGACACAATTAAAAAAAAGACAAAATGGGATGTTTTTAAGCTCCTATAGCATGGAACAAGATGTTAAAATATATTATTTCTAAAATTTAATAGGAAACATGAAATCGAGAGTGGGGAAATCTGTTTTTGGTTGTATCATATAGAGAATGGTAATATTTGGGTAATTATTGGAACACTCTATCTTTTTTCTCTTGTAAAGAGATAAGTATCACCCAAGGATTTATAAGGATTATCACGAGGAATAAAATGGTCATTAGTTATGAAGAGTTATTAAGTATTAGTAGATAATTATATCATGTTTGTTGATTTATGAGAATCAATTATTGATCATTGTGAAAAAACAATAATAATATTCACAAATTTTATTGAATATTTAAACAAAATGGATGAAGATAATGGTTTATCCAAAATACTTATCTCTGAATATCCTCGAGGGACATGAAGATAATTTCAAATTTATTAATAGATATGAAAAATTAGATAAAGATAATATATCAGGATAAATTACATTCAAGATCAATTAATTTAACAAGGAGTATAAGAAGATTGACAAAAACCTGATAGTTTGGTGTTTATCAATGAGAATAATCATATTAAATAGAATTATAGAATTATTCTTTTAATTAATTTCATTAATGTACTAAAAATAAATAATTTTAATGAGAAATTATATAATCAGTAGTAAATAATTCCTAAATTATTTTAATAGCTATAATTTGTATTGTTATCCATGTGTATGTCAACACTACATCAGAATAGGTTTCTTGGATTATCTCTTTATGGTGACCCATGTATAAACTATTATATCCTAGAATTAAATTTTTATATCCAATTATTATGATTATTATTTAAGGGTTAATTATTAGAGTCATTCTTGATGACACAATAATAATATTTGTTTTAAATAATGAAGAATTAAACACCATACTTCACCCCCTCCTCACACCAACATCTTTTATGGTATATTGGGACTCTAGATGCAACAAGTTGTATCAAATACAAATTGTTTTTCTTATTTAATTATTCATTAAAATATTAATATTATTGATATTCCAAGGAATATACTAATATATCATTTTTTATAATTATGATCTCTAGATATAGAACAAACTGTTGAGATATCAATTGAGATCTCTTAAGAATTATTTATATAATTAAATAAATAATTGAATATAATTCAATAATTATATGTAAATGTTAATGAATGATATAGATAAAAATCTTCTAGATGACTATTTAAAGGCAAAAATATTCCTCAGGTTTAGCCTGTGCAAACCAAATATTCATTAATTTGATGAACTTTATATCAAAAAAATCTTTTTGCGATAAATTTATTTAAATCTATAATGGGTTTAAATGTGATAAAAGTTAAATTAAATGTAATTAAAATAACATTTAATGATTTGATGATCATCCAAAATTAGTTTATTAATTTTGATCATAAATAAACTCATTAGTGATTTAGGATATTTTTATAGACATGTAGATGAGGTGAATGATTCTTATATTATGATAATATAGTATAAATACTATATCCATTCTCAATTTCTAATGTATTATCTCTTTAGGATCATTATATCATAGAAATTTTCTGTGTTTTCATAAAAACAGAGTGGGTTACTAAATAAGTGTGAAACCAAAAATTACATCCATCTAATAATCAAAGGAAATTATTTTTAAAAGTATAGACAATCTGGATATGCATGATGTTGGAGGAAAAAATTATGATTTTTGTGATGAAGCTAATTCAAAATATTTAAGAAAAATAATATAGGGATAAGATATATAGGGAGAAAAGATACCAATTATATTATTATTTTGAAAATGATGGACATATAACAGAATTATTTCCATGGAAAGATGAAAAATAGAGGATAGTATTTTGTTGTATCCGCACATCATATAATTTCTATTATGTAAAACCTAAAATAAAGTAATCCAATTGGAATAATGTTCCATCATAAAGACACGTTATGTAATGAGAAATAAATTTTTTGAAATATTTTAGGAATATGATGAGGTGGGATTCATTTATTATATGGAATATGTTGTTATATAAATGTATGAAAACAAACATAATAAATTAAGATAAAATTGTTGAAATAATGATTCATTAATTTGAAAATTTAACTCTAATGATCACTTCAAGTGTTTACGATTAAATATAATAAAAACCCAATGATTATTTATCTACCAATGAAAACATAGAAATATATTATTTTCCATGATGATGAGATTACTCAATTATATTTTTTTTCTGGTTGAACCAAATAATTCTTATGATACCTAAGAACGATTGGTTAATTTCAAAGTTGATATCAAAGTGAAAGATAAAACTATTAATGATCTTAATAATCATATATTTTTAATGTAAATATTTTTAATCAAAAGAATCATAATTGTTCGATTAATAAATATTCTCAATAATGGTTCAATAATGTAATAGGACACGAAATTGATAAAATTAGAAATTTCAACGTTTAGGGGATGATATAAAGAATAGTAATAAATAAAGTTATAGATAAAAAATCTAAATGATAATAGATTGATGCATCTGATAAATAGTTTTCTCAAATGTTATATTGAGAAATTTTGGTAAGGTGGTGTAAATTCTTAGGAAAATGGAATGATAATATTGTTTGAAAAATATTAATCCCTAATCTTTATGTAATAGTTATGAATATATTCCAAAATTGGAAGTGTGTGGATAAAATCAAAGTATGAAATCCCTACATTGATAAAATATTAATTCTATGGATATCATAGACATAAATAAACTACACAAATTTCTAGATCTATATGATAAGTGAATACATTGGGAGTCATCCATGAATTTTTAAATTATATCCTACAACATGAAGGAAAACACCTTTTATATATCTATAAATACTCTCTATTTGATTAGATGGATAAAAACATCAAGAAACTGAGATGAAAAAAATTCTCTAACTGAATCCAAATTATTATCATGGTTAAAAAATCATAAAAAGATCCCATTTTAAAACAATTTCTATCATTAAGGTGAAGAAAAATATGTTCTAAGAACCTATGTTGAGTACAATAGGGAGATACCATACTATGTCTCAAATCAATCTACAATTTCATGGAAATATAATAGAAAAAATGTGAGTAATAAATTATTTTGTATGTAATTTAAATTTAGAAACAAATATTCAATGTCTATAAAAGATAAAATTGAAGATTATGTGGAGTCTTATCATAATTTTTTATGGAAGAATTCAAAAAAAATCTGAAGAGGGATTTTTCTAAGTTGTTCAAGAAATAACTATTCCTTTAACAAAAATAATATTTATTTATCAATGAAGGATGAAAAATCATTTTATGGTATCCAGGGTTTTGATTCTATTAGTTTTAGAGGTTAGAATATATTTATTATTATAATTTATTTCAATGCCCCATGTAGTGAATTAGGCACATGAAATATAGAGGTATGTTCCTCAATACCTGATGGATGGTTAAATAAATTTAATATAATGTTCATGTAGATTATGGACATTAAAAATATAATCTCAATGATATTTTTGTTTTAAAATAAAATTTTATAATTAATAACTTATCTAATGTAATTAAATTGGAAATTTCTATATAATGAAATCGAGATGATGACCGGAACAAAAAATTTATTAAATAAATAAACAAATACCAATTTTTGAAATATGGGAGTAATATAAAAATTTATGAATTTTAATCACTCGACATATACATACAAATAAATAGAACTAAAAAAAGAATTCATATATCATATCAGTAATTCTAAACATGATGTGAAAGATCTCTCAAAGTAATAGAATTCTTATAACAACCATGCTTTTATAACAAACTTAAACCTGATTTATTACATAAACCTCACTTGATACAACATAGCAGATCTATATGTTTACTTTCATTGGGGCTTAGGATCATTACATAACAATATAAAACATGAAACATGCAACATATTTATTGAAAACATCCTTTACATGACCACTAAATTCCCTCATACTCAGCATTACTTGGAATAACCTGAGGACATGCATAAGAAAACGGTGAGCTACAAAGCCCAGTAGGGGAGTAAACATGGAATAACATGAGGAATAAAATACATTTTAGACAATAGGGATATCAATAGAGTACATGATAAGCATAGACATAAAGGCATGATAAAGCATGATATTCATAACATTGAAATGTGGAAACAACACTTAACCTGGAATTAGAATGTGCCAAGGCTCATTGCACATAGAGCATGAGTATATCCCCATTGCACATGAAACATGAGTAAACCATCGATGAAAATTTATTATCATGACTAAACACCAATTTCACATAACGTATCATAATACTATACTTTACCCAATGCATTGAATCTCTATCTGGGCACACCCTTCTTAAACATTTCATTTCATGCATAATTGTGCCACATGGATCATAAAACATTGAAAAATTCAACATAATTATTTATTCCAAGATAAACGAATGTGGAATACATACATGAAACAATTTAAACAATATATAAATTTGCATAAATGTTACTACCATTGACAGATAAATGGACATGGTGTTCACTACATAATTACTTTGGTTTGGAAAAATGTGGTGCAATTTCAACAACATAACGGTGTGACATAAGAACTCATAAAAATGGTGGATGAGACAGAACGGGGTGTCTCATCATATTTACATGACATGGAAAATAAGGGGTTCATATGGATAAATGTCCCAAAAAATTTAATGGAAAGATTAAATTTCAACATTTTAATCACAATATATCATTTCAAAATATTGGCAAAATCAAACCTTTTATCAAACCATTTTCAAAACCATTAAAAATATTAAACAGATAGATTTTTGAATCAAAGATTCCCATACCACATTGTAGATTTTATCAGAAATTTAAATTTCAAAACATTCATTTACATATGAATAAATACTTAAAACCATTTTTAAAACATGGACATTAATGTGAATGATTTAGAAGAATTAACCTTTAAAACATTTAAAACAATATTTTATTTAAAGTGTTTCTAACAAAATGAGACTTCCAAGAATAAAAATAATTGAGGAATAACATTTAATCAGAATTTAATAATATCATTAGAATAATGTTATTCACGATATATTATGCCATAGGATAGTATATACACCATATAAGAGTTAATTGGTTCATATCAACAATCAAGTCTCAATAGAAATGTAAATTGAGATGAAATCCCTTAAAAGAAGGTATCCTTAGATTAAGGTTAAATCAATTACATAATTAAGTGTGACAAATATTAATACACCCAATATATGTGGATATTAAGTGTACAACAATATGAGTTTTTTCACACATATTTATATCACGACATACTCAAGAAGTAGATGTTTAACCCAAAAATTGAAATTGGGATAAGAAGTTTTCTTACAGAAATTCGACACCCTAATAGCTTCACTTTAAAATTCCAAAAATAATTTGATGAGAGAGAAAAGTATATCTCATCACATGGACAAATAATTTACATCAATACGGATACATAAGAACATATAACAACCTAATAAGATGTAAATTAAAAGACATTAACAAAAGATGTATTTTAAAATGAGGAGGCTGAAAGGTTCTCTTACAGATTTGGTAACTTATGAAACAGACACCCCGTGAAATAAGGATCACACAATGAATATGTAAATACCCAGGAATTGAATTATATTAAACAAATAAAACAAGCATGGGCTATACATCGACCACACAGAAGGAAATAGTGGCTAATATAGCAAGAATCTCACGGGATTAAAAGTGAGATGAAAAACCCTTACCAGGTTGTAATCAATCGTGTCGTATGAGAAAAATTAATAACCACCAAATGAATCACAGAATACCATGAAATATAAATAGATTCATGATAATATATATATATAATTACAGTACACAATACACCACATGCAATAAATAAGTGGTGAACAATGGAAATCTCATGGAATTAAAATTGAGATAACAAATCACTGGCCTCATGTCCAACTTGACTCGTATATTCCTTGTTCTTCCTGAATAAAAAACTGTAGTTAATTTCTACTTGATTAATAACCTTTTTAATATTTATTATTAGTTTTATATCACTTATTACTTTGTAATAATGGTTAGTTTATTATTGGAGTTCATATCGGACATTTTGTCATTGTTCATAATTTGAGTTAATAGTGATCCTATTATAATTACAATTTGTCCATATGGTCAAAACTCCATTCCAGAATGACATTAATGATTTAGATATCATATATATCATATATATCCATTGTATATATATATATATATATTTATAATAGTACGTAACATTTGGAGATAAGAAATGAAATGCATCGTTCTTGGAGATGATAAGTCGTACGTACGCATGAACGCTACTTTAATTTCTATTTAATATTTAATAGAATGAAAATATAGTGATATATAGGTATATAATAATTCCATTATAATATAATATGATATATATGATACATAATTTCATTAATTCCATCTTTATACGTTCCATGTATGTCAAAAAAATTAATATCACCATGAGGGGGAGGTAGTCCGCGCTTCCTCAAACGAAATTATCATGTTTACACATATTGGAAGGAATAAAAGTTTGTTTTTAAATAAAAAATACAGAATATTATAGTAAAAAACATAATATATGTCATATATAAATATAGTTTCGTCATAATGGCCACCATGAGAGGTAGTAGAACATAATTGAACAATCATCGCTTCGTGAGGCGTTAGTTTTCCATCCACAGAACAAATATGTTCTTCACCCATTAGATGGAGGTGTGTGTAAGTGTAGTATGATTCCTTCTCATAACAACATCCTATTATATTTAAGATATTTGTTTTGTAATAAAATAAATTAATAAAATGTTTTTAGGGGTTGGAGAATTAAAATAATATTAAAGAACATAAGAGTAGATGTTACCTTTAAATCTGGTAACTCCCCTTGTTTTGAACCCAATGGGTTTCTTGAAGTTTTATATACCTAAGGAAAGGCTTCTAAGATGAAGATAAGGATCTTGGGAGATTATTTGAGTAGAGTTTTCATGATAGAAAGGTTTGATAAGTGTGAGAAATGGGTTAGAAGTGATGGGTTTTTATAAGGGAGAGGAGGGGCTCTTTAGGAATGTTTTAAACAATTATTTTATTATAACCTCATTTTCGGTTTCCAAAGGTCAACTATTCATTAATATCAATGTTAATATGGATCATGGTTGAAATAAAAAATCCAATTAGAATTGGACTGGTTTTGGATAATTTTTTAATATTAATAATAATGTCTAATTAAATCATTTATTGATGAGGTATATATTGTATCATTATTGTGTCTTATATAATTTAATTTATCTGATGTTAAAAAATTATAAAAAAATACCATGATGTAGTAAATATTTTTATATTTCCAAATAATATTTATAAGTGAATAGATATCTTATATAACCCCATTTAAAAATATATTTATGAAAAGATATTTGTTTTTTTCATTTTTGTATTTACTTTAAATTAATTAATATAAAATGTCATTATTACTCCCATGTGGCTCCATGGGGTACCACATTCTACCCAAGTATTCCCATGGTCTGATATGTATCATCCAATAGGATTTTGACACTTGTTTGGGTAATTTAATTTTATTATAGTATTATATTTTACCATTATTTATTATCCTTACCTTTTAATCATGGTAAATAAAATAATTACTAAGGTAATTATTTAAAATGTATAAAAATTATAGTTACCTATTTACAAAATTTGGAACTACTGATTCTATATATGAAATAATTTTTTCCAAATTCAAAACACAGAAGTGGATGAAATTAATTTAAAATTAATTCTCACTATTAAAACAAATAGAGTGTTTCGAAGAAATATTAACTATCAAAAGATTAACACATGTTTATGTCCAATTTTAAAATTAAATTACATCTAATGAACAACAATATATTAAATCATTAAAATAAATTCTAAATAAACATTAAAACCAATTAAAAATTTTGTATTACAATATAAATAAATTAGACTAATCAGAACTTTTGAATTAAAATACAGTATTTTTATGTATTCCGTAAAAAAATGAACATTTTCCGAAAAATACCAAAATTTCATCTAAAGTAAATTTTGATGTCCCGAATGTAAAGAAGAATTTTATTTTTTCAAATAGAAAATATAGATGTGAAAAAAAAACTAGATTTAATGAGGGTTCTCCATTAAACGGCAGTAAATCAACCTTTATGTGAATATTGGAGTATTGAAGCTTAAAATTGAATTCTTTAGTTTGTTTCAGCCTCTAACTATTTTTGGATAAATGTAAAAATATTCAACAAACATGTATCGTCATACTATAGTTAGTTATATTAATTCCCAGCAATAAAATGTCTAGGCTTTTACTACCATTTTAAATAATAATATTATATTTTTAGTGCGCAACATAATATTTCAAAGAAACATATTGTTGAGTATCGGGTACACCATCTGACATATCATCCCCTTTAAAGTGGAATTAATATTTAATTCAAAAATATTAATAAAAATGAAAATGTAATATTCCTTATTTTCTTGGGATGTTACATTCTTCCCCCATTTTGGAAATTATGTCCTCTCAATTTTAAAATTGGGCTTGGAAACATCATTGAAAGTCCCACATTGGAAAAAGAGTCAGTAAAACTATCACATTATAAGAAATAAAGAGAAGTAAAAAAGGTCACCTGAGATAACCCATACATGGAATTTGTGTAGGAATATATGTATATGGAAGAGAAAATAAATGTTCATTTTCTGAGGGGGAGTGATAGAAAACATGATTAGGAGAATGTTGACCACAAAGAAATCACAAACTTATGATGTTTTAAATGGTCTTTGATCACCCAGTAAGAAACTTAAACCAACAAATTTTTTGTTTTACGTTACTTTTCAAAATTTACGGAATTCATTTACTACATAGAATAAAAACATAAGGAAATATGCTTACCTTCCTAAACAGTTTCTTCCTTTAAAACGTTTCTACAAAAAAATAATATTTTCACCAAAAAATGAGCATTCAAAAATACATGGTCACATCAATGCACAAGAATATTATTCTAGAGAATAACATAATACACAAATGAATAACTATATATTTCCATTGTCTTTACACATCTACTAAAATAAAAATGGCTAGTACGAGATCATATAATCCTCAAAAAGGATAATCCTTTATAAAAATAAATTCTAATAATCTCCAAAATTCAACAAAAAGTACCCAAAGTTCCAAAAAGACCATTCAGTACACAATCGCCCTTAAAATTCATCCAAATAATCAAAACTGAGATTCAAACCCAGAACTCATAAGGGTTTAATCACATAGCCTTCCACAATAAATCTTAACATTTATCTCCAAATTTCATCGACTACTCTTAAAGTGTCATACTAAAGTGTAATTAACCTAATCACATATTCTCTATGGTAGGTTAAATATATTCCAGAAATAGACCATATTACCATATGTCTAAAATTAATACATAGATTCTTATAAAAAATTAAACCATTTATCCACAATTTAAATTCTGTTGTATTTTATTTTCCTTAGGCATATAGTATTCAAAATGATAAAGCATCTTCCAAAATAACCTTTATCATTTAATCACCAAATCATTTTACTATGCTATGTATATCTATTAGATAAAACATAACTTCCCAAAATCAACTTATTCTTGATCTATAATATCATTTATCTTAAATGAATAAGTCATACTAACCAGGGAATTCATGTATTCTAGTGTTAGGTGATAAATCCCAATCACACTTTGGTTGTGGTTTCAATTATCACACCTATATATGATGCGATAGTTTGTCACACAATATTTTTGATTTCCTTTTTATAAAATTCCAAAATTACCCTAAAATGTTTTAAACTTTAGGGTTTTCTTATACCTTTTGTTTTCATCCCAACACATTATTATTGTTATGCTCGTATCCGGACAGGGATGTATTTGATTGATAATCCACTTACTCAATACCCACCAAAACATAGGGATATTTTTATAATAATTAGTCTTGTATATATTGATTTAATATGGCTTTCTAATCCTAATCCCAAAAATAACTAAACCTCTCCTCTGATAGCAACTATGACAACCCTACTTTTATTACAAACATAAACCTGGTTTATTAAATAAATATCACATGATACAACATAGAATATCGAGAGGTCTAGTGTCTTTGGGGCTTAGGACCATTACATAACAACTTAAAACATGAAACATGAAAAATATTTATTGAAATAATCCTTTACATGACCACTACATTCCCTCGTACATATAATTTCATGGAATAACCTGAGAACATGCATATGAAATGGGTGAGATACAAAGCCCAGTAAGGGAATAAACATGGAATAACATGATAATTACAATACATGTTAGACTATTGGAATATAAATAGATAACAAGATAATAATAAACATAATGTAATGACAAAGAATGATAATCATAACATGGAAATGTGGCAACACCACTTAACATGGAATTAACCTGAGCCACAGATCATTGCACATAGAGAATTAGTAAACCCTCATTGCACATGAAGCACGTGTAAACCCTCATTGCAATTATATTAGCATGATTAAACACCCATTTCCCAAAACATATCTTGATACTATAATTTACCCAATGCATTGGAGCGCTATCAGGGTGCACCCTTCTTAAACATTTCATTTCATTAATAAGTGTTCCACATGGATCATAAAACATTGAATCATTAAACATAATTATTTTTTCCACGATAAATGAATGAGGAATACATACATTAAACTCATTAAAAAATATGTAAATTCCATTAAAGGTGAATACCTTTGATAGAAAAATGTTCATGGTATTTACTACACAATGACTTTGGCTTGGAAAAACGAGGTGCAATTTCGAAAGCATAACGGCGTGACATAAGAACTCATAAAAATGGTTGATGAGAGAGAAAGGGGTGTCTCATATTATTTATATGACATGGAATTTAAGGGGATAATATAGATTAATTTCGCACAAATTTTGTTGAAAGATATCATTTCAACATTGCAATCACAATATATCGTTTCAAAATTTTGGAAAAATAAAACCTTTTATCAAACCATTTTCTAAACCATTAAAAATACTAAATAAAGAAATTTTTCTATCAAAGTGTCCCATTCCATATTGAATATTTTTAATGATATTTTAATTCCAAATAATTAATTTCCATATGAATAAATCCTTAAAACAATTTTTAAAACATGGAAATTAATGTTATAGATTTAGATGAATAAACCTTTAGAATATTTAAAACGATATTTTATTTAAGGAGTTTTTAACAAAATGAGACTTCCTAGAATACAAATAATAATGGAATAACATTTAATTAGAACATAATAATATCATCAGAATAAAGGGATTCATGATATAATTTGACAAAGGATGGTATATACACCCTATAAGAGTGAATTGGTGCATATCAACAATAAAGTCTCTAAGGAAATGTAAATTGAGACGAAATCCCGTATAAAGAAGGTTTCCTTAGATTAAGGATAAATAAATTACATAATTATGTGGGAAAAATATAAATACACCCAATATAAGTAGATATTAGGTGTAATAAAATCATTGGTTATTCACACATATTTATATCATGATATAATCATGAAGTATATATTTAACCCAAATATTGAAATTGGGTTAAAGAAGTTTTCATACAGAAATTCGACAACCTAATGACATCACATTGAAATTCAGAAAATAAGTTGATGAGACAGAAAAGTATATCTCATCACTTGGACATAAAATTAACATCAATACGGATATGTAATAACACATCCCAACATAATAATATGTAAATTAAAATACATTACAAAAATAAGTCTTTTAAAAAGATGAGGGTGAAAGGATTTCTCAACGATTTGGTAACTTACGAAACATACACCCCATGAAAGAAAGATCACATAATGAATATGTAAATACCCATAAATTAAAGTATATTAAACATAGAATACTATCATGGGCATTACATCCACCACACAAATGGAAATAGTGGCTAATATACCATGAATCTCATGGGAATAAAAGTGAGATGAAAAACCATTACAACATTGTAATCAATCGGGCCGTATGAGAAACACTAATTACCACCAAATGAAACATAGAATAAAATGAAATATAAATATAATCATGATATATATATATATATATAATGACAGTAAAAAAAACCCCACATGCAATAAATTAGTGGTGAACAATTGAAATCTCATGGAATTAAAAGTGAGATAAGAAATCCCTTAACTCTTGTCCAAATTGACACGTATGTTACTTGTTCTTCCTGAATGATAAACACAAGTTAATTTATACTTGAATAATATCCTTTTTAATGTTTATTATTACTTTTAAATCACTTATTATTTTGCAATAACATTTTGTTAATTATTTGAGTTCATATCGGACATTTTGTCGTTGTTCAGAATTTGAGTTAAAAATTGATTTTGTTATAATTACAATTTGAACATTTGGTAAAAACTCCATTATCTCCAGAATTATATTAATGATTTAGATATCATATATATCATATATATCCTGTATATATATATATATATATATTTATAATAGTACATAACATTAGGAGATAAGAAATGATATCCACCATTCATGGAGACGATAAGACGTACGTACGCATGAATGCTACATTCATTTCTATTTAATATTTAATAGAATGAAAACATAATAATAGATAGGTATATTATAATTCCAGTATAATATTATATGATTTATATGTTACATAATTTCATTATATCGATCTTCATATGTTCCAGGTATGTCAAGAATGAATCATATCACCTTGAGGGGGCGGTAGTCCGCACTTCCTCAAATGAAATTATCATGTTTACACATATTGAAGGGCATAAAGGTATGTTTGTAAATAAAAATTACAGAATAATATAGAAAAAAACATAATATATATCATATATAAATACATTATCATCCTAATGTCTACCATGAGAGGTGGTAGGAGATAATTCAACAATCATCGCTTCGTGAGGCGTTAGTTTTCCATCCATAGAAAGAGTATGTTCATCACCCATTAGATGTAGGTGATTTTAATTGTAGTTAAAATCCATACCATAAAAACATAATAGTATATTCAGGATACTGTTTTTGTCATAAAAGAAAGTAATAAAAAGTGTTTAGGGTTATAAAAGTAAAATAATACAAAAGAACTTAAGAGAAGACGTTACCTTTAAATCGGGTAACTCCAATTGGTTTGAACCAAATGGGTTTCTTAAAGTGTTTTTTCCTAAGGTAAGGAATCTAGATAGAAGAGAGGGATCATGGTATATTATTTGAGCATAGGTTTCACGAACCAAAAGCGTGAGAAGTGTGAGAAATGGGTTAGAAGTGAGGGACTTTTATAAGGGAGAGGAGGGGCTCTTTAGGAAAGTTTGAAACAATTATTTTATTATAACATCATTTTCGGTTTAAATAGGTCAAAAATTCATTAATATCAATTTTAATATGACTCATGGTAAAAATAAAATAATACAATATAAAGTGGTCTGGTTTTGGATATTGTTTTAATATTTATAATCATGTCTATTTAAATCATTTATTTATGAGGTAAATACTATATCATTGTTCTGTCATAAATAATTTAATGTATTCGATGTCCAAAAATTATAGAAAAACATGATGTAGGAAATATTTTCAGATTTCCAAGGAATATTTATAGTCAAATAGATATCTTATATATCCCCATGGAAACATTTATTTACTAAATGATATCGTTTTTGTAATTTTTGTCTTTACTTTAAATTAATTAATATAAAATGTCATTGTTACTCCCATGTGGCTCCATGGGGTCCCAAATTCGACCCAAGGATTCCCATGGTCGGGTATGTACCACCAAATAGGATTAGGACACTTTTTAGGGTAATTTAATATTATTATAATATTATATTTTACCCTTATTTATTATCTTTACGTTTTAATCATGGTAAATAAAATATTTAATAAAGTAAATATTTAAAATGTATAAAAATACAAGTTACCTATTTACAACATTTGGACCAAGTTATTCAAAATTTGAAATCTATTTTTCAAAATTCAAAACACAAAGTGGCAGAATTTAATTTAAAATTAATTCCCACTGTTAAAACAAATAGCGTGTTTTTAAGAAATATTAACTATCAAAAGATTGACACTTGTTTATGTACAATTTTAAACTGAAATTACATCCAATGAAAAACATTAGATTAGAAGGTAAACATATATTCTAATAAAACATAAAAACCAATTAAAAAGATAGTATAACCTTATAAATAAATTATATTAATATGCACTTTCGAATTCAAATACAGTATTTTTCAGTATTTTTTAAAAATGAATATTATTAAAAAAATACCAAACTTTCAACAAAAAAAATGTTGATGTCCAGAATCTAAATAATAATTTTATTTTCTCAAATAGAAATTATAAAAGTGACAAAAACTATATTGAAATAGGGTTCTCCATTAAAAGGTGGTAAATCATCCTTTTTGTGAATATTAGAGTATTTATGCATAAATAAAATTATTTACTTATTTTAAGCCTCTAACATTTATTAGATAAATGAAAAAATATTAAACAAACATGTATAATCATATTTTAGTTATTTCTATTCATTCCTATCAATACAACTTCTAGGCTTTAACAAACATTTAAAATAATTTTATTATATTATTAGTGTGCAACATAAGATTTCAAAGAAACTCATTGTTGTGTATCGGGTATTCCATCGAACATAGAATCCCCATAAAATTATAATTAATATTTAACTCAAAAATATTAATAAATATGAAAATGTAATATTATTTCTTTTCATGGGATGTTACAAATCTATTATGGAAAAATATATACATAAATATTTATCAAGTATAAAATATATATAAACTAATGATTCACAATGATCATTGAATTAGTAATGGGATTTTTAATGCAAAATAAAATGCTATAATATTAAATATAATCATATACGTGATGTCCAGTTATTATAAAAATTATTCAAAAAAGTATAACATTAATTTGAAATATATTATTTTTATATAGAATAAAAAACCTAACAATTTTCTATAATTTTGAAAAACATGTGTGATTTATCTTAAAGTATTGTGTCATCAATGAGTAGTCCTATTTATTATATGATGATGAATTTTAGAAAATTATTGTAGCTATAAAAACCTGTGGTTCTGGAAGAATAATTAATTTTATAGATATTGTTGTATTTTCAATGGTTTTGGGAATATGATGAGATTTTTCTAGTTTTTTTTGTTTCATTAATTTAATAGTGTTATAATTAATTCATATTGTGGAATAAAACCATTAAAATAAAAAAAGGAAAAAAAATGTCATTCAATAAGAAAAATTTGGCGTTAAAGAACCATTTTGATGAATTAAATCAAATATGTGAGGCGTTAGATAAGTATGGTCATATAAATTATGAATGAATCATGATAATACCTTTTCAATATATTCAAAAATAAGATCATATATAATTTTATATTTAATACAAGAGAAATAAATTAGTTAAGAGGAATATGTATCAAAATAAGAAATGGAAGATGCTGAGAATCTATTGGATACTATTGATATCAAAGAAGGTGGAAATAATTATAATAAGGGGGAAGGATTAACAGGTGATATTCAGTAGAATTAATCATAAGTAGAAAGACTAATATGATGTTTCTATTTTATGAAAACAATTTCAATGTTATAAAAAATAAGGTTATTTTAAAATAATAATGGTGAACGAATCTATAGAGTTTTGTATTGAGAAATTAAAGACGAATATAAGTTTAGATCCATATTTTTTTCAGTAAAATGAGGTTTTATATACCCACACATGGAGGCTAAAGAAGAAATATTATCCTTCAATCATAAAATTCAATGGTATGATTGATATTTACCATCTATTACTAATTCCTTGAATAAACAATCTCAAACAAGAGAATGAAAATAAAAGTAAATTTTTTTCGATCGATTAACTTATTAACAATGGGGTAGGAAAAAATATTGGGGTGATTAAAGTGATTTTTGTTTAACTTTATTGGGGAGAGTTGTCTTATTTCGGGATATATATTTAGAGAGTTTTTCTAAAAGGGGTAAGTTGTGATTTTGACTTTGTTATATTTATTTTTAACTATCAAAACATTACTTGTGTGAATATATATGTTAACGTTTAAAAAAATCAATTAATAGTTTTGAGAAGTTGAAGAATAGTAATAGTTTTCACAGGTAGATGAAAATTTATTTGAAGAAATTGATCTCAATTCATTTCGTATTCTTTGAAGAACTGTATTTATGTAACTTTAATAGATATAATGATATTATTTTTAGTGTTAGTGTCTCTTACACTGATATCAGTCATGTAGTGTTATAATATATGAATCATGATTTATTTAAATATGTGTTTCATTTCAAAACTGATTTATATTTTTTTATTTCCAACAAAATACCTAGAAGAGATTACTAATTGTAACTGCACACATTTTTTATATAAATAAATTTCCCAAATTAAATATTGTGTGAGTAGATTTCCATGGCCTCAAAAGTGATCATAAAAGCCCATGGTTCCTAAATAGAATTATTAATCATTAACATAATATTATAACTATTAAATTATTGTGTAACAATATAAGTAACTATAGTATAAAAACTATAAAAAAATGGTATAATAATACAAAGGAATTTTTTTAGAAGATACTTGTTTCAGAGAATTATTATAATTCTATGTGTGCTCTCATATAAAAATTAGCTTCTATCACTTTTATAAACTGAATCATATAGAGTGATTTTAATATTTCTAATAAAAATATATATATTAGGTAATTGGTTCAATTTCATTTTTATTCAAAAAATTTATTTTCCATTTTATATGTTAGATACAATGATAAAATAGTTATTTTTCAAAGAATAATGCTTTTATAAAAAAAATTCATTATAAATTAAATTCCTAATTGTTAAATTAAGACTATAATATGTTCTTAAATCTGAGTGAACAATTATTTTTTAGTAATACCAAAGATATACTTCTATTGCACCAAATGACACAAAAGACCCTCAATGACAGAGGAAGTGATGCAAGACAAGGGAAGACCATTACGTAAAAACCTTACATTATAAAGGAAGAGATTCCAAACTATCATAAATGGGAAATGGGGTGTGGCTCATATGGGCTCCCCTTGAAAGAAAGATCATCAAAAAAAATTTGACTCTCTCCAATTGTGATGAGAAATCTGACCCTACTAGGTCTCCAAAGAACATCTTCTGGCTAAGTAGCACAAATTCCACGGAACATCACACGTCCCCTAAATCATATTCACTAGAACCATAGATTCTGATTCAAAATCATCCACATGAATGTAAAGACTCTTGGAAACCATTATACCAATATGGTAAGACTGAATTACAACCCCCAAAGAGTTTCCTAGACCATAGAACTCACTAAACCCGACCAAGACCGAGCATATCGAGTCACGAAGGAGACCACTCTATCTCATAATTTGAATCATGTTTGAACCATCCACGTTAAGGTCTAAACTGTACATGGTGGGCTCCAAATAACCCAACAACCACAAATCCCTCTTAAAACAACATACAGGAAAGGCTTGTTGAAGAAGATACATAACAAAAGGGATGATTTTCCACCCTAAATAACATAACCCAGATCAAATATGATCGTGTTCATTTTCATCTAGAGAAACAGAATGAGGGTTCGGAGCCCAGTCTTGGCTGATTCCATTCCACCCAAAGGGCTGAACAAATGAACCAAATAATAACAACCCATATCTTCATTTCCTTCTCATTGTTCCCCAAACCATGAAACTAAGAACCCATAAAATCAATAAATGAAAGCTTGGAATTATGAAATTTGGGGTGTGGAGAGAGAAATGACCAAAGACTAGATACCCAATCACTCTGAAAAAAGTGGTGAGGAGTTGATTCTATCCACGTATGCTCATAGTAGAAACAACAATATACCAAGGAGATTCCCTTTCTTTGAAAGCTCTCATCTATTGGTAACTCCTAGTTTCTAATATTCTTATACTAAGATGTTCATTTTTATATGGAACTCCCAACACTACACAATCAGGGACAATTCATTTGCGGTACTGTCTGCATGTTGTTACCTTTTAAAATCCCGAATGGATAACTTACACAAGACTGACCCTATGAAGAAACACTTATCCTCCTCATTGTTTAGGTAGATTATTTTGAACACATCCATCTTGTCTTAGCATAGATGATACAGGATAAAGTAATGGAATTTTTATGCATCCATGAATGAAACCCTGGGGTTGGGACATCCAGGGAAGAACAACATTTCTCGCACCTAGTTTACCTTCAAAAAATTGATATCACCTTTCCCTATTATCCACTGAGAAGATCCCTAATGAAACTATAAATGGTAGTGCATACGCTTTGCTAGAGAGGAGAACCCAGAACTGAGGAAATCATAAGCCTACCAACAGTACTTGTACCTTTATCTAAAGAAATAACCCCACAAAGAACCCCCAGTAATAATCTCACAATCTTGTTATTCCAGAATGCCCAATATGGTGTCATAAATATCATGTAGCCCCACCCCAACCACCACAACATACCTCACCAAAAGGATCTAAGAGGCTCCACAGAGACAACTCAAATTTTTTTTAATCCCAGTCAATAAATGTTAATATTTTCTCCATCCTCTCTGTAATTACCATCAGCATCTTTACAAACAATAAAATATGATTTGGTACAGACCTAAGAACATAGTTGATTATAAGGCCCCGGCCTTAAACATTACTTAATATTTAATTAAATGAATAATTCACATTGAGGATCTTTTCAGGTTTAGAATTTTAGAGAATTAGGACATAACTATTACATCTCAAAAGATTACAAAGTTGACACTTATACTAAGATTCCATTAAATGAAAACTCTTAAAAAGAAACATGTCTAGTTCCATGTTTTATATAGCATGACTTTCCCTTGATCCCATCCTTAAACCTTTCCACATTAAGTCCTGTGAAAAACATTTCAAAAAAACTTGGGCTGAGCATAAAAAGCTCAGTAAGGGATACACAAAGAATGAAAACTGTTAGTTTTTCAAACATCAAGTAAACCATGTATAACTTTATCAAAGTAATACCTTCACCTTCATGATGTAGTAAAAACTATTCACTAAATAGAATATCATTACATACCTTTTTGTAACCAAAGGATTACCATAAAACCCATATAATGAACACATAACATATAAAGGTAACTTGGGACATAAACATACTTAAGTGGAATAACCATACGGTCGACTTCCACACATATCACTTAATGGAACAGCCATACGGCCAACATCCATACATACTTAATGGAATATCCATACGGCCGACTTCCATACCCAATGCATTGGAGGTTAAAACGTAACCACCCGTCCTGGTATTCCCAGCACCACCCGTCATATGGTTTATCACGTAACCACCCATCAAATGTCCAAGTACCAATATAAAATCATAAAACATAAAACCAATATAAAGGAATGATAACATTTCCACATTTCAATAACAATATATCATTTAAATATATTGACATAATATAATCCTTTATCAAAACCATTTTCAATACCAAAGTACATAAAATATTATATGGTATTTTATTTAAAAAAACATTACGGCTTGTTGAGGAAGCCAAAGACCAAATAATACTCGTGGCGGTGGAAAAGGTCGTTGTCACCACGTACGTTAAAAAAATATTCCTTTTAGTCGTTTAGTAAAATGCTTCGTAGAAAAAGATTCCTTTTGTATAAAAGTAAAAGTCAAAGGGGTTTATACACCGTATCAAAAAATTTGTGTATAAAACGAAATATGCCTCAATGAAAGGAGATTGAGGCGAAGTCCCTTACCTCGGGTCCGACTTGACTCGATCGTTCTTTAACATCCTGAATAATAAACTTGAGTTAATTTCTATTTTCTTAAGAACCTTTTTCAAGTTCAGTATTCCTTTTATATCACTAATTTCCATGTTAAAAACATTATGTAACCATTTAAGTTAATAATGTTTTTTTTTCGATATTTGGTTCTTAAGTCGAAAGTGGACTTCTTACAATTACATGTTGATCGTGTGGTCAAAGGTTTTTTATATCCAGAATGACATTACTGATTTGGATATCATATATATCATATATATCCAGCATATACATGTATTTATAATATTACATAATCATTTAGAGGTAAGAAATGAAATGCACCGTTCATGGAGACGGTAAGTCGTACGTACGCATGAACGCTACTTTCATTTCTTTGTCATATTAATTGAATTACAACTAAATGATAGGTATGAATATTTTAATTCCAGAATTATATTAATAATTTATATGTATCATTCATCATATATATCCATTATATACATGTACTTATAATAGTACATTACATTTGGGGATAAGAAATGAAATGCACCGTTCATGGAGACGGTAAGCCGTACGTACGCATGAACTCTACTTTCATTTCTATTTAATATTTTTATGGAATGAAATAATAATGATATAGAGGTATATTATAATTCCAATGTAATATCATATATAATATCATAACTTCATCCTCTATACGTCCCACATATGGTATTAACGAATCAAATCACTTTGAGGGGGCGGTAGTCCGCACTTCCTTAAATGAAGATATCGCGTTTACCCATAATGGAAACCATAAAGGTATGCCCAAAATGAAAAATAAATAAGCTTAAGGAAAACATAAACATATTATATATCATATTTAAAAATATAGTGTCATCTGAATGGCCACCTTTGAAGGTGTTAAAAGAATGTTGAACAATCATCGTTTCGGGAGGCAGAAATTCGCCATCCACGGAAACAGTATGTTCTTTAACCATTAGATGTAGGTGTGTGTAAGTGTATCTCGAATACTTCTTATAACAACATCATAGTATATTGATGATACTGTAGTTTTTACAAAATAAATGAATAAAATGAGTTTAGGGGGTTGGAGAAGCAAAATAAAACAAAAGGACTCAAGTGAAGACATTACCTTAAAATCGGGTAACTCCCTTTGGTTTGAGCTCAAAGGCTTCTTTGGGATGACTTCTGCCCAAATTGAGGGTTTAAAGAGTAATAGAGGGAAGTGGAGAGACAAAATGGGTAGGGGTTGGCCGAGCCAAAGGCTTTGGGAGTGTGGGTAAGGAGGTAGAGGTGGGGGCCTTTTATAAGAGGAGAGGAGGGGCACTATTGGAAAGTAAGAAAATGTTACATTATTTTAGAATGACTTTCGGATTTTAATGGTCCCACTTTGATGTGTTTCGAGTATAAGGTGATAAGGATTCTAAATCCACCCATACAATAGGTTTTGGACATGTGTAGGTCAAAGAGTTTACATCATCTTTCAATTTTATTTAAATCCTTTATTAATGAGGTAATCGCTGCATCATCATGATGTCATAAATAATTTAATTTATTTAAGGACTAAAAATTATAAAAAAACTATCATGATGTAGGAAAGCTTTTTAGATTTTTAATTACTATTTATAATAAAAAATCTTACTTGTATAACCCCATGTAAAAATAGTTTTAGTAAAACATATCATGTTTGTGTTATTTTTACTTCAAAATTAAATAAAATGTTATTTATGTCATTTCCCAACCAATGTGGCTCCATGGGGTCCCCAAGTTTACCCATGGCTTTTTGTGGTCGGCCATGACATATACAATAAGGGTAGGAAATGTTTCTAGGTATTTTCAGTTTATTATAATATCATTTTTTCCTTAAATTTCACTAATTACCTCTAATCGCGATTAAAAACATAAGAAGTTACTATTCACCGAAAAAATTATTTTAATCTCATTGAACCACATTTTACTTCTTAATGGCAACAATTTATGTCGGATTTTTGAAATTCAAAACAAAAAAGTGGTAAAATTTCATTTAAACAAAAAATCAGTTTTTATAAGTACCACTTAGTGGTTTCACTATTCATCAAAAAATGAAGTTTTTTAGAAAAATACCAAAAATTCACCCTAAGCTATATTTGATATTCCAAATTCAAAAATGAATTCTATTTCAAAAAATTCAAAACATATAAGTTTCATTAATTAATTTAATAATTAATTCCCGCTGTCAGAGAAAATATTGTGTTTTTATGAAACAATAAGTATCAAAAGATTGACACTAGTTTAAGTCCAATTTCAAAGTGAAATTGATTCCAATTAACACCATTGGATTAAATGGTAAAAATATATTCTAATTTCACTTTAAAACCAATTCAAAAGAATATCTAATCATATAAATAAATTAGATTAAAAAGAGGATTTGAATTAAAATACAACATTTTACACTATTCATTAAAAAATGAACATTATCGGAAAAATACCAAAAAATTAATCTAAGTAAATTTTGATGTCCCGATTCTACAGAAGAGTTATATTTGGTCCAATATAATGTATAATAGTTATCAAAACTATATTTAATGATGGTTCGCCATCCAAAGGTGATAAGTGAACCTTTAGTGGAAATTAGGGTATAAATGCCTAAAATTGAATTCTTTCTGTATTTTAAGCTTTTATATTTTATTGGGTAAATGTAAAAACATTTAAAAAACATATATAATCATATTTTAGTTATTTCTATCCATTCCTACCAATACAACTGCTACTTGTTAACTACCATTTAAAATAATTTTATTATATTACTAGTGTACAGCGTAAGTTTTCAAAGAAACTCATCGTTGTGTATCGAGTACGCTATCGAACCTAGAAACCCCTTTTAATTAAAATTAATATTTAATTCATAAATATTAATAAATATGAAAATGTTTTATTCATTATTTACCTGGGATGTTACATCCTTCCCCCCTTTTGGGAATTGCGTCCTCGCAATTTTATTCACTTATCAAAATAAGTGTGGGTATTTATCCCTCATAGCATTTTCAGATTCCCACGTTTCCTCTTCAACCATATGGTTTTTACAGAAAACCATTTCCTGGTGAATTACCTTATTTCGAAACACTTTCTCTCTTCGGTCAAGAATCTGGACTGGTCGTTCTTCATAAGAGAGATTCTCTTCCAACTGAACTACCTTTGGACTCAAAACATGAGATGAATCTGGCATATACTTTCTCAGCATTCAAACATGAAAAACATTGTGTACCTGAGATAAACTCAGAGGTAAAGACACTCGGTAAGCAACTGATCCAACTCTCTCCAGAATTTCATATGGTCCAATGAACCTTGTACTCAGCTTTCCTTTCTTACCAAATCTCATCACAATTTTCCATGGAGAAACCTTGAGAAAAAAATGATCACCTACCTCGAAAGATAGATTCTTCCTCCGGTTATCTGCATAACTCTTCTGCCTGCTTTGAGCTGTTCTCATGTGTTTCTGAATCAACTGAACTTTTTCTTCCATCTCTTCCACCAATTCTGGTCCCATCAGCTTCCTTTCACCCACTTCATCCCAAATTGCTGGAGTTCGACACCGCTTCCCATATAATGCCTCAAATGGTGCCATTTGTATACTGGAATAAAAACTGTTATTATAAGAAAACTCAACCAAAGAAAGATGATGGTCCCAAATTCCCTGATAATCCATCGAACAAGCTCGTAGCATATCCTCCATGGTCTGAATTGTTCGTTCTGACTGCCCATCTGATTGCGGATGAAAATCTGTACTAAAATTTAATTCAGTACCCAACGACTTCTGAAGGCCTTTCCAAAAGTTAGAAGTAAACCTGGGATCACGGTCAGATACAATGGATAGAGGAACTCCATGTAACCTGAATATCCCTTTAAGATACAAACGAGAAAGTTGATCTAGAGAGAATGTATCTCGAATAGGAATGAAATGAGCAGATTTAGTCAAGCGATCAATAATAACCCAGATTGCGTTATTACCTCTAGATGTCTTCGGTAATCCCACGACGAAGTCCATGGAAATATTCTCCCATTTCCACTCTGGCACTGGTAATGGCTGAAGCATCCCTTTTGGTAACTGTCACTCTGCTTTAACCTGCTGACAAGTCAAACACTTCACAGTAAAATCAGCCATATCTCTTTTCATTCCATCCCACCAGTAATACTCCCGCAGATCTCTGTACATCTTGGTACTGCCTGGATGAACTGAAAAGAGAGAACTATGAGCTTCACATAACAACTCACTCTTCAACTGTGAATCACAAGGCACACATAATCTCTTCCCAAACCTCAAAACACAATCACTATAAATGTTGAATTCATGCAACTTACCTTTCGGAACTAGACCTACCTTTTTCTGCAACTCACTATCTTGCTTTTGTGCTTGCTTGATTATGTCTGATAAAGAAGATGTCACTGATACCTGAAACAAAACAGAAGAACATCCTACACCAACAACTCCTATTCCAAAGTTCATCAAATCCTTAACTAGAGGATCACGTTCCAAACGCAACATTGCTATTGAAGCATTAGTTTTTCGACTCAAAGCATCAGCCACTTTATTTGCTATTCCCGGATGGTAATGAATTGTACAATCATAATCCTTGATTAATTCCAGACATATCCTCTGTCTCATGTTCAATTCTTTCTGAGTGAATATATACTTTAAACTTTTGTGATCAGTATATATTTCACACTTTACTCCATAAAAATGATGCCTCAAAATTTTTAAAGCAAAAACAACAGTAGCTAATTCCAAATCATGTGTAGGGTAATTTACCTCATGAGTTTTCAACTGATGTGAAGCATAAGCAATTACCTGATCATTCTGCATAAGGACACAGCCAAGTCCCTTCAATGAAACATCACTATATAAAACAAAATCACCATTCCTGGAAGGAAGTGCCAAAACTGGAGCATTCACCAATCTTCTTTTCAACTCCTGAATACAATCATCACATTCTTTTATCCAGATGAACTTAACACCCTTACGAGTTAGCTTAGTCATTGGACTAGATAACTGTGAAAAATTTTCAACAAACATTCGGTAGTAACTTTCCAAACCAAGAAAACTACGGATCTCTGTTACATTTGTGGGTCTTGGCCATTCTTCAACAACTTTTGTTTTAGCAGGATCAACAGTTATGCCATCTTTTGAAACAATGTGACCCAGGAAAGAAATTTTTTGTAACCAAAACTCGCACTTGATGAATTTTCCATATAGTTTCTTTTCTTTTAAGGTTTCAAGATAACCCTTAAATGACTTTCATGCTCCTCTTTACTTTTAGAAAACACCAAAATATCATCGATGAAAACAACCAAAAACTTATCTAAGAACTCATGGAAAATTCTATTCATAAGGTCCATGAATACAGCAGGTGCATTAGTTAACACAAAAGGCATAACTAAAAATTCATAATGGTCATATCTAGTACGGAAAACTGTCTTCAGAATGTCTGCTTCTTTTACTTTCAACTGATGGTACCCCGACCTCAAGTCAATCTTCGAAAAATACTGAGCTTCCTGGAGCTGATCAAACAAATCATTGATAAGAGGAAAAGGATACATGTTCTTAATAGTAATATTATTCAAGGCTCTATAATCAATGAAAAGTCTCATTGAACCATCTTTCTTTTTAACAAACAAGACAAGACCACCCCATGGTGATGTGTTAGGTTTAATGAAACCTTTATCTAATAACTCCTGCAATTGTTTCTTTAACTATAAAAGTTCAACTTGATCCATTCGATAAGGGGGTTTTGAAATTGGCTTAGAATCAGGATCTAAGTCAACAGTAAATTCAACTTCCCGATCATGATTAATACCAGGAAACTCATCAGGAAAAACATCAAGATAATCATTTACCACTGGCACATCATTAATATGAACAGTTACTTTATTTTCTACAATATGTGCAAGGTAACATTCATTTCCATCTTTTACTAGTTTCTCAAGTTCCTGATATGTTATCAAAATCAAGGGTTCATTCTTGTACACAAACTGAAAATCTTTCTGAAAAGAAACCATTTTAGATCTGCAGTCACTCTTAGCATGATAAACAGAAAGCCAATCCATGCCCAAAATAACATCAAACTCTACTAGAGGCAAAACAATAAGGTTTGCTGGTAGATTCTTTCCACACCCAAGGATATGAAGGTTCTTATAATTCCTTTTTGTCTCAACGTTCCCTAAGGGTGTTTTTACCATAAGTTCAGGGTTCATATATTGAGATGGAATTTCCAATTTACTAGAAAACTTCTCAGAAATGAAAGATTGTGTAGACCCTGAATCCAATAACACATTGGCATAATCTGAACAAACAAACAGTGTACCTAATACCACATCATTCGATAGCCCAACATCTGCTGAAGTTGTTTCAAATGATTTCACCACCCCTTTCTTCTTGTAGTCTTGCTGCTTTCCCCCAGTTGAGTTCTTCGTTGGACACTCGTTTTCATAGTGACCCATTTCATTACACTTAAAACATCTCACCGTTGGATTTTCATTGCATGCTTGATCATCTTCCATACAGTTACGAGCAATATGACAAGACTTACCACACCGAAAGCATTTACCAGACATGGATAAACATTCTCTAGGATGAATTTTACCACACTTATCACAGGATGGATATTTTGTTTTCTTACCTCCTTGCTTCTTTGATGAATTCTTCCCCTTTTCCTACCAACTGGACCTCTTATTCTGATGTTTGTCATAGAACACCTGATCATCGGAAAACTCTATTTCCACCTTCTCCACACATCGAACAAGTTTTTCATAACTTTTGATATCACGAGAAGATAAAGCCATTCGATAATTTGTCTTTAACCCTGAGTAAAAATGGTTTATTTTACTATCAAGATCTCATACGAAGTTTGGAGCATACCTTGCGAATCGAGTGAACTTTTCTTCATAAGTAGCCACTGAGTCATCCTCCTGCCTCAATTATAAGAACTGTTTTCCATCCTAAGACAAACCACCTTAGGAAAATATTTCCCAAGAAACCTACCTTTGAATTCATCCCAATGAAGATCATCAATCTCATCACTATCCCTGATATTTTTCACCATCGGCCACCACTGATCAGCTTCACCTTCAAAATGGTAAACAGCAAGACTAACCTTTTGATGTTCTGAATAGCCTATGACATCAAAAATCTTCTCCAGTGCTTTAATCCACCCTTCAGCTTGCACGGGGTCAGATGATCCTCTGAATGATGGGGGATGTTGCCTCATAAAATGTTCTACCACTGACATGTTCCTCTACGGTAGATCTGGATGATCTCGTGCATGGATACAACCAACATTTATAGCCTGAGTCAACTGTGCCATCACTGCAACAAACTGTTCAATTCTGATTCCGACCATCTCAGGTTGCTGATTTGGAAGGTTGTCTTCCTCCGGATGTCGCCCCAACATAGCTGCTTTGTTTCCTCTACGGAAAACCATTCTGAACATAGAAATGTCTTAGGTGAAGCAACATGGTAATCTGTAAATGCTATATCATTTCAATCATATTATAATTTAACACTTTCATAACTCCTAAAGATGTCTAAAACGAACTTTGATACCAACTATAAGGCCCCAGCCGTAAACATTACTTAATATTGAATTAAATAAATAATTCACATTGAGGATCTTTTCAGGTTTAGAGTTTTAGAGAATTAGGACATAACTATTACATCTCAAAAGATTACAAAGTAGACACTTCTAATGAGATTCCATAAAATAAAAACTCTTAAAAAGAAACATGTCTAGTTCCATGTTTTATATAGCATGACTTTCCCTTGATCCCATCCTTGACCCTATTCCACATTAAGTCCTTTGAAAAACATTTCAAAAAAACTTGGGGTGAGCATAAAAAGCTCAGTAATGGATACAAAAATAATGAAAACTGTTAGTTTTTCAAACATCAAGTAAACCATGTATAACTTTATCAAAGCAATACCTTCACCTTCATGAATTAGTAAAAACTCTTCACTGAATAAAATATCATTACTTACCTTTTTGTAACCAAAGGATTACCATAAAACCCATATAAAGAACACATAACATATAAAGGTAACTTGGGACATAAACATACTTAAGTGGAATAACCATACGGTCGACTTCCACACATATCACATAATGGAATAGCCATACGGCCAACTTCCATACATACTTAATGGAATAGACATACGACCGACTTCCATACCCAATGCATTGGAGGTTATAATGTAACCACCCTTCCGGTTATTCACGGCACCACCTGTCATATGGTTTATCACGTAACCACCCGTCAAATGTCCATGTACCAATATAAAATCATAAAACATAAAACCAATATAAAGGAATGATAACATTTCTACATTTCAATCAGAATATATCATTTAAATATATTGAAATAATAGAATCCCTTATCAAAACCATTTTCAATACCAAAATACATAAAATAGTATATGGTATTTTATTTAAAAAACATTACGGCTTGTTGAGGAATCCAAAGACCAAATAATACTCACGGTGGAGGAAAAGGTCGTTGTCACCACATACGTTAAAAGAACATTCCTTTTTGTTGTTTAGTAAAATGCTTCGTAGAAAAAGATTCCTTTTGTATAAAAGTAAAAGTAAAAGGGGTTTATACACCGTATAAAAGAAAGTTGTGTATAAAACAAAATATGCCTCAATGAAAGGAGATTGAGACGAAGTCCCTTACCTCGGGTCCGACTTGACTCGATCGTTCGTTAACGTCCTGAATAATAAACTTGCGTTAATTTCTATTTTCTTAAGAACCTTTATCAAGTCCGTTATTCCTTTTATATCACTTATTTCCATGTTATAAACATTATGTAACCATTTAAGTTAATAATGTTTGTTTTGTCGATATTTGGTACTTAAGTCGAAAGTAGACTTCTTAAAATTACATGTTGTTCGTGTGGTCAAAGGTTTTTTATATCCAGAATGACATTCCTGATTTGGATATCATATATATCATATATATCCAGAATATACATGTATTTATAATATTACATAATCATTTAGAGGTATGAAATGAAATGCACCGTTCATGGAGACGGTAAGCCGTACGTACGCATGAACGCTGCATTCATTTCTTTGTCATATTAATGGAATTAAAACTAAATGAGAGGTATGTATATTTTAATTCCAGAATTATATTAATCATTTATATGTTTCATTCATCATATATATGAATTATATACATTTACTTATAATATTACATTAAATTTAGGGATAAGAAATGAAATGCACCGTTCATGGAGACAGTAAGCCGTACGTACGCATGAACGCTACTTTCATTTCTATTTCATATTATTTTGGAATGGAATAATAATTATATAGAGGTATATTATAACTACAGTGTAATATCATATATAATATCATAACTTCATCCTCTATACATCCCATATATGGTATTAACTAATCAAATCACTTTGAGGGGGCGGTAGTCTGCACTTCCTTAAATGAAGATATCACGTTTACCCATAATGGAAACCATAAAGTTATGCCCAAAATGAAGAATGCATAAGCTTAAGGAAAACATAAACATATTATATATCATATATAAATATAGTGTCATCTTAATGGCCACCTTTTAAGATGTTAAAATAATGTTTAACAATCATCGTTTCGGGAGGCAGAAATTCTCCATCCACGGAAATAGTATGTTCTTTAACCATTAGATGTAGGTGTGTAAAATTGTAGCTCGAATAATTCTTATAACAACATCCTAGTATATTGATTATAC
Organism: Viscum album; assembly: GCA_963277665.1. NCBI lineage: Eukaryota > Viridiplantae > Streptophyta > Magnoliopsida > Santalales > Viscaceae > Viscum > Viscum album. The sequence goes on from OY728148.1 coordinate 1,772,563,884, forward strand.
TGGATTTTTAACAAAAGAAATGAATAAAAAGAGTTTAGGGGGTTGGAGAAGCAAAATAAAACAAAAGGACTCAAGTGAAGACATTACCTTAAAATCGGGTAACTCCCTTTGGTTTGAGCTGAAAGGCTTCCTTGGGAAGACTTCTGCCCAAATAGAGGCTTGAAGGAGTAATAGAGGGAATTGTAGAGACAAAATGGGTTGGGGTTGGCCGAGCCAAAGGCTTTGGGAGTGTGGGTAAGGAGGTAGAGGTGGGGTCCATTTTTAAGAGGAGAGAAGGGGTACTCTTGGAAACTAAGAAAATGATACATTATTTTAGAATGATTTTCGGATTTTAATGGTCCCAATTTGATTTGTTTCGAGGATATGGTGATAAGGGTTCTAACTCCACCGATCCAAAAGGTTTTTGACATGTGTAGGTCATAGATTTTACATTATCTTTCTATTTTATTTAAATACTTTATTAATATGGTAATCGCAGCATCATCATGAGGTCATAAATAATTTAATTTATTTAATGTATAAAAATTATAAGAAAACTATCATGATGTAGGAAATCTTTTTACCTTTTCAATGACTATTTATAATCAAAACTCTGACTTTTATAACCCCATGTAAAAATTGTTTTAGTAAAACATTTCATGTTTGTGTCATTTTTACTTTAACATTAAATAAAAAGTTATTTATGTCATTTCCCAACCAAAGTGGCTCCATGGGGTCCCCAAGTTGACACATGGCTTTTCTTTGTCGTCCATGACATATACAATAAGGTTAGGACATGTGTCTAGGTATTTTCATATTATTATAATATCATTTTTGCCTTAAATTGCACTAATTACCTCTAATCGCGATTAAAAACATAATAAATTACTATTCACCAACAAATTATTTTAATCTCATTGAACCACATTTTACTTATTAATGAAAACCATGTATGTTGGATTTTTGAAAATCAAAACACAGAAGTGGTAAAATTTCATTTAAACAAAAAATCAGTTTTTATAAGTACAACTTAGTGGTTTCACTATTCATCAAAAATTGATGTTTTTCAGAAAAATACCAAAAATTCACCCTAAGATATATTTCATATTCTGAATTCAAAAATGAAGTCTATTTTACAAAATTAAAAACATATAAGTTTCATTAATTAATTTAATAATTAATTCCCGCTGTCAGAGCAAATAGCGTGTTTTTATGAAACAGTAAGTATCATAAGATTGACACTAGTTTAAGTCCAATTTCAAAGTGAAATTGACTCCAATTACCACCATTGGATTAAATGGTAAAAATATATTCTAATTTCACTTTAAAACCAATTAAAAAGATTATCTAATCATATAAATAAATTATATGAAAAAGATGTTTTGAATTAAAATACAACATTTTACACTATTCATTAAAAAAAATGAACTTTATCAGAAAAATACCAAAAATTTATACAAAGTAAATTTTTATGTCCTGATTATAAAGAAGAGTTCTATTTGGTCCAATAGAATGTATAAGATTGATCAAAACTATATTTAATGACGGTTCACCATCCAAAGGTGATAAGTGAACCTTTAGGGAAAATTAGGGTATAAATGCCTAAAATTGAATTATTTCTATATTTTAAGCCTTTTTCTTTTATTGGATAAATGTAAAAACATTTAATAAACATATATAATCATATTTTAGTTATTTATATCCATTCTCTCCAATACAACGACTACATGTTAACTACCATTCAAAATAATATTATTATATTACTAGTGTACAACGTAAGTTTTCAAAGAAACTCATCGTTGCGTATCGAGTACGCTATCAAACGTAGAAACCCCTTTTAATTAAAATTAATATTTAATTCGTAAATATTTATAAATATGAAAATGTTTTATTCATTATTTACCTGGGATGTTACATTGATCAAGGTGAATCTCCTACCAAACGAAAGGAAATAAAATTTATAGTTGATGATACATTCCAAGATTCTCTTGATGGTTTTATCAAATTAGTTGTTCTTGATCCACCCAGAAGATATTGGAATACCAAGATACACCATCAGGAAATACTACATTTGACATCCCAAGATATCAAGTATAGCTCTACTGTGATGGCATGAACATTTGATAGAAATAAAGGCATAGATATTCCATAAATTAATATTTTGTCTGCTGAAGTGGTCATACGTGGAAATGATCTCCATGATACCAAGAAAATATATGCACCTTCCATTCATGAAAATCAAAATGTCATCAGTAAACATAAGGTGATACATTTTTTCCATGCCAATTCAACCAATATATGGTGACAACTTTTTCTCATCCAATCCATTATGCATGTTCCAAGAGAGGGAATCATCAGATAATATAAAAACTCTAGGTGATTGAGGGTCAACCTGATGGTCACCGCATATCATTTTAGAGAATCCAAAAACATTCCCAATGAGATATAATTTAAATCTAAGTATAAAAGTTCCTCATGAACCAATGGTCACAATACCACTCCTCAAATTCCAACATCCTCATCACCATAATAATAAATATCCACTAAATATTATCATAATATTTGACAATATACTCGTGAAATGTGATATTTCAACCAATTTCTCACTTGTTGAAATCCTTTACTAGCTCATTAGCAATTCCCACTACCCCTTGGTTTCTCTGACCTTTGACAAACCCATTTTCCTCCCATGAATCCATCCTTGTAATCATACTACATAGACTTCATGAGATAATGATTTCCAAGATCATATACAACACATTACATATAAACATTATCCTGTAATGGATGAGAATAGTGGGATCATTGCTTTTCAAAATTTAAACCACCCTCGAAGCACATACACTCTTGTTTAGCGGCCACCATGGAAGAAGTCCTTAATGGACTCCACCACCTAAGGACCAACAAAATCCCATGAAACCATATGATATTACATCAGGAACCCATCAGGACCATGAGAACTATCTTGAGGTATCTTAAGTAATTAATCATTGATATCCTATATTAAAGGTGATGATATCAGTTAAGCATTGTCAAAACCCTCCACTAGATGTGGAATGTAACAAAAAAACTTCAACCCCATCCTTATTATGCAGGTTCCCAATCCGGGAATACCACACCCCACCAATATTAAATTAAATATGTTCAAGATCTTATTGGCCAAAAACCACCACATCATATTTATACACCTAATTTCCAATGATGAGATTAAGTCTCTTACTATTATACTCCTATAAACATGCATGAAAGAAAGAACTATTCTGATCACACTCTTTAAGCCATCTGACTCGAGAGTTTGCCATTAAGACCAACCCAGTTAAAGAAACTTCTCAGTAAAGAAAATATGTTTATCAAAAAGGATATTAAAAATTATCTCAACCCAGTTGGATTGAAACTCTTCATCCAACCTGTTAATATCTGCTTGAATTATATCCACACCAATACTCTCCAGGGTAAAATCCGCTAGCTATGCATTGATGTATGTCTTTATGAGTTTCGAGGGATTTTCAAGACCACACCAAAATCTCCTAGGATTCTATTAGTCCCACAAGATTCATAACATCTGCATGAAACCCCCATCAATATACCAACTGTGGGAGTGGTGGAAGGAATGTTTCCGAGAAGTATCTCTCCAAAAATCCAAGGGCAATGGGGCATGACCAGAGAGTGAACAATATAAATGGGAGAACGAGGTCTAAGAGATGGAATCAGTGCACATGGGATTTGAAAAGAATCTATCTAGCCGACTCTAAATGTGGATGGATCATGTATGGCTTATTCTGTAAATTTATTTATTACCAATAAATCCCAAATCTAAAAGACCCTAAATAGAATTGGAGGACTAAAAGTCCTGCATGCCATTCCAAATAAAGGAAGAACCTCCCCTTTTCTTAGAGTATTCCATAATTGAGTTAAAATTTCCCCACCTAAAACATTGGAGGATACCTTCTTATATAGAAACTAGGAAACACTAGTGTATGAGCCTCCTATGTGGATCAGTACTGACATAAACATAAGAAAACAGATACTCTCTCCCATTATAGGAGATCTTCTTGTTGATGTAATGATTCATCAGATTGAACACCTCGATTTGGACACTCGAATTCCAATAAATACTAATGTGAGGGTTATCTATAGAGCCATTCCAGGACCCTGATAATCCTATCTTCTTAAAAAACTAATAGAGTTTACATGGTTTTTTCTTGGGTTCATGAATGGAAACGAGAGATGCGTGTTGTTTCCTTGATTTAAAGTCTTTAAAGGCACAATTATCTGGAGCCATCAGGCCTCGGGCATTGTAAATCAGGTATATAAATAAAGGGAGCCATGATAACTAAAAATGAGACCGAAGACAATGAAATCATGTCTGAAGTAGGTGATGTGGAACACAAAAAGTATTCCCCCACCTCATAATGGTCGGTGATGTTAGAGGGGGTTGGAAGTGTGTGGGTATAGCGCCCAGGATTTTAATTTGAAAACACCCCCTCAATGGAAACCTCCACCGGATTTCTAGATGAGAAGGGTGAGATGATAGGATGGGACACTTGAAAACTCAAACCATGTGCTCAGGGATCCGATCTCCAATGGTGGTAGGCCACCGCCGAATCCCTTTATCGGTCGTAAGCCACAGAGAACCTAGAAGATCCTTTGAAGAAGATCATTTTCCACCAACAAAATCCATTTCCAGAATGCAACAAAACACATGACAAAAAACCCATAGATATATCCAATTCCATGAAAATACAAGGATTTTCTGTAACTAGGAGACGCTCGGTGTGCTCACTATAGCAGGTATTGTAGCAGGAATTGTTCGATACTGTAAAGCCAGAACTATTCATCTATCTGGACCTTTGGGTCCCGGATTTGGTCCTTGGGTCCGTTAAGGATTTTGGGCCTCCCAATTTCTTCTGGAAAGATGATTCTCAAGGCCTTCGGGCCACCTTAAGGCCTTTGGGCCACACCATGGCCTTTGAGGCACATCAAATGCTGATGTACCAGTCAGAAAACAATGTAAAAGGCTTCATAGGTGGATTCAGGGATGGCACCTTCACCAATGTAGAGAAAACCAGAATTGGAATAATTAGAGGGTATGCTTTTTTGCATCAGTACTAGGCCTATGCACCATTTCATAGGATATCTAGCTGACCAGCCCTATAAAGGTGTAGTGCTAATATCATGACATATTCCGGGGTGGAATAGTAACAAGATTCATTTTCTAGGTGATTCCCTCTATGACCTACGGTTCATTTAATTTCTTCTAAGCCTTCAGGCCTTATTAGGGTTCCACCTCAACCCTATAAAGTTGGATTATGAAAATAAAGAACATGAAGGACTTCAGGCCATTCCGACCAAACGGCCGCTGAGGAAGAAACATTACTGTAATGGAAGTCCCATGACCACCGGGCCATAGGGAAGCACCTCGAGCCATAAAACCTTTCCTCCAGATCCCTTTCTTTTATGAAATATTCTTGGGATAATAGGTGTATGGAAAAGGACACCTTGGAATGTTCTGAAAGAATAGCTGGAAGGCTCAGACCTTAGGAGTTGACAAAGTCCTTGAAGAATCTCAAAGCTTCTTGTTGCTTCCAAAGTGAGAAACCAACGAAAATTCACGAAAGTATGAGGGCTCCATAATTTCCAGAATTGAAACCTCCTCTATTTTAACACTATCCACCCTATATGCAACCTTGGGATCCAACATAATAATGTGAATACGTAGGTTGAAAGAAGCATTTGAGGAAGATTTCGACCGACAATAAGACACCACTACCAGACAATAGAGAGATTCATTGGATGATTTTCCCTTACCCATATCACTTAGATCCCAACCGACCTCCCGAAGAGTCATGGAACCCCCTGCAGGAGGTATAAGTCCAGGGGACACAAGGGGAGGGATACCTCAACAGCGGGGGAGGAGAGAGTAAGAACATGAGCCAACATGAGATTTAACACTTACACCTTACATAGTACTATTTTTAGTTTGGAAGGGAACAAATACATCTATCACCCATATTTCCCCACTTTTTTATATAAATTATCATACAATTGTTTTTTTTAACTCTATCCACAACATTATACTCCAATATTTTTTGATTCATTTCACCCATAAATTGAGTTCACTTTTACCATTTTCAAATACACACCCATAGTTTATAATACTCATGATATTCACCCTAATTTACAACTTATAGATACCCCTTAAATTTTTGGTAGCCCATAACATTATCAAACATCCTCAAGCCCTTATATTCTAAATGATACTATAAAAAAATCCCAACTCTCAAAAAAAATGTTACAAACCCATGTACTTCCTTTCTTTGTCCTTCACATCCACCATCCTAGAATATAATTCAAACCATATGTATATAATACAATTATTAGATATAATATTCTAATATTATTGTAGATTTAAGTTACATATGTTATCTATACACCTCTCATTCAATTGGAAAACTGAAAATGTTTCTCATCTATGATTGCATATTACTACCTCTATGAATGACGTAGTTTATTTCTCGTCTACTGCTTTTATTGATGTTATAAGAAATATATTTTGATAATAGATAATTGATTCTTTTCATTATTTATGTTTTTGAAATATTTATTAGGAATTATTTAATTAGTATAATAAATAATATATCATTAAAAACAATCCTCGTGAAATTAAAAATCCAAGAAGAGAAGAGATTTATATACAAGTAAAAACAACTTTTTCATTTATAATATTTTTATTAATCAACCCTTTTCAGATTAATCAAATTATAAAATTATAAATAATTTTATTACGCTTTTTTGGAAAATATATTGTGATAAGGGAATCCATTTGATATCTATACAGATAAATAGATTGTAGAATAATTTTATTGGTTAGGTTTAACCACCTACCTGAAAAATAATATCATGTATACCATTTGAAATTTAATATTGGATATTAATATGTAAATAATGTTGTTTATGTTTTTGAAATATGAACATTAAAATATCTATTTAATGTACCACCATTCAGTTTTTTAAAGATAATAAAACATTCATGTTTAGAATTTCATATAGAGGATCCATGACTAAAATATTTATAGGGTAAAATTATTAGTTTATTAAATATCCAAAATTCATATATTATAGATCATTTTAAAATATAAAATGATTCAATTATGGATAATGGTTAATAAAAACTTCACGATTACGAAACAAGGTAAAAATTTTTAGATTACTCACATCAAAATTTCAAAATGTATAAAAACTAGATATAATAATAAAAGATAAAAATTATAAGTTATTATATTAAAAGGTTTTTTATATCCATAAGGTTATAAAATAAATTATTTTGATATTTGATGTTGTTAAAATGAGGTGAAATCAAATTCATGGTAATTAATTATAAATGCGAGTAACATTGTTAATTTAAAAATCATCCTTTCAGTTACCCAACATTATTTGAACTTCAAGCTTTAATCATACTTATATTAATTTTTCTGCAATTGATATTTGATTTATTACATTATAACTCTCAAAAATGAGTTTATAATTGAAAATAACTTCCTTGAACGCTATTCTTTTTCCTAATATTATTATATAATCTGTATAATTCTCTTACACTTATGTATTGAATTCTATTAAATTGCCCTTATTTCAAGACCACGTTTTAACTTACTATTAATGTACTAATTTATTGTATTGAAGTAATAATTTTCTTCAAATCATGTTATCTTTATACATTCATTTTAAATATTTTATTTTTTACTCTTTTTATAATTTTTTTATAATATTCCTATTCATATCAAAAGGTATCAATATATAATGATGTTATATTTTATTAATCACAAACTCAATAAGTTTTTGTTATTCCCCTTTGGGTGATTTAATTAGGTATTAATTGATCTAGTTTTTTATTAATGTGATAATTTATAACATTTAATATGATAAAATTTATTACTATAGTGTCATAATGATGTTTTCTTATAGAAACCATGTGTATGGTGAAATTTTATGTTATAGGTGGGGCATTAATGGACTTCTATTTCATCGGGTAAATCATCATATCTCCTGAGATAATGTTGAAATAAGTAGTAAATATCAATCAATAATTGGAAAGATGTTCTAATTCATGAACTATGAGGGGAAATTGGTTTTGATTCCATTTCTATTTGGGGAATGAAGTTATACTTCTTAATTTTCTTTGAATCATTGAAGTAGAGATTTATCCAATTTTGGAAAATAACTAGTACATACTATTTATTAATTTTTGATATCTATACTTACTGGGTTCCACACTCAATTGTTTTGTTACGAAACTATTCTTCTTGGATCAAGATTAAAGTCAATTGTTTTTTCAATTGTTTACTCTTTATAGTATATATTTGGATATGGTATTTTTTGTTCTCCCGACGTTCTATGCGATCTATTTTTATTTGTATAAGTTTCTATAAAATGACATATTTCTGCCACATTTGTTTTCTCATATACTTATGATCTTATAATGGTTAAAATATTCATAAGTTAATTTTTTCCATACTGATCATTTGAGCTCGCCCAATTCTAATGTTCCAATATCCTAGGGAATGATGATGATTTTAAATTGTGACATGTTTACATGAAGACCTAGTATAATAATGTTATGGGGAAATATTCACCCACATTGTCCAATAAATTTATTTTTTAACTAGTATCCAAATATACTAACCCACTCGATTCTTCTGTTGTTGAGATTATTATGTAATATAATATATTAATGATGTAAGTGCTGAAGAATAAAGGACTGTTCATCTTGGGACTTTTGTTTTTATTATAGAATATATTTTTATTTTTGAGATTAGTTTATATATCATTAGAATGATTGTTGGATACCTTTTTTGAAATCCCTCGATATAATTCTAAATAGAGGATGATATCATGAAATATTAGTAATGTCTATAGTGAGTTGTATTCCTAGAAATGCATCCCATTTTTGATACTTTAAGAGTATGGTGAATCATGTGAAAATATAACATGGTGTAGTAATCCAGAAAAGGGAATATTGGGTATAAACTTATCTGTCACCAAGAGATTGATAAAGAAGCCAAACTAGAAACATTGTTTGAAAATCCCATGAGATTTGTTTTTTCTGATCACATTCTCTTTATGAGTATTTATTAGGAGTTTATTTCTTAGTTATTTGGATGTATTATTTTTAAAAATATAACATTACCCAATATAAAAAATCATAATATATATATATATGTTTAAATAAAAGTAATTACAGGATAACATGATGATGAATTGGGGTTAAAGATTTTCAGTTCGAAATTTTTTTCTTATTTAATATCATAATCCATTGGTCATATTAAATAATAATCACTCATGTTAACACTATGTATATTTATATATTATAACCATATAAAATTGAATTAAAAATATATGTAATGGTAAATGAATGAAATCTCCAATATAAAACACAATTGGTATATGTGATAGAGTTTAAAACCACAAGGGAAAACTAACCCAACTCCCACAAGCAAGGAAAATTAATGAAAATCACATGGAGTCTCTAAACCACCAAGAGAGGGAGAAAAATGTTATTGAATTTTTCTTATGGAAATTCCCACACTCCTTCAATAGATATTCTAATATAGATATTTTTTTAGAAATTGATCAGTGTGAGGGAAATGATGTATTCCAATATTTAGTGAATGGAAGCTGAGAAGGTTGTTCTAGAAACCTATTGGTTAAAATTAAAGTCCAAAAAATTGTGGAATATGAGTATAAATACATTGAAGGATGAGAAAGTATAGTTTTTGGTATGGTAAGAGTTCAAGAATGTATTCTTTTACATGTATATTTATTGATATTCGAACATGATGATGGGGAGATAATGCGTAGTGTTGAAACAAAAGGATAATGATTCCATTGGTTTTTATGAAGATAACATCAGAAGACTTGTGAGGTATGCCTCCATATTTGTTTAATATCATAAGAGTATGTTCAAATGAATCATTATTATAATTAAACCAAGACATCGAATGAAATGTATCTATTAGAGACATTTTTTATACAATGATATACTAGGTTATTATCTTAAGGTGGAGATATATATTTGATATGATCATTACTCCAGAGAAAATAAATAGAGAATGGAGTTTTATGGAAACTCATGTGATAAATATTTTCAAGGAAATATGATTCAGCATTATGATATTAATCTATGAGGAAGCATCATTGATGTTTATTAGGAGGGTTAGAAAGATGTTTTAATTGATATATATAAACCCATTAATCTCATAAATTTTTATAGGATTTCAAAAGTCAAACATCATTGAATATATTCTATGTATAGTTCTTTATTAGTATTTAGTGTTTACAATTAGAGTTCTTTATGAATTATGAGAAAGAATTCAATGACCTTAGATAACATGAAGTGAATTGGCCAAAATAAACTCAAAAAAATTGGTAATAAGGTAGATTATGAACCATCTCCACTACAGAGATCGATCCTGATAACGGAGTTGTGTGAGGTACACTTATCCCCCATTCTAGATCTTTTAATTACTTATTCGGATTATGTTCTTCCCATTATATCATATCAAAGAGTTTTGTTATGCATTTTTAATCCTATCCTTGATATTTGGATATATAACATTATGAAAAATCCATTGTGTCTTGATGATCTTATCTAAGATATATAAATCATCTTGTATTAAACATTACAAGAAGATACATATTATACATCTAATTATCCCACCGTTTTCTAAATTTGACATAATATAGGATATTCATTAGTTATCTCAATAAAGATCCCAAATCAATTCTCTTGATAATTGGAACACATTTTGTATCCCAAATCCTCATATTCTCATTTTTAATCATAAGGATAATATTACAATTGAATAATCTCCTATTATAGTGTTATAATAAAATAGAATGAGGGATTGTTATCTCTAATGATTAGGGTTGATGATAGCATTGATTAAAATCCAGTTTTATTATAATATAATGAATATTTCTCGAATAGAATGCATGTTAATCCCTAATATCATGACATTGAGAACATTATTGAACTTATACCTAAATTTATATTAATCAGGAAGTGTTTTTCATTGATGGATTAAATTTAATTTATGGAAATAAAAAAAGATAAAAGATATTTTGAAAAAGGTTTATATCATCCCAATTGATTCACCAGGTTAAGCACTAGTCCTAATTGTTATGTAGAAATATTGATCAAAGAATATTTTAATTTACTGTCATCATTTAATAAGATAAAAGTAAAAATTAGTATCATTTAGCACATGTTGATATTTTTATCAAATATGCGGAGCATGTTAATTCATGTTGACTGACCTTTGATCTGGTTATCAATAGTTAATCGTAAAAGGGAGGATACTTTAAAAATAACTTATTTGTAAGAGATATGGAAACTATTAATTTATAGTGATTATATTTGGACTGAATATTCCTCCTTCAATATTCATGGATATAACGGATTTTGAATTTAGATTCTATAATTATATATTTTTCATTATTGTTATTTACTATATTCCTATATACTCAAATTAAGAGGAAGAGCCTGAAGATAATTTTAGACTGTGTTAAAAACCATGAGAAAATGGATATTCTATACTAAATATAGAATATATTATTTCTAACTATAAAATGAATTATACCTCATCCATGAAATCATAATAAAGGTCATGTCGTTACATCCATATAATATGGATTTCATTGAGAAATTGCATAAACATATCATTATAATGGAGATTCATTGTTTTCATTGGATAACTACATATTATTGAGGATTTGCAAAAAACTATTTATTACATTAAAATAAAATAACTATTCTAACCCAGAGGGTATTAGTTTTTCTATTATTTTGAGTAATATGAGGAATATTTCACGGAACTGAAAATGAGGTTGGGTATTTATTCTATATATATTACCATTTAGTGGGGAAGGGTCATTAATATATAGTGATGCCTCAAGAAGGGTGTGGTTTGAATCCCAAATAATGATGATAATGTAACTTTTTATACTACAAACCTATTAATAACACATGACTAAAATTACATAGATCATGATTTAGATATGGGGGTAGTGATCTTTTCATTATGTTTTTGGTGGAATTATCTCTTTGGAGGAAAAATTGACATATATATATATATATTGATCACAGTAGTTTACAATATATTACCACATATAAGAATATGAAAATGTGTCAATATACATTGATGGGGTTGAAAAAAAAGTGACTACATAGTACATTATCACTCTGTTGAGGAAAAACATTGTTGATGCTTTGAGAATTAAATATGGTTCTACTATATCCATGATGAGGACTAAATAAGACAAAGTACATGTGGATTAGAAATGGATGAATCTTGAATTCATAAGGGAAGGTAAGATGTCATATTATTCCCAAATTAATTATCAACCATAAATTTACATAAAAAATGAAATAATCTGAGAATGAATATGTAGAGTACAGAAAAGGCATACAGTATCCACCATAGTTCAACTTGGATTAATATTGAATTATAATGGTTAGAACCTAGATACGTGTCCCATAAAACATGAATTGAAGATGTATATTGTGGATTATGAGAAAAAAACCATCCATCAAAATTCATCAAGGATATATGAATAAGTATAAATACCAAAAAAAATTATAGTTTTATATAATAAAGAGACAAATTATAGAATACATACATTGAGGCTAGGATTTCCAGAAATACATGACAGAAATAAAATGTATAATGATATGTTACAACCATTACCAATACTAGTATATAACTTCTAATATAAAAACTAATTTTTTTAGAATTATAAAAAAGTTAAAATTCCATAATGTTATTTGGTCTTTAATCGATCACCTTATGAATTCAGTTTGTTCTTATTAAATACTTTTCTCTGATTAAATACCATGTTTTCCAATCTTATTTACTGCAACACTTAACTAAAATAGACACTATTCTAAACTAAACAAATTATTAATCATAAACATAGTATGTGGACTATTAAATTGGACGATACTTATATGACTGTACAATTTATTAAAACTATATAAAATGATATAATAAAAAAACATCAATTTATTCTATGTGTATAATTGTTTCATAGAATTATTTTTATCCATTATGAACAAATATATTTAAATTTATTTTTCACAAATTTTGAAATAAAATCATTTGGAATGATTAGAATATTTTGAATCAATATTTTTTAATTAGGTAGTGGTGTAAATTTCATTTTTAAGAAAAATGTTATGTTTCTAATGTAAATATTATTTATAGTGATAAAACAGTTATTTATTCAAAATTTTTGTATTTTTAGTATTTTTTATATTAAAAATATTTTTTAAATTTAAGTATATAATATAATGGTTTTCCATATACAAAGACAAATTAACAAACATTTAACTGTAAATCAATTCAAAATAACATTAAACATTCTTAATGATTAAATCAACAATTTTTTTAACAAATACAGATTTTCAAAAAATTATATGTTTTAATTTAAAAAATATTTTAGATATATTTGTTAATTGAATTATCTAAAATAGAGTACAAATTGTTATTAATCAAGTAAAAATTTGGAATGAATGGTCATATTATATTTTTAATGATAAAATAATAACCATTATTAGTATTTAATCAATAGTAATAATTCTAAAAATTGGTAATCAAATGAGGCTTGTATTTAACTAAAATAATTTGACACATAGAAAATATAGAATTAATTTCATATTTTTTATTATTATAACTACAAATTTGAAAATAGTTTCCTCACTAAATAACTTAACAAACATGTCCTTTATTACCAAATACATAACATTCTTTTACCAATATTATAAAAACATTTTAAAATATAAAAGGAGATCAATACCATTCTATTGAAATCCACACCCATATTTCAATTTTTTCATGAAAATATACAAAATTTAATTCTTATAAATCCCTTATACACATCTGGAATCCACCATCCTCAAAGATTGACTCATGTCCTTCAATTTCATATATGACTTTAATAGAAGATCCTTAGTCTCAATGTTTGTATTGTAGGTTCTGAGCACATCGAAAGCGCATTGGTTTGTGTACAAACAGTAATTTATTATATTAAAGATGTTTAATTTGAGATCATTAATGATAATAAAATGCTGAATATTCAGAATATAATGAAGAATGAATAAAATGAAGGGAGTGCTGGAACCATATAGAGGATCATCATATGTTGGATATAATTAATTTAATTAAAAATAATAATAACCATGATGGAATTGTATCTATGATGATGTTTCTAGTCCTGATCTGATGTTATTCATCATTTCATTGTATAATCAAAGTGTAAGATTCCTCTAATAGTGATATACACTTGTTTCACGTATCTCTGGACGTCAATGAAGGGTTCTCCGGGTGCTAGTATGGAAGAGCCTTTGCTTGTGATGTCCGCCTTCGATCACCTTGATCCGGTGGAGGTAGATCTCTCTCTCATAGATTGAGAGCGTTCATGGTGGAAAAAGGAATCTATCTTGGCTTAATAGTTGTTCAAAATGTGTTGTGCACAACCCCCAAATAAATGGCTACTCTAATGAGAATTATATAATTTAGAATTTAATTAAATAGAATAATAATGTGAATTAATTACCCAAAATCATTTATTCATTTAATTTAACTCTTAGTAATACAACATGTCTAAGAATAAAATTCACTATTATTATTATGTAACATGAGACTTGAGAATTACTCCTAATATTTTTTAAATAAATAAATATTATTATTTCTCATAAATTCTTAGAAAAAATACACGTTGTGTATTTTTAAAATACATAGCTTGTACTTTCCTTTTTCCATTTTTCTCAATTTCCTCCACCACAGTTATTAGACCTTTAAAAAAAGATACTTATTTGTTAAATTAATTCCATTTCATTACTCACTAATAAATATATTATTTCACACACAATATATGCTCTCAAACAACTAGTGTCAGAATAAATTTTATCAGGCATCCTTAAATAATTATTAAACCACAATGGGGAATAATCTTTTAATAACATGTTAAATTAGTATTTAAATGATATACTTGGACACACTTAGTGTGTGACCATCTATGCCTCTTTCTTAGTAGAATTAGGTGGAGCCTACCTTACGTACAAGGCTGGAGTCTAACAACACACCAAGGAACCCATAAAGAAAGAAGATAACGCCGCAATGGCGGGTCACCTCCTACGAACGCATACCATGAAATGCAATCCCTTTGTCTTCATATTTCGAATCATGTAGGTCTCATGATAGTGTCATCAACCCATGTAATTGATTATTCGTAATTAAAATTTCTGGAATTTAACTCACCCATTCCTTACTATGGCCAGGGATTTATTTCGGCTATATCAATTCCATCAAAGGGCCTGATACATCAACATGTGTTATGGAGTATAAGGAAAAATTCCTTTCTCGCATTATCTATTAATGCAATATTACTCTTGACCAACCCAACATATACTACCCCACTATGAATATTGTTTCGTCACAATTTTCATCAATACATCTAAGTGCGTGAGTTGTATTACCCATTAAAATTAATCTTAAATTATAAGGACCAACACACATGTCCGTAGATAGGAACATCCAATGACACTATGAAATGGGGATCTCTTACTGGTGGATCTCGTTCTCATAATATCTTCCTTGATGTTACCAAAGGTGCATGCCATGGGAAGGTGCCTCAAAGTATTATGAGTCCTCACCCTTAATGGCCTGTATTATTTATGTCCCTCAAATTACATCATTCAGTCATAGAACATATATTGAATAATAATGTTATGGCACTTTCAGGTTCTCATGATAGGAGGGATCCTCCATGAACCATTAATGAAACAACTATCCTTATGACAATATCACATGAATCATCACACAGAAGAATAAACATTTTGTGATAAGGTAAATAATAAAGAATAAAGTACGAAGAAATTTGTTTCTTGGCCACCAACTCCCACAGACTCCCACTTGAACTAGAGCCACCCGCTAACAAACTTTAACCCTCTATCTCTCACATGATATTCATTCATCTACTGAGAGAGGCCTTTAGTCATGGGGTATGATATGTTCTCTTCCATTGACATTCTTATCACTGCAACTTCACCTTTTTGATAGAAACCACTCAAAATGTGATAATTTTGGAGTATGTGCTTTGTCCATTGATGTGACCTCAATTATTTTGCTAGAGCCATCGTTGTAGTATTATCACAGTACTATTTCAAAGGATCTTTACTTCCTGGAACCACATCAAGATCCTTAAAAAATATCTGAATCCAAACGGCTTCTTGGAAGAATTAGAAGCCTCTATATATTTGTAAATTTCTTTAGAATCAATGATAACTGGTTTCCTTGGACACTTCCAGCTCACAGCTCCACCATTAAGGCTGATAACATATCCAGATTATGACATCAGATCATTCTGATTTGTTTTAAAACCCACATCAGTATACCCTTTGATGAAAAAGTCATTGTATCCTCCATTCACTAGGAACATATCCTTAGTTCATATCACATACATAAGGATAGTTTTAACAAAAATCCAAAAAATTTCTCTTGGATCTCCTTGATATCTGCCTACTATTCTCTGTTCATATGAAACATCAAACCTGGTACATTACATGGCATAAATGATGGATCCCATAGCTGAAGCGCATGGTATCTGACTAAAAATTATTTTTTTATTATAAGAAACCACTTTCGACGAAAAAGTGAGAAACCTTACATGAATTCACCATTTCACCACTTCACCAAATCTATACTTCCCTACTTCCCCACTAAAAACAATATAAAGCTTCTCAACAAACAACAAATAAGCAAAATGGATGGACAATCCAATAAATCATTCAAACAAATATACCTTCAAAGATGGAGCTAAAAAATTCAAGTGAAGGCCGAGGAATCATGAATCAGGGAACATGAATGTCCGAAAAGCTAGAAAAACCACAGAACTGTTCTCATCGAGCGCCTACCGGTGCGACCGTTGACACCATCCAAAATCCACAAACCCATCGGCAAACTCCAGGTGGATTTCACCCAACCCTCTAGCAACCTGAGATGGACCAAAGTGCTCATCCACAAAGGTGACGAAGAAACCAGAACTAGTAATGTCATGTCGTCCATACACTGCACCCCAATCCACATCCACCACATCACCACGAACCAATCACCCTCTGAAGACCAGTAAACTGCACCAAAATAAAATAGCTCCAAAACCGAATTCACAGGGACAACTAAAATCACCCAACAAAGCACGGAATCAAATGTAAAATCTCATCACCAAGCACCAAGAAATCAAAGATGACGCGGGAGGGAGCTTCGTTGTAAGCAGATTGAAACACAAAGAGGCCCATAACCACAATCACCACCAAACGAGGAGGCCATAGAGCCACCCAAAGCATCACATGCAGAGAATGCAACAACAAACTCAGCCCACAGCAGACCAAAACTCGACCTCGAACCAACATGACACCGCCATTGAAGTCGATCCCACAAAAGAACATGACTGTCGATGTCGCGGAAGCGCAACACAGCAAAATCGCGAACCCTCGAGAAGTGTATGGTATCATACTCATTCTATATTTTTCATGTTGTGGATATGGACACATTTTCATATATAGATATAGGCCATGTGACACTAGATCTAATCCCCTCTTTGATTGTTCCATATTATATATCTTTTGAATCTGGACAATATTTGTACCATGACATAGTCCAAGAATACTATTGGATCTATCATGAATGATCTTGATCCCTAAAATGTAGGCTGCTTCACCAAATTATTTCATGGAGAAACACTTGTTCAACTAGTCCTTAACAAACTAAAAGAAAAGTACATCATTTCCAATAAGTAATATTTCATCAACATAAACTACTATGATAATGACTGCATTCCCATTAAACTACATAAAAAATGGCTCACATTTGTTCTTAATGAAACTAAATTCATGTATGGATTCATCATTCAAATGTTTTAAGACCTGAATACTTGATTTAATACATAAATGTATTTCTTCAACTTCAAAACCTATTTGGCTTCACCTGGTGTCACAAACCCTTCTGGTTTTGTCATATATATATCTTCCCAAATATCCCATTTTAGGAATGCTGTTTTGACATCAATTTTCCGAATCACGAAGTCATGGTATGCATCTATGGTTAGTATGATTCATATGGATCTAAACATGGAAACTGGTGAGATGTTTTCATCATAGTCAATTCCTTGAAATTATCTGAATCCTTTAGCTAGTAGCCATAGATTATAGGTGCTAGCTTTACCATCCATTTCTAGTTTTCTCTTAAATACTAATTTGCATCCAACAGGCTTAACATCAACTGGCTCGTCTACCATAATTGGGACCTGGTTCAGATACATGGAATTTATAGCATAATTCATTGCATCTAGATATCTTATATCTTATTATATTTCTGCAGCTTCTTTATTGGATATATAATCATCATTTTCCATCAATAATTATTCACATTCATTGGTGATTAGGAAACCAAATATTTCATCTTCCCTTACCACTCTTGAGTTCTTACACAGTACTTGTACTTCTAAAACCTCTTCTACAGGGACATGTGAAACTTGTTCTTGTACCAACTCCAATGTATATTTATCATCAACTTCTTTAAAGTTAATATATCTCCCAACATCCTTCTTGAGGATATGATCTCTCACAATAAAGTCCACTTTTCTGGCGACAGTCTCTTTCTTGTCTGAAGGGTTATATTGGTAATATCATTTTCCATGGGATATCCTATAAATATACACCTCATCCCCTAGGGTGCTTGTTTTTTCTGATAAGGCCTTAAAAAATTCCTCGCATCCCCATAAATATGTGTACGCCAAAATGGGTTTTTTCCATTCCATAACCCGGAGGGTATTCCATTTTCTAACTTAGTTGGGACTCATTTTAATGTGTATACTAATGTTTTTAATGCATATCCACAAAAGGAAAATGGAAGATCTGGATGACTCATCATCGACCTCAACATGTCCAACAAGGTGTGTTTACTCCTTTCACTAACAATATTTCACTGGGGTATGTAAAGAGGAGCGATCTGAGATATATTCCCATACACTCGTAGAAGATCAATAAACTCTTGGTTAAGATATTCTCCTCCTCGATCCAATTGAAGTTTCATTATCTTATTAACATGTTGATTATCTACATCATTCTTGAATTCCTAAAATTTCTTTAGGGACTCTGACTTATACCTCATTAAGTTGACATAGCGATATCTATTCAAATAATCAGTAAAAGTAATAAAGTAAGAATATACACATCTATATTCTGCTAGAAATTCTCCAAATACATCAGTATGAACCAATCTGAGAAGCTTTGTGGCCCTTTCAACCTATCCACTGAAAGGAGGCTTGTTTATTTTACCTTGTAAACAATCGTGACATCTATAAAGTGGTTTTATCTTAGTAGATCTAAATATCCATCTTGGTAGAGCATTGTCGAGCGCTTCTCATTTACATGATTGAAACGGTGATGCCAGAACTGGGTAATCTTTGATTCATTCGAGTTTGTTACATTATCAATTTACAAAACATGGTTTTTATAATTTAATACATATAAACCATTATCTAAATGATCCATACCATAACACATGTTGTTCTTATAAAAGAAAAAACCATTTTTTCAAAACATGAAATTAAATCCATCCACATCCAAACATGATACATAAATTATGTTTTTGTTAACAATAGGAACATAATAACAGTTATGTAAATCCAAAATCATCCCAGTTGGAAATGTGAGATGGTAATCTTAAATGTCCAACACAGCTAGCCTCGCGCTATTGGATGCTCGATGATCCACCTATCATATGGAAATCTTTCTAAATCTACATGGTTCCTAAATTGGAATAAAGATGTGATCCCTACAAGCTAAATCTAAACCCCAATGTGTAGAAATGGAATGATTACACTCCATAATGAATGAAACATTAGCATCCCCACGCTTATGGGTGTAGTTCCTCACCTAGTGGCCTTGAATGCCACATGGAAAACATATATCCTCATGTTCCTTTCCCTGTATTTGGATCTTCCCCTTCTTGGAAGGATGGTGATCTGGGACATTAGACTGTTTATGAGTCCTTGACCCTTTTTCCTTGTCCTTCCTTTTCTTATTCAACATAAGAATTGTGGGTTATACATGGACCATTTCCTTATCTACATAGAAAATTAACGTCCGAAGTTTTGATGGACTCTTCTCATTTTCTCACATGTTGTAGTTGACAATAAATCTAAAGATGGTCTTGGTCAGTGATGATAGGATGAGATCTAAATGCAACTCATTTGGGAACATAATCCCTAAGATGTCCATGTGTTCAATGTATGATTGAATACAAGAGGCCCCTCTGGCACAGACTACACAATATTTGTTGTAAACCAAGAATTTAAGATCTTATATATCTCTTGTATCCCCTTATCTTGATAGAGATCCTTAAGTTGAGACATCATTATATACACGTCCTTATTTTCATGTTGCTTATAGATCTCATTAGTCATGGAATATAGCATGAAAAACTGGACATATATGGAATCAAAAATATGATTAATATAGAGATATTGTTCCTCATCACTTGCCTCTTTTCTAGGTGCAAGTGGAATAAGATCTTCTAGCATATACAATTTCTTCTCATGGTTAAAGATAACACGTAAATGCCTCTTCCATTCATGGAAATTGGTGCTGGTGAGAATGTTTTCCTTCTACAGTATTGTTTGAAATGATATGTTTGAAATTATTTTTCATTCCATTTATACAAATTAAGATGAGCAAAGTTTTAGCACTTTATCATAATAAAATTGAGACAAATAAATAAATCAATACTTATTAGTCTCTCACTATTTTATCGAAATCCAATAGCCCTCACCATTGACTTCGGAATATTTTGATGCCTAAATATTCTAGAGGTGCAGATAGATATTTCTCATCGCATTACCACAACTAGGGTTGGTCAAACATCATGAATGGTTTTTGGTAGACATTCCAAATGCCAATTTCATTAACTTGTAGCTCCTTGATCCACTGAGTGGACTCCCCAATCCTAAAAACCATTTATTTTTGGATGTCCTGAACCATTGCATCTTGGTCACACCAAGTTTTTTTGTGGTTGTCAACCCATTATGAAAACTAAGTTAATTTTACCCCTAACCTTTAATTATAATTAACCGATAATTAAAATCACCCCACCTAGGGTTGGTCAAGAAAACCAAGATTATATAAGGCTATACGGACCTGATATTTTCTTTGTGGGATTTTATCCTAATACATAAATTTATAGTTTATTATCTTTTATTACATGCTATTTAATATTAATTGGGATATAATTAATTGATTCACCATATCTAAGATAATATTTACCCATAACCCTTTCTTATTTTAGATCCATCTTGCATGATTGTTTAATTCATTATTTATGTGATCGTGACAACACAGACACAATAAATAAACCAGGAAACTGACAGAAATAATATAAATTGTATGATAATGAGATTTTTCTATTGGTTATTTTATCTAGAGGTTGATAAACTAACCTAAGACCTAGGGGAGAAACAACTAAAAACTTTTGAGATCATGTTTATAGCTTTCAACATGTTCACGTATATATCTTCTTGGATTTGTTTCAACTTGTCACCTAACATGAGCCACCTCCACCAGCTTGGGTGATCTATCCAATACATATGATTTTATCTCACATGTAGGTGAGGGGTAAAATGGTGTTTTACATAAAATAACCATTGGGCATGTAGGCCCTACATATTAATGACGAGAAGGCTCGCAGGCCAACAAATATATAATAAATAAATTAAATGAAACCATTCACATAAAAAGGTCCGAGTGTAGCTCAAGAACATCCAATCATGAAACAATATTTATCGATAAATAAAACTAGAATTAAATTCTTTAATTGTTATTGTTTAAGATAAATCATGATCAAATCAATTAATTATATTTTATTAATCAATCCATTTATCTTAAACCCATTTTTGAATTTTTTTGAGATTATCATACATCACAATTTTAAACAAATAAATTCATTTAAAATTATCTTTTTATGTAACAGGTACCTCGAAAGAAACTCGGTTAATTTTCGTTCATAACTATCCAATGAGTAGAAATGAACATTACACATATGTTAAATTAAACACACACACATATATATATAACACCTATCATGTGTTGTGCCTAAGATTTACGCCATTCCTATGGTACATGTCTCAAGGGTTTGTATAATATAATATATATTTTTATTAAATCGGCATAATTTGGATGATTACACGATGTGTACTTCTGACTATAGAACATGTACTTTTGCTCATAGTCTATTTGAAGTACATGCCTGAGGACATGGTGAGTAGATGTACTTGGGAAATTTTTGGAGTACACAACGTGTTCAGTGCGACACATGTCTTGTAGTATCCGCGTTACATGGTTTCTAGTCATGAAATCCATGTATGGGGTATACATTCAAAACCTAACCCTAAGGGACTACATGACATGTTTAGTGAAACACACGGCATGTAATCCAGAAACTGTGTTCCACCTATTCCTGGTCAACACACGGTGTCATATAAGACTTAGAAATACTCCAACACATGGCCTGATTTGGTGGACCTGTTCGATTCATTGAACCTAGACTACACGGCATGTACATCCAAATACACAGAGTGTATTGTGATGTTTTACGACCAGGAATGTTTGGAACCTCTAGATGGGATCTTATGTTTTATTTTAATCAAAATTAAAAAAAATTGTTCTTGTAAAATTAATGAGAAACGATAGAGGAGGAAGATATCTTGAGACTCAGATTTTCAAAACAATTATGTTGAATTAAAATAACTAAATTATTATATGTGTAAATTACCATCATAAAAAAAATTATAATCAACTATATGACCCCTTTGATACCAATTTTATGTTTTGGGCACAGGGAAATTGTGTTGGTGGGTGAACCCAACTTTAATTTTTCTATTAACGATGTTTATTCTGAGATTTTTCATGACAATAAAAAGTCAAATTGTTAGAATAGAACGTGTAATTAAAAAAAAGGAGTCCCAAAACCATAGAGAGGATCATCATATGTTGTTTATAATTAATTTAATTAAAAAACAAGAATTATCTTGACGAAATTATCTCTCTATTGATGTTTCCAATCACGATTCGATCTGATCTATCAATTTATCATAGAATCCAAGTATAGGATTAATCTAGAAGTGACCCACATGATCATCACATATCTATAAACTTTTCCAAAGTGACCTACAGGTGGTATCGCAAAACATCTTTCACATGCAATGTTCGACTTCGAGTACCTTGATCTGGTGGAGATGGATCTCTCTCTAATAGCTTAAGAGAATTCATGTTGGAAAAAAAATTCTCAATTTTCATAAGATGTTTTCTAAATAAATTGTGCAAAACCCCCAAAAAAGGTCTAGGTTAATGAGAATTATATATTTGGGATTTTACATACATAGAATAATAAAATGAATTAAATACCGAAAAGCATTTATTATTTTCATTTAATTCATAGAAATATATCATGTCTAATAATAACAGTTGAATATTATTATTACTTAGCATGCGCCCATCAAATTACACCTAATATTATTTAATTAAATAAATAATATTATATATCATAAATTCCAAGAGAAAAAAAATACACGGTGTGTATATTTAATATAAATAGCATAAAATTTTGTTTTTCAATTTTTATTCATTTCCTCCACAACATTTCATTAGACCTTGAATAATGGATATTTATTTCTCAAATAAATATCACTAGATTACAAACTAATAAATATATTATTTCAGCCAAAATATATTCAATCGAACAACTAGTGTCGAAATAAATTCGATCATACTTCCTTAAATAGTTATTGATCCTAAATAGAGAATAATACTTATTTAACTAGTCATATTAATATTTAACTGAGATACATGGACACACATACTGTGTGACCTTCTAGGCCTCTTTCTCAGTGGAATTAAGCAGAGCATGCCATATGTACAAGGATAGTGTCTAGAAACACACAGATGATCCCATAGAAAATGATGTTAATGATGTAATGAAGTGTCACCTACTACGAAATCTTACTGTGTAACTTGATACCATTGTCTCGATATTATGAATTGAGAGGGTTAAATTCTAGTTCCATCAACCCATGTACTCAATTATTCATTTTATGACATTACAGAATTTGAATTTCCCATTACATACCATAGAAATGAATATATTTAGACAATATCAATTCCATCAAAGAGAATGAGATATCTACTTCTATTTTAAAGAAGACATGACCTATCCTTTCTTGCATTATCTATTATTTTAGTATTACTTGTGACACACCCACCATATCCTACCTCACTGTGAATAGTTTTCCATCACATTTTTCTTTAATACATTTAAGTGTGAAAGTTGTAATAACCATTAAAATAATAGTAAATTCTATGGACCAATACACACATCCATAGATAAGAACATCCAACGACACTATGAAATGTCGATCTCCAATTGGTGGGTCTCGTTCTTATAATATCCTCCTAGATATTACCAAGGGAACACACAATGAGAAAGTGCCTCAATGTTTTTTGATTCCTCACCCTTAATGGATTTTATTATTTGTGTCCCTAAAATAACATCATCTGGTCATCAAACATATATTGAATAATAGTGTTGTGGCCCTTCCGGGTTCTCAACATAGCAGGGATCCGCTATAACCCTTTAATGCAACAGCTATCCTTAGGAAATTATCACAAACATTCTCATATAGAAGAACAATAAATATGTGATATGGAATTTATTAAGGAATAAAGTAAAATGTGGTTGGTTATAGGACACCAACTACATCATGTATTACATACCCTTTATCATCAATTTATTATCATTCTCATCCACATACATCTAAAATCACTCAAACCATTTTTATAAAAAAAGTATAAAAGAATGAAAAACTTATTTATTTTAAAACTAAAATCATCCCATATCACATTAAATTAGAAAAAATGATAATTTGAATCATTTATATGTAAGGATTACCAGAACCATTAATGATATGATTCATTTTTCCCACTAACAATTTCAGGTGGTTATTGAAATTGGTTTAGTGAATATTTAATCAATTTATATATTAACCTGTTGTATTTAAATATAAATTAATAATTATATAAGGGATATCATCATTTAGAGACCAAATATTATAATAACCATTGAAAAAAATAATAACAGGAAAATCATTAAATTTATCAGTAAAATAAATATTTCGTATTCCATTATCTTATAACATGTCCCAATTATTATTTTTGACGATAATATAATATGATTAATTTAATTATAAATCTTATATAAATATATTATAACAAAGGGATATCTTACATACCCATACTGACACATAGATTGTAGCATAATATTTGTTGGTCAGTTTCAACACCAATATAGTCAATGATACATATAATGGAACTGGATACATGATAATTCATATTAAAAATTATATAAAAATTATTTATGTTTGTTAATATAAACATTTAATCAATTATTTAAACTACCACAATGTATTTGTTAAAAATTATGGAAACATGATCACCACCAATTTTGCATACAATAACGGTGAAAAATATATTTCATAGAATGAAATTATATTCTGATAATGTTTGTTAAAAAATAAATTATAGTAAATTTCATGATTTGGAATGATGAAATTTATGATATTAATGAATTCAAATTGCACTATTATGAAACAATATTAGAACGATCAAGAATACTCACACCTGAAATTTAAAATGGAATTGAACTAACTAATATATTCTTATAGATTAATTATAGTAGTGGTTATAAAATAGTGTGGATATGAATAATGTTCTAGAATTAGAGATTAATAAAAGATTACATACATATAGCTAAAATAATTTCAGTGAAATTAAGAGTAATTGAAAGGGACTTCAACAACTCAAATAACTTTCTTTATAAATTTTCCCATCAATTATTTGTATATTCAATTTTATTTTTTACTTATAACCTAATCTATTAATATTATATAAAAATGAGTTATTAGTTAAAATCCCCTTCCATATATGATTTTATATTCCATAAATACAAAATATTATTTTGAATAATTATTATCCTCAAAAGTGTTCATTTAAATTAATTGGATTTTACATGTAAGAATATATTTTCAGTTTTGGAAAAATTATACATTAAATTTTAGAAATCCAAATATGTATAAATTCATGAAATCTTCATAGAATCCTATTAAGGATATGAAATTTTACCCTCTTCTATGATTTGGACACCATAATTCTATATCAAAAAAGGGATCTATTTTGCATGATGTTACATTTGAGAAATTACATATAAATAATTTTAAGAAGTGATTCTTATAGGTGATTTAATTTGGTATCAATTGATATAAATTATGTGGTTATATATGAGATACTTTTAGAAATTTAATCTGAATCCAATTGTTATTAATTGGTTTTAATGATTTTATGTCTTGCAGTTCTCTTAAGGAATACATGTGTATGGTTAAAATTTAAGTGGTTTATGGGACCATTATATCCATATAATTTCAAAGGAAAATATTTAAATCTATAAAAAGATAATGGGTAAATATGTAGTATTGATTGATCAAAATAGGGATACAGTTTTTGACACCTTATCTTCTAGGGGAAGTAGACTGTGACTCCTGATCCACTGTGGAGAAAAAGCTTGTGATGACTCTTACACTGTGAAAAATTGGTTTTGAAAGTTATTTAACAATTGTAAATAAGTGTTGATTCCTAATTAAAAAATATTTTATTTCAAAAATTATGTTGCTTCTACACTCATTTAATATAATATTAAGTTATCATCATTGTATTATTATTTATGTATCATGTTTTCCATGTCTTTATACCATGAAATATTTTTGACCATATGGGAATATTTGTTCTCTTATTTTTAGATATAATCTTTTTTTATAATTAAATTTACTTTTACTATGGTATTTTTTAATGATTATATTTTTTCATATGCTTATAATTTCTCAATTAACAACAAGATGATATATATGTTTTTCTTTTACTAAGATTTTATTCTCACCAATTTCTTTTCAATCCATTTATTAGTGCATGAGGATGAGTTTATCAAAGAAGATGTTTAGAAGAATACCTTGTATATTGAAATAGTAATAAAAATTTAACCAGAATTGTAAAACAAGTAGATTATGTAGGTAGTATGAAAATAATAAAAACATATTAATTTTCAGGATTATGTGATAATTTTTTAATACATTATTTTATTTATGGAAATGATATAGAATGAAATCATGTTTATCTCGGGTTAACTAATTGGCCCCACTGAAAAATGTTATATCAAAAGTTTATGTGACACTATTGTTATTTCTAACAACTAGATGATGTTTTCTATGATGTTAAGCTAGATATGAAGATTTAGTGAAGGAAAATGGATATGGTTATTATGTTCAATTTTTTTTTCCACAATTAAATAATGTTCATACTCATATATAATGTTACTTATAAGGTCATTTTTTAGGGTGTTAAGTCGTTTTGAAGTGTCTGAATGTATTTTACAATTAGTTTGATATTGTGAGAATGCATTTGTGCGAGTATATAAATATTGGAAGAAATTAAAATTCTATAACTTCAAAATATGAATAATTTATTTCAATTTATTTTGTTCTAGATCCAAAATTTGACTTCTAGGAGGTAGTTCAATTAAAATGTTTTATTTTTTCTATGTACAGATGATAATGTATTTGGAAGTTTATGTTTTATATTTTATGTTTGAATGGGTTTTAATGATGATATATTTAAAAATCATAGAAGATAAAATGTTTTGGAGTGCATAATTTAAATAATTTTGTAGGATTAAGTCTATAATATTTAGATTTAAATGTAAAAATATTTGAATTTTGATTGTTATTTAGAAAATACCATAGTTCCTAAAATTTTATATCATATATGTATGTTTTATTATATATATTATTTTATATGAGTTAATAAATTTATGGATTTTTGAAACATATGGATTTTATTATTAGAAAATTGAAAATTTTCATAATCAAAAGGGTCAATAAAAAATCGTTTTTATATTTAAGAAAGACTATATGTAATGTTTTTATCGAATACAAAATGTTCTTTGCTAATAAATAATGTATACTAATTTATAAAAATTAAAAATTTCTATAATTTCCCAATAGTTTTGGATGAATTATTTTCAAAATACTAAAAAAATTTGAGGTAAAATATAATGAGGTTTAAGTGTCTTAGATATATAATAAATTCTATAATAAGAAACCATGGTAAATGTAATTTTAGAGTGAGGTGTGTGTAATGATGAATATAGTAGCAACATGATGTTATCCATGGATATATAAATAGTTTTTTTCTCTATGATTTTAGAGATAGTAAAAATATACTGATAAGGCAATGATATTGTAAATAATAAAGCGTGGGTTGCTAAATAAATTCATACCTTGATGTGAAACCACGAGTACCCAAATTCATGAATTATTTTGAAAAAGATATTACTTATTTGATGTAGATGATTTTTGATAATGAAAAGTAAGAATATTATTATTTTTTAGTATGGGAAAAACATGTTAGTCACACTATACTATATATAATAATATTTTAATTTATAAAATAGCCAATATGGAAACATAATACGAATGAAGATAATGAAATGACATTGAAGAGAAGTTTGCGATAGATATGTGATGAAATTGAAAATTGAAAATTTGAATGCGAATACAGAAAAGATGTTTTTCTAATGACAACCTATATAAACGAGATTGATATGAAATAATTGACATGATTATCCAATATAGTTTATATTGAGAAAACTAAACATGAAGTGGATGATGAAAAGATTAGACATTTTTTGTGGGTGACCACCACACCTGAGCGGTGTGTTATAGATAATGGAAGGTGTCAAATTTATTCTACATTGAGATGAATTATGTAATAATTATAAAATTTTAGAAAGAATATAATTATATTTGTAAGAATAATACCATCCTCAGAGATGTATAAGATAATTTTTACCTTTTGAGAGATATTTTGGGACATGAAAATATTTATATTCTTGTATTATATGTCAAGGATATACCAAACTATTTATACACTATGTTGATTTATTCGGGTCAGAATATCATGGTAATTCAAAATAATTATAATTATTATCTAATTGAATTGAGTAGTACACAATGTGCATTTGGTGTCATTGATTTTGTTCTTATTTTCATGGGTTTAAGATCAACAGAGAGATCACTCACTCAATTAGTAACAATAGGTATTGTATAAATAAATCATAAAAGGGGTAAATGGAAAATAATTCATTGATTCACCCATCCATACTCTCAGTAAATGTGAATAATTGATAGGGTCATCACATCAAATTAATATAAAATTTTATATCATTAAAAATACCCAACTATAAGGACAATTTTCTATGAAAATCATAAATAAAATAATCCAATTTAAATTCCAAAGAATAGAATCTATTTTCATTCCATCACCATTTCAATACAATACTAGGAAAAACTATACTACCCATGAACTAAGCCAAGATTGAATTTGTTTCTCTCAAAAATATAGCATTATGATACCCCAAACACATATTTCATTATAATATAGTTCACATATTTTTATATTCACATTTACATATCATATAATTAGAGGAACCACTGTGTATCCAATTTTTTCTTTCTGTTATAAAAAAATTAATTTAATATATAGGATTACTACCATGTCATCCTAATCGTGTTTCCTTTATCCATAGAAGAACCCAAAAAGCATATAAATAACCCCAACCAAAGCCTAAAACTCACACCTAGAGTAATTAAATGGTTGGATTCTCAACTAATAATATTTATACTGAAACTCTATCCATATGAATTGACGAACTCATCATGTTAATCACTATTTTATACCACAAAATTCCATTCCAAGTTATTTAATGATACAAAAACATCATATCACCATACATATGAATCTAAAATCATGAAATCACCGAGGATCCAAATAAATTTTGATATACCTACACACTGTAATCTCAATTCCATCCTTACCATCTACTAACTAGATTCATTTCACCCACAACTTTCTTGACGAATATGTCATAACCCGTAAACTATTTGGATTCTTTTTTTCCAAATCATTATCTTTATAATCAATAAAAAACGTGTTTACTATATCCCCAATTCCCACACCCCAAAAATTATCAAATATAATATATTGTTGTATCCAACCTAATAATATTTTAGCACCAAAAAATAACTCTAACAAATCCTCATTCATGGATTTCCAAGAACGTGAACCATGAGGCTATCTCAAACTCACATAGAATGAGCTTCAAACCATCAAATAATAATTAGTAAACTCTCCACCGTATATCACTCCTCATAAAACTCCTTTAGAAAATATGTAATCATATTCTAATATAACACACATGTCTCTCCTTATTTTCCATGATCATCTCATTTCATTGATTATTATTGGCCATGAACTACAAAACCACAACATCATGGTGGCCTAATATTTAGTTTTCAAAATATAAAAGTGTCAAATTACTCATCTATGTCGCCTTGGTGAACATTCTAGTCCTTAAAAGATTACAAAACTATTAAAAAATATTCATGTTTCACCCTAGTGTGTTTTTATACATTTGGTTTTACAATAAAAATCTTAAATAATGTTTTATATTAATTTTGATAGAACATAATTTATTGACATAAAGTCTTTTCGAAACCATTCCAAAATTCATTCTACTTATTCCATTAGATATCAACTGATACCCAAATTATTAAATCAACTTCACATCCATGATCAGACTCCAAGGTTATCGTAAACCAACTAACTCAAGTTTCATTACTCTATAATATATTTAAAACTAAGGAATACACATATTATAAATATTTATCATAGGTTCACTGAACCCCCCCCCCCCCCCAATAACATACATTCAAACCATATATATCCCACTATGATACCTTAGAAAAAACAAAAATATTGTGTAACAAACATGAAATAGTATTCAAATATCATTAATATTCCCAAAAACACACACTAACACCCTGTATTCAATTTATGAGGTATGTTGTTCCAATAAAGAATAATATCCTTCTTTCCATACACATAATCAATTTTGGTATCATAAATAACAGATACTCAATATTTTATCTTTCAAATGAATCACCTAAACCATACCCCCAAATTTTTTCTAACATCTATATAAGGTTCACATAACTAATAAATACTCATTGTCTTCCCCTAATTCTAAATACATAGTATTTCAAGTAATATTAGTTCATAACCTCAAATTAGTTAAAGATATTTCAACCATGTTTAGGACTTCACATAATAACCTAGGATATTGGAATCATTAAAAAACCATAATGAACTCACCCATGATATACCCTTCCTGGCCCCATTTATATAGTATCAATATACAATAGGTAATGACCCAAAATTATTTTAATGAAAATTCATTTTGATCAATTTAGTTTTCTTACTATGTTAAATGGTTATGTAAAACATATGCACATCCTTAGTTTTATGTTTTTGGATTTTATAATACTTTTAGGAATTGTTATTGTTGTTAATATAGTTATTCAATAGTGACAACATGATTTGTATAAATACATGGCTTTAACAAATCCGTTTTAATCAGACAAATGATGTGATGGCCTCATTCGATATAATTTCTTCATACGAATCCCATTTGTTGGAGCTCAGAAAAAAGGTAGCATCACTGGGATTCGCTCTTGGCCAATCCCAAGTCGAACTTCAATACATTATGTTTGAACAGAACCTCCTATGGGACATGTGGATGTTGATCGAGATTACCACATGAGCGATGTTATATGATCCACCACAAGAGTCTCTCACCATTGCACACCTTACCATTAGGTCTTATGCATCTGTTATAAGGGGTTATGTAACAATACCATAGCAATATGATTATGTTATTTATTTTTATACAATGAAATTTCATTTACTTTATTATTGTTACTTTGTAAATGTGTTTTAATGAAAAAATAGTATTTTTCATTACTATTTAATTATGAAATATATTTTGGTGAATTAATGGATTTTTATAAATAAATAATAATTTAATAAATTTTTTAACAATTACTTATGAATTATAGATATCTGCGTATGAGTTCCACATTCCATTATCGTGGAATAAATGATGATGGTTAATGAATCTATGTTATATGTTCCATGTGGGACACTTATGCACGAAATTAAATGATTAAGAACTATGCGTCCTAATAGCGCTCCAATGCATTGCGTACAGAATAGTGTCATAATATATCAAGTGAAATTAGGGGTTAATCATACTAATTGAAGTTCAATGATGGTTTACTCATTTTTCAGGTGTAATGATACCTAAATCATTATAATATCATGTTAAATATTAATTCTACATTTCCATGTTATGATAATCATGATATATCAAGCCTTTATGTTAATTTTTCTCTTATGCTCGATTCATATGCCTATTTCATATTATGTTCATTATCTTTCATGTTATTCCTTGAATAATCCCTTACTAGGATTTATATCTCCCCATATTTTTATGAATTTCCCTAAGTTATCCCATGAAATGCTAAGTATGAAGCGATGTGTGTAATCATGTAAAAGAGTTTTTCAATAAAAATTAATGGGGTTTATTCTCTAAGTTGTTATGTACTATTACTAATTTCATAAGACACAAGAACAATCGATCCTAGATGTTTTATTAAATGCATGTTTATATAATAAATCCAATTTAACTGTGTAATAAATAGAAGTGTTTCTATAGTTGGTATGAGAGAATATGTTTAGTTATTTCTTGGAATAGGATTATAAAACCATTGTGAAAGACCTTGGGATAAGACTATCTATAATAAAAACAACCTTAAATTTTGATGAGTATTTATTATTTGGTCTATCATGAAAATACATCATCTTCTGGATATGAGCAAGTAGAGGCAGCTATGGGAACCTATAAATCTAGGGGTAAAACATGAAAACACTACTAAGAGCTAGACTCGAATGGGAATTGGTGCACAAAAATGGGCCTTACTGAACTCTTGGTTACGACACTCTAGGGGGATATAAATTGGTAAATTCATTATATTAGTACAATCCATTATTAAGGGAATAAAAAAATACATACTAGGAATATATGATAGGATGTAGATCATAGATAACATAGATTTAAGAATATAAATTCATAAGTTAAGGAAATAAAAGTAATTTATAAGTCCCATGTTTTTATATTTGGATTACCCTTTATGTGTTACCCCTAAATTTGATTTTTTTTCTATCCAATGGATATTAATAAGAGGACTCAGGATAGCTATCAATTCGAAGATCAATTTGATGACTATTCAAATGAGATTCCCAATCCAATGGGAGTGGAAATTATGAACTATGTCACGATAATCTCTCAGTTAACTCATGTTTTGAATAGACACTTGGGTCAAGAAGAATATTCTACCCCCTTAGAATGTACTAGTCTTAATCGAGAGCTTCATGAGAAAAATTCCTCTTACATTTAATGGATCATCTGAGACCTCAATTGATGAAAAATAGATCAACTCCATTAAAAGGATAATATACATCCATCAATGTTCCAAACAAGAGAAGTTTCTTATGGCTACATATCATATGGAGGGTGATGCTGCTCAATGGTGGACATTGATTAAAAATACGAAGCCGGAGGAGTATATCTATGTATTAGAATGGAAGTATTTCCGGAAAATGTTTTTTGATAAATATTCTCCTCACACCGTCCGGATTCATATGGAAAAGTACTTCCTTAAAATCATATAAAAAAGAAGAAGAATCCATTGGATTGTATGATGAAAACTCTACGAGGTATGCATGATACAGCTATGGCATTGTCATTGCCCCTGAATGCAAGTTTGACCACTTCATTGGTAGGATTAAAACTAGTCTAGGGAATTCCCTGGTTATCCGTGACTTTGACAGCTATGAGTAAATTTTATAGTGTACCCTTATTGTTTAAATTGAGATCAAAAAATATCAGTGGTATCATGAGGTTAATAAACATAACATGGACATTAATTCTGGTAGCCCATTGGATAAATCCAATAGAGCTAAAAAAATAAAGCACCCTACTTTACAAATTTCCGGAAAGAAGAATCCCAAAAATTTCTTGAATGGGATAAGGAAATGCTTTTGGTGAGGAAGATAAGTGAACCTAGACATTATCTTCTGACATGAAAAACTCATCGCTTCGATAGAGGAGATGAATGCTCTATTCGACCCTAAATGTGTTTTTTAAGATTGTAGTGCCTTAGTCATATTCCAAAGAAAATTTTATTGAATATAAAAAGAAAAAAAGTTATGAGAGTCGAAAGGAAAGAAGTTTTTTACAATATTTTTCAAAAATATGAAATAAATCATGATGAAGGTCATTCAGTCAAGTTATATCCTGATGAACACCTTTGTTGGCAAGGGCATCAGCGATAGTGTTCATTTCATGATAAATGTGAGTGGTAATGTAATTAATCTCTAAGAGAGAATCCAGAAACTTATTCTAAAGGGCGGTAAGAGGCTAGGATAGTTGGATCACACCATTCCAAATATGCTGGACAATGGTGGTCAAATCACTTTCGATCCAGAGCTTCATCTAGCCTTTTTATGGAAAAAATTGATGGCAATAATTACACCCATCATTTCAGATTCCAATGACGAGGCCATACCGCATCTAACAAAGAAGCAACCGTGACACTGGCCAAAAGAATCTCTAAATATCACACCGCTACCTACAGGACCTAGATTTCCCTTTCATCCACCATCAACATTCATTTTGAGTCATCCTGGCATCGAAATTTTCC
This sequence comes from Viscum album, assembly GCA_963277665.1. Lineage (NCBI taxonomy): Eukaryota > Viridiplantae > Streptophyta > Magnoliopsida > Santalales > Viscaceae > Viscum > Viscum album. Next base: position 1,772,598,729 of record OY728148.1, read on the forward strand.
AAAACACTTCAAAAGTGTGTTTGGGTTGTCGATAGAGTCCATCAACCTGAAGATTGCGCAGAATCTCATAATCACCAACAGATTTGTTACAGTGGGCCTTTTGAATCAAAGCAGCCTCTCGGAACACAATGAGAATCTTGGGTTCTCTTATATAAATATTTAATTATTATTTATTATAGATTATATCATTTTAGTCATACCATATTACATGATGGATCTCAGCAACGATAGAGATGAAAATATTTTTAATTTGTTGAGAAGCCTCATGATCAACACATTTCTTTAAAAGAGATAAGATCAAGTCAAGAATAAACCATATTTATTAAACAATGTAAAAATTATAATTCCATAGAGTAGATTCTATGGAACATGATATAAAAATATGGTTAGTATCTTCCCTATGTTGGTTAAATAAGAGACATTTAGAAAAGGGTTGGATACTAAATTTTTGAATGCAAACCTCAGTGAGAAATCTAGTGTGGTCAATATGCCAAATGAGAGTGAGTCTTGTAGGCTTGATCTAAACCTTATTAAAATCATTAAACCATTGAATGTTAGATTCAGTCCCAAATAAATTGTTCTTTTTGAATTTTTTTTAGTCCAGGATGCCATTTAAAGCCGGCTCTCAGACTAGAAAGTCATCTGATCTAGTGTAGGGTAGTTATCAATGATATGATCAATGCTATTAGGGAGCTCATCCTGGTGAGAGTGCAGAACACATTTAATAGTGTAATTTGTATCCTCAAGAGAAGTGTTGGGAGGAATCATGGAAATTAAATGAGTACTAGTCCAATTATCAAGCAACGATTTCATGTTGAAGTCAGCTTTAACCATCCATCTAGAATTTTTCATAATTTTATGGAAAGAATGCCTAATGGAGGGACAGATCATGGAAGTAATATAATTTAAGTTATCTTTCTTATTCTTAGTGAGAAATTTTGGTTTGAGGAATTCAATTTCATTAGAGTTATTATTTATTAATCTCCAAGAATGTCTATCCTGAAGAGCATCATTAATTATTTTTAAGTTTTTAATACCAATACCCCCATTATCTAGAGGATTGCAACAGGTCGTCCATGGAATGGTGACATGTTTCCTTTCAAGGATACTTCCCATCCAGATGAAGTTTTTTATGTAGGTACGGATTTTTAAAAAGTTCTGATAGGCCACCGATAGATCATAAGAGAATAGACCATTTTTGATACAGTGGTTGATTTGACACGACATATTCTACCAGCCATAGAGATGGATTTATCTTTCCTAGTAAAAATATGAACAATAATTTGGTCAAAAATGATGGAAAATTAGTTGGATTTGAGTCTTACCCAAAAAATAGTAACACCCAGGTAATTGAAGGGGAAGATACCTTCTTTAATTCCAATATAGTTGGTGATAGAGCCTTTTATTAGTGAGGATAAACTTTCTCCAAAGAAAATATGTGACTTTTTCTGAGAAATATCCTTGATCTAAACCTCTTCATAATGATCTAGAGAATTTTTAAGAACATGAATAATCTTATGATCACCTTTAAGAAACAAGATGATGTCATCAACATATATAAGATGAGTGGGGACGTTAAGATTTATGGAAACTAAGATGGGCTTATGTTTATTTTGATTTACATGATATGTGAGAAATTAGCTGAGGTAATCTTCAACAATGAAAATGAGGATGGCTGAGAGAGGGTCTCCTTGTCTAACTCCTTCGGTGCTTTTGAAATAGCCCTTGGGTGATCCCTTAAAAAAAATGAAATTATAGGTAGATTTAAACATGGTGTTCAATCTCATAAAAAAGTTATCATTAAATCCAAATCATTTCAGAACATTGAAAATAAAACTCCAATATATATTATAAAATTATTTTATAGTATCATGTCTCATAGAAACATTACCTCCCCATGTAGTTTTTAGGCTGTTAGTGCATTCAGAGGAAAGGAAAACGCAGTCTTGAATAGACCTACCTTTTAGAAAACCAATTTGATTCTAAGAAATAATTTTATTACATATTGTGGTAAGTCTATTAGCATGATTCATGTAAATGAACTATGGAACTTTACAAACCAGTGCCCTGATCCAGGAGTTTTTCCATCACATCCGCCGAAGTGAACCCTAGAAACAAATTGGTGACATGTATGCTAGTTATTTATTAAAGAATGTTGAACATACCTTTTGATTTTAGTTCTATGTATTCTATTATATCCAGAAAGTTTATTATAACAATCCCAACACCTCTGAAAATAATGGAAGATGTGAATTTAGTGAGAAGAGAAAATGGGGAAATCAATGCAACTGAGAAATATAAATATTTCTATGTCACAATTTGTGGTTTGAACTGCCCATCAAACCTCATAATACTCCATTTAGAATAATTTGATGCAATTCTTGGCATGAATTTTATTTGTCAAAATAGATCGAACATAAGTTGTCGTGATATGGAAATCAATCTCTATATGGAGAATTGACCCCTTAATTTTTTTACTTGTGCAAAGGGGAGGATGAATCTTATTTAGCACCATCATCTCAAGCATGGATATTAATTCCCTAGGAGAACACATATTTTTCTAAGATGATTGAGTCATACAAAGACACCATCCTTAAAGACATTCCTACTATGAGGTAATCCACTGATGTGTTTCCCAGAGAATTTTATAGTCTCCCTCCTAGAATAGATGTTAAATTCTTGATTGATCTTATACTTGGGGTGTTCCCAATATCCATGACTTCAATAGAATGGATATTGTAGAGCATTAAGGGAAGAAAAAATAATTAAAGGTGAATCTGGATAAAGGTTTTATATTCCCAAGTGCTTTATTAGGGGGTAAACCAATCCACCCCATCAAGAAGTGGGTGGGTCGATGTGCATTTTCATTTATTATCATGAGCTCAAAAAAATCATGATAAAAAACAAGAATCATATGCCCTGAGTTGATGACTTGTTCGATCAGCTACATGGATAAAAATACATATCCATGATATATTTTCATTCAGGATATTACCATGTATGGGTGAATAAAGAGGATATCACCATGACTGATTTTTATTCAAGGTACAAGCATTATGAATTCATAGTAATTCCTTTCAGACACAATAATGCTCTATAAATCTTCGTGAACATGATGAATAGAGTCTTTAGATTTTACATTGAAAAATATTTGGATGTCTATATAGATGATATTCTAATATACTCCTAAACCAAGGAGGACCTTGATGATAATCTATGCATTGTAATGGATACCTTCCGAAATAAGAAGCACAATGAAATGTAAAGAAATTGTGATTTCGGGTTGAATGAAGTCTCATTATAGAGTCATATCATCACATAAAATGGGTTTATGTGGATCCCTTCAATACTGCAACAATTGAGAGATGGATGAGGAAAACATCAATAGAAAATATTCATAGATTCATTAGGTTAGCTTGATATTATCTGTGATTTTTAATAAATTTATCATGATTGTCTAACCCTCTTACCAAGATAACTTATAAGAGAGTAATGTTTTCTTAGAGTGATGAATGCTAAGAGATATTCAAGGTGTTGGAAATAAGGTATATCATTTTTCCTGTGATCACACTACCAACAAGTAGATAACCATTTGTGGTATTTAAGGATGCTTCAAAGATGGGAATGGGTAGTGTTTTGATGAAAATTGACAATTTCATTGCCTATCCTATAGTGAAATTGAAATTTCATGAGAAACACTATCCAACACATGATTTTTAGTTGGATGTAGTAATATTCACTTCAAAAATATGGCGATATAACATATTTAGAGTGATGTGTAAAATATTTACAGATAAAAAAATCCACATGTATATATTCACAAAGATAGTGTTGAATATGCTCCAATAAATATTGATAGAGGTGATTACAAACTATGACTACTCAATCCATTGCCACCACGGGAAAGCAAAAAACGTGGATGATTCTATATGTTGAAATGACACATCAATTCTATCTTTAATGAGAACTGAAAAGGATCCAATCATTTTAGATTTGATGAAGATTGACAAGGTAATCATAAAGAAGGGAACATCATCAGTCCTTTCACAAAATATTGCTTAACCATCTAATTTAAAAACGTTAATGGAAGATGAAAACATTTTTGTGGCAATTAAAAATAATTTGGATTCTATAAAAAATGGAAATCCTCAGAGTTCAATGTTATTGATGACAAAATTGTGATATTTAGTACAAGACTATGTGTTCCATAAAATCCGAAGATGAAGAATAAATTTTTCGGTGGTTCACATAGTTAGAATTTCTCCATTCACCCCAGAAAGAAAATGATGTATCAAGATATCCTATAGAATTATTGGTCAGATAACATGAACTAGGATATGATGAGCATACATCAAAGTGCCTGGTATGTCAGCAAGTGAAGGATGAGAGGTATATGTCTCTGGGGATGATTCAAACATTACCCATACAATCATGGAAACAGGAGAACATCACTATGGAATTTGTTACCGGACATCCAAAGAAAACCAATGGAAACAATGCTATATTGGTTGTTGTGGATCGTTTTACAAAGACTGCACACATCATTGCATTTTGAGGTAATTTATAATTGGATCTGCTCACATAGATATATATCATATAATTTGTAAGGCTGCATGGAGTACCACTATCTATTTTGTTCAATCGATATCCAAGATTCGCCTCTATTTTCTGGAAGATTCATCATCAAGATCTGAATACTGAGCTAAACTTTAGTATAACCGATCACCCTCAAACTGATGGCCAATTTGAGCAGAATATCAAAACAGTTGATGACATGTTGAGATCCTACATAATAGAATTAAAATGACAATGGTATCAATTTCTTCCTTAGGTTGAGTTCCCTTACAATAACATTTTCCACTCAAGCATCCAAAAGAATCCTTATGAAGACCTTTATTTGAATAAGTGTAGAACACCAGCATGTTGGGATGAGGTTGGGGAGCCAAAAAACCTAGTTCCACAAATGGTCAATGAAATAGTGGAGAATGTAAGGACCATCCAGCAGCACATTAAATCTGATATGAGTTGACAAAAGAGCTACACTGATAATCATAAACGAGGCCTAGAGATTGATATTACAGATATTGTATTCCTCTACACATCTTCATGGAAGATAGTAATCAGATTTTGGAAGAAGGGTAGGCTTAGTCTAAGGTACATTATCCTTTTTTATATCCTCGATCACATTGGAGCAGTGGCCTATCGACTAGCACTCCCACTGAACCTATATCTAGTACATGATGTATTCCATGTATCAATATTGAGGAAGTATATACCTGAACAATCGCATTTACTCAATATAGTGGTGGAACCATTGGAGAATGACGTCACCTATGAAGATAAGAGAGTGAATATCTTAGATTGTAGAGAAAAATGTCTACTAAATAAGACAATACCCCTCGTGAGAGTGTTATGGACATACTATGTGTTTGAAGATGAAATGTGGGAACCAGAAGAAGTAATGAGGTGGAGTTACCCACATCTATTTTAGTGTGGGAAAAGGAAATTTCGAGGGAGAAATTTCTTAAAGGGGAAGATTGTAATGACCTAAAAATTCATTAATTAAAATTAAACTTGATGTATTTAAATTCCTTATTATAGAAAATGGTTATATTAAACATATGAAATTCCTTTATTTTATGTTTTTGGATTTTAATATATTGTTATGAATTGTTACTACTGATAATATTACTGTTGAATAGTAACCACATGATTACTATAAATTTAGGGATTTAACAAATCAAACATACTCAGAAAAAGGAATTGATGGCCCCATCTAATAGAATTTTTTCATACAAAGGCCATTTTCCGAATCTCAGAAGGAAGGTAGCTTTACTGGGATTCACTCTTGACCATGCCCAAGATGAACGTGAACACGTTAAGCTTGAATAGAACCACCTATGAGAGATGTGGAAGTTGATAGAGATTACCACCATAGTGATGTTATCTAATCCACGCCAAGAATCTATCACCATAGAAAACCATTCCCTTATATCTTATGTGGGTGTTATAAGGCATTATGTAACAAGACCCTAGCAGTATTATTATGTTATTTATTTTTATATAAATAATATACATTCATTTCATTATTTTTAATGTGTAAACAATTATTAAAGAACAAATATAATTTTTAGTTAATATTCAATTATGAAATATATTTTAGTGAATTAATGTATTTTTAATTAAATTATATCTTAAATGATTATTAATATAACTAAATTATTTTATATTAAATACAAATGATCTTCAATTTTTTTTGAATATAATTATAATTTTTATTAAGGTTTGATTTTTTTCCAGAAACCGTGAATTTTTAATAATTATGTGTTTTTAAATTAAAAGTGAAAATTATCATATTTATAAAAATATTTAGTTAAAATTAATATTATTTTTTGAATCCGGATGTTGAAATTATCCAAAAGTGAATTTTTCATAATTTTCTAAGGCAATAGAATCTTTGGGTAAAAATTAAATAATCTTTAAATATGTAATGTGTTTTAAGACTTCATAATGACCCAATAAAGGTGTAATAAAATACTTATAATTGTAATTTTGGACAATATATGTTTTGCATTTAAAATATTGTGATTTTAGATTTGTTTGAAAAAAAATTTGGTGCCTTAGTGGACCCTCCATGGATTATAAAACATTTTAGATTTTAAAATGATTTCCTTGAGAGTGTGACTCACCTGCACATAATCAAGTCTAATATTTTAAGAAGTCTGTACATTGAACTTATAAAATAATTTTTTACACTCGCATTTGGAAAAAAACATGGTTAAAAATCATGTGTTGGTTTCAGGTTTTTATTTTTTAATGTGTGGTCACCATAACCTAATTAATAACGAATTCCCTATATTTTTGTTTATAAACAAACCAAATCTCCAACATATATTCACTAAAAACCTTTTGGGAACGTCCCTATTGTTCCTCATCTCTCTAAAATCATCCCAAGGATCCCCAATCATCCCATAGTACTCTCTAAATCCCCTCCCAAGACTTTGGCATCACCCTTCCTAGTAATGGATTTCTTCCTTTCTCATTTTCGTACAAATTTAATTATGCTTATATACCATCTATTATCAATTAAAAATATTGAGATATTATTTCTAACCTCCAAAATACCTCCCTCCTTATGTTTGAATGATGATATACCTATTTATCACTCGTTAATGCTGTAAAGGCCCGTAAAATTCAAGGAAATTTTTGTTTAATTTTCTTCGGGAATTTACAAGAACGCAGTTTTTGACAGCACCTGATTTCGAGGCCCGGTGTGCTTAGAATCATTTTCTGAAGTTTGGATCTGGTACGTTCAGTGAATGAATGAGCGGGTTTTCTTAACTTTTGAACCGTTGCTTGGAATCGAATTCTGAGGGCACAGATGGAATCACAGCACCAGTAATTTCTTAAGAAAACCTTTTTCAGAGTTGCGTTTGCTCGGGTGAGGTTATTATTTAATTGGGTTAACTAAAGAATAAAAATAAAATTTGGGCACCCAATTTTATTTTTATTTAAGGTAGCTTAAACCTATGCTTGGAGGTTGGGGTGGGACCCACTAGTTCCTAACTACCCTAGGTAGGGTATTAATGAAGTGGAGCCCACATAAGCCCCACACCTTTATTACCTTTTTACATCCCATGTGCATTTAATATGGTAACTCACCTTTACCCCCTCTTAAATGCCATGTCAAATCTTGCATTAAATTGGATTATTAAATGCCTCATTAATTGGTCAATTCTCGATAATTAAATTGTGATTTGATTTTGAATTTCAAAAACTGTTGGCATGAGAAATAATATAAGGCAAAGACTTACTTTATTATGTTGTTTCATTGTGCGAGAAGGATTTGAAGAGGAGAGCTCAAGTCTTAGAATCCTAATCTTCCTCCTTGAAGAACGCGAAGAACTCACCGTTGCCGATGAAGAACGCCTGCCTCCAACGAAGGACGACGAAGGACGCCGAATCCTCGGAGATCGACGACGTGACTCCGTGTACCGCGATGCCAACGATTCTCTTCTCTGAGACGTCGGTGACGCTTATAGAACCTTCTTCTGCGATGATTATTTCCCCCGACGAACCTTTTTTCGACCACGCCTTGATGTAGGGTTAATTGTTTTACCCATGAATTATTTCATTGTCATTCATTGACTTCTTTTTGGGCCGCCTGTTATCGTAATAGCGGGAGGAGGTCGGACCGCACGAACACGGTCAACCCCCCACCCCCTTTATTGATTGTACTTGTTGCGGTACGACCAAAGGCGGTGCAGTGTAATGGCACCGTGAAGAAGCAATGATGAATGGGAAAAGAAGCGCGACACCATTGCTCTGCACCATTGAGGCGATTCGAAGACTCCACAGATTTTTTATTTGATGGTAGATAAATGGGCGATGATGGAACGGGCCGCAGAGGCAGTTTGATGATTCCGCAGTAAAGTACAGGACTCGAGATGAACACAGGCGCATACGGATTTGAAAACGGACCACCAGAGCGACTCCAGTGGCCCGCAGACTACACCGGCAGCCAACACCGACCGGCCGCCCGGAGACAGTGGCGTCCCAGAACACCGCCAAAAGGGATGGCCGCGGCTTCAGCCGCGGAAGAAGGCGAGCGGTCCCATGGCCGTGCAGGACCTGGGGGAGAAGCGGCACCCAGTGCTGCATCCGTTGGCTGAAGAGAGTGGTCCCTACGTGAGGCCGCGACTTCAATCAAGGGGGCAGTCACCCCCTTGCGCGTCCGCTTAGCCAGCACTGAGCTGACCCGGCTCGACCAGCGCCGAGCCACCCCGGGCTGGACCGGCCGCACCGGTCCAGGCCAGGCCGAGCCGGTGGGGCTAGGCCGTGCCCCCCAGGCCGGGCCCAAAACCCCCTATTTCCGGACAGTTCCTTTCAAACGCCCATATCTTGGGCTATGGACCTCCGATCGATGCACTATCAGTTGAGATATGATCCTTGGATTGAGGTGGTCGTTTAGGTTTATTACACTCAAGGTTTCGGAGAACTTTGTGTATGACCGGGTTGGTTAGAACACGAAACCAACCAGACCCTCGGAGTGGAAACGCTTATAACATGAGCTCCGGACGTCCGATGGACATGCCGCCAACTTTGTTGGATTCCTCTTAGTGAGACGGACCTTTTGGATTACACCGCTCGAGGTTTGTATGCAGTTGGAGTGCAGTCGGGTTGGTTATGAATTAAAAACCCATCTGGGCCCTTGGAACGAAAAGGCCAACAACTCTCAGACCGGGCGTCCGATTGACGCGTTGTCTGTCACGTTGAGTTCCTCTTGTCGAGACGGAACTTTTAGATACATCACATCCGGACTACATGTAAGTTGATGTATCGACCCCTTGGCTTGTGGAGCAGACCCTCCTAGAATCGAGCATGGTGTGTACGTGAACCCTAGAGTTGGCTGCGACTCCGATGAAGACTGCACCGAAATCCTATGTGAGTTCAGAAGTGATGAAGACCATACTGAAATCTTCCATGGGTTCGATGACGATGAAGACTGCTCTGAAATCCTGTATGGGTTTGGAAGTGATGAAGACCATACTGAAATCCTTCGTGGGTTTGACGGCGATGATGACTGCACTGAAATATTATGTGGGTTTGGCAGTGATGAAGACCGTACTGAAATCCTATGTGGGTTCGACGGAGATGATGACTGCACTGAAATCCTATGTGGGTTCAGCAGCGATAAAGACCATACTGAAATCCTCCATGGGTTCGACGGCGATGAAGACTACACTGAAATCCTATGTGGGTTAGGCAGCTTGGCTGGTTTAGTATCCTATGTGGGTCCCATCTTAGATGAATCAGAGGCTATATCTGATCATCTCTATCACCGAAGAAGAATACCTGTGTGAGCTGAGTCTTGAATTTCAATCAATATCTTTGATATGATTGACTTGCTTTCCTATGTGGGTTGAGTTGTGTTATCTTGTGTGGAGTGGGTTGTACTCCTATATGGAATTGATTGAACTTGGGCTCGGATGTTGGAACCAAATTGGAATTGATGACTTTTGTATATGTATGGGCATATACGTAATTAGTGTTGGTTGTTACTTCGTGATTCTATATTTCTTTTTTGGATTATCCTTTGTGGATTCTGGAAGAACTTCAGGGGTTTCGGGGTCCCTACTGAGTAGCGTATACTCACCCCTGCACAGGCTATGCCCGCACTACATTGTGTTGGATGCAGACGATGGACAACGCTGGTCGTGGTTGAGGCTTTTGGAGCAAGTCGGTACCAGGAGGTAGACCACTGGACGGGACGTACACGGAGCGAACGGGTGGACCCGAGGAGCTGAGGATGCTATCTGTACCCACCCTTCAGGTGGGACTTCTAGTGGACGGCTCAATGTTACTGCTTTACATTCAGTTTTTTTACTTTCGTTCCAATTGTACATTTAGTTTGGGTTTTTATTCTAGCCCATTCACTTTCCGCACTTACTTTTGTACCTAGTTTTACTTAGTGTTTACTTCCACTGGCTTACTCTGTGGTGTTTGTATACTTTCTAAAGGAAATTCCTTCCCCTTTTTTCGGGATTTACACCTTGGTGCTAGTCACCAACCCCTGGCCTATAGAAGGTGGGCTTGGGGTAGTCACGGCATGGGCCCCGAGGACGGGTCGTGACAAATTCGTATCAGAGGAGTTCGGTTCTACCGCAGAACTCAGGACTCTGATCGTTCATCTATGTGAAGCAATAGTTTTAAGGGTATTGACTGTGGTTATTAGTCCAGGGAGTCCAGTGTTGGTGCGGAGGCCGACCTATCCTTACACCAGGACCCTGACTTCTGATTTCTGACTCAATGAACGAAAACATTTATTTCATGTGTGTTTCAAAAGTTTCTTTGTGATTACATTGTGTCAGCTTACTAGGTATACTGTTTGACCTTGGCACACCTGTTTCTTTTCAGGATGGCCCCATGATGGAAGCCATCTAGGGTTCCGAGTATTGTTCGAGACGACAGCCCACTGAGCGATGAGGCCTCGGTGCAGGGCCCTTTGACAGCGGGGGCACCAGCGGTACCTCTACCCTATGAGCCACCAATGCTACTAGCCCCAGCCACAGATAGTGCACATCACCTTAGTGCGCTGCATGAGTTTCAACATCAGAAACTGCCCAAGTTCCATGGGGAGATAGACCCTTAGGTTTCCTAAGATTGGCTGGAGGTGGTTGTGCGAGTTTTCAGGTTAGTTGGGACACCAGCTGAACTCATGGTGATCCTCCCAGCGAGCCTCCTACACATGGCAACATGATGATGGTAGAGCTTGATGCTCTAGGTGCATGACGAGGCATCACTCCTCTGGAAGGACTTTGAGAGCCTCTTCCGCTCGGAGTTTGTCCCATCCACCCTCCGTGCGGCGCGCATCCAGGAGCTTCTACAGTTGCAGCAGGGCATCATGACGGTCACCCAGTACTCGGCGAGATTTACTGACCTCTTGCGCTATTCGACAGACATGGTACTAGACGCATTCTTCTAGACCCGGACCTTCGAGCAGGGACTGAGGCATGAGATCAGGGCATCGATGATCTCCCTCAGCATTCCAACACTGGCAGGAGTACCGTAGCTAGATCTTCTCATAGATAGCTTTCTTGCCGAGCCTACGCCAGCAGTGAGACCTACCGCAGGGCGGCACGTAGCAGAGTCATCTGCAGCTGGCAGTCAGTGGATGTCACAGGGTTCTAGGTGGACCAGACCATCAGGCAGACGACCTCAGGACACTGGATTAGATGTGCAGGGCACAGGGCACAGAGCCAGCCTTCTGAGGAGCAGACAGGGCTACGTTTGCGGCGGGCAAGGCCACATGGCTCATGACTACCTGACCCGCCATGGAGAGGAGCAGAATACGGTTGAGGGGCCACCCAGGCAGAGGTAGAGGGTCGACAGTGGCAGTCCTCCAAGAGGAGGTGGGCGAGGCAAGGGAGATGGTCGAGCAGCAGGTGGTGGGTGATGCTTTGAGGCTTTACCACCACCACCACCAGGAGGTCCACCCCAACCACAGGGAGCTGGCGGGCAGAGATAGGCTCAGATTCAGGCAGAAGAGGCCTACGACCACGGCACGCCAGAGATGATTCGAGGTACTATCTGTGTCTACTACACCCTTTTTGTAGTTCATATAGAAACATGAGCGAGTCATTCCTTTATTTCCACTGCCCTTGTTCGGAGCTCGGAGATTCTGACAGAGCCGTTGGCTCGATCCTTACGGCTAGAGACTCCTACTATAGCATACTCGATGATTATGCAGTAGTTCTGGCAGTGTGATATTAGGCTAGGAGGCGAGAGCATTGTCTGGGATCTTCTTATAGCGGCTTCGAGGCCTTACAACGTCATCTTGGTAATGGATTAGTTATCCAAAGTCCATGATCAGATCGACTGTATTAGGTGCAAGGTGCAGTGTGTACGCACCGACGGGAGCAGGTTCACCATCATCAGTGAGAAGGGGGCCTTTGCATCACTGGAGGGAGTCACACTAAGGAGAGGACAACACATCACTCATCATATGGATAGCCTCATCCTCGGATCATTTGACGTGTAGGGTCCTAGTTTTTCTGTTGTGGTGGATCAGTATGCAGAAGTTTTCCATGCCGACATTCCTAGACTAACTCCTCGCAGAGAGGTAGACTTCGATATTGACCTGTACCCCGGGACAACCCCGATATCCACTCCAGCATATCAGATGGCTCCCTCTGAGCTTCGAGAGCTACGGGTATAGCCGGAAGACTTGCATGGCAAGGGATTCAACCATCCCAGGGTTTCACCCTTGACCTTCCAGATATTGTTCTCCAAGAAGGCAGACGGGACCTTGTGACTTTGTGTTGACTATATTCGCGTGAACAAGGTGACCGTGACGAACAAGTATCTGCTACCGAGGATTGACCACCTCTTTGATCAGCTCAAGGGAGAACAGTGGTTCTCAAAGATAGTCCTTAGTTCAGGCTATCATCAGCTCAGAGTTCGAGACGAGGACATGCAGAAGATGACCTTCAGATGTCGGTATAGCCACTATGAGTTCTTGGTTATGACTTTCGGCATAACCAATGCTCCAGCAGTGTTCATGAGTCTCATGAACATGAACTTTCATCCATACCTCAATCAATTTTTCGTGGTCTTCATCGATGACATATTGATATATTCGACCACTGAGGAGGAGCACGCCTACCACTTGCGGGTTATACTAGACACACTCCGAGAGCACCAGTATTATGGAAGCTCTTAAAGTTTCAGTTCTGTTTACATGAGGTCCACTTCTTGGGTCACGTCATCTCTGATGTGGGAGTTGCGGTGGATCCTGTGAAGATTGCGGCAGTGCTAGCTTGGGAGCCACCCAGGAGCGTGACAGAGGTGTGGAGTTTCTTGGGTCTAGCTGGGTACTACCGGAGGTTTGTGCCAGCCTTTTCCCGAGTTGTGGCACCACTCTCAGATTTGAAAAAAAGGGGAAACCCTTCGTGTGGTCAGACAGATGTCAGCAGTGCTTCCAGGATCTGAGACAGATATTGACCAGCACACCTATCTTAAGGCTACCAAAGGAGGGAGTAGGGTACGTAGTCTGCTACGATGCATCAGGGACCAGACTCGGATGTGTCCTGATGCAGGAGCTGGCAATGATCGCATATTAATCATGTCAGTTGAGGTAGAATGAGCATAACTATGCTACCCATGACCTGGAGTTAGCAGCATTGGTCTTCGCTCTGAAGATGTGGCGACACTATTTGATGGGCGAGCTCTTTACAGTCTACTCTGACCACCAGAGTCTCAGGTACATCTTCTCGTAGAAGGACCTGAATCTGAGAAAGTGTCGATGGCTCGAGTTCCTCCAGGGATATTACTTTGAGAGAGTCTATACTCCTAGGAAGGGGAACATAGTAGTCGATGCTCTCAGTAGGAGGACGAGCATTAAGATACTCAGGGAGGCGACGAAGTAGCTGGCCGCTTTGCAGATATCCTTCATGGATAGAGATGGAGCAGCCTTTCTTCAGTCACTCATAGTCACTCCTCCACTACTGCAGCGGGTCAGAGAGGCACATCGTGAGGACATTGACTGTGAGATGTGGTGTGCACAGATATCCTCCGGACATGCTCCTGATAGATTCTCTATAAGAGTAGAGCATGACGTCCTTTTTATAGGACGTTCCATGGTACCAGTTGCTTTACAGGAGGAGGTGATGAGAGATTTTCACACTTCCCCTTTAGCAGTACATCCAAGAGTGGTGATGATGTACCAGGATCTCAGAAAATAGAACTGGTGGCCGGGTATGAAGAAGGTTGTGGGAGAGTTTATTTCTCGATCCTTCACTTGCGAGAAGGTGAAGGCAGAGCACCAGGTACCAGCAGGCTTGGTAAAGCCCTTGGAGGTCCCGGAGTGGAAGTGGGACGGTATATATATGGATTTCGTGACTGGACTTCCACACACTTCCAGACGTCACGACTCCATTTGGGTGATTGTCGATAGACTCACCAAGTCGGACCACTTTTTACCTATCAGAGAGCAGGGCTCAATAGAGAGCTTGTGACGTATCTACATTCAAGAGATTGTACGGCTTCATGGTGTGCTATCATCTATCGTCTATGATCGAGATGCTCGCTTTACTTCCCGGGTTTGGAAGGGTTTGCAGGAGGCATTGGGGACAGAGCTACATCTGAGCCCCACCTTTCACCCTCAAATGGATGGTCAGACGGAGAGGACCATTCAGACTCTCGAGGACATGCTCCGTGCATGTGTCCTCGACTTTGGTCGCAGCTGGAAGAACCATCTACCCTTGGTGGAGTTCTCGTACAACAACAGCTACCACTCCACCATCGGGATGGCACCATATGAGGCATTGTACGACCGACCTTGAAGATCACCTCGGTTCTGGAAAGACCCTGGGGAGTCAGTACTAGTGGGACCAGAGATGGTCCAGTCCATGACATAAAAGGTCCAGGTCATCCAGGAGTGGATGAGGATATCTTAGAGCCGAAAGAAGTCTTATGCTGATAGGAGGTGGAGGCCACTGGAGTTTGAGGATGGCATCGACGTCTTCTTGCGGGTCTCACCTCGATGTGGATTATGTAGATTTGGCCGGGGCGGCAAGTTATCTTCATGTTTCATCGGACCGTTCCAGGTCCTCAGCAGGATAGCCGAGGTGGGTTATCGCCTGGCTCTACCACCTCAGTTGCACCGGGTGCACGAAAGTCTTCCATGTTTCTTAGCTGAGGAGATACGTGCATGACCTGATGCATATCATCGACCATGGGGAGCTGGACATTGATGATAGGGAAACTTTTGCGGAGGTCCCAATGGAGATTGAGGATCGATAGGAGCGGGTCCTATATGGATAGTTGATACCTCAAGTGTGCATCAGATGGCAGCACGAGAACCCCTAGGAGAGAAATCGTGAGCGGGAGGCTCAGATGCGTGCACAGTACCCACATTTGTTCCCCTAGTTTATGATGTATCTTTATGAGAACATAAATCCCTGAGGTGGGAGTAATGTAAAGACCCATAAAATTCAAGGGAATTTTTTTTAGTTTTCTTTGTGATTTTACAAGAACGCAGTTTCTGATGGCACCTGATTCTGATGCCCGGGGTGCCCAGAATCATTTTCCGAAGATTGGCTCGGGTACGTTCAGTGAACGAACGAGCAGGTTTTCCTAACTTTTTAACTGGTGCTCGGAATCGAATTCCGAAGGCACCGATGGAATCACAGTGCCAGTAATTGCTTAATAACACCTTTTCCGGCATTGTGTTTTCTAGGGTGAGGTGATTATTTAATTGGGTGAACTAAAGAATAAAAATAAAATTTGTGCAACCAATTTTATTTTTATTTAAGGTATCTTAAACATATTCTTGGAGGTTGGGGTGGGACCCACTAGTTCATAACTACCCTAGGTAGGATATTAGTGAAGTGGGGCCCACATGAGCCCCACCCATTTTATTCCTTTTTACATCCCGCGTGCATTTAATATGGTAACTCACCCGCACCCCCCTCTTAAATGCCAAGTCAACTCTCACGTTTAATTGGATTATTAAACGGCTCATTAATTGGTCGACGCTCGATAATTAAATAGTGATTTGATTTGAATTTCAAAAACAGTTGGCATGAGAAATTAAATAAGGAAAAGCCTTATTTTATTATGTTGTTTCATTGTGCAAGAAGGATTTGAAGAGGAGAGCTCAAGTCTTGGAATCCTCATCTTCTTCCATGAAGAACGTGAAGAACGCACCGCCACCGACGAAGAATGCCAGCCTCCGACGAAGGATGATAAAGGACGTTGAATCCTTGGATATCGATGAGGCGATGCCGTGTACCGCGATGCCAATGATTCTCCTTTCCGAGATGTCGATGAATCTTACAGAACCTTCTTCTGCTACAATTATTTCTCGTGACGAACCTTCGTTCGATGACTCCTTGAAGTAGGGTTAATTGTTTTACCCATGAATTAATTTGTTACCATTCATAGACTTTTTTTTGGGCCTCCTGTTATCTTAATAACGGGAGGGGGTCAAACCACACGAACACGACCGACCCTCCTCCCCCTTTTTTATTGTACTTGTTACGGTACGAGAAAAGGTGGAGTGATGCAACGACACCATGCAGAAGTAATGAAAAACGGGCAAAAAAGCGCGGCGCCGTCGCGCTGCGCCGTTGAGCCGATTCGAAGACTCTGCAGAATGTTTATTTGACGGCGGATCGATGGGAGATGACGGAAAGGGCCGTAGAGTCAGTTTGATGATTCTGCAGTAAAGTACGAGATCCGAGATGAACACAGGCATAGACGGATTTAAAAACTGACCATTGGAGCAACTCTGGTGGCTCGCGGACTACACCGGTGGCGCAGGTCGCCGGTGGCCGGCACCGGCCGGCCGCCCAGAGACGGCGGGGTCCCGGTGCGCCGCTAGGAGGGACTGTCGTGGCTTAAGCCGCGACGGCAGGTGAGCAGTCATGCGGCCGTGCGGGACCCGAGGGAGACGCAGCGCCCAACGCCGCGTCCGTTGGTTGATGGGAGCGGCCCCCACGCGGGGCAGCGGCTTCAATCAAGGGGCAGCAGCCCCCTTGCGCGTCCGCTCGGCCAGCGCCGAGCCGCCCTGGGCCGAACCGACCCCCCGGGCCGAGCCTCACCCTAATGGGCCAGACCCGAACCTGGTTCAGGCCGACCCATGGGGGTCATGGGCCGGGTCGGTCCGGGCCCAAAACCCCCTATTTCCGGACAGTTCCGTTCAAATGCTCGTATCATGGGCTACAGACCTCCGATCGACGCACTGTCAGTTGCAATGTGATCCTTGGACCGTGACATTAATTTCGGTATATTACACTAATGGTTTCAGAGAACTTTCGGTATGGCCAGGTCTGTTCGAACACGAAACCAACCGGGCCCTCAGAGCAGAAACGCTTATAACATGAGCTCCGGACGTCCGATTGACGTGACTTCAACTTTGTTGGATTCCTTTTAGTGAGACGGAACTTTAGGCCTACTCCACTAGAGGTTTGGATGCAGTTGGAGTGTGGTTGTGTTGGTTTTGACTTAAAAAACCAACCGGGCCCCTGGAACGAAAAGGCCAATAACTCTCAGACCGGGTATCCGATTGACACGCCGTCTGTCACATTGAGTTCCACTTGTCAAGATGGAACGTTGAGATACATCAAGTCCAGACTATGTGTCAGTTGATGTATCTACCCCTTGACTCATGCAGTGGACCCTCCCGGAATCGAGCATGTTGTGCGCTATAACCCTAGAGCTGGCTGCGACTGCGATGAAGACTGCACTGAAATTCTATGTGGGTTCAGTAGTGATGAAGACTGTACTGAAATCCTCTGTGGGTTCGACGGCGATGAAGACTACACTGAAATCCTATGTTGGTTCGTCAGTGATGAAGACCGTACTGAAATCCTCCATGGGTTCTACGGCGATGAAGACTGCACTGAAATCTTATGTGGGTTTGGCAGCGATGAAGACCGTACTGAAATCCTAGGTGGGCTCGACGGTGATGAAGATTGCACTGAAATCCTAAGTGGGTTCGGCAGCGATGACGACCGTATAGAAATCCTCTGTTGGTTTGACGCAATGAAGACTTGACTGAAATCCTATGTGGGTTCAGCAAATTGTCTGGTTTAGTATCCTACGTGGGTCCCAGCTTAGATGAATCAGAGGCTATATCTGATCATCTCTATCACTGAAGATTTATACCTATGTGAGCTAAGTATTGAATTTTAATCAATATCTTCGATATGATTGACATGATTTCCTATGTGGATTGTGTTTTTTTATCCTGTGTGGATTGGGTTGTACTCCTATGTGGACGTGATCGAACTTGGGCTTGGATGTTGGAACCAAACTGGAATTGATGACTTAGGTATATTTATGGGAATATACCTAACTAGTGTTGGTTGTTACTTTGTGATTGTATATTTCTTTTGTGGATTATCATTTGTGGATTCTAGGAGACCTTCGGGGGTCTCAGGGTCCCTACTGAGTAGCATATACTCACCCCTTCACGGGCTATGCCCAAACCACGTTGTGTTAGATGCAGATGACGGACAACAATGATCATGGTTGAGGCTTGTGGAGCAAGTTGGTACCTGGAGGTGGACCACTGGGCGGGACGTACATGGAGCGGACGACCGAACACGAGGAGATGAGGAGGCTATATGTACCCACCCTTCAGGTGGGACTTCCAGTGGACGACTCGACGTTGCTACTTTACTTTCAGTTGTTGTACTATCTTTGCAGTTGTACTTTAAGTTTGGGTTTGTATTCTGGCCCATTTACTTTCTGCACTTACTTTTGTACCCAGTTTCACTTAGTGTTTACTTCTTCTGTATTACTCTATTGTGTTTTTTTACTTTCTAAAGGAAATCCATTCCCCTTTTTGTCAGGATTTACGCCTTGGTACTAGTCGCCAGTATAAGGCCCCAACCTTAAACCTTACTGAATCTTCAGTTATTACAAGACTACACATTGAAGATCTTTTCAGGCTTAGAGTTTTAGATAATTAGATCATGAAACTTGCATTACATTCCACATTTAAACAAAGTGGTTACATAAAAGACAGTATTCATTCTTCCCATCAACGGAAACATATTTAAAATAAAACATGGATTCCTTCTTGACACATCCTTGACACTATCATCACATCATGTATCCTTCCCTTTACTTGTGAAAAAAATTTCAAAAACTTGGGATGAGCATAAAACTCTCAGTAAGGGATATAAAAATATGGAAAGGAAACATGAGTACATGTATACATAAGAATGAAATCATACTTTACCCATAAAACATAGGCATATAAAATCATGAATAAATCATAGAAATCATAAGACATAAAAGGTAACTTGAGGCATTCATAACATTCTTACGTAGGGAGTAACCCTCTTGGTTACGTTTTGGAATACCCATCACAATATATTCCCTAAATCTCTTCGTAGAAACTTCAATGTTTCACTCCTTCGCGTTACCCAATGCATTGGAGAGCTATATCGGGCTCACCCGCCCTTAGTCTATCATGGAACCACCCGTCTTCTTAATAATGCCCAAGACCCTCAACATAATCATATCACATAAAACATGCATAAAGGAACCATAACATTCCCACCTTTCAAACACAAGATATCAATACAACACATTGATATACAAACATTATGAAAACCATTTTCGATACCATAATAAAAGAAATGTAAAACATGGTATTTATTTTTCTTTTAAAAATAAGGTATGGCTTATAGAGGAAGCCGAAACTCAAATAACGGTCACGATGGCAGAGAAGTCGTTGTCACCGCATACGTATGAAAAAAACATTCCCTTTTGTCGTTTAGTAAACGCTTCATATAAAAAAGATTCCTTTTGAATAAACGTAAAAGTCAAAGGGTTTTATACACCGTATAAAATAAAGTTGTGTATAAAATAAAATGTGCCTCAATGAAAGGAGATTGAGACGAAGTCCCATACAAAGACGGTATCCTTGGTTTATGGATAAATCAATTAATAATTATGTGTGACAAACGAATACACCAAATATAAGTGGATATTAAGTGTAAAATAATCAAAGGTCATTCACACATATTCAAATGATGACATATTCAATAACTACATGTTGAACCCAAAGAAATCGAAATTGGGTTAAAAAGTTCCTTTGGTAAAATTCGACAGCCTAACGGCATCACTTCAAAAATTCAGAAAATGAGTTGATGAGAGATAAAAAGGGAATATAATCACTTGGACATAAAATTTACATCAATCAAGATATAGAAGAACATATCCCAACACAATAGTATATGAATTAAAAGACCCAACAAAGGAAGTCTTTTAAAAAGAGGAGGGTGAAAGGTTCCCTTACCGACTTGGGTATCTTTCAAAACATACATCCCATGAAAGAAGGACAATAAATCATTGATGTAAATAATCATAAAAGAAATTATATTACACAAAGAGTAGAATAATGGGAAGTACATACACCACTCAAAGGAAATTGTGGCAAATGTAGCATAAATCTCACGGGAATAAAAGTGAGATGAAAAATCACTTACGAAAACTCGGTAGCCTAACAACGCCACTTAAAACTTCCAAAAATGGATTGATGAGATCAAATAGGGTATCTCATCACATTACAATAGAATGTACAGAATGAGGAATATGAATGAACATCCCCCATCATAAAAAATAGGATCTTAAAAGAAGTGACATAAAGGGGAGTACTTAAAGAGAAAGAGAGAGGTTAGATCTCTTACGAAAATTCGGCAGCCTAACAGCGCCACTCAAAACATCCAAAAATGGATTGATGAGAGAGAATTGGGTCTCTCATCACATGAACATAAAAATTACAGTATGTGTAATATAAAATAACTTCCCAATAACAAGAAATATTAGATTTAGAGGGAATTACATAAAAGAGTGTACTTAAAAAGAAAGAGATGAGTAAGATCCCTTACCTCGAGTCCTACTTGACTCGATCGTTCTTTAACGTCCTGAATAATAAACTTGAGTTAATTTCTATTTGATTAAGAACATTTTTCATGTTAATTATTCCTTTTATATCACTTATTGCCAGGTTATAAACATTGTGTATCCATTTAAGTTAATAACGTTTGTTTTGTCGATATTTGGTTCTTAAGTCAAAAGTGGACTTCTTATAATTACATGTTGTTCGTGTGGTCAAAGGTTCTTTATATCCAGAATGACATTCCTGATTTTGATATCATATATATCATATATATCTAGAATATACATGTATTTATAATATCATATAATCATTTAGAGGTAATAAATGAAATGCACCGTTCATGGAGACGGTAAGCCGTACGTACGCATGAACGCTACTTTCATTTGTTTGTCATATTAATGGAAATAAAATTAATGAGAGGTATGTATATTTTAATTACAGAATTATATTCATAATTAATATGTATCATTCATCATATATATCCATTATAAACATGCACTTATAATAGTACATTACATTTGGGGATCAGAAATGAAATGCACCATTCATGGAGACGGTAAGTCGTACGTACGCATGAACGCTACTTTCATTTCTATCTCATAATTTAATGGAAAGAAATAATAATGATATATAGGTATATAATAATTCCATTATAACATAATATATAATAACATTAAATCCATCCTTTATACGTCCCACGTATGGCATTAACGAATCACATCACTTTGAGGGGGCTGTAGTCCGCACTTCCTAAAATGAAGATATCACTTATACCCATAATGGAAGCCATAAAAGTAAGCCACAAATAAAAACTACAGAAGCTTAAATAAAACATAAACATATTATATATCATATATGAAAATAGTGACATCATAATGGCCACCTTTGAAGGTGTTAAATGAGTATTGAACAACCATCGTTTCGGGAGACAGAATTTCGCCATCCACAGAAACCGTATGTTCTTTAACCATTTGAGGTAGTTGTGTGAGAGTATTGCTCGAATAAATCTTATAAAAACATCCTAGTATATTGGAGATACTGGTTTTGTTACAAAAGAAGTAAATAAAAAGAGTTTAGGGGGTTGGAGAAGTAAAATAAAACAAATGAACATGAGAGAATGAATTACCTTTAAAAGTGTAACTCCTTTTGATTTGAGCCTAAAGGTTTCCTTTGAAAGTATTATGCCCAAATGTAATCCTATAGGATGAGGAGAGGGATTTGGAGAGAGTAAATGGGCCGGGGATGGCCGAGACAAAGGCTTGAGGAGTGTGTTAAATGAGGTAGAGGTGGGGGCATTTTATAAGAGGAGAGGAGGGGCACTTTTGGAAATCATGAAACTATTATTTTATTTTCAAAAGTGTTTCGAATTTATAAGGTCCCACATTGATATATTTCAAAGATAAGATGATAAGGCTTCTAAATATTCCCATAGAATAGTTTTTGGACAAGTGTAGGTCTTAGATTTTATATTATCGTTTTATTTTATTTAAACTGTTCATTAATGAGGTCATCGTTGCATCATCATGATGTCGTAATCAAATTAATTTATTTAATATCTAAAAATTATAAAAAACTACTATGGTGTAGAATATACTTTTATCTTTCTAATGAATATTTATAGTCAAAATTGGGACTTGTTTATCCCCACTTAAAAACTATTTTGGTAAAACAACTCATGTTTGTGTCAATTTAATTTTAACATTAAATAAATATATATTAATGACATTTTCCAACCAAAGTGGCTCCATGGGGTCCCCAAGTTGACCCATGGGTTGTCTTGATCGGCCATGACTCATCCAATAGGGGTAGGACAAGTGTCATGGTGTTTTCATATTTTTATAATATCTTTTTTACCTTAAATTACACTAATTACCTCTAATCGCGATTAAAAACATAATAAGTTACTATTCACCAAAAAAATTATTTTTATCCCATTGAACCACATTTTACTTCCTAATTACAACCATTTATGTCTGATTTTTGAAATTCAAAACACAATGATGGCAGAATTTCATTTAAACGGAAAAATCAGGTTTTATAAGTACCACTTTGTGGTTTCACTATTCTTCAAAAATTGAAGTTTTTCAGAAAATTACCAAAAACTCACCCTAAGCTATATGTGATATTATGAATTCAAAAATGAAGTCTATTTTACAAAATTCAAAACATATAAGTCAAATTAATTAATTTATTAATTAATTCCGGCTATCAGAGCAAATAGCATGTTTTTATCAAACAATAAGTATCAAAAGATTGACACTAGTTTAAGTCCGATTTAAAAGTGAAATTAATTCCAACGACCACTATTGGATTTAATGGTAAAAATATATTCTAATTTCACTTTAAAACCAATTAAAAAGATAATCTAATAATATAAATAAATTAGATTAAAAAGAGGTTTTGAATTAAAATACCACATTTTACACTATTCATAAAAAAATGAACTTTATCGGAAAGATACCAAAAATTTACACAAAGTAAATTTTGATGTCCCGATTATAAAGAAGAGTTTTATTTGGACCAATTTAATGTATAAGAGTGAACAAAACTATATTTAATGACGGTTCTCCATCAAAAGGTGATAAGTGACCCTTTAGTGAAAACCAGGGCATATACGCCTAAAATTGAATTCTTTCCATATTTTTAGCCTTTATCTTTTATTGGATAAATGTAAAAACATTTAAAAACATTTATAATAATATATTAGTTATTTATATCTATTCCCGCCAATACAACGGGTACATTTTAACTACCATTTAAAATAAGATTATTTTATTATTAGAGTGAAACGTTAGATTCCCAAGAAACTCGTTGTTGCGTGTTGGGTACGCCACCGAGCATAGCGTCCCCTTTAAAGTCATATTAATATTTTATTCACAAATATGGATAAATATGAAAATGTCATATTCTTTATTTACCTGGGGTGTTACATCCTTCCCCCCTTTTGGAAATTGCGTCCTCGCAATTTTTAAAATTGAGCTTGGAAACATCCTTGAACGTCCCACATCGGAACAAGAGTCGGTAAAACAATCACTTTAAAATAAAGTAAGATAAGTACAGAGGTCACCCGAGTTAACCCATACTAGGACTCCATGTAGGAAAATCTGGACATGGAGGAGAAAACATAGGGTCATGTTCTGATGGAGAGTGATAGAAAACATGTTTAATAGAATGTTAACAATAAGAAAATCACAACCTTGTGATGGGTTAAACGGTGTTGGGATCCCCAGTAGGAAAAGTTAATAGACAAAAATTTTTTAAGTTACTTTTTATTGACGAATTTATTCATAAGGAAACATAATCACTTATCATGTTGACTTTCAACTTTTACTAGATTCCTTAATCAAAATCATATTTTTTCCAAAAGACGAGTATTTAGGAAGACTTGTTCGCATTAAGAGTATTTTAATCAACTTCTAGAGAGTCACCTAATCCAAAAAAAGAGAACTATATACTTCCCATGTCTTTAGACTTTAACCAAAACCAAAACCAAAAAGGTTATTATAAGATCAGATAATCCAGAAAAGGATAACCCTTTATAAAAATAAAATCTATTCTTAATCTCCAAAATTTGTCCAACAAAACCCAAAGTTCAATGAGGACCATTCCATAATCAATTTGTCCAAAAAATTCATCAAAGTAAACCAAACTAAGATTGAAACCCAAATATTTGAAGGATTTAGTCACATAGTCTTCCAAGTTATATCGTAACATTTATCTCCAAACAACATCAGTTGCTCCTAAAGTCTCGTATTGAAAAGTAATTAACCTAATCACATAACCTCCATGATAGGTTAATAATTTTCATAAATAAACCAAAATCAACTTACTCTTAATTGATAAAATCATATAACTAGAATGAATCAGTCAAACTAACCAGGGACTTCATGTAGTCCAGTGGTAGACGATAAATAACAGTCACACTTTGGTTGTGGGTTCGATTCCCGCAGCTTTGTCCGACGCGACGGGTAGTCACACGGTCTGCGTGTTGTCCTTTTTCAGAAACTATATAATTCTTAAAACATTCCCCAAAATGAGATAAAATCTTCAATGATGATCATAACAGATTTTAACCTCATGTTTATCTCATGCCTTTCATTTTACATCATAACATATAATAACCCATAATTACCTAAAAAGTAAGGATCATATAAACCCTAATGGTTACCTTAATAATTATTACCTGAATTTCCACATCGAGTTGGCCATCTCGCACATGATGCATTAGAGAAATCACCACGGTTGAAGTGGTTGATCATGACTCCTTGATAGTTGGTTTAGAACAACCATGAGATTCCTCATTGAATCCCCCATCTCAACCAGTCTCTTAATCAGAGAACCACCATAGTTTCCTTCAAACCCATTGTCACTTTGGTGCATGCTAGATCCAGCCATTTACTAAAACCAAAAAGGTCAGTGTGATTATATCAACATAACCATCATGTACTAATGAGGAACATAAACACTAAGATATACTTACTCATTCACTTTATCTAAAACTAGGACTCTTTCTGAAATCCTAACCATTATGGTAATGTCACTTGTGCGTAGAGAATACCCTAACCTCTAAAGTTATCTACACCGACCTTTGATACCAACTATAAGGACCTAGCCTTAAACCTTACTTAATCTTGAGTTATTACAAGATTGCACATTGAGGATCTTTTCAGGTTTAGAGTTTTAGAAAATTAGATCATGAAACTTGCATTACATTCCACATTTAAACAAAGTGGTTACATAAAAGACTGTATTCATTCTTCCCATCAACGGAAACATATTTAAAACAAAACATGGATTCTTTCTTGACACATCCTTGACACTATCATCACATCATGTACCCTTCCCTTGACTTGTGAAAAACATTTCAAAAACGTGGGATGAGCATAAAAAGCTCAGTAAGGGATATAAAAATATGGAAAGGAAACATGAGTACATGTATACATAAGAATGAAATCATACTTTACCCATAAAACATAGGCATATCAAATAATGAATAAATTATAGAAATCATAACACATAAAAGGTAACTTGAGGCATTCATAACATTCTTACGTAGGGAGTAACCCTCTTGGTTACATTTTGGAATACCCATCACAGTAGATTCCCTAAATCTCTTCGGAGAAACCTCAATGTTTCACTCCTTCGCGTTACCCAATGCATTAGAGAGCTATATCGGGCTCACCTGCCCTTAGTCTATCACGGAACCACCCGTCTTCTTAATAATTCCCAAGACCCTCAACAAAATCATATCACATAAAACATGCATAAAGGAAACATAACATTCCCACCTTTCAAACACAAGATATCAGTACAACACATTGATATACAAACATTATGAAAACCATTTTCGATACCAAAATAAAAGAAAAGTAAAACATGGTATTTATTTTTCTTTTAAAAAGAAGGTATGTCTTATAGAGGAGGCCGGATCTCAAATAACGGTCACGACGGCAGAGAAGTCGTTGTCGCCACATACGTACGACAAAAACATTCCCTTTTGTTGTTTAGTAAACGCTTCGTATAAAAAAGATTCCATTTGAATAAACGTAAAAGTCAAAGAGGTTTATACACCATATAAAATAAAGTTGTGTACAAAATAAAATGTACCTCAATGAAAGGATATTGAGATGACGTCCCATACAAAGACAGTATCCTTGGTTTAAGGATAAATCAATTACATAATTATGTGTGACAAATAAATACACCAAATATAAGTGGATATTAAGTGTAAAATAATCAAAGGTCATTCACACATATTCAAAGGATGACATATTCAATAACTACATGTTGAACCCAAAGAAATTAAAATTGGGTTAAAAAGTTCCCTTGGTAAAATTTGACAGCCTAACGGCGTCACTTCAAAAATTCAGAAAATGAGTTGATGAGAGATAAAAAGGGAATCTCATCACTTGGACATAAAATTTACATCAATCAGTATATATAAGAACATATCCCAACATAATAGTATTTTAATTAAAATACCCAACCAAATAAGTCTTTTAAAAAGAGGAGGGTGAAAGGTTCCCTCACCGACTTGGGTATCTTTCAAAACATACACCCCATGAAAGAAGGACAATAAATCATTGATGTAAATACTCATAAACGAATGCATATTACACAAAGAGTATAATAATTGGCATTACATAAACCACTCAATGGAAATTGTGGCAAATGTATCATAAATCTCACGGGAATAAAAGTGAGATGAAAAATCACTTACGAAAACTCGAAGGCCTAACAGCGCCACTTAAAACTTCCAAAAATGGATTTATGGGATCAAATAGGGTATCTCATCACATTAAAATAGAATTTACAGAATGTTTAATATGAAATAACATCCCCCATCATAACAAATAGGAGCTTAAAAGAAGTGACATAAAGGGGAGTACTTAAAGAGAAAGAGAGAGGTTAAATCTCTTACGAAAATTCGGCAGCCTAACGGCGCCACTCAAAACTTCCAAAAATGGATTGATGAGAGAGAATAGGGTCTCTCATCACATGAACATAAAAATTACATTATGTTTAATATAAAATAACATCCCAATAAAAAGAAAGATGAGCTTTACAGGGAATGACATAAAAGAGTGTACTTAAAAAGAAAGAGAGGAGTAAGATCCCTTACCTCGGGTCCGACTTGACTCAATCGTTCTTTAACGTCCTGAATAATAAACTAGAGTTAATTTCTATTTTCTTAAGATCCTTTTTCAAGTTCATTGTTCCTTTTATATCACTTATTGCCATGTTATAAACATTATGTAACCATTTAAGTTAATAACGTTTGTTTTGTCGATATATGGTTCTTAAGTCGAAAGTGGACTTCTTACAATTACATGTTGATCATGTGGTCAAAGGTTCTTTATATCCAGAATAAAATTCCTGATTTGGATATCATATATATCATATATATATAGAATATACATGTATTTATAATATCACATAATCATTTAGAGGTAAGAAATGAAATGCACCGTTCATGGAGATGGTTAGCCGTACGTACGCATGAACGCTACTTTCATTTCTTTGTCATATTAATGGAATTAAAACTAAATGAGAGGTATGTATATTTTAATTAAAGAATTATATTCATCATTTATATGTATCATTAATCATATATATCCATTATATACATGTACTTATAATAGTACATTACAGTTGGGGATAAGAAATGAAATGCACCGTTCATGGAGACGGTAAGCCGTACGTACGTATGAACGCTACTTTTATTTCTATCTCATACTTTAATGGAAATAAATAATAATGATATATAGGTATATAATAATTCCAGTATAACATCATATATAATAACATTAAATCCATCCTTTATACGTCCCACATATGGCATTAACGAATCACATCACTTTGAGGGGGCGGTAGTCCGCACTTCCTAAAATGAAGATATCGCTTATACCCATAATGGAAGCCATAAAAGTAAGCCTAAAATGAAAAATAAAGAAGCTTAAGTAAATCATAAACATATTATATATCATATATAAAAATATTTACATCATAATGGCCACCTTTGAAGGTGTGAAATGAGTATTGAACAATCATCGTTTCGGGAGGTAGAATTTTGTCATCCACGGAAACCGTATGTTCTTTAACCATTTGATGTAGTTTTGTGAGAGTGTAGCTCGAATAAATATTATAACAACATCCTAGTATATTTAGGATACTGGAGTTGTTACACTAGAAGTAAATAAAAAGTGTTTAGGGGGTTGGAGAAGTAAAATAAAACAAATGAACATGAGAGAATGAATTACCTTTAAAAGTGTAACTCCTTTTGATTTGAGCCTAAAGGCTTCCTTTGAAAGGATTCTGCCCAAAGGGAATACAATAGGATGAGTAGAGGTATGTGTAGAGAGTAAATGGGCAGGGGATGGCCAAGCGAAAGGCTTGAGGAGTGTGTGAAATGAGGTAGAGTTGGGGGCCTTTTATAAGAGGAGAGGAGGGGCACTTTTGGAAATCATGAAACTATTATTTTATTTTCAAAAGTGTTTCGAATTTCTAAGGTCCCACATTGAAATATTTCTAAGATAAGATGAAAAGGCTTCGAAATATTCCCATCCAATAGTTTTTGGACAAGTTTAGGTGTTAGATTTTATATTATCATTTCATTTTATTTAAACTGTTCAATAATGAGGTCATCGTTGCATCATCATGATGTCGTAATTAAATTAATTTATTTAATATCTAAATTTTTTTAAAAAAATAATATGATGTAAGAAATAGTTTTAGCTTTCTAATTAATATTTATAGTCAAATTTTGGACTTGTGTAACCCCACTTAAAAACTGTTTTGGTAAAACAACTCATGTTTGTGTCAATTTAATTTTAACATTAAATAAATATATATTAATGTCATTTTCCAACCAAAGTGGCTCCATGGGGTCCCCAAGTTGACCCATGTGGTCTCTTGGTCTTCCATGACTCATCCAATAGGGGTAGGACAAGTGTCATGGTGTTTTCATATTTTTATAATATCATTTTTACCTTAAATTACACTAATTACCTCTTATCGCGATAAAAAACTTAATAAGTTACTATTTACCAAAAAATTATTTTTATCCCATTGAACCACATTTTACTTATTAATGGCAACCATGTATGTCAGAATTTTGAAATTCAAAACACAATGATGGAAAAATTTCATTTAAACGGAAAAATCAGTTTTTATAAGTACCACTTAGTGGTTTCACTATTCATCAAAAATTGAAGTTTTTCAGAAAATTACCAAAAATTCACCCTAAGATATATTTGATATTCCAAATTCCAAAATGAATTCTATTTTACAAAATTCAAAACATATAAGTCACATTAATTAATTTAATAATTAATTCCTGCTGTCAGAGCAAATAGCGTGTTTTTATGAAATAATAAGTATCAAAAGATTTGACACTAGTTTAAGTCCGATTTCAAAGTGAAATTAATTCCAACGACCACTATTGGATTTAATGGTAAAAATATATTCTAATTTCACTTTAATCCCAATTAAAAAGATAATCTAATAATATTAATAAATTAGATTAAAAAGAGGTTTTGAATTTAAATACCACATTTTACACTATTCATAAAAAAATGAACTTTATCGGAAAGATACCAAAAATTTACACAAAGTAAATTTTGATGTCTCGATTCTAAAGAAGATTATTATTTGGTCCAATTAAATGTATAAGAGTGAACAATACTATATTTAATGACGGTTCGCCATCAAAAGGCGATAAGTGACCCTTTAGTAAAAACCAGGGCATATACGCATAAAATTGAATTCATTCCATATTATTAGCCTTTATCTATTATTGGATAATTGTAAAAGCATTTAAAAACATTTATAATGATATTTTAGTTATTTCTATCCATTCCCGCCAATACAACAGCTACATTTTAACTTCCATTTAAAATAATATTATTTTGTGATTAGTGTGCAACATAAGATTTCCAAGAAACTCATTGTTGTGTGTTGGGTATGCCATCGAGCATAGCGTCCCCTTCAAAGTAATATTAATATTTTATTCACAAATATGGATAAATATGAAAATGTCATATTCTTTATTTACCTGGGGTGTTACAGTCAGCCCCTGGACTATGGAAGGCGGGTTTGGGGTAGTCACAGCATGGGCCCCGAGGACGGGTCATGACAAATGCCTCACATGTACACCCATTACCATGCATAAATTACGTAAGGATTTATATCGTCTCATTTAAATTCAAGATATTATTTTTTATTATGAATAAAAATTCCATTACATATGTTTAGACATGTATATATACGCCCCCTTACTTTTTATTTCATTTAAATTTGATGAGACAACCTTTTCTCTCTCATCAACCATTTTTATGAATTCTAATGTCACGCAGTTATGCTGCAGAAATTGCACTGTGATTTTATAGGATGACGTTATTGTGTATTGAATACCAAGACCATTTCACTATAAAGGGTATTCACATTTATTCAGATTTACATATTGATTATATAGATTCATGTATGAATTCCAAATTTCTTTATCGTGAAATAAATGATGATTTTTAATGAATCCATGTTATATGATCCATGTGGCACAATTATGCATGAAATGATTAAGAAGTGTGGGCCCTAATAGCACTCCAATGCATTGGGTAATGATTAGTACCATGATACGTCAACTGAAATGAGTGATTACTCATGATAATTCAAGTGAAATGAGGGTTTAGTCATGCTCCATGTGAAATTATCCTTGGATCCTGATAATATCATGTTAAATATTGATTCCACATTTCCATGTCATTATAATCATGCTATATGATGCCATTATATTAATGTTTTTCTTATCCTCCATTGATATGCCTATTGCCTATCATGTAATGTATTATTCATGTTATTAATTATTAACTCTCTTACAAGGCTTTATAGCTCACCCCTTTTTTATGAATTTCATTAGGTTATTCACAACAATGCTATGTATGAAGGGATGCGTGACGTCATGTGAAAGATGTTTTCAATAACCATTGTTTGGTTTTATGTTCTACGATGTTATGTAATGTTCCTAATTTCCCAAGAAAGTAGACCACTCGACCATCAGTGTTGTCTTTAGTAGATTTTTATTAAATAAATAATGTTTTAGTGTGTAATAAAAATCAGGGTTGTTATAAAATATCCCATTGAATATTATTCCTTAAAACACTAGGGGTGTGAATCCAACTGATTCTAAACTCTTCTCATTAACACAGTACTGAAAATCATTATGAGTGCCTCACACAACAAAATACCATGGCATTCAACATAAGTTTTCTGTACCTTGACAATTGTATAGATCTAATCAATGTGAAATCCCCCCATTTATAACCATGTCTATGGTAGGCCAAATATATATTAAACATTAAAAAATGTCTTAAATATGTTGTGAACCCACCAAGGGTTACTAATTTTCCCTTTCTCCCATGCACTATATGTCCATACTTAAAAATATTCTATCATATGATCCATATAATTTTCTATCAAAAAACACTATGGGTCATCTGTATATTATTTCCCAAATAAGACATATAAAATACACTATATACGATTTTTTTAAATTTAAATAATTTAACACTGTTTTTCATAAAAAAATTTTTTTAAAAATAACCGACATTTCTTGTATGTACGACATTCCAATTATGATTCATGTATAAGAACATATTTCCCTAGTGGTTCAAGAGAAAAACTAGAAAGATAATTACCTCAAATAAGAACATCATGGTTAAATATGAATCTCAATTTTATTAAATAAAGAGAATAAAATCATTCCCATAAACCTATAAACCTTGATATTTTATTGAATATATGTTATTTGCTCACCAACTCGTGTTTCATCATAATCATTGATGAATTCCGATATATGTATGGAAGTCCTAAAATATTATTTGACAAATGAATCAATGATCACATATAACATATTAATTCCTGGATAAAATTGATTGAATGAAAATATAGTTTGAGAACCACATGAATGTAAACATACATCCTCATACTTAAGGAGTATTTTTTATTTGATAGGGAATAGATCATATATTTGAAAGACCATTTCACTAATTTAATTAAAATAAATAAAAAATCAATTACAAAAAACTATATCAAATATTTAAAAACAAATTATGTGTGCAAGAAATTATATCCAATGTTTACCAAAAAATTAAACATACACTTATTTTACAAAAAAATTAACAATTTATTCATATAATGATGCATCTTAGAATATAACTAATTTTGTTAGACATGTATAAAAACCAAATACAAGTTTATAATATAAAATATTTTCTACAAATAATGGTGTGCCTCACCTCATACATATCTCTAAAAATAATTGAGAAACAAAAACCTCTTCAACTACGTGACATGTATATAAACATGAATACCAAACCAAATGCCTTCATTCATACTAGATTTTTCATGAAGGGTGTTTGGAATATATATTATAGGGTCTCATAATGTTCCCTAAATATATAAAATCGCATATTTGTTTATGTATGTAGAAACTGAAATAAATATGGATGAATGAAGACATCACATGTGTTTTCTTATCACATGCGATCAAATAAACCACCAAACCATATCCTACCTATATTTAATTTATAAAAAATTATAATTCAGTTCATGGAAGAACCCTATCCCTTAATGTATAACATAGGGTATGGTTCAGTAACATTTCATTTCTACTACCATCTCACTCATGGTAGAGTCTATATCATGTCCTAATGTAAGACCACATCACATAGAATGACACTTACCACCCCAATATCACTCTAAATACTATTAATGTATCATCTCATTCCACATCATACTTACCACACCACAATCACATAGAGTGGGTCTCAAAACCAAATCTGGTACTAATACCCTCTTATCTAGGGCAGTTCATGCCAAAACCCACCCACTTAGGTTGAGGCCTCACATTTAGTGTCACAAAATATTACATATCCCACTCACCTCCAAGGTATGATGAGTCACATAACAACATTCATTCTAATTTTCTCTCAGTTATGGTATTCCATGACATTGAACTCTCTCTAAAATAAATTCATAGAATCATGACTCCTCATCAATAATATAATCCAAAAATTTCACACACACACACACACCAAAATATGTATAGAAATATCCCTCATATTACATGCTCATCTATAGAACATATATTCAGGCCCCAAAACTCATCAATGTATTCATACCATCAACACATAAGATACCAAACTCACTACCATGTTTTATTAGCTAAAGACCATGATCAACACCTTAAAAACACTATATCACATGCCTATCATTTATAGCTAAATCTAGAAAATCCAAATTCAATATAAAAAAAATCATAATAAGAACATAAATATTAAATAATTGTCTATGAGGGAAGCCTATAGGTTTTTATTAACTATTATAGTCTATATTACTCGATAAAAACAACACATGTCGCCTTATGTGGATCCCATGGACACATACCATAACTGAAATTAGAAAAAATAAGGATCGTCTAATTCCCTTAAAATTCCTGTATTAATGTCCCCTTTTCAATCCTAATTGAAAATAACATAAAAAATCTCAAAGGTATCTCCAGAACTCATTTATCATCCTCTCAAGAAATATTTATAGCTCATACTAAGGTGAAATCTCATTCCCACTTAAAATATCTATCACGCCCATCACATGGAAAAAACCCTCCCCACCACTCTACAAAATCCTCACTGGAATTATCCCTCTAATATCACACACTATGAACCTCATAATTACTCATTACATTTTTCACCATCAATTTTTTTACATTCAACTATCTCACCCACTATTTTAATTCCTAATCCCCTCTGGACTACCAATCCAGACCTAAGTAATACATCCAAGTTTATAAAATACATACTCTATTCTAGATAAAAAAATGGGACTCTTATAAAATCAACTGAAACCCATTACCCATTTTCATTAAGTCTCCCCCTCATTCCAATTCCCAATTAATCAATGGAGGAATCACTGTGAACCTTGGATTCTTAGCACAACCTAATTTAATCACATAGGGAACTCTCAAACCATGCTAATTTTACTCAAATATAATTTTCTATTTGTCAATTATATATAATATATAAATATTCATAAGATAATTTACTAAAGGTAAATCCTACCACATACACAATGATATCTCCTTTATCATGATTTTTATATTATTTGAAAATCCCAATAAAACATCGAATCCAATATCCATAGCTTTGTAAGTTGCCTAAAAATAATTATAAAACATAGACATGAAATTTATCAACAAATTATAATAATTATGGTTAATTAAAGTATTTCTGGTAAACTCTATAACCATTTAAAACTCAATAAATAATTTTACATCACTAAAACCCTGAGAAACATCACAAAATTTAATTATGGTATGCCTCCATCACTCCTATAAATATATAAAAGAAATGAAATTAAATATAACAGCAATTGACATCAAAATATAAGAACCCCATTTGGAAATAACTCCATGAAATGTACCTATATAAAAATGGTTGACAAATAGTGCAATCGATCATGCCCCGAATCTGCCATCCCTTATCAATCTCATATAAAATACGCAATACAGTTTAACAATTCCAATATGAATTAGTGTGATCATATAAAAAACCTAAATAATGAAAATAAAAATCAATGAATATTGTTGATAGAGGGTGAAAAAGGCATACAAGGACATAATACCTCAGAAATTCAATGAATAATATGCATCAACCCTCATAAATCATATGTGAAGAAAGAGAGGGTAGAATAGGATAAGGAGAAGTCATCGTATTGGACCATTAGAAAGGGGAGAAGACCATCTATGGGGGTCTTAATGAAGGATCTAAAAAAATACCATTCTAATCTATTATGAAAAGAAAACTGTAAAATACATTGGGTACCTAATCAACTAACACATAGAATATAGTGCTCTTTCATCCACATGGTCCACTCCAACCTACTATATATTTGGGTGCAGAAAAATTGGCATATCCATAAATTACCCATTTAAATATAATAGGTATCTTGTGGTAACAAAGATAATTTTATTTTCATAATATTATCCCAATCATCCCCCAAACACCCAATATTCCTTTTAAATCACTCCATGTCACTCAGAAACACCTCTTGTAGATTTCAATAAGTTCATATACTAAATATGAATATGAATTCTCAAAATATTTTTAATCAATTTTATTTTAAATTCAATATCAAATAAAAAATGAGAAACATTTTAGGTTATAACATGATACTGATATAATTTGTATGAATTCATCATGTGGTTTCATTAACTCATTTATATATTTTCATTTTTCTATATTTATAATTGTTTATATTTATGTATTTTATTTATTTTGAAACCCTCATTTTAATTTTTAGTTACTATTCTTTTACTTTCTTATTTAAAAGACAATTCTACATTCTAATATTTGTATTTCATTAAAAAATTTGTCATTGTAAATTTAGAAATGTTTTAAGAAAAAACCATTTTTGATTCCCTGGGAAAATATAAAATATAATTAGGATATAAGATATAACCATTTTAAATTTATTTATTAGATATATATATAATCCATTATTTAGAACAATGTACTATATTATGTTCATGTGTGAAAACTAATGTCCCATTTCCCATTATTAATAGAATGAGAAAAGTGTACACTAACAAGATATCATTTGTATCTTGATCTTGATGGATTAACTTTTTATTATGAAACATATTGAAAAATTAATGTTTTATATTTATGATGACCATAATCAATGTAGAAATACCATGTGATGCATTATAAATTATTTAAGAATATTTCATAACATGAGCTTTGCTGGTTCATGGTTACCGATTATAAGTTTTTTCAGAAAAATATAATGATTCTCATTAATTTAATGTCCATGAAATTACTTCTATTAACCTATTATAATATTAGATGTTTAATAAAATTATAAAATAGGTTCGGAAATTTTTTATTAATAGGGTTATATGTTCTAAACCAATCCCAATTCCAATGTCTTCATGGATAACATATGCATTTGGGAGGGTGTCTAAATAATATAAGTGTTGCATGGAAAATTTTTTTTAACTAAATATAATGGATCCAAAAAAAATAATGATTTGATATTTAATTTTTTTAATAAATTATACAATAGTAACATAAATTTTGATATGAATTAAAAATTATCCTTAATAAATAACAATAGTCCATCATTTAAAAAAAATTAATAGTTTTATGCAATGAAAAAAAAATAATCCCTAAAAAATATTTCAATTTAAATTATCCTAATTCATCTCATTAATATCCCTTATTGACTAACATGATCAATTATATAAGCACAATGATCTCTAGTAAAATGTATATCATATACACAATGTCAACTTTGTTTTCACACAATATTTCATATGGGATGGGGGATTAATGATACATGGAAGTAAATATCAAGTGTTAAAATGTATAAAATCATGGATCATGTATACACATTAATAAGAGGATTATATAATAATATATAATCAAGATCTCACTAATCAACACCACATTACTATTTCCTCTCAATAAAGAAATCATGTTGGTGTAAATATTATCCTAGGAAACCATATTTATGGATATCTCAACCATGGACCATGAAATTTAAATTCAAATAAATAAATTAACACACAAAATTCCAAATTCTATTTTCATTGTAAAAAATAGATTAAATAATATAATTCTAGGGGAAACCCAACCCTAAGACTTGTATTATATAGATGAATGTTATTAAATCTATTAGGGAGGGTCATTATCTACTATTAGAAGTGATAATAGAATGAATCCCCTTATTCAATTTGATGACCTATAGGGGATAACATAGTTCAATGTATATGTTTTATATATATGAATACCAAATAATTTTAAAAACAATCACAAAAAATTCATAATATAAATGAAATTATTTTGTTAGTTTCATTTAAATATTTAATGGGGATAGTGGCCAATTGTATTACTATAATAATCATAATAATAAACCAATAATTAAATTTAATACCAAAAAATTATAATCATCATTTTCTCTATGAGGACATGATATAAAAATTTCATTCTTATGTTTAATATCTTAGTAAACGGAATAAACCAATACTGACACATTTTATTTACATATATCATGTCTATGTAAATAAAAAGGGATAAAAGGGTTCATCCTTATTATAGATTAAAACTTGGTTAACATAATCTATCCAACAATTAAAAATATTTGAATGTTTTCAATGTATATCGTCTTAAATAATATTCTATAAAATTTAAGTGTATATTTTAATTTTATAAATTCATTAGAACCATAAGGAAATCTAGATAACAATACATTACATATTTTAATCTCTACATAAATCCATAATCACATTTTCAACTGGTTTTCATGCTTTATGAAATTAATTAAAATCAATAAAACAATTTATTTAAATGAGGATCACAGTGAATATAGATTATCATAGAATAATTAGTTGTGGTTTGGTACTTTTTTACCGGAATCATTCACAACAAAATGTGATGCTAAATCTCTAGGATAACATGAGGGTGGAATATGGGAGCCACTTGTGAAATAATTCAACAATCATGGTATATAAAACTGCAGATATATAGATAAAATAAGGTTATTTAGGCCACACAATAGGTTGATTTAATGGATATAAAAAATAAAACATATAATTTGGTTCAGAAATCGAGTGGACCACAAATCATGTAATAGATTATATATATGATATCACATAATTTTATATATTGGGTTTTTTGTGTATAGTCAAATATTCTATATTTTCTCATGATTGTGATTTATATTATAAACCCATACCCAGGTAGAGAAGAAAGCCATTTCACAACCCTCATTTGATCAATTGTATTTATATACTGGGTTCATTCAAGTCTTGTGATCATATTGGGTGATTAATTTCTTATCCCCTATATAACACTAAAAACTACATGATCATGAGTTTAATAATCAATGATACAATAATTTAAATAATTATATCCTTTCCAACCTTATTAGGGATCATGTTTTAATTGTATTTGGATGGTGAGAATTAAAACACTTCAGTTATAAAACACATTATTTAGGGATACATAAAATATAATGAATGATATTTTCAACTGAGTTTTCATAGATGATTGACACCATTTTTCCCATTTATTATGAACACATCTCGGTGAGAATACTATGAGTTAATAAAGGACAATTCTGTATTGTTTTTCTGATGTTAATATTGTTATCATTACTGTATACCCCTTTGATGAAGGTGGTTTTCCATTCAAAGTTCCCCTAAGATACACATGTTTCCTTTTTTAGGAAAGGTGTATAATTAAATATTTTGTGACATTTATTACTAATGGAAGAGGAAAATGGTAGAAATTCAAGTTCATCAATCAAATTTAAATTTTATTTAATTAGTTTATTCAATTAATTATATAAAATTACTGTTAATATCTAACAAAACTATATTATACAAATAACATGTCAATTTAAAAAGTATAAAATAAATAAAATAATAGAGGGTTCAGTTTTATCACTATAAAGGTAATAAAATTCATTTTATTATAAAATATATAATCAAAACCCACTATGATGACCATTAATCAATGATACCATAGTCAGAAAAGTATAAAAACGATTTTTTATTGAAAAAAATCTCATGTTTTACAATAAGAATATAAATTAATTATAGTCTATAAAAATTATTAACA
The DNA here is from genome assembly GCA_963277665.1 of Viscum album. Classification (NCBI taxonomy): domain Eukaryota; kingdom Viridiplantae; phylum Streptophyta; class Magnoliopsida; order Santalales; family Viscaceae; genus Viscum; species Viscum album. The sequence continues at coordinate 1,772,637,825 of OY728148.1, forward strand.
AATGAAAAAACATTTCCCAAATTCAATTACGGTTAAATTATTCTTAAGAATAAAGAGTAATAAAAAATATATAAAAAATCATTTTAATCATGAAAATTAAATAATCAAGTTTAAACATGAAAATAACAATCCAAATATATTTTATGAGGATTTAATGAATTAGAAAATAAAAAAGAAATCATAGTATTAAATTAAAAATATTCTATGTTACAATTTTCACACTATTTCATGATTTCATTATTTAAGAAATTTGATTCCCCATTAAATAAATTTAATAATATTGTCAATGAAGAATAAGGATTATGTGGTTGGTATGTGGAATTGATTATCTATACATACTTTATTAAAATTCATTTCAACTATAAAGTTGATTTTTTAAAAGTTTAGTTGAGATCATAATAATTGATAAGCTCTTTATTATTAAATTTGATAAAGTTTTAATTTTATTTTATCTAGAATAATTACCCTAAAACAATAATGATAATGTGGGTACATCTAGGTTTTTCTCTCCCTTACAAAAATCATGTTATTATAATGTTTCCATAAAAACATCAGGTATATCCATCATTATGGATAAAAAATGAATATCTTGAATCATCCAATTATGGAACAATTATATGTTTATGTCAATGTTATAAATCCACATCACATAATTGGTTTTACTATCTAATGAAAGGTAACTTTTTTTACAAACAAATCATGATCATCCCATCATTGATTAATTATTTCATAACATGAAGCATTCCAAGAAAAATATCTAATAAATGTAGATGAATTTTTTTTATGATGGAAGGTCTACTATGTAGTCCATAAAGGATAATAATTTCCATCCAAATGTGGAGAGAAATGTACAGAAATTTATTGATGTTTTCCCAAATGAATTCAAGGAAGTGTTGGAGAGTTATATCAATTTCCTTATATCTGCATGGTTTCTTTTTGGGAAAATGAATACATAATGATTATATAATAATAAAACAATTTATTCCACATAAAATTATGATAGTGTTTTCCAAATATAATATCATCCTATCTATGGATAAAAGAGTATTGATGAGGTAATTACCTATAAAACCATTCATGTTATTTAATTTATACCATTAATATTAGGTCCTTGAAGAAGGTTATACTCTAAAATATAACTTAGCTATTATCAAAGGATTATAAGGGAATACTATAGTGAACATGGTTCTTTATCTATCCTTTTTAAGGCTTATAATTTAATTGATGTTTGTTTTGGAAGTAAAGATAATACAAAAATAATGATATTAGAAAACATATTTTATTCTTAATAAGGATTTAATCATTTACCATATACTAGATTTATCAACATTAAAGTGTGAAGTGAGGGATCATTTGATGTATTATTATATAATTAAATGAGTCTTTCAGTGTACATTATAGCCTATGTCTACGGTCATAAAATTTCAATATATTTCTCTTAACATGAGAATCATGAGGGAACTTCAAGAGTTTATGATTATAACTCGAATGGTTTTCTTGGGGATGAGGATAAATAAGGATTTTTAGATGGTTTCCTCAATAAGAAAAATGAATAAATAAGTGATTGTTATATTTGATTGAATACTAATGAGGAATTTCACCTATAATGCATCTTTTTTATCACAAATTAACATAAGGTTTGATTAGTTTGGTGTCTCTTTTCTTTTTTTGTTTTTTAACTAATATTGAAATTGTTTCATCATAATTTCCATGTTTTTATTTTCCCTCATGGTCACTACCTTTGAATTTTCCATCAATAAATTTTATATTTGAGGGACTATATTCAAATAACACATTCCACAAACCAAAAAAGTGTTAGTGTAAATAAATTTTAAATTTTAAATTTATAATAACAATATACAATAATAATGTTGTTGTTATAAGTTATTATTTATTAATAGGATTTCATAACTCTATTTTTAAAATATATCATCATCCCAAGAAACATTTATTGTGGTGGACCATTCATTTTCTCTACCATTGGTATTATAATCATTGGAATTGATGTGAAAGATGAGATATAATTAAGCTTATTGTTTAAAATATCATATACCCAATATATATGTCAATTTTTTAATGGAATTGCTAACAATTCTCCAACTATTATTTGATATTGATTATTTATACTACTTTTCATTTGTATTTTATTATTATCATACTTATTAGTATTCAATAAATGGTATTTCCAAAAGCAATATTCTACTCTGATCTATCATGCATGTTATATTTCAAAATTTCATAGAGTTTTAGTCACTATTTAATCCATTTCTCTGCATGTTAATAGTTTGAAATCAGTATGTTTCCTATGGTTTTCAATAAATAGATTCAATAATCGAAGGTGATATTATAAAAGTTAGATTATCATTAATCTACTAAAAATTGATACCAAACCCTAATATTCTAATACCATCAACTACATAAGATTTATTGAATGTGTACTTGACAATTATGAATTCATTGGGTTTATTTAGAATCATAAAAGAGTGGAATTATCACCTATGATTGGTAGTACTAATGTTGGAATTATATAAATTGATTTAATTATGATATTATGATTGAAAATTTCTTATTCAAAATAGATTAATATTTTTTAAAATTATATGACTTCCCCCCCCCCCCAATAGAACCCCAACATGGGAAGAAGTATAGTAGACTATAACCTTGAAATACCACTCCAATATTAAAGGGGTTGAAAATATTCATTGGGAGAATAATAACTAAAAATGAGGATAATTTTACTCATGAATATATCTAGAAAATGAAAAAAACCAATTAAATCTAAAATAATACAAAAAAATAATCCTATATTTCATTTAATGGAATTAATATGAAATGATCAAAAATAATACTAATACAAAAATCTTCTGATATAAACTCCACAAACACCAACAAACACTAACAACCACCATGAAATATTAATATTTATCTCATTCTTGAACCTCATCCTAAATTCATCAAAATATAAATATATATATTGAAAAATACTTGTGTGTCAAGGCGAGAATATAATTTTACTTAATAGGATCCTTCCAAAAACCTATCATGAAAATTTGGAAGAAGAATACAAACTCATCAATGAATATATAGTGAAACAAACTCATTAAAAAATGGCTCCAACTTGTTTTTCATCATTGTTATGTATTTCTATAATAATATCATATATAATTATAAATAATGTTATTTCAAATGGATATATTTTAAGAAGGTTTCACACATTGATAATCAACATAAACTAGTCACTATCATATAATAATGGTGTATTCTCTATGATATATCCTTTCTGGGCTCATATAAACAAATAAACAAAAAACACATTAGAACTGCATTCTAATAACCAAATACATAACCAAATATCAATACACTCATCACTAAAATATCCTAAAATACCCTCCTGATAATGTTACATAGTCATTATGTACAATAACTTCCTTCCCTACTCCTTCCTTTTACACACCCGACATATACCCATATACCATAACAATATCATCAATACATTATTTCTTATATACATATACAGATCTAAATTTAAATAATTAATATGTATTTATAATATATATTATATATTTGAGCCAATATATCCTATATATATTCATATATTTTATTATTATATGTTATGATTTTGTATTTGGTTCTAATTTCCAGAAAGAGTTTATATTATCTGTGAAGTTCATGGAGATGTTTTGGATTTTTATTGTGATTATGACCAAGTCCTAAAATATAAGAGTCATTTCTATATGGGATTGTGAGAATGGATGATACTGAAAAGGTCCCCCATAACAGTATGATTCATTTTGGGGAATTTCAATATATCATAAGATTCATCTTGAACATGGTAGTGATTATTAGGAATGAAAGATCATGAAAAATAAAAATGGAATAAATTATTAAAAATCATCTAGAATTTCATAAGGTTGAATTTTAACTTCTAAAATATACCCCCAATTTCAAAATGGTTATATGATATTCTTTAATAGTTTTTTGGATATATTGGAAGATAAATTTAAAAAATTGAAAGGGTAATATGATTTTATAAATGTTATCCTGAAAATTAGAATGATCTTTCCCTTCAGAAAATTTGGAAAACTACCCATTTTAAAAGGGATATATGATTTTATATTGCAGATATATAAACCTGTACTAGTCAATCCATTGGTGAAATTTGTAAATGTACTCATTTCATTAGGGTTATTCCAAAAATTTATGGGTAATTTATGAAATTATCCGATTCATTCAAAAAATGTAAGAGTCACTATAGAAATTGTAAATATCCATTTTTATATAAATATGTATAGTAGAAAATTCATTTCATAATTAATAATTAAAAAATATTATTAATTCCAAATGTCTTTTGATGTGAATAACTAATTATAAATGTATTTTTTTTAATCATGCATGGATGTAGTGTCTCAGAAATACATGTGATTTATAAAAAAATTGTCAATCATAATATATGATTGATAATTTTGTCGAAGATGATTTCATAAAAAAAATATTTTTTGGGAGAATGATGCCCATTACTATGGAAGGATATTAATAAGGTCTTGTAGGATAAAATTTGAATAATATTTCATTAAAATATTTACTGATATTCCATCTAAAAAATATGGGATGTTTTGTTGAAATATTATTAAATTTATAAGTATTTATATATTTTAAATGAGTAGAAACATCTCTATCATAATGTTGAAGAGATACATAGGGTTTAGATCAATAATGTATCAAATAAAAATGATGAAAGATATTACTAATGAAAAAAATACACTCAAGATGATTTAAAATCAATAGAGTCGATAGGGAAAAGTAGATCCTACATAGATGGTTTAATGTTATTATTTTTAATTCTTTAATAATCATGTAAGTAACATATATATTTTATTAACATTTTAACAACAAATCCCAATGTATTATGATTTAGTTCATGAAAAATATGACATCCTATGACAGATATTTAATTATTCACAATCTCTAATATCATGTAAATTAAATAATATTACCTCTTGGTACCTCAAAATAACCTTAATTTATGATCATTTTTTTATCCCTCAATATTGAAACAAGAAGAACCATGTGTCAACTTATTTATTTTCTTGTATTTTAATAATGTTTTCATTCATAAAGGGTTATGTTTTCATTCTATCTTTACTAACCCTAGAGCATCTACCTTGAATTAATATTAAACTAGTATCCTAATTAACAACTCGCCTTAAATAGGTTTGTTTTGTTACGGATTTAATATGTGTTATTAGGGATTATGTTTCAACAGATGATTTTTTATCAATAATTTAATTCTAAATAGAATGTATTGAATTATTTTGTGTCCCCTTTATTTCATGCTGGAAACTAAAAAATCTAGAATAATCTTATTATAATTAATTGTTGGCCCTTTACGCTTGATGGCCTTTCTAATTATAAAACATGGGTCTCTATTAAATGATTTCTCCAAGTTATCCATTATTGAATAATATAGAAAATTTCTTGATGTGAATTTTTCTATTTCATTTCACTTCTGGACCAAATATAAATGATGGTTATGAGTTTTAAAGATACCAATTATTTATTAGAGTAGTTCAATAACATAAAAAAGTGTATATGATGGGGTATGAGGAAAATAATTAATATTATCATGATAATTGTTAGTGTATTAAGATATAAATTAATGAAAAATGATATATATATTTTTAATAGTATAAATGATGTCTTTGGATCAAATCGATTTCTTTATGAAAATTTAATGGATGTTTAGTTTTTTAATACAAATTAGTAGTATTCCACCTCACTAAAACCCAAAAATATCTACACTTGAAGAAAAGAATTGAAAAACTAGCGTTCACATTGTCACATAATAGTGTGTATTACTACGATATGTTAGTCAAGATAAAAGAAATGGAAATTCCAGAAAACAAAATTAAAACAAATTCATATCCATGGATAATATTATCATATTTAATGAAATATATGAATAATATGTTATGGATAATTATTTTCTATGACTAAAGGTATAAATATTTTTAAGAAGAAAGGGTAGATTTGAAGGAAATAAAACCATCTCTTGTTTCTATTGTGGAAAGTTAATCCTAATAATAATATGATTCACATTGATATTCTATAGTTATTATTATTATATGGATACTAAAAAACTATATAAATGAATTTTACCTTGAAAAATATAAAAAATAGGAGGCTCTTCCACAATGATTTTGTCTATCAATGTCTGACTGGGTGTGTTTGTGGAACTATAAACAGAAAATCGTTTCGATTTACATAATAGAAGATGAAATTTTTAGCTACAATATAAATATATAAGGCCACTAGGTTATTTAATTTCAATGATTCAAAAGAATATTAATTATTTGAGAGGTTGGTATTATAGTCTCATAGAACATATTTTTAGAAATTCCTACCTACTCATGATCAATATTATAGATTTAAAATATATTTCATGAATTATTACCACATACCAATGAAGAATATATTACCCCATACTAGAAGGTGGTTATTTTCATTTATTTATGTGAACATATGAATTTTAAAGAGGTTTATGACAATGTGAACATTTATATATATCAAAGGATCTCCATAAATGCCAACATATATATGAATTAGAGGATATCCATCAATATAAACATAAATATTTAATAGATGTATTCTATCTTGTTTTATGATTACATCGTGATTCATTTTGTTAATGATATATGGTTAAAATCCACATAGAAATGAACTCTATATTGTTTCACTATCGATTGAAGAAGTAGGTCTTCATAGTCCTTGGATTGGGATTATTAAATATATTTCTTACATAACATTGAAAAAAGAATTAAAAACTAATTGTTTAAGTGCCACATAATGGTGAATGATGTACCTTTTTGGTAATGTGATAATAAAAAATTATTAAATTTTACATCATGACATTAGAATAACTTTGTGAACGATGCTTGAAATTTTTTGGTGTGGGAATTATGTTTGAGTTTCCCTTTTTGACCCAGAAATGAATATTGTGCAACAAGAATGTTTTAATATCATAAGTGATATAACCATATGTGGATAGAACCCATTAGAAATATAACATAATGAGGTGGATATGATGCAGCACATGAGAGGAATATGAGACTCAATGTGAGGTGGTGATTCAGATGGTAATTTTTCCTAATGGGGATAAAGATAAGATTAATAAATTTGGGTTTGAATCTCAAAGTGGTTTCCAACAAATCTTATCAAAAAAATAAACTATAAGAAAGTAGTTTTTATTAATGATATTTGTATCTTATAGTAAATTTGGGTTTTAATATAAAATATAGTATAATAAACATAATAAAACTGATAAAATATTAATTTATTAATAAATAATGTTAAATTAATTTGTAATTAGACCATTAAAAATTCAAACATTATAGTAGGACAAAAAATGTAAAATATAAAATATAAAAAATGATAATACTGATCACCCCTATTTACTAAAAATATCTCCATGACTATAAAAACTATAAAAAATGTTAGTAAACCAAGGATAAATTATTAAAATTTGAAATATAGAAATATGAAAGGAATTCAAATGAATATAGATTAAACGAATAAAAACATATTTAAAATATGTAATGTTATAGTTGGAATTGTAACCTAACCGTTTGGATTTGTAACCTAACCATGGAGAATAGTGTCATGATCATTAAAATTGTAATTTTACAATGTTGTTTAGATACAATTAAAATTTATCTTGATTAATTCAAGTAAATATAAATATTATAACTCCAAAAGTTTAATATCAAGATTAAAAATATCAAAGAAAATATAATAACATTTTTAAAAAGAATATTTTTAATTGAAAAATATTTTAAAAAAATATAATATATATTTTAAAATTATATCATTGATTTTTTCCAAGGGTGACTTTTTTTAAATTTATTAAAATACATTAGTTTTTGGATTAATATTAGAAATAAAGTTTATTACATAACATGTGCATCATAAATTATATCATTCAAGGAGTAAAAATGACCAAATATTTTATGGAACACGAGTTCCTTCCATGATATATTTAATATCATAAATTATTCAGTAAAATAATATTAGATTAATTTCAAATCTGAAAATGATCTTGTCAAAACCTAATGTCAAAATTGATTCCATAAAATATAAATTTCTTTCTACACACTTTCATTTTTTCATAAACTAATGAATTTGATTTATAATGTGTATTTAAATAAATAATTCCATTATATTATACTTATATAAGATTTATAATCTTATAAGTTTTCTATCAAATGTTTTACCTTTGATATATTATTTTATTCAATATTTTATTCTAAAAATACCCCTCTTATCATGTATAAATAACCCTTATCCTATTATGTAACACCCCACCCCTACCTCAATGGATTGAGGAGGCGGTGAGGGTTATGTGGCCTTAAGCGACATTCCCAAGGTGCCAAAGGTGAGCAATAAATGGTGAGGGCTCCGAGAATAGATTGGGGAATGATTTTCCTGGAAGACAAAACCAACCAAACAATCCACAAACTCTATGATGCATGTTAACAAACCCAACCAAACCATCCAATAACAAACAAGTTGTTCCACAATGCAAACCAAGCCCAATACAACTAGACATGTCCACAACACATCAGAGTAAAAAGAGGAAACTAAACATCCAACAACAAAAAACCATGACACCAACATAGCTCCATTCCAAGCTCCAAGCTCCAGGCTCCACCATGACGTCACAATTCTCCACTGAAGGAGGGAGATGCCTTACCTTTTCCTACGTCATGGTACACAACATCTGCAAAGACCCCACATTTCCAAAGTAGGGGGTGAGTACTAAATCTTAGTTCGATTTCCCCAAATGACTTCCCAACACACGCCACTAGGATAAAACCGTTAGCACATTTATATAAAATAGTTTATATAAAATAAAACACAAGTGAAACCATTTTTCATAAGCCAAACGTGCCCATACCAAGACATCATACCAAAACCAAGAATCCAAGGGAAATCCAACCAAACATGCCGCAAGTCGTTTCATCATTTCCCATTAGCACCACAATTTCCATCTTGCAAAGAAATGCACAAAATAACCAAACAATCAAACGGTGGTGCTTCCGTCCAACCGTTCACCCATACACAACTAGTGGCTCTTCCTGTCCACTTATAATTTGATGGTGGCCCTTCCATCCACTATCCAACCCCCTTCATTATAGTGGTACTTCCCTCCCACTTCCACATGACATTTCAGACATTCACACCCAAGAATCCGACCCACCAAGAACACAACATCATGCAATCCACCAAATTCCATTGCATATAAATCCACTGCAATAAATCACCCATTTATTGAAAAACATTTTCCTTGCCAAAACCCCATTCCAATAAAAGGACCCTTTTTATTGGATTCCATTTCCCATCAATCATTTCACAAATCAATCATAGCATTCCATTTTAAAATTCCCATTTTAAAATTCGCAACAATAGAATTTCATCACAAACCCCATTTTTCCCAAAAACCCCCAAATGGATTTCCAACCAAATTCGCACATAAAAATACAATTAATTTCAATCATAACAAATTAATTATAACATGTGACTACTAGTTCTAACCAAGTGGAGTCGAGAAAGAAGGCATCTACCTTTAGGGTTCCTGAGAAATCGACCCACAAGCCACCGCACCTCCAAACCAGTGAACGCACTACAAAAACTGCTTTATATCCCATTACCTAACATTCACAAGCCTTAATATTAAAATCCAAGGAAACCCCAACCCTAGATCTACACACAAAAAGTGTATATCTAGAAAACCAAGAAAGAGAGGGATGTAGATCTAGAAGAAAACACAAGAGAGAAAAGAGGAGGGACTTACCTGGGAGAAATCACCTTGAATCCACCTTAAAGCCCCTTCGAATCTCTTCCAAAAAGAGTGGGAGAGAATCCCTAACCCATTAGAACCCAAAAATCTAAGTGAGGATCGAGTGGGAGGAAGGGAGGAGTGAAATGAGGCAATCCTGAGTGATCCTGGGTTTTAAAACCCTATCATTAAGTGGCTGCATGGTTAGTCCGCACAGTTTGGAAAACCGTGCGCTAACCATGCCCATGAGACTAACTCGAGAGCCGTAGTCTGCATGGTTTCCTCGGACGGTTTGGAAAAACATGCGCAAGCTGTGCGGAGACTACTATCTCCCCCTTCATGGTTTTCTAGAGCATACGCACAGTTTACACTAACTATGCTCAAGCAGTGCACCCATTTAAAAGCCTCCAAACTCATCCAAACCCATTCCAAACACTCCCAACCTCTTCCCAACTCATTCCATGCACTTTAAACACATAAAAATGCATAAAAAAAAGGCTACATACCTAAATATGGGGGTGATACATTCTCCCCAACATTGGAAATTCCATCCTCGGAATGTAGTAAACCCGCCCTTTGCCGAAATAGCTCGGGACACTAATCAACCATCTCCTTCTCCCAATCCCAAGTATCCTCTTGAATATGACCATGTTTCCACAAAAAAAAACTTATCTGATGCTTTTACCACACAAGACTTTATCTTGCCTATCCCCAACCCGCACAGGCATGGGCACCAACGAAGTATCTGTTTCTAGCTCAACATGATCCCAACAAATTACATGGTCACTATCTGGTTGATACTTTGTCAACTAAAACACATGAAACACATTGTGCACCGAACTAAATGGTGGTGGAAAATCCAAATTATAAGCCACCTCACCAATCCACTCAGGAATATCAAAAATCCCAATATACCTCGGAGATAACTTTCCCTACTTCCCAAACTGACAATGTCCCATCCTAGGAGAGATTCTCAAGAAAACATGATCACTCACCTCGAATGACAAGAGTCATCAACGATGATCCGCATACGATTTATGACGACTCTGAGCTATCTCCATTTTTTTTCTGATAATCTCGATCTTCTCCATAGTCTCCCGGACAAGGATCGGTCCAACCATTGAAGACTCACCCGTTTCCACCCAACATAGTGGAGAACGACACAACCGCCCATACAATGATTCAAATGGAGCTTTCTGTATGGATGCCTGATAAATGATATTGTAAGAGAACTCAACAAAAAACAAGGGATCCTCCCAGGACTCACCAAAATCCAGGACACAAGCCTGCAACATATCCTCCAGAGTTTGTATCGTCCTCTTAGATTGACCATCTGTCTGAGGGTGATACGTCATACTCATCTTCAATTGCATTCCAAGGGCCTGCTGTAAGGATTTACAAAAATGATATGTAAATCTCGGATCTCTATCTGATACAACAGAAAATAGAACACCATGCATCTTTACCACCTCCCAGATATAGATTTTGTACAGATCTTCCACTGTATGAGATTCACAAATCAAGATGAAATGGGCCGACTTCGTTATCTGATCCACTATCACCCAAATGACATCGTGCTTTCTGACCGTTCTTGGGAGACCTGTGACAAAATCCATCATTATCTACTCCCACATCCAAACAGGGATTGGTAAATACTACAACATTCCTGCTGGCCTCTGATGCTCTACCTTCACCTATTGACAAGTCAAGCCTGCCAAAACAAACTCAGCCACACTTCTTTTCATACCAGCCCACCAGAACTGCAATTTCAACACTTTATACATTTTCTGAATTCCAGGATGAACATGCCACCTGGAATGATGATACGCCCTTAGAAGATCTTCCTGAAAAGAAACATGTACTACCATCTGATTCAGAAAACACAAAACTGAATCTCTATTCAGTTTCCAACCCTCAATGGTCTCCCCACCATTCATTCCTGACCCCATGGTCACACACTCAGAATCAGATATCTATGCCTCTCTAACCAGGCCAACCAAGTCATGAATCAAAAAAACCAGATAGAAGACCTCTCTATCGCCCTGGTCCTCACATTCCAACCACATATCAGCTATAACAGACAACAATTTCCACTGATCGGATGCCTTTTTCACCATCTGAGCATATGATTTCCTTCTTAATGCATCAGCCTCCGAATTTCCCTTACCAGATGTGTAAATCTAGTCAAAATCAAACATCTAGAGATATTCCATCCATCTCCTTTGCCTCAAGATCAAATCTCTTTGTGATAAAATTTTTTCAAGCTCTTATGATCTGTATATAACTTGAATTTCTCACCGAAGAGATAATGACACCATAATTTCAAAGAATGGACCACTGCTGCCAACTCCAAATCATGAGTTGGTTAGTTCTTTTCATGCACTCTCAACTGCCGTGAGCCATACACAACCACACGATTCCCTTTCATGAGAACTCACCCTATCCCTAATCTTGATGAATTGCAATATACAACGTACCCTTTTCTTGGTTCTGGAAAAACCAAGATTGGTGCTGATGTAAGACGACCCTTTAACTCATCAAAATAGTGTTGGCACTGTTCATTCTACTGGAATGGAGAATTCTGACTTGTAAATGTTGTCATCGGCGAAGCCAAACATAAAAAATCATGAAAAAAATGATAATAATACAAAGAACGACCAATGAAACTCCATATCTCAAACACATTCTTTGGAGGCTGCCTCGAGAGAACAACCTCTATCTTTTCTGGATCCACTGAAACTCCACTTTTAGAAATCACAAGTCCACGAAAACGAACTTCATGTATCCAAAAGTCAAACTTTGACAATTTGGCATACAACCTATGATCCCTCAAGATCCCTAGAACTATCACCAAGTGCTGCTCATGCTCTACCCTTGTCTTTGAATACACCACAATTTCATCTACAAACACCACCAAAAATGAATTCATAAATCTCTGAAATATCTGATTCATCAATTCCATGAACACTACAGGCGCATTCATTAGACCAAAGGGCATAACCACATATTCATAATGGCCATATCTACTTCTAAAAGATGTTTAGGAATATCGTCCTTCCTCACCCGTAATTGATAATATCCCGACCTGAGCTCAATCTTGGAGAACCACTGGGCTCCCCTCAACTAGTAGAACAAATCATCAATTCGTGGAAGTGGATATCATTTCATTATTATAACTTGGTTAAGTCTATGATAATCAACACAGAGCCTCAAAGTTCAATCTGGATTTTTCAAAAACAACACTGGCGCTACCCACAGAGATATGCTAGGTTGGATAAACCATTTTCTTTCAAACTCTTCCAACTGGAATTTAAATTCTCGTAATTCAGCTCGTGCCATCCGATAAGATAGAAGTGGGATAGGACTGGTCCCCAGGAGGAGATTAATTGTAAACTCCACTTCTCTGATGGGAGGTAACCCATATAATTCTTTAGGAAAAACATCAATGAACTGATCCACCACTACCGGAGGAACACTCTGATCAACACAATTTACTGATTTCAACGACAACGCTGCCAACAGATACGATAATGTACCCACTGCTGGTGCCAACAAACCTATAACACCATGCCTTTCATGCCTATCTCATATAAAGAGATGTCTAACACCATCGTGTGTTGTAAAACCCATTGTCCATGCATCACAGTCGATGTGGGCCTTAAAATCCACCAGCCAATCCATTCATAGGATTACATCATAGCCATCCATCTCAAGCGTTCAGAAATTTCACAGAACCTCAACCTCGCCCACAATGATACAACATTCTCTACACAAGAAGGCTCAACACTCTCTTCGACCCAGAGGAGTTTGATGTTTCAAAATAGAGGGCATCATTTCTACCCTTAAACCTAGAAAATCAACCATACGTGTAGCAATAAAAGAGTGTGAAGCACACGTATCAAACAACACTTGCATCAAGTTATAATTTAAAAGAATAGTACCTCGCACCATGGATGGTCCCGACTGACCATCCACCACAACCTGTTCAGCTCTGAACATATTTTTTCTTTGCCACACTCTGGTCTTTATTGCTTTTCTGAGGCATCGTGGTATTCCAAGAATCACCATGGCCCACTTTACTCTACTGTCGAGGTGTATACAGTTACCGTTGTCCTGTCGAAGCATACGGCATATGTGATGCCTGATGAGTGTCACGCGCACCCAACTTTGGAGCATTCCGACAATAACGCTGTAGATTACTCATCTACTTACAATTATGACATGCTCGAGGTTGTGCCGTAAAATCCATCTTGAAGTGTCCTGTAGAACCACATTGATAACATCCCATCTTTCTCTGGGGATTCGAAGGAAGATTTACCGATCCTGCCAATGGATTATATGTAGTGTTACCGCACTGAGAATAAGTGTCCCTCCTTTGCTTGAACCCAGTGTTAGAGTTCCCACTATTCCCCATTAGTATCACCATGCTTCCCCCGCCCGAAGTTCCCAACAGATCTCGCTCAGCCACCAAGGCTCTATTCACTATCTCCGTGTAATCATATATACATAGCACCTCTATCTTTGAACAGATTTCTTACCTCAAAACCGCTTCAAATATCCTTGCCTTCATCAATGTGATACCCACCACCTCAGGTGAAAACCGCACTATGTCCATAAACATTGCTGCATAATCCGTCACAGACATCAGCTCTTGCTTCAAACTGAAGAAATCAGTTGTACACTAAATTCTAAACATATGTGGGTAGAATTGTTCGTTAAAAAATTCCTCAAAGACTTCTCATGTCATACCCTGGTCCTTCCCTTCTTGGACTACCAACTCCCACTACTGAAGGGCACGATCTTCCAACATATACGTGGAAAACTTCATTTTCAGCTCTACAGGCGTTCCGAAGAACTCAAAGATCTTGTTCATTATATTAAACCATGCCTCTGCCCTTTCTAGCTCTAAATCAACCATGATGATGGGTGGATTCTGCCTTTGAAACTACACCTCATGATCTATATGCCTTGGTTCATCTTTTATATTCCCACTTCTCAGAGCTTGGAAAGCTTTCACTACACTTTGCACAAGCTTCTGGTTCACCTAAGGCTCAGGTGCAACCACATTCTCAGCAGCCTCCTCCAGTTGGTCTCTACGACGCCTACCCAGTGCCATTTCTATAAACTTAAAACAAATAACCATGATTATCACTTCCGTAGATATCATGAAATCCCATTTCAAATCACATTACACAACACTATCATAACAAGTCTTTCCACTAGTTCACATTTTTCCACATGTGCCAAGTTTCACCATTTTGAAAACCAAACCATTTTTAAAATACCAATTTATTCGCATTATAGTTTAACATATTCTTATCACATCATAAATCATTATACCCCAATGAAATATACATCCAATAGGGAAGTTATTTCTACCATGCATGTCGTTCTCATCTCATTGGATACACCCACACCAATGAGATATCTCATGCATATAAGTGTCTCCAAAACAGTTATGTACCCAACTCCCAGGAAAATTGAATTTCAGCATAAAAGGGTTAGCTACGTCCTTTTATGCTATACATTCCAAGTTCCGACATTCCTATGCCTTGATACAATCCCGACTCAAAGAATGTACCACAACCAATGTCAACACAAAATCTGAGAATCTTCTCCAAAGGACCGAACAAACTAATACCACTTGTAACACCCTGCCCCTACCTCATTGTCTTGAGGATGCGGTGCGGGTTACTTGGCCTTAAGAGACATTCCCAAGGTGCCAAAGGCTGGAAATAAATGCCAAGGGCTTCGAGAAAATAATGGGGAATAATTTTCCCTAAAGACAAAACCAACCAAACAATCCACAATGTATAGGATGCATGTTAACAAACACAACGAAACCATCCACTAAAAACCAAGTTGTTCAACTATGAAAACAAAACCCAATACAACTAGACATGTCCACAACACATCAGAGTACAAAATAAGAAACTAAACATCCAACACCAACAAGCCATGACACCTCCATAGCTCCATACCAAGCTCCAAGCTTCAGGCTCCACCATGACGTCAAAATGCTCCACTAAAGGAGGGATATTCCTTACCATTCCCCAAGTCACAGTACACAACATATGCAAAGACACCACAGTTCCAAAGTAGGGGGTGATTACTAAAACTCAGTAGGTTTTCCCCAAATGACTTCCCTACACATGCCACTTGGATAAAACCATTAGCACATTTATATAAAACATATTATATAAAATAAAACACAAGTGTAACCATTTTTTATAAGACAAACGTGCCCTTACCAAGCCATCATACCACAACCAATCATCCACGGGAAAGAAAAACAAATATTCCACATGTCGTTTCATCATTTCCCATTATCACCATAATTTCCATCTTGCAATGCAATGCACAAAAAAAACAGTGGTGCTTCTATCCAACCGTTCACCCATACACAACTAGTGGCTCTTCTCGTCCACCTATCCTTTGATGGTGGCCCTTCCGTCCACTATCCACCCCCTTCATTATAGTGGTACTTCCCACCCACTTCTACATGACATTTCAGATATTCACACCCAAGCATCAGACCCACCAAGAACACAACATCATGAAATCAACCAAATTCCATTGCATACAAATCCACTACAATAAATCACCCATTTATTGAAAACCATTTTCCATGCAAAAACAACATTCCAATAAAACCACCCTTTTTATTTGATACAATTTTCCATCAATAATTTCACAAATCAACCATAACATTCAATTTTAAAATTCCCCTTTTAAAATTCACAACAATAACATTTCATCACAAAACCCCCTTTTTCCTAAAAACCCCCAAATGGATTTCAAACCAAATTCACACATCAACATACAATTTATTTCAATCATAAAAAATTAATTGTAACATTTAACCACTATTTATAACCATGTGGAGTCGAGAAAGAATCCACCTACCTTTAGGGTTATCGAGAAATCGACCCACAAGCCACTGCACCTCAAAACCGGCGAACGCACCACTAAAACCTCTCTAGTTCCCTTTCCCTAACATTCACAAGACTTAATATTAACAACAAAGGCAACCCCAACCCTATATCAACACACAACAAGTGTAGATCTAGAAAACCAAGAAAAAGAGGGATGTAGATCTAGAGGAATACACAGGATAAAAAAGAGGAGAGACTTACCCGGGAGAAATCACCTTGAATCCACCTTGAAACCACTTCGAATCTCTTCCAAAATTAGTGGGAGAGCACCCATAACCCTTGAGAACCCAAAAACTAGAGTGAGGCTCAAGTGAGAGGAAGAGAGGAGTGAAATGAGTCAACCCTAAGTGAGCCCAAGTTTTAAAATCCTAACTTTAAGTGCCATCACGGTTAGCCCGCACGGTTTGGGAAACCGTGCGCTAACCATGGGCATGCCACTTACTGGAGAGCCAAAGGTTTCCAGGTTTCCTCGCACAATTTGGAAAATTGTGCACAACCCATGCGGAGCCTACTATCTCCCCCTACACGGTTTTTAGAGCATATGCATGGTTTACACTAAACGCGCACAAACCGTGCACCCCTTTAAAAGCCTCCAAAATCATCCAAAACCATTCCAAACACTCCCAACCTATTCCCGACTCATTCCATGCACTTTAAACACATAACAATGCATAAAAAAGGCTACATACCTCAAACCGGGGGTGCTACACATTCCATGGTAAATTACTCCTTCCAACCATTACAAAGACCAATATGATGACAAATCCTCTTTATCACGTAACTTCGAATACTTATTAAGATTCTTGAAAAATCCAACTCCAGTCAATGATGTAGTTATAATGTCGTACACGAGAATCTCTACTGAGGAGAGAGTGAGTCTCTAGTATATCTTCCCTCTTTTCATCTTCTCAATGTAATTTTTCCCAATTCCTTTAAAAATAATATAATATAACATTAATTATGAATTATTATTTTATTATATCAATGATTTTATCCGACTATAATTAAGATTTTTAGGAAAAATATAATTGTCATAACTGATTTTCCCTCTCTTTTGACAACATCTCATCATAAGTCATTTAACCACCTACAGTGATATTTCTATGTCAACACACATATATATCATCATGTATAGAAATTACAGGATATATATAATATATAAAAATGTAATTATATATATTATTATATTTTTAAACTAATTATATAAATTTGTAAATTATATTGAACAATACAGCAACATGGGGGATAAATGGGAAATTTTTAAGTAAAGCATGATATCAAAATAACTACCATATAACAAAGGAAAATAATAAATAAAATCAAATTTATATAATTTAAAAACAGTGGTAAAAATTGAAATAATTCACTATTGGATGAATGCTTTAATAAATAAATTTATAGTATCCAAGATTCCCAAAAGCAATGAAATAATGTAAGAATTAATGTAATGTCATTCTCAAACACGACTATATCTCTCTGGGTTATCCATATTTCATAACATCATTTCTATTTATACTACTATAATGTTACTTAAATAAAATTGCATTATTATTCCATTTTCGTTTTTGGGTATATACATGTTTTTAGCATTATTTTATGATAAAAAAATATGTTTCCCAATTACTCTTCATTATAATACACATATTATTGATCTTCTTGAGTGGTTTCTTATTCAATCAATAAATATGATTCTTATACCCAATATATTTTCCATTTTAATTTTGGAACTGCAAGAGAATTCAAGAAATCGTTATTGACGAAATCCTTGTGATACCCATTCCTTTTCATAGTAAAATTCATTAATATTGTTGTAATATGTTGTATGTGGCATGCGTGATTATGTAAATGTTATGATGCAATGGGTGGTACAATAAATATATATCCCTCTAATGAATTACTTAGTGTAATATATCTCTTGGGATGATCTATATTATGTGTGTACATGATTCTGGTTTTTTTAAATGATTATGTTATGAATATGAACATATGTTATGTTTGAGCATGATGTTATCTTCATTCACAACAATGTGTGGTATTTTAACACTAATACATGATATTTTGTTTTTATGAATTTCCCCATTCAATACCTTTATCACATGTTTATTTCATGATATTTATGTTGATACTATTATAAATATATGATGATTATTATTAGTACTCTCACCAATGTTATATTTACCCATGTTCCATATTCATCCTCTTTCTGGGATTTTAACTCACCCATTTGAATGATGTATATCCTTAGGTGAGTAGCTTTATTATGGATAATGATATATTTTATAAGGATTTTGAATAAATACATAAATAAATATTTATGTTTTATTATGTACAAGTTCTGTATGAGATGAATTTTCCATTTATAATAAACATTTCGATCTTAGATTTGTAATGATTTTATGGTGATTATAATGAAAATTATGTAATGGACATCTAATCCAAAAAATATTATATATTTTTAATATTAGTTCGCAATTTAGTTAATTAGGGATTTTGGATTAGATAACATTAGTTATAACCCTTATTACGAGACTAATTATATGTAAAAATATAATAGTTTTTTAAAAAAATTGAAAAACACATGGATCCCATTTGAAATTACCTTAATGTTAATTACACTAAAGAATTTATTATTTATTCATGATTTCTTTAATTATGAATATTTTATACCTTTATATTTTATAATGAGGTTAGAGCCAGTGGACACCCAACCAAAAACACTTGTGTGGGAAAACACAACAATTCTCTATACGACATGCCTAATTCCATGGGAGGTGGATTTCAAAAGTTAATGGAAATGGTTTTAATGTTTTATAAGTCTATAAATATTAACATAAACCATATGGATTTTCCACCATCACCATAGAAGGAAAACTGTCCATTAAGTCTTTCTATGGAAAATACCATCGATGATTAGTAAATCTTATGATCTTAATCCCACTGTATAGTTGGTTAACTCAAGGGAGAATATCTTTTAGTTAATCCATTGATTTGAGAATGATATGTTGACTCTATTAATCTATCATTTAGATAGATAGTCCAATAAATTTTGGGGCTTGATTAAGAACACAAAGACAGATGATTAAATAGATTAGAATGAGTGTGAATAATTTAAGGATACATTTCGTAACAAGTACTTCCGTTGAAACATTCAAAAAATGATTGAAAGGGAATTTATATAGTTGAAGAAAATGTAATGTGAATCTTTCTCATATTATGTGAAAAACATCACTGGGATTAGAAGATATGCCTCGTGGTTTCTTATCAACAATGATAATCAAATATATACATTCCATTATTGTTTATGACCAAGCATGTAAAATTATATAGAATCATGTGGAATTGGGAGTTATGAATATGTGGATTTATTTTCTATAAAATTAGATATATAATTCATATAATGTTCCCATTGTTATCGAGATAAGAATATAAGAGTGTAGCTTCTTGATAGTGGGTATAATGTCAAAGAATAAATGGGGGTCTAACTACCCACATGTCAATAATGTTGAAAGAATCTCCATTTGAATCGCCTCAATGGGATAAGGAAATTCATTGTGTTTGGGAGAGAACGACACCATGGTCATTACTATCAAGGGGACATGAAGAACCCTTTCAACATGATAGAGGAAAGGAAGGAAACTCTTAATGCACCACCCATCATTCAATGCTCCAACTATAGGGTGCATGGGAACTATGTAATCTAGTGGACTAAAACAATGTTCCTTGAGGGTAATGAGGGTTATCAACCAACAAATCTAACGGAGTAGGGGGTTACTTATTTCCATCACTACTACTGAATTGGTGTATGAGAAGTAATTACAACAAGTTAAACTTTATATTTTCTGAAATATGTAAACAAATATTATTTGATTTTAGTTGAACGCATTCCATTAAATGTTTTAGGATTTATATAACTGTTTAATTGATGATTAAATTCCTTTATGTGGATATATATGTCAATAAAATCACTTTAAAGAAGAAAGACGAATCAATTCTACTGTATATAGATTATCAAGAGCTCAACAAGAACACTATAAAGAAAATATATCCTTCTCCAATTAATGATTAATTGATCAATCAACCACTAGAAGATTAGTAATTATTAATGGTGGATATTCAATATGTCTATCTTAAATTAATAGTAAAGAAGGATGATATTCAAATGAGATATTTTCATATAATATATGTTCAATTTGTTTTCATAGAGGTTCCCGTTGATCTTACTAATTCCCCTGCTATCTACATGGAAATGATTAAATTGTTCAAAAATACTACAGTGAAAAAAATATGTTATTATTTATAGATGATATTGTCATTTATTCCATGATAAAGGAGGAACATGAAGATAGAATAATGATTTTCATTCAATGTAACCCTCACAGTCCTTACAAAGCACTATTGGGTTGGTGATGTAGAACCCAAACTTCATAGATGTTTGGTAATGAAATATACTAAGACATAACCTTCTTAATGAGATGAAATAGAATGTTTAATCCATATAAAAACATATAATATATTATAATACACTTAAATAATATTTATACCAACATCAATTAAAGGGTGTTGGAGTTCGATGTTGTAGATAAATTTTATTTTGATTGTAACCATGGAATAGAGTCATGTGGTTTAGAAGAACTGAGAATATTTCTCAAAGATACATTATCCCCATTAATACCATTGATCTCTTAGATTAATGGATTATCAAATTTCACTACCACCATGTATAGATGAAGTTCACAAAATGTTCCACTTATCACTCTAGAATAAGTACATACCCAATCCCTTACATGTTGTAAATCCAAATGTGGTAATGGTAGTTAATTAACTCTCATATGATGAGAATATAATGATAATCTTGGACCATATAGTTAGTGTTCAATACAACAATACAACCACCTATTCAATGTGTTAGGGGCGAACCAAAACTAAGAAGAGGCAGAATGGTAAATAGATGAAACAATGAAACATAAGTACACTCACCTATTCTCAGCTGAGAATATGAGTTGAATTTCAAATAAAAATCTTCTAAAGTGGGAAGAATGTAATAAATAAGATTTTATAAAAGGTATTTTTAAAATGAAATAAATATGTATTATAATAAACTATATAGTATTATACAATAAAAGAAACTTAAATACCATTATTTCATTAAAAATACTATTACTTTAATCAGAAATGGAACCAATTAAATTTACATACATTAAATTGTGAAAAAAATAAAAAATAAAAAATAAAAAATATAAATTGATGAAATATAGATCACTTTAATATAATAGAATTATTATCCCCATTGAAAAAACTATTGAAGAGAGATATAATATTAGAAAACCAAGAAACATCATAGAAAAAGGAAATATATAACCTTGAGAGTAATTTAGTTGAATAATGAGAGAAGTAATATAGAGGTATTTGTAAGATTTAATGGGATTATTGTAATAGTAATGTGGTTCTTGGAAGAGTATCCTAACAATTGGGAATAATATCATGAGAGTTGGGAATTTTATCCTGACCATTGGAATAACAATTTTACCTCAAAATAGTAAATGTTGATATAAATAATATTTATCATTATTAATTTCTATAAATATAAATATTATAATACTAAAAAAATAATTTCATTTGTATGAAACACAAATAGAATATAAGAACATTTTTAATAAAATAAATTTTGAAGTAATTTTTTAATCATTATTTTTATATTAATAATTAAAATTACCAATTTTTGTATTTTCTATTAAATAAATGAATATAATTTTTTATAATGATCATATAAAATTCATCAAAGGGTTATTTTTTTAATAATTTCCTAAAATACATCATTTTTTAGGTGAATAGTAAAAATACATTTTTCACATAATTTTGCTATATTAAATTACATCAATCATGATGTAATAATGAACTAATAATTTTTATTACTAGAACATTTTACATGATATGTTTGATTTCATAAATGATCCATTAAAATGAACTAAAAATACTTTCCAGCCCTAGAAAACATTCCAAAAACTTATTTCAGTAGTGACTCCAAAAAATAACAATTTCCTTATTTCTAAAAATTTATTTTTTATAAAATAATTAATTAGAATTTAAATTAATATATTTATTAAACACATTATATTAAATTTTTAATTTATTTATATTGTAAAAACTTCACTATTACATTTTTATCCATTGATATAATATTTTATTAAAAAAAACCCTCTCTTTAGATAAAAATAACTACACACTTCCCTTGGAATCCCAATACTCCAACCCATTCCAAATCCCATTATGTTTCAAAATCCTCACTTTCTTTCGCTTATAATACATATGATCATTCTTGAGCAATCAAATTACAATCACCAAGGGAGATATAATGTCTTACAAGATTTGATACACTAAGGAGAGAGTAGGACTCTATTAACTCCTCCCTCTTTTCTTCTTCAATTTATTTTTTCCCAATTCCTTTAAAAAAATATATTATAAAAAATATATTTTCATTAATTATACATTATTTTAATGATATAAACCTAATATAGTAATCCTATTAATTAAAAATGCACATTTTATACTTCCCTATTTCGATCATTTAACATTATCTGTTCAAAGTTTGTTCAACCACATAAGGTTAAATTACAATGTCATCACAAATAACTATAATAATGGATTGATATTATAGACTTTATAAAACATATAAAAATACAATTATATGTAATATAAGAATCTGTAATTAATTAATCATATTTGTAAAGTAAATTATAAAAAGTATCAAAATCTAGGAAAAATAATAAATTTTTATGAAAAAAATTCTATCAAAATAACAACCCTATAACCATGAAAATTAATAAATTAAATCAAAAGAATATAGATGATAAATAATCTTGAAATTTAAAATAATTCACTTCTGGTTCAATGATTTTATAAATTTATGTTTATTATTCAAGAGGCAGGAAATAAAACAAATAATGTAGTAATTAGGGGTAGGGTATTCTCTAACCTAGATCCTTATCTTTGGGTTGTCCCACATTCACAATATCATTATTATGAATACTATTATAGTGTTCCTGAAATGTAATTACATTATTCTTCCCATTTATTTTTATGCAATATTTATGTTTTATACAAGATTTTATGATAAATACAATGATTCTATTAAAGAATAATCCATTCCAAAACACATATTCAGATCTTCTTGGGTTATTTCATCCTCACCCAAAAAATCATGGATCATATACCAATAATTTTTTCACTTTCAATTTGGGAAACCAGATATTATCCAGGATATCAATATTTATGGAATCCTTATGAAACCAATTTCATTTAATGGTTTAATTTATGACAATTATCTTTGTAAGATAATTTTGGCATGAATGATTATGTAAATATTTTGATTTGATGGGTGGGCCAAGGATTAGATATCCTTAAAGTATTGAGTAATTTTATTTATCTCTTGATATAATGTGTGTTATGTTTGAACATGATTCTATCTCTATACATAATGAAGTTGTTATGATTAGGCACATATGTTATGCTTGAACAAGATGATACCTTTGTTCATAATTATATGTCATATTTGACCCCGAAGACATGATATTAATTTTTATATATTTCCATATCCCATTACTATATCACTTGTATCACTAATGATATAGATGTTATTCCAATGAATATGAGAATTTGATGATGAATATTCTCACCCATGTTATATTCATTCATGTTCCATATTCATTATCTTACTAGGATTTTAGATCTCACCATTCATTGATTTATATCCTCAAGTGATTAAACTTAATAAATAGATTGAAAAAATTTGAAATTATTTAGAAACATGAATTAAATAAATTTTTATTGTTTTAGTATATACATGTTATATATGACACAAATATTTTCAAGATGTGAAACTATTGTATTCTCAATTTGTAATGATATTATGTTTTTATCACTAAAATGATGTAATAGTCATGTATGAAAATGTAGGGTCATTATTGAAACAAATCCCACAAAAGTAAAATGGGTTTAGGTCATATGAAATGATCGTACTATGATGTTAAACATCATTTAGTAATAGTTCCATGATATAGTTTAGTATAATGTGAAAAATATTTTTTTGTGAGGTTTAATATCATGAGGCAAGAACATATATATATATATATATATATTTGGTTTTTAGGGTACAATTAAATTAAAAACACACACTGTACAAACACATGCCTGAAAGGTAGGGCATAGCCTCCCATGTCATAATCAACCCAACCAACTGCTTTATTACATATAATATTTTATGCCAAAGGCCCAATGGCCATAAAGGCCATTGAAAAGCCGAAAACCTGAGTATTTTGGCTTAATGCCCATTCTGTAAATAGTAACCCAGCTACAACAGCACCTCTACAGTACCACAACCACTAAAGTTCCGCCCACCACCACTACTATTCCCCCACCCACCACCGCTACTATAGTTCTACCATTAAATAGATCCATTGCTGTTATAGTGATTTTATAGTATCATGTGCCGAATGGGTTTTGAACCCCCATTTTTTGATGTAGTATTACAGGGTTCTTACCACTAACCCAAGACCCAAATACAAAGTATATTTTTCAAAATATGTGAAAACATAATATTCAGGGGGTCTTAAAAATATTTAGATTCCATGAAAAGAATCATTGAGTATATTTCCATTGAGTGGGGAAGAGAATGTGGTTTTTCGGGAATAGACCTAAAAACTAAAATTGTAATGGAAAATGTTTTACGCCGAACACCTATGAAAGGGACATGAAATGACTGATTGTTTGGGGAATACACATAAGGAGTAGTCCAATGATGATATAAATCATAGGGCTTACACTAAATGAGGAATTAGATGATGGAATTTTTGAAGGTACATACAGCTATAAATGAGGCCCATTATGGATTCTATATTGGGGTTTACACCTAAGGACGAGGACCATGATTAAAGAAGTGAACTATCTTAGATCTGAGGAGGAATATCTTGGTCAAAGCTACGATGTGGATTATAAATTAGAAAGAATGCTAGTATAAAACCAATTTTTGTGATTACACCTGTGAATGAGGCCCATGATCAATTTCGGTGTAGTGACCATGACCCAAGCATCTCATAGACAATGTCGGCATTATTAAATTGGGCATTGATACAAGGAATCATATCCAAAAGGGAAAAATATTTTAATTTCTTTGGTTAAACTATATAAAAAATGGATTTATCATTATAACTAAAAACATAAAATGAAAAATGTTTTTTCTTGTATATCATAATTATTACTCACAGTCCATCCCTGCATATCAATCATTAAACACTTATTGGTATCCTGGGAGAAATTAAACGCAATAAATATTTGAGCTATGTTGCTCAGTAAGGTTAAGTAGTATTACAAAATCCATGAATATATAAGGGATAATTAATACAGATGGTCATATAACTGAATTAAATTCCATTTAATAAATTACTTATGAATAAAATAGAATTAATAAATAATGATAAAATAATTCTATATTAATAATCACATGAGGTTGAAAACATAACCCTGTATATTTTATGCATTCAAATAAAAAATTACAACATCATAAATTGAACTCATAATGATTTAATGCATAATTTTTACTTCTAAAACACAATTTCAAGGCCAAAGTCCAAGATATCTAAATAAATGGGTAATGCCTCTACTAAAACCCAATCTATTTTATCTCATCCGGCCTATTGATGCATTATGGGGCTATATAGTTCCTCATCCATCCCATAATATGAAAAAATAATTCCCCATATTAATTGTCTGAAACATGATTTACGCGAACATTCTTATTAAAACACAAGAATATGAAGTGTTAAAAATTACCCAAATTAATACAAATAATCATAAATCATCTAGAGTAATATGACTTGTATGAAACTGGTGCATCCCATGAAAAATAATTATAATACATTTTGAAGAATAATAAATATATAATCAATACATCTTGCACCCTATTTATAATATGTACAATAAATGTATTATGACTTTTATGAATAGAAGTTAAATATAATTTCATTTAGAACATTTTGAGGAAAATAAACCATTACATTTTAATTTTTTTAAAACAAATAATATTCACAAAACATTTTTAAAATTTCATCCATTTAAAATGAACATTGAAAACTTTTAAAATGATATTTAAATCAATGACTTTTCATGGTGTTAGAAAATTTCATTCAAGTTTTACACATTAAAACAATAATTTATTTCACACCATGGATACATGTCGAGTGGGTATTATTTTAAAAATGACATGAATATTCATTTCAAAAACAATTAAAATGATATGATGGGCAAATATTTCTTAAATAATTCATTTTTAGAAGAATAAAATCATTTTTAAAACAATTTTGGAAAACATGTGTTTTGATGAAAAACAGATATCCAGTATAAGAATAAAATAAACTAGGACTTTCATAAAAATATTTTTGAGCCATTTTGGTACAAAAGATGGTAAAAAACTACTATTAGTTGACAAATTTCAATAATCACTCTATAAGAATAAAACATATTGATTTTATGATAAAAATATATAATATTTCACCTTTGGTAAATGTAAACATATATAATCTCAAATAATAATGACACTATAAAATTAATCCTTTCATCTTTGGTATCCTACAAATCCTAAGAAACATAAAAGAAATGATATAAAATGAAACATTAAATACCAAAATATAAATAGATTCATTATATAATGTAGAAAAGATCTTATATATACACCACATAATGTAAATAAGTGGTTAATATAGCATATGAATTGTGGATGTAAAAGTGAGATAATAAACCCAATCATTTACTATGACTTGTTAGATAAATTATTTATCCTCTTAAATATTTATAATATGTTGATTTTTCACATGGTTTGGATATTTTTAATATTTTATTATTTATTGTATTATAATTGTTATTTTTTTATATAAAATTACTTAATAAATTATGTTTACATTTAGTGTTTCGATGATATTTGAGTTATTTGTCAAAAATGGATTTAGTTGGTGGAAAATTTGACTTATAGTACATTCTTTAAACTGCTAATGAATAATAATCATGGAATAATTATAATATTGATACAAAAGTAACACTTTTATGACCAATAATGAATGAGGTTTTTCATATATTATGTATGTTACAATCAACGATATAGTTGGTCATTTGTACGCATGAGTAACACTTCCATTTTTTAATGATCATTATATAATAGTGGTAAGTAATATTTTAACAAATAATTATGATAATTATATCCTAAATACCAAATTAATTTTTTATATATGTTTATATATATCATCAGTGTTATTTTCTAATTAAAAGAGAGTCACGTCACATCATGATGTTGGTAATCTACAAATACACGAATGAGGTTATCATCTTTTAGTAAATGAAAATGATAGGATGGAAATGATTGTGGAAATATTTATTTTAAAACCCATTATAATGGTTGGAAAAGAATATATTAATTATCTTGATAATATACCTTGAGATTGTTAAACAAGGTTCGTAGTAGGACTCATTATCATGCAATATTCAATTATCTGGTCAAGACCAATTCACCGCTTTCATAGTTAAGTCCCTTATGTACTTCTGTTCAAGACCATGTACACTTATTGTATCATGATATAGATATATTCCCCATAAAAACAACATAATATCTACCATACCAAAAAGGTAGGTTCTTATTCTATATATATCCTAAAATTATATCATATGTTTATTTTTTATGATATATAATTTCATAAATATTGTTCCCTTAGTCACTACTAAAATTCCTTAGATACCAACTCTATAGACCCTAACACAAAAAGCATATATACTTTGTCTAGTCTATAAATTTGGTATATGATACATGTAATGGCATCCAAATGATATAATTTTTTATTAGTTTTATTAAAAGAGATACATAATTTAAATCCTCATTAATATTGATTGAATAAAATATTCAAATTACTTTCTCTAATGATTCCATTATTCCGCAAATAATATACATGTATAAGAATAACATTTCACTTCCCAATATCATATTGAAAAAATTAATACATATGACATTGGTGATTTTAGATGCTTAGTAAGGAAAATTTTATAGCTTAATCAATGAATAATTTATGGAATAATCATTATAGAATGGTAAATAACTAAAACTTGTTCTATTTAAAAAATAAATTGATCATAGTATGGTATAAATAAATTACACAAAAATAATACCAGATAAATAATTACATGATTTTAAAAACACAACCATGGATATTATAATTATTTTAATAACTATATGGAGTTTAAATAATTTAATTAATAATGATGGAATGCATAATTTTAGATGTCAAAAAAAATCTTTTAGGCCTTCCACCAGGACATAAAATTAATTGGTTATGGTATTGGCCATAACCCTATCTAATTTGTCTCATGAAACATACATATGAATGAGGGCCTATATATAGTTACTCACATCACAAAAAATTTCTAACAAATTATTCATAATAAATCAGTGAACTATAATCATCATAATTATTAGTATTAAAAACTATCATATTAAATATTAAAAATTTCCCAAATTAATAAACATAATCATCAAACATGCAACGTTAATATGAATGGAATCTAATTTGTACATCCCCAATATAGCTGATCATAAATCAATTGGATAAATAATATGATTGAATAATTATAATTTATCAAAAGTGTATAATATAGAAAATAAATAGTGATTCCATTTAGGGATAGAAATACCATAGAAAGTCATTAAAAAAGTTTTCAGGAAAAATAAGTTTTAACGTTGAAAATATCATTTTTAATGTAATGTTCACAAAAAAAATTGAATATAATTTTCTTTTTAAATTATATTTTATAAATTTAAATATATTATTAGAAAATTGAGTGTCCATGACGGAAGAAAATTCCATTAATTCCATTAATGTTAACATAAAGATTCATATTCACATTATTGATAAATTCCTCATTGGAATTGTTTTGAAAAAAACATGAATATTTTGTTGATATTTTTTTTTGAAAAATAAAAATGAGTAAAAATAATAATGATTAAATTATTTTTAAAAATATAAAACATATATTATTTAGTAAACATGTATTTTTATAAAAAATATTTCTGATGAAAATATTAAATAATTACAAATTTTCATAAAAAAATTCCTTTAATATTTATAAATTAAAAATTTGGGTAATGATTTATTATTAATAGAAAAATTTCATGAATAACATGATTAAATGAAAATAAATTGACTTTGAGATATTAATATAAAATAATTCACACATTGGATATGTGAATATAAACTATCACAAATAATAATGAGATTCTGAAATAAACCATTACAACTTTTGTAACATGTGAATCATATGTCTCATAAAAGAAATAATTTCAAATGAAACATTAAATTCAATAAATATAAATATATCTAGGATATGACATATAAAATAGGGATTATATAAACAACCTAAAGTAGATGAGTGGTCATGCATCCATATTCCTCACATAATTAAAAGTGTGGAGAGAAACATTTACCTTGTGTTTGACAAGTCTTGTACATTAATTATATTCTTAAGTTATTATACAATTTAAATTATACAATTTATTAACATAATTTTTCATGTTTATTACCCATTTTTTACCCTTAAATACAATTTATATACAATTACTTAATCAACTGTGTTTGCATTGGCTGTTTTAATGATATTTTACTTATGTGTCAAAAATCAATTTGGTAGGTTGACTATTGGAAAAAAAAGGTAATAATATCAAACTATTAACAATAATACTAATCCAATAATTATAATATTGATACATAAATTATTTCATTACTGATAATTAATTATGGCTTTGATAAATCAAATATTTTATGATCATGGAGATTGTAGGTTGTACATGTGGATGAGTAATGTTCTGATTTTTCAATTAATATTATGTAAAAGAGGTAAGTAATATTTTATCAATAAATAAATATCATAATATCATATATATAATATTATTTATATATATATACCATGTTTTTGGTGATCAAAAGTTTGTAACATCACCTTGTGAATGTGTTAGACCACACATACATGAATGACATTATCAAATTTCAGTGAAAGTGAAATTTAGAAATAAAATGATAAATTATATTTTATGTTTTATAAATATTTATTTTATGTTATAATTATTTAATTTATATAACAAAAATTCATTAACATTATCTTAGTTACATTTCATTTAATGCATTTGTGAAAAATGAATCACGTCGCTTCTTAAGGCGGTAGTCCGCCATAAAAATGAGTGACGTTATCGATTAAAATTTGAAATAAGAGAAGATTAATATAGTTCAATAAATTGTATTAATAACATATACTTATATTTTAAATAATTTAATTAGTATATATGCATAAATAATGATGATTTTGAGGAGGTAGAAGAAGAAATAAAACTAGAATGCATTGTTTCGAATTTTACGTCTTCTTAGAACATCATTATGATTATACTTTTAGTATTAATAGACTATATTTGTCACCAAAAAAGGAATATAGAATTAGTTTGTGGTTCTTTAATGGATTTGGGTTTTTATTTATAGAAACAAAAAGGATTGAATGTGTGAATTAGGGGGAAGAAGGGGTGGCCTTTTATAAGTGAGGTGAGGGGCACACTTGTAATTTTTCAAAATGAAATGTATAACCTTATATTTGTAACGTATAAATTTTTAAAAATTAGTATTATATAGAATTATAAATTATAATCCCAAAATTTATCTATGAAATTTATTTTATATAGGCTTTTAGGTCATTTTTACCCTTATATTTTTATTTTAACACCCTTGTAAACAAATTTTTACCTCAACCATTTTAATTAGTATTTATGTTTTAATTGTTAATTTGGATGAAAAATTATTTATAGATAATTATATAATATAATATTTTATTAATAACTATGTGGAATAAATTTTTAATACAATTAATTAACATAAGAAGAAAATTGTAATTAAAAAATAATTTGTAGACGCGAGGAGAAAGTTGTTTTTCAATGAGAAAATGTTCTACATTTTAAAAATATTTTATTTCAATAATAAATATTACTTTTATTATTATGGAATAAATTATATTCATAGATATATAATTCTAATATTTTTAATTTAATACAAACATAAAATATAATATTACTTTATTAATGATTTAAATGGAAATGATGTCTTTAATAAAGATCATTTTTAACTATAAATCAAAAAATGAATAATTTAATAAGAAACCCAAAAATCCACCCCATGATTATATTGATATGATGATTTAAAATTTTATTTTCATATTATTAATTATATTTTTGAAAATCTAAAAAATATTTTCATATTATTTACGCAAATCATGTCTTTTACGCAACTCATAAAAACCCATTTTGAACAAATCATTTTCTTTTCAAATGGATCATATTATATTTATAATAAATATATATTGATTGAATTTCTTTTATAAATTTTTAAACCAGATATTTTTCGTAATTTTTTTATTATTATTCACATAATTTATCTTAATATCTAGATTATTATGGTCATGCTTAAATAATATTTTACTTGAGTATCTCATTTCATTCAAACTCATTATTGTGTGAATTGATATTTATGAATGATATTGAATTTATTTAAAAATAAATAAATTCTAAAATATAATGATGTTATACTTTATTATATTCATGGTGTTGAGTTTCATTCATACTATCAAACGTGATGTTCCAATTTTAAAATTTTGGGGTTTTCCAACTGGGATAAAGATAACACCAAAGGAGGAGGCTCGCGATGGGATACGTGTAGTGTCTTTCTCCTAATGAGGAGGACCATGATGAATATTGTGTTTGAAATTACACTGAAGGTTTAATATTGAAATACGAGTTTTTATTAGGTATACACTTAAAGAGTAAGCCTATGATAAATCCATATTTGGGCTCCCACAAAATGTGGAATCCAATACTAAAATATATACTAGGGATCACACCTATGGCGGGGTCACATGGTGAAAGAAATTATTTGGATTAAACAAAAGGAGTCCCATAATGATAGTTTCATTATATATTATTTCTAAAGAGGATTCCCATTATTAAATATTTTATGTATCTAATAGCTAAAGAGGATACCCATAACAAATGTTGTTTTGGGTATTACAACTAAGGAGGAGGCCCATGATAATTTTTGTGGTGACTCCTCATCCTAAGGTGGATCCCTTGGATTATATTTTTTCTTAGGATTATACCAATGTTAGAGTTCCATAATTAAATATTTTATGGGGCTTACACATAGGTTTGAGGGATGGGATCAATGATGGCCTAGAGATTACAACTATAAAGGTGAAAAAATTATTAATTTTAATGAAGTTAATGGATTAATAAACCCATACCTCTATGATAACCTCTGAAATTATAGTAATACAAATTCTAGAGGATGTGGTCTAGTAGTTATATTACTTTATCATAACTGAATTCTAGAGTTCCTAAAGGATCCAACTCCTTAGTACTCTTATATAAGTAGGTATATTCATAAAATAAATTTCAAAACATATGATACAATATGAACATGTTGTGAGAATGTTATGTTACATTCCCTCATATCCATTAAAATCATGAATAGTTCTCCCCTAGGTTACAGAGGAAAAGGAAATCAAATGGGGTGAGTTTCTCAGAAATGAGTTTCATATAAGGAAAGCTATCATATCATAAAACTCACACCACTGATATTTTATGAATTAATAAACAACAATAATCAATAATAAACTAAAACTAAGGGATTATTATATACACTATAATAAATGTAAACATCTGTAACAATAATCATCAGTCACATGTTAATCGAATAAATAAAATGTTCTATCAAAACAATTTTACAAATCCTTTTTCCAGAATAGTATTATTTATATAATTAGATTTATATACAAAACCCTATGTTTGTTTTATATGGAATGGGATTTAATTTCACCATGGGGTTATATAATTTCATCCCCCACATATAACCTATTTATGTCTATTTTATTCACTATAAGAGTCAAAAATATATTTTATTTAATTCCCCATGGATCATCTAGATGAATAAAAATATAGATTTATATATAATAAAAATAAATACTTCCAAAAATTCCTTATTCAATTTAGTATTGAGTATGTTAAGGGGAATATTTTTTTTCTCAATATAAAATTTTTAGGGTATTTTTAATGTAATAGGAAGATCCCTTGTTAATGAAATATAATAGGGAAAGTATATCTAATGTGTTGCATTATCCATGGAATAGAGTAATTGGGTTCAATATTTTAAATTAGTATGTGATAATTAAAAATATATTTAAAGACCCTCTATCATGGTTCACAAACATTGTGTGGATTTTCAAAATCGTATCCCATGGGTGTATTTAGATAGGTTGTCAGTCTTAGGCCAACTCATCTTATATCCAAGTGATGAGTGATTCAATGGTCACGTTACACATTTTGGTTTAATTACCCCATTTTTCATATAATTATATAGTAACATTCAATTTAATGTATACATATACTAGTTTATTTTATAAAAAACTACAACCACATTTACTTTACTAAAACATAGGGTGGTTTGTCCCGACATGGAAATTATTGAGTAAAAAAAATTATGGTAACTATATAATAAAATAAATATGACTGAATAGTAAAAATATATAATTTTAAATCATTTAAAATTTAGGGGTAATGTGGTAATAATTCTTCAATGGTAGTTTATTCACCATGATACATTAAATAGGAGGTGAATATATAATTACTCACAACGAATGAAAATTGAGATAGAAAAAATCACACATATTACTTGGGTGAGAATTCAAACATAAACAAATGAATCATAGGTCTTAAATTTTTTCTTCAAATTACTTAAATTAAAATAATTTCATGATATAAAATTTAAAATAGATCTCATATAAATTATATAATTGAAATTAGGCCCATATTACAATACATATCTCCAAGAGATAAATTTGATATATAATTCCCTAACCTCTTGTCCTCACCTCCACGAACATTTATTATCCACATTTATTAAAAAAATATTAATAAAATAATATTTATCCTTACAAATATTCAAATTTATTTATCCACTAAATATATTGTAACTATCTATATGAATTATAGTTAATTGTTTACCTATTTTACAACATTTGTTTCTACAGTTTGATTTGTTTATACTAGTTTCATATAAGTTTGTGTATATACATTTTCCTTAAAACATTCATCATTAAAAGGTAATTATCATTAAAATTAGTGTCTATTTATAATAATTTATGTTATTTGAAATTCATTTAATTACATTTTACGCATTTACCCTTGATGATGAAATTGAATACATGAAAATTTTAGTTGAATGTTTCAGTGATTCTGGATGACCGATGGGTGTTTTATAAATTGTTGAATTGAATATTTATTTATTATATAAAAAATGGACTTTTATTTACATATTTATATCATATTATCATAGTTTCAATGTTCCCATATTCATCCATGATAACAATTCAGTTTTTTTATGTAGAATGCTAAATCGATCCAATCATGACCATATCTGGACTAAATAAATGATTTTGAGGTGGTTCCCTAGTAATATAATTATAACAAGAGAATAATAATTTAATTTAGCATTTATTAGTGTTGTATATTATAATTTTTAGGATTAATATTTAGATTTAATTTATATTAAAATATATGTTAATATGAATAAAAATATTTTTCTTTTAGTAGGAATTTTTAAAATAGTTAAATATATAAGTATTTTTTTGTTTATATCATTAATATTTTATTCAATCTTTTTTAAAAGAACATATATATTGATATAAGAATAATATATATTTTTTAATACCATTCATATTTTCATCAAAAATGGGCGGTAATGACAAAAATAAAATTTCCAGTTCTATGGAGGTGGATGTCTAAACGTACACCTGGATGATGATTTGATTTTACTTAGATGAGAATAAGGTAATAACATGGTTAATTTTAAAATAAACATACAAATGGGGTATTAATTAATTACAATTATACCCTTGTTACCATCCATGTTATGAAGTGATGGAAAAATATACATGTTTCTTTTGGATCCTATAATCAGAACATATGCATGAATCATGTTTTCAACTATCTAATCAAAAAGTTGAAATGTGGTAAATGAATATTAAATTTAAGTAATAAAATTTGGTATATTACCAATAAATATTTTACCATATATGTATTATAATATTTTATTTTTAATTCTATGATTAAAAAAAAGATTTAATGTAAAAAAAAGAAGTACTCTTATTGGTCATATTGAGACTTACGTAGAGTATACCTTAGAAATCGAGTTATTATGATAATATCCTATTACCCTAAGATAATAGTATAATTATATGATTCAAGGCGATGAATAATGTGTAGTATATTTTGAGTAAACTAATATTAAATACTGGAATTGAAGGAGGTGTGAGAGCATCCTTTATTTGTTAAAATGGATTGTACTTTTTTGTAATACCCATATCGTTTTAAAAATGTGAAGTCACTATCAATTCAAGGTGCTTGAAATTGAAAACTAATGGACTCATGAATATATATGTCCTATAAATAATATATATTCAATTTAACAATTTTGTTAAATATCTTTTGAAATCATTTCCATTACATTTTTCTCTTTTACTATTTTAACTTCCACCACAGTAAATTATCCATAATGCCTAAAAATAAAATTATCCATTTTTGTATAATATGTACCAAATAATTTAGAAATATAAATACATATAATAACATTACATTTTGAAAAGTGATATAAGTTAATTTTAAACTAATAAATGTATAATAATTTAAAATTGTTTTAGTGTTGTATTTGAATTATGTTTTAAAATATGAAATATTATATTATAAATGAAAAATAATATTTAAAATTTTACACCTTTAAAGTAAAATCGTATATTTTTTAACTATAATGTTCCTACAAATTTTATTTTATCTCACAACATAGAGATTCCATGGTTTAAGGAAATGGTATTTTAATTATTCTCCTAAAAATCAATATTTTTTTCTAAAATCATTAATTTTCATCATAATTTAACATAATCATATTGAATTCAAAAAATATTATTTTTTAAAATAGAATAATAATGTTCAAAAATTAATCTTATAAATATATCCATGAATACGGTCTATTTAGAGTGTTTAATTTGTGATAGTTCATGATATGATGTTTTCTTGCTATAGTAATGTAATAGGTATTGCATACCACCCCCCCACTAATATAATTTCAACCTTGAAATTGGGGAATATATACAATATTGAAAAAAGTGGATATTCATTCAAAATAACTTCCTTAGGGCCCCAGTTTCTTCGTTTAGATTATGTATTCTTCAATGGACTTTGACTAATTTAATTTTTTTTTCAACATAATCTAATATTTGTAATTAACATAGATAGTCCCATAATTATCATAAAAATTCCATCAATAACTGTATTCCATCATAAATTAGCACATTTATTAGGTATGGAATATATTTACTCATTAAAGAATAGAATATGTAATTTAAATTTTAATGATTATGGTTTATATGAAATTAGTTTTCTAAACACCAAATTTACTATAGTATTATGAAAGGTAAAAATTAACACAAGGTTTAAATTAACTTTTTCAAATAATATTAAAATACTTTTCCATTGGGAATAATCCACGAATATGTGATCCCCAACATGAATTTTTTTTTCTTTTATTATAAATATATAACTTATCTCTTCTTTGGGATACATTAATATGATCTTCAGAAGTTTTTATATTAATTGTCGTTTCCTTAAAAAGCTAAGGGACAACTGCCATAATTTTTCTAACTTATTCCCATAATATTTGATTGTGAAATCTATTCCAATGTAATAATTCATATAGATCCATCTAGATTATCTTATGAGATAAATTATTGTTTTAAAATATCACTAAATGTTAATAATAACCCCATGAACCTTGGAAGTCTATATATTATCATCTTTGGTTGTTTTAGAATGAATAAATACTTTTTTCAGACTTTTCATCAGTTTGTAGATGATAATTTTTTCATAAATGATAATAATTTTCAAGATCCCTTATTTGACTATTCATGAATTTTTATGTGAATTGAGGTTCAATATCATATACAATTGATAGAGGTTCCCCAGGAATCCTTAAAATTTTATTAACATAGAGTCAAGAAATGATCTCAAGTGGTATATCTTCTCATATAACATTTGAACTAAAATAATTAATAGGGTGATCCATAATGGCCTGTATAGTATCATTTTTCCTTGGATTTATTTTATTTATAATAAAAAAGGACACTGTAATAACTTCCCATATTTATATAGGTATTGGACGACATTTTTGGACTCTTTTAGAATGTTATTTTTAGTGTTTATTAACACTCATTCTTTGTATCTAGACACCTCTTTCATTACTTCTATCTTCCTTCCATCCCAAAACAAATTTCCATTAACTTCAATTATATATTTTAGCTTCCTAGGTATAATGATATATATTATAAATGTTCTTCCACTGGGTTTTTCATCTTCAACTAGGGTATGGATAGAATAAATAACTTCTTTACATAATTCAATATTCTATATTCGTAGATGAATAATATAAATTTAACAACAACTACGGAATTTATAATCCTTTTTATGTCATCTCCATCATACTAGGACTTCTCAATATTTTTTAGTAAGAATCATTTAGAAATTTCATAGAAAATGAATTATGGATCGCCTTTCCTAAAAATCATAAAATCTATCTTTAATATATCTCTATATATAGGATCCTTATCATTCCTTGTCATCGTGAGTATTCCATTACCCCTAATAAATCTATAATATTACATTTTTCATTCCTATGATGGTCCTATACCAAGAAATCACAATAACTTTGTAGTTTTTTCTAACTTCTTTACTCGTATTAGACTTTATATTATATAATATATACATAAAACTCTTATGATTTTTATAGATATTTCATATTTAATCAAATAGATAGTGTCTCTATATTTTTAAAATAATTAATATGCTTGAAAAATAATTTTAATTAGTGGGATACATATATTCCTCATATTTTAATTTCCTTAATGTAATGGGAACCACCCTATCATTCTGAATAAGAATACAACCATGTACTTTATTCTATGCATCACTATATATTATTAATCCAAAATTACATTATAGTAATGTCAATCCCTATGAATTAATTAGTATCATATTCATCTATTCAAAACATTACTCACATTCACTATAACATTTAAATATAGCTCTTTTAATTGTAAAATTAGTTATCATATTGTCCAATATGGTGAAATCATTAACAAACTACCTACAGTAACATACTATACCTTGGAATTATCAGATCCATGTTTTTTTATGTGTAGGAAATTTATTTATTTCAATAATATCTCATGGTTCAATAGATTTTCCATACATAGAAAAAATATGGACATCAAAAGAGTCTTTATTGATACATAATTCACACTTTCTATACATTCAATATATTTATATTATTTAGGGTTTTAATAAATATTTATAGATGAATCTCTTTATCTTCATTGATCATAGTGTATACCATGAAATAGTCAGGGAATAAAAGCACAATTTCATTAACATAATGATTTAATAATAAATCCTTCAATTTTATAATAATATATATTTCATTAGTTATTCTAAAAGGCATTACGAGATGAACATAATGTTTATACCTTGTTTGAAATATCACCTTCATTATATAATCCTTCATTACCATTAGCTGATCATAAACAGAGAAATTATTTGTCATTGAAAATTAATTGGATCCTTGAATTATATTAAATAAGTTATCAATATCTAGAAATTGATATTTATTCATTATATTAATGGCATTAATCTCCCAATAATAAATTAGAATTCTCATAGAACCATTATTTTTTTTCATAAGTAAAATATGGGCTCCCGAAGGTGAAACACTATGTATTATAAATAATTTATCACACAAATCCTTTATCTACTAATTTAGTTCTAGCAGCACTATTGGTTCCATTATATAGTGATTTTTAGGGGTATATTTTACAACATAAATTATTTTTATGGATAACTCAACATCATTCATTGGTTATGACCATATAATTAATCAAGAAAATTTAATAGAATTTCTATACCACATGATCGACATAAATTATTTATATATCATAATTATCAATAGATAACACTTTATCTTCTTATCTCCCATAAATTTAATTAAAGAGAGCTACGTGGGGAGAATTTGGACATGATATATATAAGAGAATGTTGCCTCTAAAAACATCTCACACCACGTCACCTTTAGAAATTTAAAACTAATTCATTTGTAAGTATATTTTTTTCATTATTCATCAAATGATAATACATTCCAAGGGTCATAATAAAGTTAACCATAGGTTTAATAAGAGTGATTTCAAGTAGAGTATGTATATGCATCATAATTAGAACAAAACCTCAGATATTTTTTTTCATTAATATTTTCACTTTGTTTCATAATTAACAACTACATTGTCAATGTATTATATCGTGATTCATTGATATCAGTAAAAATATAGGATATTAAATTTTTAATAAAAATTCATATTATTTTTCTGGAGAAATTATTTTATAATCTAATGGTTTTCCATAATTAATGTGAAATATGACTAGCTACCTCAAAATCGAGTCCCCATGGTTTCTAATATGCTTTCTATGATAAAACATATAGCACATACACTCAATAAACCTAGATACTTTAGTTATATTATATAATTCATGGAAATAAAAGATTTCTCAGTTAATCAAAAATATTATTAATTTTTTGATACTATATATATATATATATATTTTTTTTACCATTGAAGACATAAATTACAATACTGAAACATTAATATAACATTATTATCTTATCCAACATATCCATGAAAATAACGCTTTTTTATCCTATAAATTTCCTTAGGAGGTGAATAAAAAAATGGTAAAACTCAGATTCTTATAATGGAGTATCATATGTTGGATGATATCATAACATAACCATATGGAAGTAATTATTGTACAAGATGAATCCCTAATCAACTATA
Source organism: Viscum album (assembly GCA_963277665.1). Taxonomy (NCBI): domain Eukaryota; kingdom Viridiplantae; phylum Streptophyta; class Magnoliopsida; order Santalales; family Viscaceae; genus Viscum; species Viscum album. Next base: position 1,772,678,634 of record OY728148.1, read on the forward strand.
CTTGAATTCATGTTATATAAATGACCATAAATGGGAACAAGGATAATAATAACCATTTATCTCATACTGATTAAATGTATAATCTTGGACATCAAACCATGCTTTAAAAGTCTTGTTATAAGCAGAAAACTCTAATACATGGACTGGGAAACACCAAAACCTATGTAGTTTTTTCTCACGTGACATTTTGAAACATCGAGGTGATAAATAATTTAAGGATCTGGCCTACATAAGTTTTAGAACAATAAATTACACATAATTGTCAACAAGATAGTCTATACCATTCATTGAGGAACCACTAGTATAAAAAATTATATCCATATAATGAAAATTACGTAAAACAAATATGTCCTTATTCAATGGAATAATGTGAATTTTTAGGATAACATCCCATAATATATATTGTTCTTGTAGGGTATTGTCAATGTAATTTGATAAATCATTATCAAATACATAGAGTTGTGAGGGTACATCTAATGTGGGGGATTATCCATGGATTATATTAGATAGGTTCAGTAGATTTTATTTGTATGATACCATGGGAATGGTTGGAAAATTTCATCTTTGTGGTTTATAAAGAGAATCAATTTTTTTTTGAAGCATATACATTGGTAGTGTCTATATTTGTGTGAATTCATTGGACCACTACTCATGCATCATAGTGATTATTGAGTCAAATCTCAACCTATAACACCCAAATATTTTATGGTGTGAATAATTTCATTTCATTAGATAATTTATTACTCATGAAACACCATGTCTCTATGAAACAGAACATTATCATAAGAGACAATCTTAACCTAGAAGTTAAACTTAATTTTTTAACTTCTGTGATTTGAATTTTCAAAATCAGATATACAAAATTACGTTCAGTAGGATATTTAGTGTCTGATATAATCAAATTAACTTTTTGGGGAATATTAACTTACCTTATGAGTAGTATTGTTAACCTTATGAAAAGTAGTATACCCATATGAATAGTAATGCACGCTTATGAATATTAACCTTCCCTTTATGAATATTAATATTTCATTATGAATAGTAACTCGAATTGTAATGCCCTATTATGAATAGTTACAAGACCCTTTTGAATAGTAATGTACCCTTATGAATACTATCCTCACCAATATAAGTAAAAATATAATTTAGGCACCTTATAAATGAGAGTGAATATTTAAAAAATTGAAAAATTATGATTTGGTCTTGTTAGGAGGAATAAAAAATTAATTACATTTTTATAATTAATATATTAATTATAAATATTATTAATTTTCCTAACGTGAATCAATATTTTGTTTTCTTATGATGTTATGAAATTTTTTTGAGACCCTAGTAATGTCTCTGAACTGTCATAAAATAATTCAAAATCTGTATTTTTCGAGGAAGTGATTATTTAAATTGAAAATTTAAAATTTTCATATATATAAAATTATTTTCTTAAAATGGTCTTCTTTTTGGGATTCTAAAAATAAAAAAATGGTTTGGATGATGTTTTTTGTTATTTATGAAATAGTTTATTTTTTGTTGAATAATAAAAAAATAATTTTTTTTCTAAAATACGGTATTTTTCTTGACATCATCATGAAATTATTATAATATAATAATTTATCTAAATTGGTTGATAACTAAATATTTATATTACAGGAGGAATATTGCACAGAATTAGTTTAGTTCATTAAAAGTATATTTTCCCATGATAATTTTTAAAATCATTGCCAATGTAGATGTAGTGCCTGCGCATTGCAGAGGAATTTGAAATTGGAAATTTAAATATAAAAATTGAGTGATAAAAACTAGTTCTGTGATTTATTTATTAATTTCTATGCATTTTTTGTCTATTTTTTAATTTATAATTTTAGTGTTACATAACAAGATTATTATACAAAAGTCGGTGAAATGCTTATACCGGGCAAGAAAATACATAATAATATATTTAAGAAGATGTGTTTTTATGTAATAGTTTGTATATAAATAATGAATAAATTAATAATTTTATTTTGGACATAATTAATTTATATTTATTATAGTATTTTAACTTTAATTTTTCTATATGAAATAATTAATATTAATTCTTTAGCAATTTCGATGCAGCACTTGTACAAGCATAAGTAAAATAAATAATATGTTTTTAATTAAAATTATAATAATTATTAAAGGATCCATATTTGGTATTTAACATATTATATAAGTTATTATAGACTATATTGTATTTTTGAATATATTTGGGGACACTTTAGACCGAAAAGATTATCTTTATGACCTTTAGAATGTTTTATTTAAATTTAAGACATGGTGTTCAGAATATAATGATTAATTTGAATAAAATTCTTACTGTAAAGTTTATTTTAGTATTATTCGAAAAAAATAGTCTTTGTAAATATAATAAGTTTATATTTCTCATAGAATTTTATGTTTAATTATTAGACAAAAAATAATTACCATAATGTCATTCATAGTGATCATGTAGTATTAATTTTATTAATGAATAAATAAAATCCATGATATTAAAAATAAACAAGTAAATATAATTTTATATCTTTTAGAAAATAAAATTATTCTCTAGATGAATATGAAATTTATATGATATAGTATAATATTTTATTCTATTTTTTACTTTTTTTGATGTGTTTAATGAAATAGTTAAGAATTGTTTTTTATCTCGACAAAATTGTTTTTCATGAATAAAGTATTTTATTAAATTATCAAAATAACCAAAAATTATATAAAAAGTACAAACATTATAAGATCCATTCGAAAATGTAATCCCACATTATATTAAGTCCTTTTTAAAGTCTTAAACCCTATAATAGATTTATTATATATTAATAATTTTACCAATTCCTATGTTTCCCTCTACATCACTTATAAAAGTAGACTCTTTATTTCAGAAATATCAATGACCTTGAGCCTTCTAGTTTTGAAAAAATTTAAAAAATTTCTTCATCCTCATCTCTGGACACATTCTTTAGCTAATGGTCCCACAATAAGATAACTTACAAGATCCTTAAAGAGGTTATCTAGAAAGAATGTTCATGATGTAAGGTTCATTTTTCTTCACTTTTAATTTAATTTTCTCTTATACCTTATCCACACCACTTTTCCAATGTTTTATGAAAACTCCAGTAAAAAATAAATACTTGAGATTTATTGTTTTTATTTTATATGTATAATAAATTCTCACATTTTATCCATTATATTATAAATTATGAAATCATTATCCCTAGTATGATAATTCATCACCTCTCTAGAAAATGATTTTTCATTTTCATTTTACCGAAATCTTAACAAGATTAAATTCACAGGTAATTGTATAAAATGAGTTAAATATATGTTTTCTATCAATTATGGAATGTTATTTTTTTACAAATAATCCCTTAATAAACCGACCTTGGAAACCATTAAAATAATTTACCCAAAACAATGTGAATAACAAAATATTGTTAATAAATCAATAAAAAATGGTATAAAAATATAATGAAAGTTATTATAAATATCAGTTAAGTTACTTGATAACTAAATAAATCTATTAAGACCATATGAAAGTTGTTTTTTAAAATATTTTAGGAAGTCAAACCTAAGTTAAGGCATATCATAACTAAATTTCTATTCATTGAGTTAAACATATTTGTCATTGGTTATGTTTTTTCAAGGATATGTGTGAATGGACTCTAATTATTTTATACTATATATAAACTTGTATGTTGTGGGTTTATGTTTTTTACACATTATTATTTCATTGATTCATCTTCAATATAATGATACAATCATTGTAAGGGATATCATACCTTAATTTTCTTTATTTGAGTTAAATAACATTTTGAATTGGATACATTTTTTCAAGAAAATGTTTGAATGAACTAAGATTATTTTATCTATATATCTATATATATTGTGTGTATTTGTCTTTTCTCAAATAAATATTTCATTGATTCAGTCTCACTCTAATGATAAAATTATTTTAAGGGTTTTCTCATCTCTGTTTCAATTTTATGAGATTTCAATTGTTCTCCAATTATTTCTAATATGTGGTGTATGCTTATTTCCAATTGATATATAATATCATGATTCTATTAATTTTAATGGTATTAAGTTATTCATTTAGTGATAATTAATTTTTAGTCATACAACATGATTGATTACATCATGGTAGGGGACTTTGTCTCAAATTTCATTTCATTAAGACTTATATGGTATTGAAAACTAATATTTTTTATATGGTGTATCTATTACCCATTTGAGATAATATTTCATTTGATTTTATAATTCTATAAAATATCCATTTTCACGTATCATGGATATGATAATTTCCTTATTCCTTAAACCATCTTACATACGGTGTTTATTTGGAATGCTATTTGAATTGGCGAAATATTGATGAATAGGTATCCTCTATTCAATACAGATATCCAAAATGATATGTTGTTCTTTTATTCAATCTACATATAATGAATTATTTGTAATTTTAGAGATTGGAGGTGCCCTGTATAGCCCATAGATGCATCAACATATCTTATGAGACAAATCAGTTGGCGACAAACCCTTCATGATTGTTTTAAAAAATCAGAAGAATTTCTACCCCGAGACATAAACTGTAATGATGGTATAATGGTTCATGTATCAGATACATGATGTCTAAATAATAAAAATTATATTTATTAAATATTTATTTATTACAATCCATGATGATTTCCTTATGGAAAAAATCTATGGTTGTATTTTTATTCTCATTTTATTGTTGGCTTATGTTATCAGGATATTCACCATCCCATATTGATTATTCTAATTAATTATGATTCAATTATTATTATTTTATTAATCCTCAATATATAAACCTTACTGAGAATTTGATCTTTCCCATTTCATTTTTTTCCTCCCCGTGTTATGAATAAGGTGTCAATTATTGAGTTTATAAAGATGCATTTTGGTAGCCTTTGTTATGTATAATATTTTGTTTGTTTTCTAAAAGTGAAACTTGTTCCATATATGTATATTGTTTCTTCAGGACTACTAAAGTATTCATTACTTCACTATTTTATTCCTTCTAATTAATAAAATGTTATAATGTGATACACCACCTCCGAGATTCCATCATCGGGGCATTACTATTGGTATCTTGTTTCGTAGAAATAATGAGAACTCGATTTACAAAACACAATTTTGGGAACATAACCCAAAGATAGAATTTTTGGAGAAGAATATATGAACCAACCACATAATTTTTTATGAAATTATACATGAAAAAATTTTGAGGATGAAATTTTAGAATGGGGAAAGAGTATAACACCCAAATGTTGTATGGTATGAATGATTCTAATTCATTAGATAATTTATTATTCATGCAACACAAAATCACATAGAACTAAAACATTTTTGTGAGAGACTATCATAACTTAGACATTAATTTTAATTTATAGACTTATGTGATTGGAATTTCGAAAATAGGACATAAAAAGTTGCATTCAGTAAGATATTTAGAGTCTGACAGGTTCAAAATAATATTTTTCAATTTTAATGACCTAGAATTTCCTGATAATTTTTTTTACTTATATAGAATTATTTTGAGACTCTGACATCTGATACTGAATGATTCTAAGGCTCAGAGTGCCCGATATTATCCATCTATGTTTTGTTAATATTTAATTAGCGCGTGTAAGCAGTTTTTCAGAAAAATTGTGAATAACAATTAATTGGTTGACCATATTAGAAATTTGAGGGAACCGTAACATTCAGGATGGAAGGTTTACCCTAGGCATGACATATGTTTAGTCAGTGTGGGCCTCCTATAAGGAAACACGAAAATGTCATAACTATAAATAAAATAATTAAATAAAATAATTATATTTTTAAAATGATTTTAACGGATGAACGGTATCTCAAATTGAAAATCCAAGACATTCGCTGAACATGTGAGGGTATTCATTGCTTAGGCTGATACAAACATTGTCTGGCACAATCCACCAGTGAACGTTAGTTTTTTCCATAAATAAAATAATTAATTGACAATTATTTTATTGTAAAATCCATACCTTCTAAATGGTAATTTTAATTACAAATCTGAGAGTATCATTCAGTTTGTTAGGGAATATTCTCCATAGGCGGAGCCTAAATTCGTCCGGTATAGGTCGAGGGTGAGGATAATTAAATTATTGAAATTTTTTTAAGATAAGTTCAGAAAACTCATGAGTGGAGTTTTATAACTTTTGAACCGTTGCACGAATTAGAAATTTGAGGGCACATTTGAATTTACAGTGCTGGGATTCTCTTAAGGGTGCATTAAATTAACCTCGATAGGTCTGGTGAAAAAGTTATGTTTTGTGAATTTTTTAAAAAAATGGAATGAAATAATTTTATTATTTTATTTCCTTTCATATCCTCTAATAGACAAGAGGTGTGTGGGGCTAGCGATGTGTCAATTCAATAAATGGCTTAAACTTCCAACCATAACTAATGAATTTTTTGGGGAATTAGGAGGGTTCCTAGTTTATGAGCCCCATTAATTATCCACATCGTTTCATACCCCCCACTACTATTAATATTGAGTTTGGGTAGGGGCATCGGCACAAAATCGCCAAGCAACGAAGTGCTAAAGGACTATCGCGACGCTGGACCCTTAGAAGACAGAGGTGATTCCAATATGAGGTGATGGGTGACACTGAACTACGAACCATAGAACGATGTATGAGAAAAATCATTGGAAGCCTATTGCGGGAATGAATCACATAAATACACATTCATGTGAAGATGCTCTCCAATAGGTTTTCGAGGTAGGGGTTTATTCTATTATGAATTTTAAATGATTTCGTCTTCCCCATTATTGAATAATACAAAGAACTCGGATCAACCGACTACCAAGTTGATCTCTGATTCATTCTTTTTTGTGGGAGGTTGTTGTGGGGTATCTTGGTAGGGTTTTTTTCTAATTCAATTGATTATTAAACACTTAATCCCCCTCAAGTTTTAAAGGTAACGTGGGGGACGCAGGCCTAACAAACCCATGATGAACCCTTTGCTATCTAGATATCCTTATGTCTACATGGATGACCGCCAACATGGCGACATCAACCAGCTATGTGGAAGTCATCCATGACGCATGTAGAAAGAGGAGGTTGCGGAAAAACACCGCGATGGTCATTAGAATAGCCAGCACTGGCCAGCCATGGAAAAGGTGTGGCGCACCACTAGTGTGCAGGGGGTCGTGGCTCATAAGTCGCAATGGTCGGAGAAGGAGACTGGTTGCTAAAGGGAAGGGAGGCGCACTGTTACGCGCCTTTTGTGAGAAAGAGGTCGTGGCCGATGATTCAGTGGAGGAGGCCAAACCAGTGTCTATGGAGAGTTCCGTGATGACTGGGTGGTGCCATTGTGGGCGGTCGCCTGTGGTCTGGGCCGCCCCCCTTTTGGTCGTCACACTTATGTGGGTTGCCGCCTGCAGGTCAGGCCGCACCACGCCATGGGCCGAGCCACCTCCCAACTAGGATGTCTCCCTACGAGGCCACCACCCTAGTGTGTTTCCACCCTTATGGGCCACCCATTATGGGTAGGGCCACCCCCATGCGATTCGGGCCAACCCCGTGCTAGTCGGGTCATCCTTGCGGGATGCCCTCTTATATGCAACCCTTGTAGGCCACCACCTTGTGAGTCGAGCCTCCGTTATAGGCCACCCATTTTTTGGGAAAGGCCGGACCTCAGTCCAGCTGGCCGAGTCCTCCACGACCCAACCTAGACCAGGTCAGGCAGGGTTGGACCGGATCCGGGCCCAACCCGGCCAGGAAACACTTAATACGCCATATCATGAGAACTGGACGACTGATTGAAAACCCGTCTTCAACATCAGGATCATTAGGACAAGGCATAACCTTTTTGATACTCCACATGAGTTTTGGATAATTTTGTGTTATGACCATGTTGGATTGAACACAAGTCTAATCGAGCCCTCGACACTAAAATGCCCCTATCATGAAAACTGTGCATATGATTGACGATCTGTTTTGGGATTTGGGAATATCTTGGGATGATGAATATTTTGGCATAATTTTCAGTAACATACATAGATATCATATTGCAGTTAGTGTCTTTATGAGCAGTTATTCCAAGTAGACTACGTATAAAACTCTAAGGTTAGTTGAGACCTGAAAACTTCTTGACGATGGCCCAGTGGGAAGAAGTTTTGTGTGACCCTGCAGGCCCACAGTTGGGAGTGAATCTATGTGACCTGGAAGACCCACATTACTCGACAAGGGGATTACCTTAGTTCGGCCATGGTGGGAAGTGACTCTGTGTGACCCGGCATGCCCAGAGTGGGAAGCAGCTCTGTGTGACCTGACATGCCCACGGTACCCATCAAGGATGAGTACCACATCAGTTCAAGGTTAGTGGGAAGTGGCTCTCGCTGACCTGACATGCCCACTAGATGTTATATAGGAGATGTTCTCTAGCAGTCGAGGAGTTTGGCGATTTGATGATCTTTCTATCCTGGACCCAAAGTGACACCGGGTGTGAGCTAAGTATTTATCTTTGTGGAGATACTTGTGTGGCATTTTTAACTTTGTGGTGATATCTTCGTGGTGATACATATTTTGAACTCTTACTTCATGGTGATATCTTCATGGTGTTACCTATGTGGTACTTTTACCTTTGTGGGGTTACCTTTGTGATATTCTCCCCTAATGTATGAGACGGTTATGTCTTGATTACATAGGAATATGTATGGGTATATACCTATGTTGAATTTTTTGACTTCATAGTGCTTTGTGATTGATCCTTTCTTTATGGTTTTTCCTTCATTGAAATTGAGGAGAACTATGGGGTCTCAGGGTCCCAACTGAGTATTGTTATTCTCACCTCTGCTCGGGCTTCACCCGCACCTTGTTGATCTTGTGCAGATGACGAGCAGCTGGGTTGAGACTTGCGGGATCTAGGACTTAGAGGTACACAGAGGATATGGGATAACATGGGGTGGTGTAGAGACGATCTATACCTACACATTAGGTAGGATCCATGGTGGAGGATCTAGGAGTTGTTTTGTACTTTTCAGTTATATTTTTACCTTTCATTTTTTACTTGTACTTTTCAACTTGGGATTTTATTTCGGCCCCCTTTTCCTTCAAAACTCTTTTACTATAGTATTTTACTTCACAGTTTATTCTTTTTGTGTTCACGGACTGTGTGTTTGTACATATTTAAAGGCAATGCCTACCTATTTTAAGGAATATTCCTTTTGGTGCTAGTCGCTAGTCCTTGGCCTACGGTAGGAGGGCTTTGGATAGTTACGTCACGGGCCCCGAGGGATGGGTCATGACAATGCGGTATCAGAGGAGTCAGTCCTAACGATTAACTAGGACTCTAATATTTTCTCTATTTAAATTATTTTATGTGTTTTGAGTGTGGTTTTCAGTTTGTGGAATCAAGTGTTGGTGCGGTGGTCGACGAATCCATACACCAAGACTGTGAATTATTATTTCCAACAAAGTACACAAAAACATGGATTGCATGTGTTTTTTAAAGAGATTTTCTTATGGTTTCATAGAGTCAGATCACCAAGTATAACTCAATGACCATGGAACACATGTTCCTTATCTGGATGTATCTATGTAAATAGCCATCTAGGATTCCTAAGAGAGTACATAATGATAGCCCATTGATCGAAGAGGAAAAGGTGTAGGGACCTGTTACTATGTTGGCACCATTTGGTGGTGTACCAGTAGCACCACCAACTGTCGGGAACTAGTTACCACCAGCCACACTGGTGGATGGTTCACGCTGACTGATCATGTTTCACAAGTTCTAGCTATAGAGATCTATTGGGTTCCGATGTGAGATAGATCCCTAGGTAACTAGGGATTGGCTGGAGGTGGTTGCTAGAGTTTTCCGCCGTGTTGGGACACCAACAGATCAGATTGTGATCCTATCTACTAGTTTGTTTTCAGTGTGTGGCCATGAGGATGGTCCTCAATGTGATTAGGCTTCGGTAAATGGATCTTGGCCCAATATTGTACCTACGAGTAACGTTCCAGCTATATACCTACTCATGGGTCAGTAGTTACAAATAGATGTATTGATAGAGGAATCATATAGGCTTGGTTCTTTACATGTGTTTCATCATCAGATACCCCCCATGTTATGAGGAGAGCCTAACTCATAGGCAGCTAAGGACTATCTTGAAAAGGTTGCCGAGTTTGCATCAAGCTAGGGGACAATTCAATCAGATGGTGGTCCTGGTAGATAGCATTTTATGTGGGTCAGCAGGATTATGGTAGGGTTTAGATTACCCTGATCTTTCAAAGAGGTGACTCTTCAGTGTACAATCTTTAGAACATTACTCAGAGAAGGGGGTCTCTTTCCATAAAGAGATAAGGGGTGAGTGTTCCGTAGATCATATACATTTTCACCAGGACGTCATGTTGGTATCTGAGTATTCATTGAGGCGTACTGACAATCCCAAGTACTCGATGAATATAGTATGGTCAGTGCATCAGGGAACAGACCTCCAAGTGAGGTGTGTTTAGGGACATCTGATCTATCACTATTCCACTATGCATTCATACTTATGTTATGGTTCTAGATAGATCCTTTTTGGTTAAATTTTCTTTGATAGAGTGGATGCAGAATGTTAATGTTAGCAGTGGGAAAGCATGAAACTGACTCCAATAAAAGACACTTGGGTGTTAAAATGTTTTGTGAAGAAGTATTGATAGGGACATATGAATCTACAAGGCAGCATCCAAGGATGTGAATCTAGGAGAGAAGCATGAGGTGGTATACATTTTGACATGTTACAACAACCACCTCAATTTGGTCCCCACTAGGGTTAGGGAGCTGGAGGATAGGGGATGGGAGTAACTGCATGCGATCAAGGAGTGTGACCCAAGGGCTCTCAGAATTATTAATGGTATGGTCTATGTATACTACAAGATGTCGTATTTATATACATAATAACTATTCTTTCTTTCTTTCCATGAATCTTGTTCAAGACCTAGAGTTTCTGGTTAAACCATTGACTTGACCATTATGTTTGGAGATACCATTGGGAGGAGACTAAATTATTGCACATGTCAATGGTGCGATCTGGCCCTTGAGGTGAGGGATTCTATTGGAACCTCATTGTGTCAGCATCGAGGCCTTACGAGTTTACATTGAGTACGGACTAGAAATCCACAATTCATACCCAGATTTACTGTATTGAGAAAAAAGGTTGTGGTTTACCAATCACGTTAGAATTATATTTTCATTGGTTAGAAAAAATGGAACCCCATGCCACACAAGATAAACTCATGTATAGGAGGGTTCATCCAATAAATCTTGAGTCGGGAAACCTTACCCTCATGGAATCAGGAGTTTTGGGTATTCCATTATCAATATTAGTGGAAGAGTGTGGGGAAAACTTTTCCTAATATGTTTCCATAATTACCTCCCCGATGGGAGAGGGACTTTTTCATTGGTTGGGTACTACTGACGATTTGTACCGAACTTCTCCAGGGTATTGGAACCTGTTTAAGCTTGGACGAAGAAGTGGGAAGCCCTTCTTGTGAATAGACAACTGTCAGTAGAGATTTAAGAAGTTGAGATATTGAAAATTGATAGAGATCCTCCAGGACTATGACACTGCGATAGTCTATACGCATGAGAAGGGGAACATGGTAGTAGATTCACTCAGCAGGAGATCTGGTCTACAACTGCTAAGTGAAGCATTAAAGAAGCTATTCACACTATAGATATCCTTCATTGATAATGATGGAGCATCTAAATTCTAGTCTATGACTATCACTTCACCAATTAATTAGTAATTTTGAGGGGCACTACATGAGACATTGACTGTGAAGCCCTAACTGCTCAGATATCCTCAGGATATCCTCTTGAAGGATTTTATTAAGGTGGGGAGCACGTCTTCCTCTTAAGAGGACGCACAATGGTGAATTTGATGCTTTGGGAGGAGGTGTTGAGCAGGATCTGTTCATCCCCTTTAACGGTACATCCAAGAGTGGCGAATATGTGCCAGGACCTTCAGTTTTAGTACTAGTGAATAGGGATGAGGAATGTAGTTTCATAGTTTGTATCAAAATGCCTCACTTATTAGAAAGTGAAAACAACTCAGAGCTGGTAGAAGTCTCATGCCAACTGTAGGAGGGAAACCATGTCTCCATACGGGTCTCACCTCGAAGACGTTTGTGGAGATTTGGTAGGGGCGGAAAGTAATCTATGAGGTTCATCAGACCTTTCTAGGTTCTCATCAAAGTGGGTGAGGTGATGTACCATTTATCCCTTTCCCCACAGAGGCACTGATAGCTAATTCTTTCCTTGTGTCATAGTTGAGGAGATGTGTGCATTATCTATTGCACGTTATCGACTAGGGAGAGTTGATCATTGACGATGGGGTGACATTTATAGAGTTCCTAGTGGAGATATAGGATTGATATGTGCAAGTCCTTAGTGGATTATGGATTCCTCTGGTATGTGTATGGTGGTAGCACAGGGACCTCCAGAAGAGCACATGGGAGTAGGAGGCTCAGATCTTTTCTTAGTACCCTAATTTGTTTGTTTTTCCTTTGTTTTGTCTTTTGGTGACGTAAATCCCTAAGGTGGGGATAATGTAATGTCCTAGAATATATATATATATATATATTAATTATATAGAATTATTTTGAGACCATGAAATATAACGGTGTAAGATTTCTAGGTCCAGAGTTCCCAGAATGACCTGTAAAAGTTTTGTTTAGCTTTAATTAGAACGCGTAAGAAGTTTTCCTAAAAATATGGAATAACTATTCAATGGTTTACCAGATCAGATATCCAAGGTCACCATTGCGTTTAAGATTGTTTTTTTACCATAGGCATGACTTAATTTGAGTTAGCGAGGGTGTCCTATCAGAAAACACGAAAACGGCATAACCGAAGATATAATAATTAAATAAAATTATTCTATTATTCAAAAACATATAACTCACAAATACTAACTCAGATTTAAAATACAAGGCCATCTCTGAACTCATGATGGTATGATTTCTTTAGTCTGATACTAACATTGGCCATTGTGGGCCACTAGTGGATGTTAGTTTTTGGCAGTAAATAAAATAATAAAGTGACAATTATTTTATTGTAAAATCCATAAATTCTAAACTATAACATAAATTGGAAATCAGAGAGTACTATTGAGTACGTTGGTGAGAATTCTCCTTAGCTGGAGCCTAACATCAACCAAAGTGATTCAAGGGTGAATGTAATTAATTTATAGAAGTTTTTAAGGTACGTTTGGTGTTTTCTAAATTTTGAACAGGTGCTCTATTTAAAAATCAGAGGGCACCGTGGAATCTGCAGCGTCGGGATTCGGTTAAGGGAGGTTTCACTTTGACCATAGTTGGTTTGACGAAATAGTTATGTTTTTTTGACTTTTTAAATGAAATGAAATGAAATAATTTTATTATTTTATTTTCGTTAATATCGTCCAATAGATAAGAGGTGTGTAGGGCCGACGATGTGTCAGGCCAATAAATGGATTGACCATCCAAACCTATGTAACAATGTTTTTGGGGAATTAGAAAGGTTTCCAATTTATGAGCCCCCATTAATTCCCCAAGTCGTTACATACTCGTCCCCTATCTTATTTATATAGAGCTTGGGGAGGGGTATCTGCAAAGATTCACTAAGCAAATAAGTGTTGTAGGGGCACATCGATGCCAGTCCCTTTGATGACAGAGCCGATCCCAATAAGAGATGAGGAGTGAAACTGAACCGCAAATAGGAGAATGAAGTATGACCGTCATCGTTGGAAGCCTGTTGTAGGAATGAAGAACATCGATCCACCTATAAGGGCGAAGGCTATCTAATGGGTTTTTGTGGTAGGGGGTTTATTCGTTTCCACATTTTAAATGATTTTCTCTTCGCGTTCTTGAATAATATAAAGAATGCAAACCCACAGACAAACGAGTTGATCCACGATTCATTTGTTTTTGTGGGAGGTTGTTGAGTGGTAACATTGTAGGGTTTTGTTTGTTGTTTAATTCAATTGATTATTAAACACTTAATCCCCACTCATGTTTACGAGATAATGAAAAAGGCGTGAGCCTAACGAACCCATACTGAACCCGCTAAAATTTTGTTATCCTTGTGTCTTCATGGAAGACCACCGGAATGGCGACACCGACCAACTACGAGGATGGCATGCTTCGACGCACACCGCAAGAGGAGGCCACGACCCGAAGCTATGATAGTCATCGAAATGGCTAGCACTGACTGTCTGCAGAGGAAATGAGGCATGCTGGTAAACACCATCGGTGTGTAAGGGTCCACTGCTCATTAGTCACGATAGTTGGAGAATCCAGTGTGCTCGTCTTCTAGGCAGTGAAGGGAAGGATGGTGCGCCGTCGCGCACCGCCGGTGAGTAGGAGGGCGTGGACAATGACGCGGTGGAGGAGGCTAAACATGTTCCTCTGGTGGGTTCCATGGTGGATGGGATGTGCCCACATGGAACCGGCAAATCAAAGGCTGAACGACCTTTGGTAGTTTGGGATTCTAGGTGAGCGGCTCCCCCGAGTTGCCCAGTAAAAGCACCATTGGCTGCACCCTATGTAGTCGGGTCGCCCTCCTGTGTGCCGCCAGGCCAGTGGGTCGTCACTAGCAGGCCAACCCACCTGCCCAGTGTGCCGGGCCACCCCATTACAGGTTGGGCAGCCCTTGAGGGCCTCCCCTCTACCGTCCAATCACCCTAGTGTGTCGCCTCCCATGAGGGTTTCCCCCTTGCAGGCTAGGCCGCCCACTTGGGGGCCACTCCTTAGAGGTCAGGCCTCCCTTGTGGGACATGACTTCTAGGTCGGGCCACCCATGCAGTCCATCCCTTTTGTGGGCGGGGCCAAACTGTGGCCCAGCATGCCGAGTCCGGTGCGGCGTAGCCAATACCGAGTCAGACCGGACCTAGTCCCAACCACGCCCCGAAACACATAAAGGGCCATATCTTTGGAACCAGACGACAGATTGACAAAAAATCTATGGAATCAGTATCTTAATGACAATTCGGTCTTTATGAGATACTCTAAATGAGTTTTGGATAATGTTGGGGAATGTCAGGGTTTGATCGAACACGAATGCAATCAAGCCCTCGATACTAAAATGCTTGTATCTTGCAAACTGTGCATCTTATTGATGAGTCGTCTGCGACATTGGGACACAATTGAGGATACATATCATTTTGAATTATTTTTTGGTGACTTCTATGGATATGTAGATGTAGATAGTGTCTTGTGGTGTAGTTATTCCGAGAAGAATACCAACAGAACCCTATAGTTGGGTGTGACCTGAAAACTGCTTGATGATGGCCCAGTGGGAAGCGAATCTATGTGACCCCATAGGTCCACGATGGGGAAACAATTTTTTAACCCAGAAGACCCATGGTACTTGATAGGATGAGTAACTCAGTTAGGCCAAGGTGGGAAGACTCTCTGTGTGAAACGACAGGTCTACCGTGGGAAGAGGCTCTATGTGAACCAGAATGCCCAAGGTACCCAACAGGGATTAGTACCACAACAGTTCAAGGTTAGTGGGAACCTACTCTGTGTGAATGTGAAAGACCAATGTACTCGATATAGGAGGAGTTATCTAGTAGGTGAGGAGTTATACGATTTGATGATAGTTATATCCTTCACCTAAAGTGATACCGGGTGCGAGCTGAGTCTTTTATCTTAGTGGTGATATCTTTGTGGTGATACATGTGTGGTACTTTTACCTTCATGGTGATATCTTTGTAGTGATACCTATGTGGTACTATTAACTTATTGGCGATATCTTCATGGTGATACCTAGGTGGTACATTTAACTTCGTGGTGATACCTTTGTGATATTCTTCCCTCATGTATGATATGAGTATATCTTGATAACTTTGGTATATGTATGGGTATATACCTATGTTGAATTTTTTACTGCTTCATGATTTATGTTTGAGCCAAAATTTGTGGTTTTTCCTTCTTGGAACTTTCAGAGACCTACATGGTCCTAGGGTCCCTACTAAGTATGGTAACACTCACCCCTACACGGGCTTTTCCCACACCTTGTTGAGTCTTGGTCAGACAACAAGAAGCTGGGATAAGACTTGAGGGAGCCAGGACTAGGTGGTACACAGAGGATATGGGATGATGTGGAGTTTTTTGGAGACGATCTATATCTACCCTTCAGGTTGGATCCCCAATAGACGATCCTGGAGCTGTTTTGTACTTTTCAGTTGTATTTGTACCTCTCAATTTTACTTGTAAATTTCTAGTTGGGCTTGTATTCCGCCCCCCTTTGCATTCAGCAGTCCTTTACTACAGTAGTTTCCTTCACTATTGCTTCTTGTTTTATTCTCGAACCGTGTGTTTGTACGGGTTTAAAGGCAATGCCTTCCTATTTTAGGAAATATTATTTCTTGTGCTAGTCGCTAGCCTCTAGCCTAGGGATGGCGGGCTTGGGGTAGTCACATTATGGGCCTTAGGGGACTGGTCATGATATGAATAGTAACTTACCCGTATGAATAGTTATGTTAAACCTATGAATAGTAATATACCTTTATCAATAGTAACATTACCATTATGAATAGTAATACACCCTTATAAATAGAAATATAACATTTTTACTAGTAACTTGAATAATAATATACCGTTATGAACTGTAACCTCACTCATGTATGTAATAATATAATTTAGACACCATATAAATGAGAGTGAATATTTTAAAAATTAAAAATTATGTGTTGTTATTTTTATGAGAAATAAATAATGAATTAAAATTTTATAATTAATATATTAATTTAAAATATAATTCATTTTCAAAAAATGAATCAATAATTTTTTTCTTATGATTATAAGATAATATTTTATGGCCCTGGTTAATTTTGGGATGTGTCACAAAATCGTTTAAAATTAATATTTTTCGAGTAAATGAAGATTTTAATTGAAAATTAAAATGTCCATTCTTATAAAATTAGATTCATAAAATGGGGTTATTTTATTCATTCTACATTAAAAAAATGGTTTGGATGAATTTTTGGGATTTTTATGAAATAGTTTAATTCTTGTTGAATAGTTAAAAAATATCGTTTTTAATAAAATATATAATCTTTCATGACATAGTCATGAAATTAAAATGATCAAAATATTTATTAAAATTATTTAATAACTAAATAATTATATTACTGGTGTAATATTGTATTGTATTTAGTTAGATCATGAAAATTATGTTTTTTAATGTTAAGTATTAAAATCATTGTCACTAACGACGCAGTGCCTGCGGATGGTTGACGAAGACAAAATTGGTTATTTATATATAATAATTGAGTTCTGAAAATTATTTTCATGATATATATTTTAATTATTATGTGTTATTTATCTCTTTTATTTTTTTTAAGATATTAGTGTTATATGACAAGAGTATTATCCAAATGACTATGCAATACTTATGCGGGGAAAGAAAAGACAAAACAACTTATTTTTGAAGAATTATTGTTATGTATAAGAGTGTACATACATAATAAATAAGTGAATAATATTATTTTAACAAAATTAATTTATATTAATGATAATATTGTATTTTTAATTTTTATATATTAAATAATTATCCTTAATTATTTTTAAACGCCAATGCAGTGCTTGTGCAAGCATAAGAAAAATAAATAATTATTTTTAATTTAAATTATAAGAATTAATAAATGCCCCATATTTTTTCTAAAACATATAATATAATTAATTTTGGACTATTATCTATTTCATAATCTATTTGGGGACACTTTGGCCCCTCAAAAAACCTCTTTAAGATGTTTAGAATATTTTATTGAAATGTAATACAAGGTGTTCACAAAATAAATATTATTTTGTATAAAATTTTTAATGTAAGTTTTTCCATGTTTTTTATTCGAGAAAAATTTTATATGGAAATACTATATGTTTATATTTCTCATATAATTTTATTTTTAATTTTTAGACAACAAATAGTAACCGTAATTGATTTTAGAAAGACGATACAACATTAATTTAATTAATGAATAAATAAGATTAATGACATTAAAAATAAAAATAAATTATATTTATAAAATAATACAAGGATTCCAATGATGAATATGATGTGTATATGATATAATATAAAATTTTATTCCATTTGTAAAAAAAATTTAATGTGTTTAATGTGACGTATATGAATTGTTTTTTATCATGAAAAAAGGTTCTTTATTAATAAAATATTTTATTAAATTTTTTAAAAATCCCAAAATTATTGAAAAAATAAAAAAATAAAAAAATACCTTAAAAATGTAATCCTTGTTTAGTTTTATGTCTTTTTTTAGGTCTTACACCATATAATAGATTTCTTATTTTTTAATAATTTTGGTAATTCCTATGTTACCCTCCACCTGACTTATAAAAAGAGACTCATTCTCTCACTAATATTAATCACCTTTAGTCATCTTGTTTGTAAATAATTTTCCAAATTCAGTCCTCCAAATATCAATACCTCTTATTCTGATTATAGTATCACAAAAAGTCCACTTAAAAGACCCTTAAAGAGGTTCTCACGAAGGAATTTAAAAGAAGTAAGGTTCATATTTCTTCTCTTTTAATATCATTTTCACTTATACCTTATCCACACCACTTTTATAATGTTTCATGAAAACTAAAGTAACACATATAAAATTGAGAGTTTTTGTTTTTATGTTACTTGTATAATAAAATCTCACATTTTATCAATTATTTCTAAAATAATGAAATTGTCGTCTGTGGTGCGTTAATTCATCGCCTCTGTGGACAACATTTGTTTCCTTTTACTGAAATCATGACAAGTTTAAATTCACATGTATTTTTATAAAATGACTTAAATATATATGTGTTATAAATAATATATTATTATTTATTCTTTATAAGTAAGACCACAATAAAGAGACATTTGAAACCCAGAAAAAAATGTACCCGAAACAATGGGAATAACAAAATTTTGTAAATAAATATATCAAAAATTGTATAAGATTATTATTAATGGTATTATAAAAATTATATCAGTTATGTAATAATTAAATAACACTATTGAAACCATATTTCATGAGGATTGAGTAAATTTTAAGGATGTAGAACCTGAGGTAAGGGATATCTTAACTCAATTTCCAGTCATTGAGTAAAATATCTTTGTTAGTGGTTATATTTAATCAAAGATATATGTGAATGACCACTGATTTTTTTAAATATATATACACTCGTATTGTGAGGGTTTATATTTTTCACACATAATTATTTCTTTAATTCATCTTCACTCTAATGATACGGCCATTGTAAGGTATTTTATAACTCAATTTTCATTATTTGAGTTTAACATCGATTTCATTGGTTACATTTTTTCAAGAATATGGGTGAATGACATCTGATTGTCTTATACTATATATCTGCTTATATTTGGAGTATTTTTATTTCTCACAAATAAATAATTTCTTAATTTTTCTTCACCATAATGATAAAATCTTTGTATGTGTTCTCTTATCTCACATTTAAATCCATGAGATTTCCATTATTCTCCACTTATTTCATATATATTGTGTATGTGTATTTCCAATTGATATATAATATCATAATTCTATTTTTATTCATGGAATTTTATTATTCATTTTATTATTATTAATTTTTGGTAATACATATCGATTGATTACAATATAGTAAAGGTAATTGTCTTAATTTCCATTTCATTGAGACATACTTGGTCTTGTGCACCTAATATTTCATATGTGGGGAATCTACTACTTAGTGGAGATCCTTTTTCATTCGAAATTATAATTCTGTTAAATATCCATTTTCTTGTATCAAGAATATTATTATTTCCTTAAGCCATAATCCAACTCACATATGATGTATATTTTGAAATCTATTTCAACTGGGGAAATTTGGATTCATCTATATCCTCTATTCAATATGGATATGAAAAAATAATATTGTTCATGTATTAAATCTATGTATAAATAATTATTTGGATGAGTAAGGATGGGAGGGTCCCGCTATAGCCCCTCAATACGTCGACATGTTTTAGTAGTCAAATCATTTGGTAGAAAACCCTTCAAGTTTGTTTTAAAAAACCAAACGAGTTTCAACCCATTGACATAAACTGTCTCAATGGTATAATGGTTCATATTCCAGATATATGATTTTCGAATAATAAACATTCACATTATTAATTATTCAATTATTAATATCCATGAGGATTTCACTATTAAAAAATCTATGTATGTATTTTCTTCTTCATTTTATTGTTAGTGTGTGTTTTTAAAATATTCACCATGCCCAATTGATTATGTCTAATTGATTGTGATTAAATTATTATCTTTGCATGCTTCTTGAATTTGTATCTCCTACTAAGCTTTTGATCACAACCTTTTTTTTGTTTTCCGTCCCCAGGTTTTGAAGAAGGGATCATTTATTGAGTTTTCAAGGATTCAGTTTATTATTTTTTCTTATGTATCATATTTTGTTTATTTTCCCATTTTGAAATATTTTCCATGTAATAGTCTAGTTTCATAGAGACTACTAAACTAATCGATCATCCGTGATTTGATTCTTTATAATCATGCCAATGTAATAAAGTAATGCTTCAGCACTTGGATTCTGGGGTTGGGGATAATAGTTGGTATCAAAGGAAGTTTAGTAGAAACCGTAGAAACTATATTTTGAAATCATTGTTTATGGAACATAACCTTAATATAAATTTTGAAGACAATAATAGAAGAACCACCCACATATTTTTTTAAGGGCATTATATATGAAAAATTATGAGGATAATTTTTTTGAATGTGTATAGAATATAACACCCCAATATTTTATAGTATCAATAAATTAAATTCATTAAAACATTTAGTATTCATGAAACAGTGAGTCACTACAAAACAAAAAATTGTTATATGAGATATTCATAACCATGATGTTAAGCATAATTTTCCCACTTATGAGATTTGAATTTTGAAATTGGGCAAACATAGTAGTGTTCAGTTATATATTTAGAGTATGATAAGATCAAATTAATTTTTTTGTGAATAGTAACATACCTTTAAGAAAAGTAATTTTACCCTTATAAATTGCAATATACCTTTATGAATAGTAACATGACCCTTATGAATAGTAATGCACCATTATAAATAGTATGAATAGTAATATAACATTATGAATAGTAATGTACAATTATGAATAGTACCTTGATCCTTATGAATAGTAATGTCCCATTATGAATACTAACCTCACACTTTTATGTAAAAATATAATTTAGGCAACATAAAAATGAGTGGGAATAATTGAAAAATTAATAATTTCGTGTTAGTATTTTTTGAGAAATAAGTAATGAGTTACAATTTTATAATTAATAGATTAATTTAAAAGATAATTCATTTTTAATAAATGAATCAGTTAATTTTATCCTATGATTATAAGATAATTTTATGAGACCCTAATTAATTTTTCGTAGTATCATAAAATCAGTTATAATCTTAATTTTTCACGTAAATAATGATTTTAATTGAAAATTAAATTTAACATATTAAGAATTTTTTTTACAATGGTGTTCCATTTTATATTGTAAATGTCAAAAAATTGTTTAGATAATATTTTTTTTATTTTTATGAAATTATTTAATTTTTTTGAATAGTTAAAAATACTGTTTTTTATAAAATACAACATTTTTTGTGACATTGTCATGAAATTTTTATGATGTAATAATTAATTTGAACTATTTAATAAATAAATATTTTTATTACTGTTTGAATATTGTATATAATTATTTTAGATCATGAAAATTATATTTTTTTCATGACAAGTGTTAATATCATTGTCAACATCGAGGCAGTGCCTGTGCAGCCATGACAAAGTCATAACTTGTAATATATATATATATATATATTAATTGACTGATAAAAATTATTTTCATTACTTTTTTATTAATTATTATGTATTATTTTTCTCTTTTAATTTTTTTGTTCTAATTTTAGTGTTATATAACATGAGTATTATCTAAATTTATGTCCAATGCTTGTGAAGGGCCAGAAAAGAAAAAATAACATCTTTATGAAGATGTCTTGTTATGTATAAGTGTGAATATACATAATGAAAAAATTATTACTTTTATTTTGAACATAATTATTTTGTCTTTTTTATAGCAATTTTTTTAATATTTCTTTATAAAATAATTTACATTAATTCTTATGTTATGCCGATACAATGATTATGTTAGCATAATAAAAATAAATAAAATGTTTTTAATTAAAAATATTAGAAATATTAAATGACAAAAAATTTGGCAAAAACGTATTATATAAGTAATTTTCAACTATTAGCAATTTTTTATTCTATTTGGGGGCACATGGGACCCACACAAACCTCTTTATGATATTTAGAATATTTTATTTTAAAGTAATACAAGCTGTTAAAACTATAAAGATTTATTTAGTTAATGAATAAATAAAATTAATGATATTAAAAAAAATATAATATGATTTTTAAGATAATCAACGGATTCTATTGAAAAATACGAAATGTATATGATATAAATTAAAAATGTACGCGATTTTAAAATTTTTCTGATGTGTTTAATGTC
Source organism: Viscum album (assembly GCA_963277665.1). Taxonomy (NCBI): domain Eukaryota; kingdom Viridiplantae; phylum Streptophyta; class Magnoliopsida; order Santalales; family Viscaceae; genus Viscum; species Viscum album. The sequence continues at coordinate 1,772,701,194 of OY728148.1, forward strand.
ATACTTATGAATAGTTTTTTATCATGACAAAATTGTTTTTTCATGAATAAAATATTTTAATAAATTAATTAAAAAACCAACCATTATTGAATAATCACAAAAATTATAAGATAAAATTGATAATATAATTACCATTTTGTTTTAGTCCTTTTTTTATGTCTTAAAACCTATAATATATTTATTATATTTTAATAATATTTTCAATCCCTATGTTACTGTCCACCTCACTAATAAAAGGAGACTCTTTATTTAACAAATATTAATTACCTTGATCATTATAATTCATTTGAACATTTCCAAATTTCATCCTTTTAATCTATAGACATATTATTGTGCTTCTGTTATTACAAAAAGACCACTTGCAAGAGCTTTAAAAATGTTCCCAAAAAGGAATTTTTAAAAGCAAGGATTACTTTTCATCATTTTAATTCATTTTCTCTTATACCTTGTCCACACCTCTTGTCAAATGTTTCATTAAATCTAAAATAACTCATATATACTTGAATTTGGTTTTTTATATGGTACATGTATCATAGAATCTATCATTTTATCCCTTATTTATTAAATAATGAAATCGTTGTTTGTGGTGCGTCAATTCATCGCCTTTGTGAACAATGATTTTTCGTTTTCCTTTTACTAAAATCCTGACATGTTTAAATTCACTTGTAACTAGTTAAATTAAATTAAATATACTAATTTAATGCATTCTAGAGTATTATTTCATTTTATAAAGAATACTATATAAAATGACATTTGAAACTAGGAAAAGAATGTACCAGAATCAATGGGAATAACAAAATATTGTTAAAAAATATGTCAAAAGTTGTATAAGAAAATTATGTAAGGTATTTAATGCATTATTTATATTATTTAATAATTTGATAACACTATTAAAACCATATTACAGGAGTATTTAAACTTTTTTATGGAATTATTATCCATGGTAAGAGACATCTTAACTCAATTTCCATTTATTAAGTTAAACATGTTTGTCACTGATTATGTTTTTTCCAAGAATATGTGTGACTAGACACTGATTGTTTTATACTATCTAAACACTAGTATTGTGTTGGTTTATATTTTTCACACATAATTATGTCATCGATTCATCCTCACTCAAATGATACAGTCATTTTAAGGGATTTCATAACTCAATTTTCATTATCTTAGGTAAACATCTATTTCATTGGTTTAGTTTTTCCAAGAATATGTGTGAATGTCCTCTAATTGTTTTATACTATATATCCAATTATATTGTGTGTATTATTATTTTTCATACATAAATATGTAATTTATTTTTCCCCACTCTAATGATATAATCTTTGTAAGGGTATTCTAATCTCAATTTTAATTATGTTAGATTTCCATTGTTCTCCACTTATTTCATGAATGTGGTTTATGTGTATTTATAATTGATAAATAATATCATGATTATATTTAAACTCATGGTATTATGTGATTCATGTGACGATTATTAATTATTGGTCTTATGACTCAATTGATTACAACATGGTAACAGACATTGTCTCAGTTTCTATTTCATTCATACATACATGGTATTTCCCCCCTAATATTTATTATGTGTTGTTTCTACTAACCGTTTGAGTTAATTTATCATTTTAAATTATAATTATGCTAAATATCCATTTTCTTGTATGATGGACATGATAATTTCCTTATTTTGTATACCATCTCACACACACTGTTTATTTAGAATGCTATTTCAACTGGGGAAATATTGATAAATATGTATCTCATATTCAATAGAGATATTGAAAAAATATTGTTCTTGGACTGAATATATTGATAAAAAATTATTTGGATTGGTATTTATGGTTGTGTCCCTCTATATCCCATTGATGCATCTATATGTCTCATGAGACAAATCCGTTGGTGGGAAACCCATAGGGTTTGTTTCAAAAAATAAGACGGGTTTCTACCCAGATACTTTAATCATCTCGATGGTATAATGGTTCATGTTCTAGATATATGACATCCATATAATAAAAATTCTATTTATTAATTAATTATTTATTAACATCCATGAGGTTTTCACTATTAAAAAATCTATGGATTTATTTTCATTCTTACTTTTTTAGTGTGTTTTTCAGATATTCACCGTTCCATAATGATTATTTATAATTGATTATGATTTAATTATTATAGCTTCATGCTTCCCCTATATGTATCCCTTAAATGGAATTTTATCTCACGCCTTTTGTTTGTTTTCCATTCCCAGGTTATGAAGAAGGGATCATTTATTGAGTTTTCAAGGATGTAGTTCATTAGCTATTATTATGTATCATATTATGTTTCTTTTCCAAATGTGAATCAAGTTATATATGTGTATCTAATTTCTAAAATACTAATAAACTGATTAGTCCTTTAAGATTTAATTCTATGCAATCATGCCAATGTAATAAAGTAATGCACCAGATATGGGCTTTGGGAGGAGTGGCATCACACAACTAACCCTTTTGAGGTAATTACCCCTAGTTGAATCTATGCCTCAATCACATCCACATTACATTATAAAGACATGGATGTGTTTTATGTAAACTATACACACTAATATATGTACTAAAACATATTATGTTTTCTGAATGCGGAAAATAAAGAGCCTCTCAATGGTATGGGTAACTATTGAATCAATAAATATGAAGGAGGGTTAAACATATGGAATTTTAATTACCTTATAATTCAATAGTAACATGTTAAGAATTATTAGAAGTAAATATAGGCACAAATCAATTCTAAATACATGGTGAATATAGACTGAGTCCAAAATATTAAACATTTAGACAAAAAAATAACTTATGTATTGGATAGAAATTTAATTGAAACCTCTTGGAATATTGGTATTAAAATTGACACTAAAATAAAAATAAAAAATTACATTTCATGATTCTATATCTTAAATATATTGTATACACACCAAATAATGTAAAGATAGTTCATAATATAAATCATGTAACAATGACAGTAATTTGACATGGAAAAATGTTTTTTTGTATGTTGATAACCAAGAATTTAATTTGACCTCATACGTCCCAAGAATAGATATCTTAATAACAGAATATAGTAACTTAATATAATCCATGTTCATTTATACTCTTGATATAAAAAAATTATATGTAAATTCTAGTTAGGATTTTAGCTATTCTCCCACATCAGGTGTTTATAATTTGATCATTTTTACTATTTTTGTGGATTCATGTTTCATTATTAATAAAAAATTATCATTAAAAGGTCCTTAAATTTTTTTAATGATTATTTTTAATTATTAAATATATTTCATATTTCATTGATTGTTGTTTCATTCATTATTATTGAATATAAAACTGATAACAAGACTGTTTATGTGATTCCTGATCTTCGATAATTATTTTCCTTAGAAAAGAATTAAATATTTATTTAACATCACTAAATCCAAAAATGAATATTTATTTAAAAATTTCTACCAAATTATACAATTAATTATGTTTTTATTTCCATTCAGGACATAAATTCAAAGTATAGTTAATGCGGGTTGTTATACTAAGTGAAAAATGAACACACTTTGATTTAATGAAGGAACATAACATTCTTTATTTAGAAGATAATTTTAAAAATAATAATAAATATATTATTTAGTGGTTATTAGTTTTATATATCATAATTGGGATGAATTATAAGTTGAATTAATGGATATGAATATACTGAATAATATAAACAAAAGGATTCTCATCTTAGTTTTCATGTTTAAGATGATTAATTATATATTGACTATATAGCATTTGAATAATTATTATGATATTTTATTTCTATTTTTAGAATAATTTTAGTCACATAAAAATAATATTTTATATTTATAAAATTTATTTTTTCCATCTAATAATGTTGGTAATAGGAAAAATAGAACACATTGTTTCATGGAGGTAGTAATCAGCATGTATGCATGGATAATTATGCAATATTCTATATAATAAATGAAATGATTCAAAATGTTTATTATATTAAATAATTTAAATTTAATATTAATCATAATTATTTACTATTTTTCCCTTTTATACCATCCATGTTAGGATATTAAGGGAAACAAAAAAGGTTTCTTTGTGGAGGTCATATTCCATACAAACTCATTAATCACGTTTATATTATTCCTAAGGAAACCTGGTATAACAGTTAATGATTATTCCATTAAAAATAACATTAAATATATTAATAATAATTATGCCTCCTTATATGCATTAATAATTTATAAATTGAATGTTATGACACAATTGAAAGAAGTTAAGTAAAAAAGGATCACACACATTTTTCTAATTGATATTTTCTTTAGCGGAAACCATCAGAATTTAGGGATAAAGAGAATATCCTTTTTCCAGAAGGTAATTGTCAAAATTTTGGATTTTAAGGGAAATAAAAGAGGGTAGTTTCTCAAGAGGACACCAAATTTTATGAGTGGTATTTAAGGGATGGTGATATGACCCATGTATAAGTAAAAATGATGTAATTTTTGTACATACCAATAAACGTTTAATAATAGGATTCCACACATAGGTTATTTTTATCCTAAATTGAGAAATAATAGAGTTAGGAAGTGAAACATTTCACTGGAACTCTAAAATTTTATTTCATACATTTATTAATAACTTTTTAATCGATTTACTATTAGATTTTACACTTTTACCATTATATCTTTTGTAAAAGTACCGACATTTTAACATAGTAATGTGACCATTATACATAAAAATATAATGTTTATATAATTTAGACGTACTAATTTAAAATTTAATATCAATTTAATGATATAAAATTCCATTAAGTGATATAATTTAATTTTGGAATATAAATTGTGTAATATATTAAAAAAATTTCATTGAGAAATGTGACATTCATTTCAAAATATAAACTTCTGGTTTATATATTAAATATGACATTATAAAATGTATAATTTTATATATGTAGTATAAACTTTTTCAATATAAGGTTCCATTTAATTTTAGTTTATTATTAATTCTTTGTGATACTATAAAATCAATAGTTTTAATAAACAAAATTATGTGCATTATTCACACAAAAACAATCATTTAAAAAAATACCATAGTTTATTATTATTTAATATCATCATAAATAAATCAAAAATTAATATTATTATGTGAAAATAAAATTCTAGAATTCAAAAATCATGATTATATATATTCTCAGAAATATATTCTCCTTGGGGTATAAATTATTTGATAGTTCTAAAAATGGTTTTTACTAGGTGTAGTAGGGTCTCAGTTATTAGAGTCGATTTTTGTGATTAAAATGAGGTAAAAGATGATCCTGTGTATATAATGTGAATTTGATACCCAGTTTGAAGGGGTATTACATAATGGGGCCTCCCAAGTCTCTTAATCGTTCCTTAGTTAATTATGTTTTCATGATTGATTAAATTAATTATATGATTTTTTTGTGTATCACACAAAAGTAAAACAATATCCTTTTATATTCTTCTACGTGTCCCCGCTATGAAGATGTGAAAAATAAGGTATTTTGGGGAGTATCAAATCATACTAGAAATTAGGAGGATTCCATAATGAGAGATTCCATGTTCGACCGAGATATATTGGTGGAGAAACAATTTTCCATCCATCAAGTAGGGTTACTCCTCAATCATCCAAATAGGGACCTGAGTTTTCAAGGGAATCAATTATCATTATTGCCCCAAGGGTTCAAACAATATTTGATGATAATTATATATGCTCAATTTATTAGTTGAATCAATGAAATAATTGGTCAATGCAGGCGTGCATACTAAAATCATGTATATCTGTTGTCATTAGAGGAGGTATTGTGTTGGAATTTTAGGTTTTATGATCTCGATGAAGGGAAACATTAAAAAAATTGAATGATTTGAACATGGGTTATAGTGAAACCATTTTCTAGTATAGATGAAAGGATATAAACAAGAATATTAAATACCCTTAGGAAACCTAATTCTGTATAGGGAATGTTCAATGGGAAATATGGAATGTACAAAGGTGTCCCTCATTAACCATTCTCATTATCAATGATACTAAGAGGATATTCATTCATGAAGTGATATTAGGGGAATTTGGTTACACATAGCCTCCATTGTTGTGTTATAAGTTTATCTTATTTATTTTTATTTATTTTCATTGTTTTTTATTTGGATGGTACACAATTTCTTGAGTTTGTTATGAATAGGTTTATATGAGTCTTGAGTTTTGGGAATTGGGAAACTATGGTCTTCCATTCTCTTTATATGATTTATTATTTTTCCAGTTATTTTTTTTAATTTAGACTCATTTCATGTTCATCCACTATCCTAAAATGTGTGGTTATGTGAAATTTTGTGAACCACATGGTCCAAATAAGATTTAACACCACGTGAGGGGCCTTGTAGTGGAAATGAGTGCTCCACATAGTTCTATGTAATGGGATAAAAATCCTCCAATTCATTATAGAAAAAAAATAGTTTCCTAGAGGATTAAAATTCATGAATTTCCAAAAATTAAATTGATATGTAAAAACATGGTTCATGATTTTATCAAAATCCTATACATCCAAATTTACATTTTCAAATATCTGGAATAAAAAATTATATACATGATATTTTAAATGGAATCCTCCAAACAAGAAATAAAAATTTAATTTATAAGATGGTGTTATCAATGAGATCAAAGTCCAATGAAGCCACCCATCCATATGTAAATATTTCATAATAATAACACATATGTGGTAGACATTAAACTTGATCCTTATAATTTCAACTGACACCTCCATGTGGAAAAAGGTGTTTCAATTAAGGGATTTCATTCATTGTAGATGAGGAATTTATACAAGAGATGGGGTTTCATGATGTATAGTTATATTTATGTACAATTATTCAATTTATTAACTTCTACCCCACCTTCCATCCCACAAATCTATAATTTGGGTAATTAATTTTTATATGATAAATTTTCCAAATCTTTAAACCATGGAATACACTCAACAAATCTAATCTATCCATTTTTGGATATGATCTACATGAATATGAAATGTGTCCAATGAAATTTTATAGAGTTCATTTATTGTATAAAAGGGAACCAAGAGGGGAACCATAATCTATATAAAAGGCTTCAAAATTCTCTATTTAGAATTTAGTACATGAATTAAATCATGTTCATCTAAGACATCACAACCCATCCCTATAGGAGACCCAATTAAAGGATTTCAATTACATCAAAAATGAACCATGAATCATTAATGTTGTATTGTATAGATTTTTATTAATTTTTCATAGAAGAATTCATTAATAAATTTTCATATCATCATATAACATTACAAGTATTTTCACATAGATTTGGTCCTTTTTTCTTGATGTAGTGTCTTTAAAAATAAATAAGATTCCATGTTTGTAATAATTTTTTGGTTTTAATATTTTTCATTTGTTCTGTAAACATACCGATAATTTTCTCTTATAAAATAGGATTTTTGGGTAATAAACATTTCTTATTTGGTGACTATGGATAATGGAAGGACTTTCATCAGCAGAAATTTTATGTTTAGAATTTGATTCCATGTTATTCCTTACAATGAAAAACTAAACATTCTTCATAAAAATTTATTTTAGAAATTACCACTATATAAAACAATTTACTATATATGTTTATAAACTAAACAATATATTCCAATTCTAATTGCGGATCATAGGTCTCCCCATGTCTTATTGTATTTTTCCTTAAATTTTTCATAGGTGGATATATCTATTATGTGTTGACTAGTCATATAGCCATGTCAAAGAAGTAATTTTAACATGAACATCTCCCTATTAAACCAGATTATTCTTCATGTGTCCCAACTTCATATCATTCATGATTAGGTATCTATATTTATCATTTTAACAATTAATCCCGATTAAGGGTGGAGATGGATATATAAAATATGATTCGCCAACTTTTTTGATGATAGTGATTTATCATTCTTGGGTAAATAATATTTCATAAAATTTACATAGATTACAGATGCATTTAATCTATACAATGAATCATGGATTTATTAGTCCACGATTAATAAATTATAGGTGATTTTATCTAAACTGATATGTTATTAGTGTTCAAACACTAACCCAATAAATCTTCCACAAGGTGTTGTAAAGATGTTTTCATGGAATATATAAAAATTTGGAGGATTAAGAATATTTGTGGAGATGTATGAATATTTCATCTCAACAGATAACTCATTGGATGGTACAAATAAAATTCCTCCTCAATGGCTGATCATGTTATCTATGGTAGGGAATTCATTTGTAAAATCACTTCATACACGTTCACTTATCACATTTGGTGACTCGGTGAAAATATATCTATAAAAAATTTGAAAATGGCAATGTTCATGTGAACAATTTTAAGATCCCATTTTTTCGATTTTTTAGATCATTTTCTTTTTTGTTTAAATCATCGGTATGTTTTCTTTTTCTCTTAGACCATAAAGATTGGACTGAGGTTTATTTGGGTTGTATTTCGAAAGGAAGAGGTAGTAGAGTTGTAAATTGTATAAAGTCAAATTATGTGATGTGAAGATTATTATGTAATGAATATTCAATAAAAAACATATAACTCTTCTTAGTATGCCATTTCACGACATGTAACAGGGTTTTCCTAGGGAGAATACAATGATATGTACATGATGTGTAAAGTATTTACACATCATTTAAGTGAATGAGGATATTTTTCAAAACAAGAATTACAGAAACAATATTTGAATGAATCCCCTCCCAAATTTATTTCTCCCACATGCACCAATGGGACACCTATGGATCTCTTTATTTGAGCCTAACCCCTCCATAGGATTCATTTTTTGATCAACACTTCATCTTTTCATCCATTGCTCCCATTAGATCTATTCCCTTGATATCATTATTCATATTTCACCATTCATTTTTTCTATATTGTATGATTGAGTTATTTTTTGGTAGTATGTTATTCCATTTTTTAATCTAATTCATCCATTCATTTGTTTTCTTCTGATCTGAGTCAGGCTAGGAGCTGACACAATATGGGTGTTTTATAAGGGGTTTACGGTAAGTAGTTTATTCAATTTCCATTACAGTTTGTTTGTTTTATAAACTACCATAGTTTTTTCACACACTATAACTTAATAAATCTCCACAAAAACTAATTTAATATATGAATTGAATAAATTATATCCTTTAATGTTTCCCACATACTCCATTTTTATTATTAAATGTCGTTAGCGCCACCCTAGGCCGCCCATGCGTGGTGACATTTTAACTTCCCTATGTTACACCCCCCACATGGTGAGGGTAATCTCACAACTTATTTCGGGAGCCTTAATAGATTCATTTGAATTGAATGATTGACCAAGTGAAGGTTATGAATCCTTTCTATCAATTTACATGATATTTTAACTAGTTAATTTTTATAAACTAAATATGATAATGAGTTATAAGAACACATCGACTATTATTTGTTATGATATGATATATGAATGGATTGATGAATTGATCATGTTAGTGTATTTCTTAGATAATATCATTAGACAATAATTCCATTATATATTTTAAAAATATTTACTCTGCATATCATTATAATGATATTGGATGTTTTGTATTATCTACTTGGGTCCCAATTCTATAATATGTCATGGACGTTTCTACTCCATGAATAATTATTATACTAGTGAATTCATTCTCCTTTTATACCACAGATCATAATTTCATTAGATTACGAGGGCCATCAAACCCCTTGAATTAAACATGTACACACTCACATTGGACATGTTCTTCTAAAATATTCTTTGAACACCACCCAAGGCATTATCGACTTTCCATCAAGATGCTCCATCGACACAACAAGGATGATTTGTTCTTCAATACCCTTGACCCTACCCTTCGCGATCTGACACTGGGTTACATGGTATATCCCATTGTTGAGGATAAAAATTGATTACATGATTTGGTTGTGGTCTATATTAATAATAAATTTTATAGATATCCCTATTATGGGTATCAGTTTTCAGTTGTCAGAGTACATAGTATTACAGCTTCTTATATATGGTATAAAATTTCCCATGTTTATAGGATCCTAAATAATATTAAAAAGAAACAATGTTGGTCTTTATAGTTTTATACTTCCTTATGACACATAACATTAATTATTTGTACACTTATGATATATTACACACCTCTTCTAAATATATTAAATAGAAAGGAATTGATAAAGAAACAATTTATGGTGGCCAACTATGTGTTATCTCACACATTTTTGGGCCTTCATATGGTGACCCAGTGGACTGATTGGATTCTTGTAGGAATGGGGAAAACACCCAAAATTTATTTATTTTTTTATCATTCTATAAGAGAATAAGAGAACGCGATAAGCTATGATCATGACAATAACTCAAGATAATACATTTTTCCTATTTATTATTTGATACATGTGTTGTATTGGGATTCCTTCTTCTATGTATAGCGTTGAATTTTCATGTATTATTATTTTTGACAATGTAGTTTCCATTATAGGAATGATTTTGAATTTGGTAATGAGATGTGTCTTTGATTAGCTAACACATGTATGGGAAAAATATTAATTTCCTAGAATAAAAATTGTTGTTTTCAACATTTTCCCTATTATAGTTCAAATAATTTCACAATTATGTGATGAACCTGAGGATAAAATTTTGTTTTCAAAAATATTTACACTTGTCTCAACGAGATGAGGTAATTCCATCTCATGCCAAATTTTAGGCACCTATTAACATTCAAATTCCATAAATATTACATGCCATATATGAAGCCTTTCCTAACAGTATAACATTATTATATATTCCATTAGTGATATACATGTAGTTTGATAAATTTCTTGTAGAGCGAATTGAGAAACATGATTCAAAATTAGTGTTTATTTCATAAGCTAATTTTTATTCTAGGTATAGGATAATGTAGAAACATTATGATTACAATTATGGTATTTTTATCCTTAGACCATTGATTTCATAGACATTAACGTGTTATGGTTTTGATTATGTTGATTCCATACTTCGGTTCATGAGGTGTATATGCCCATGTGGATCAGATGTGGTTACCCACCTGGTCTGACCATTCACTGATAATTGTAAAATAAATATTAATTTAAATGAAATAAAAAAATTTAAGAACACGAAACATGAACTATAAACGTCTTTAGAGTATGTTTTTCGCAGTGTCTCTTGTTCTTTTTATGGTTGACTCTATTAACCATTACAAGATCTAGTGGTCAGAAGAGGGGTGAGGTTCATTTATGGGAAGGCATTGACAATTCGTGTGATTTTTTTTATGACTTGGTCACTACATGTTTCCTTTTGGATGTGTTTATTTGGTAATGTAGAGACATGCCACAATGATGACCTTTAGTCATGCACTTGGATGGTGGTGGTGATCATACTTGAAAGGTGGTGGGCCTTGACCTGCCTATAAAACCACAAAGATTTCCATTTTTGGAACAAATTGATTTACCAGATATGGGTAATGATTCCCAATTTTTTGATGGTTTCTTACACTTTATGCAGTCCTTTTGGGGAACCCCACATCCTTTCTTGTCTTTGAAATAGCTGAAGCATGTGTTCTTAAACCAACTTACTCCCAGGTTTTTGGGGGATGGATAACCATAGACTACAAGGGATACATATATAGAATGTATTTTATATCTTTGATTATCAAGTGACACCTCTTGAGAGGAGAGTGAATCACTCTCCATATATTCCTTATGGAGAAGCTAAGCGTTGGTGGGGTGTTTTAAACATGATTGATAAACTTCAATAAATGGTTTGGAGGGATTTACTAACTATGTTTTAGGATTAATTATTTCTAGAGACCCTGAGAGTTTTATATGTCTAGTGAGTTTATGCATATAAATCTGGGAGTAATGTAAACTATGAAATATTTTTCATGCTTCATATAGCTTCATCATTTTTCACCGATTTACCTAGCTGATGAGCCATTGATGGAGACACTCTACAAGGAAGGTCTCAAGAATTACATTAAATCGTAGGGGAGTATATTTATTGATAAAAATATTACAAAGATAGTGATATAAGAACATATTGTTGTAAAGAATTCAAGCGATGTTGGGGGAGCAGAGTATGGTAGTTCATCCTCTCGACCTAGTAGTTGAGTGAAAATAATAGGAAATGATGTTTTGTTAATTATTATGATGGGAGTGTCATCCAATATATTAGTATTGGTATTGTTGATCTTTTTCAAACTGTGGTAGATTTATTCATATGAGGATCCAATGTGATAGATAACTATCCATGTATCAAAATCGCATCGTGCAATGCAATGTACAAGGATTATGTGGGACCTTCCAAGTAAAAGTCAGTATAAGTGGATCTATGATGAATCTAGATTTTGGAGTGGGATTCATAACTCAGTGTTTGGCTAGGATATGGACTACTATCATTCATTCAATTTGAGGTGGTGATCATGTCCAAGGATGATAGAAAGTAGTTGTACCAAGAATTTATATTGGTCTCTCTCTTGGTACTGAGATTGTTACAAAGTGTTGTGCTTCATGACAGATATATTTTTGACAACCTACACCAGTGGATAAGAGTGTCGTGATGCCTATGGTGAGAGGTACAGTTTTGGAATAATCTCTTCTACTAACTTCTCTTTTTTATATAATTTTATAACATAGATTCATATATGTAACTTTGTGGGTATCCTAGGGCTCATTGTGCAGTTTTCTAATGGCCTTAGAACATTGGATGCACCATTGCGGATAAATATAGAGGGTGTATTCTACAGAAAGAAGTTCCCCCTTTAGATAGGCATGTTTAACTTCTTATGTGATCTTATTTTCTTTGAGATGATAGGGTAATACATCATACTCTAGATTAATTGGATAGTTTATATTGGGACCATGTTGATTTCTATCATCGAAGGGTTAGTTTCACATTACCAGAGTGTGGATTTTGTATTCCTAAAGGTTAGTGATATTTCTTGATTATAGATCAAGAATGTGGTATCTCGGGCTGGGTAGAATGATATCCAAGACTACAATTATATATATGGATGATTAGGTAATGAATCCAGAAGCATTGCCTCTAGTTGTTTATCATTTAGTGGTGTTTTCCTCAAGGAATTTTCTATTTTACCACATAAGAGAGGTGGAGTTATCTATTGAGAACCAGTTAACGATTAAGAACTTGTATCCATTTCCACAGATATATGATATCCTTGACTAGATCCCAGTATAATAGTTTATATTGAACTCTAATTTGTGGTAGGGTAATCCTGAGGTATGTTTTCAACCTAAAATCATACCTCATAAAAAATTTCATACCTGGTATAGTCTTTATGAGTATCTAGTTATCCAATTTAATCTCATGAGTACACCATTTGTTTTCATGGTGCTGATGTATCATGTTATCCATCCTTTTCTAGATTCATTTTTATGGTATCCATGTATAATATCAGGGCATATTGTCACAATCGACATGACCATACCAAGCATCTTGAGTTAATTTTGAATAAACCTAGAGATCCTTAGTTTTATGATAATTTTAAAAAGTTATACTTTTGGATGGATATGACTGACTTATTATGTTATATTATATTCGATACAAGAGTATATTTGTCCAGGAGACAGTGAGAGATATAGTTTCTATAGAGAATCCCAAGAACATCATTGATATATTGAGTTTCTCGGGGCTAGATAGATATTACATGTGTCTCACATGGATCTTATCATGATTTTTATCATCTCTCGTTAAATTTAAAATGAATTTTGTGATGTTTTTATGGTTGGAAAACTATGATACTAACTTTCATGAGGTGAAATAGAGAGTGACATCAACACCAGTCCTTTTTTTCCGAAGCCACAGAGAACTCATATATTATATTACGATACATAGGGTATCATGGTTGTGTCAGTTTTGATTTAGGAGAAGGATTCATGACATGTTGGTATCATAATTTGAGACCTATATGTTTTACTACCAAACACATCAAATCGAGGAATCCGTTGTTGTACATGCAATGCATTATTAGTGAAATTATTTTTTAGGAGTTCATTTTGGGGTTTACAAAGATCAAAAAAGCCTCAAGTATATATTTATACATCATGACTAGAATCTATGTAAATTATAGTGGTTTTAATAAATATATTTTTTCTACTTCGAGCTTACCTTACACACGGTAAGGGAAATGCTGTTTGAGATTCACTAATTTATAGGTCATAATATAGGATGGTCAAGAGGCTGAATGTGAGTAGTAGCTTAAATCCTTATTTTATGAGATGAACATAGAGGTAAAATATGGTCAAGGAAATGCAATATTCTCACCCATAGTGGTGACATTAACTCTTCTTGATATAATGAAAATGAGAAAATTATCATATCTGGAAGGAATAGTCCTACAGGAGGGTGTGGTAGGTAAGGACCTACCACCTGTTTGGAATGTGGATGAGGATGAGATTTTCTATATTAATAGTCTCATTTCAGTTCCAATAGTCATATGTATGGAGATTGTGTGATATATTTATGACACATATTGGGAATTTAATCCCAATTTTACAAATATGTATAATGAATTATGCTGTAAATATTAGTGGTCATGTGTGAAATGTTATATAACTAGTTTTTTCATGAGTCGCTACACCAGTTAGAGTGTGAAGGCTGAACACCAATTACCGGATGGTATTTTATTGGAGTTTCCCATTCCGTAGTGGAATAATAATATTTTATGATGGATCCATGACTAGGTTTCTATTATTTTTTCAAGATAGTGATTCTATATGGGTAGTTTGGACATGCATACAATGGTCACTCAATTCATGTCGATCCTGGATTCCTTACCTTTAGATGATATTGGTGACATTATATCAAAGATATTGTTCAACTTTATAGGTTTCCTTAGACTATGGTGTCATATAATGATGCCCAGTTTACATATCAATTTTGTAAAGGATTACATAAGGTGTTGGGTATATAGGTGCTTCTATGAAAGGCATACCACCCTCAGACAGATGGCCAGTCAATCTCAATCAATGTATTCTTGAGATCTAGGTCAGTTATATGGTCTTCAATCATATCTCACCATATCTGGGACCTAGAAGGATTCAGAGAAGGGGTAATTTTCCACCACAATATATCAGTTTTTTCTTCAATATATAAATAATTTGGTTGGTATCCTATCGATTTATGTTACCTAGTGGTACCAATCCATGGTTCACATATTCAATTTTACATAGATTCACTTTTATCACTCAGAACTAAATCGTACTCTATAGTCCGATGAGGTTGAGATACAGATAGATGCATCCTTCGAGGGTTATCATATTCCTATTGTTGATTAGTGCATCAGATCTCTCATAGGATAGTGTGTTACTTTTTAAATGTGTTATGGAAGTGCATCCATTTAGAGGTCAAGACATGGGAGTAGTAGGCCTATGTACATTCCTAGTGGCCAGAGTTATTCTAAGACGACGATGGACCACCCTTGGAAGGGAAATAAGGGTTTGAATTTTTTTAATGAAGGTTGATTGTATGATATCATGTTATTTAATGAGTTATGGTTATTTTTATTTCATGTAAAAGAAATTATGATGCCTTTTTTGTCATAGACACTAAATTCATGCTCAAGGTATGGATGGTTGTATTTGGAATGGATGTGGAATGAGTGTTGTAGGTTTTTTCCCAGACAATTATTGGATCTGTATTTATTTTATATATCATATATTCTATACGTGACGTTTAAATAGCCGGAGTAAGAAAATTCACAGTGTGTAATGGGTTTTCCCCAAGTGGAAATATTGAGCATTACATGTTGTGTACAGAATGTAAACATTGTGTAAATTCTTAATATAAGATTTTAATGTAAGATGATGGGATACTATTTTCTAGTGAAGCCCCTCCCTCATTTCATTCTCCCTATCACAAAGGATAACTTCTAGTTGAGCTCCTCCTTTTATCCTTACATTAGTTTGTGTACTATTTAATGATCTGATCTCTGTTTCTTATATCGTTAGTCTCTTTAGATCCACATAAGTGATTTATTTCTTCATATTGTACATTTATATGTTTATATTCACTTAAATGGATTTATTTTGGTGTAGGATATTATATCCTATTTTTTTGGTTTTCGAAGCAACCCGACCCCCTAAAGGCCATATCTAGTATCATGCTACCATTTATTTATAAAAAGGCATAAGTAATTCATTCCCCAAAAGACTAAATAATTTTTTAGTATTGTTAAAAAAATTAGATTCCTAAGTCTTGAACTTAAAATGAATACAAAAATGAAAACATATTTTTTCCATTATAATCAATTTATTCAAATGAGAGTATCCTTTTATATCATTCTCATAGCACTTCAGTCATCCTAAAGAATTGAAACAATGTAAGCATAAGAAAACATTATCTGTGAGGGTATGTTAATCATTTGTAATAATGAATAAATTATTATATATCTATATATCATAGTAATAATTTAATAGAGATGCCCGAAAATCAGTAAACTATGAAGGATTTTCAAAAATAATATGGAAAAGTAAATAATTAAAACCACATTTATTTTTATATAACTGTATAAAGAATTGACAATTGGGAAATGTAATGAACTCAAACATGGTCAATTTATTTAATTAAATTACTATTCAATTAATATATATATTTTTCTAATGAAAATATAAAGGATTATAAATTCTAAATCAAAATGTAGGTAATGATTAATTAGATTACGTCATGTCTCATTCATATGAAAACCACTCCAATCAACAAAAATCATTCAGATAGTTTAAAACTTTAGGTTGAAACCTATTTAATTTGAACAGTTAATTTATCTCATGGGAACAATTCAACTCATTGAGAGAATAAATAAATTCTAGGCCCCACTTGTAACTCTGTTCCTAATGAATTTGTCATATCGAGTAATCGATTGAAAATTCCTTATAAAATATCCATATCGAATAAATAATATGGATTTATCAATGTTTTCCCATCTAATAATATAAATATAAATATAATCATTTTATGTGATGATGATATATAGTTTAGGAAATAAACATATCTATGATAAATTATATGGATAATTAGGGTAAATTCAATGTTCAATGATCCTAAGAAATTGAATATCTCAATGGGACTAACAATGGAATCATGGTAATGAATTTCAATAAAATACACTAAAAAATAAACCACAAATAATACTTATGAATAATAATGATTGTATCAATGAAAAATATCCCAATTTGAGAAAGGATAATTGGTTTATTTTAATGATTAAATAGAATAATAACATTAAGAACATTTTAGGGAAAATATCTTTTGGATTGGAGAAACATTTTGTAAAACCTTTTCCTAAAAAATAATTTTTACAAATATAGAAAAATATTTGTAAAGGGTGAAAATTCCTTTGAAAAATCTTTTTAAATATGATAAAAACATTTTAGTAATTTGTTTTATAAAGTATTGTTTTTAGAACAAAACATGTTCTCTGACTAAAGGGATAACTGGAGTTTGGTTTCCATTAAAACATTTTATAAAATGGTTTTAGTACCAAAGCGTTGAAAATTGTGATATTACTTGAATTTTTCATTCTAACTAGGGTATGACAAAATTAAATGGATTATTGTACAATTTTAAAATAATTTCATTCAATGGTAATTCCTGTGTAAATATTCTTGAACAAAATGACATTTTAAAGTAAACACTTGGAAAAGTCAAAATGTTGATGCAAGGATAAATATATAAATAAATTATGTGTCTAAAATGTTAATCCACATAAAACAAATAGAAATAAAATAATATATAGTAAAACATTTTTACACACATAATCATAGAATATTAATGAAAACGATAATGTAATATATCCCATAGAAAATAAATTCGGTTATAAATTTCATTTTCACTTAGTGAAACATAATTAAAATAACCAGTGATGAAATAATACATTTTTATACTCATAATGTCATTAAAAATTAATGAATTTTGATATTATATGAAAAAGTGTTAGTATGTACTCCAAATATAATAAATTAGGTGAATATCAATAATGTAGGTCCCAAAGAATGGTGATTGATATAAAGTCCATTTCTATTTGGTTACACTGTAAATTTAATCCTCATGAAACAAATAATTTCAAATGAAACATCAAATACCATTAATATAAATGAATTCCTGATATAATATTTACAAAATTGAAATCGATTCACAACATAAAAAATTAATTGGTGAAAATGGTGTAAGCCTCCCAGAAGAAAAATAGAGAGACAATAATCCCTCAACATATTAATCCTTTGAGGTGAAATTCTTTTAAACTCAATTATATTTGTTTTGAAATTTTCATTAACATATACCATAACCATACAAATTATAACTTATTATTATATATTATCACCTTATTGTTAATATTCTTTTATTATTTTCACTATTTGAGATGTTAATTTCCTAGATTATCGAGTATGTTTTATCATGTTACTTATTGTTATTATTAATTAGATCGTGATTTTATATCTCTATAATTAAACTCATGAATTAAATATCATATAAATCAACTATATATGTATATATAACAATCCAAAAATATTATATACATGAAATTAAATGTACTAAAAATAGAGACGGTAGGTTGTACGTATACTTGATCACCACTTCCATTTTTTAACATTTAAAAGAATGAAATGTAAGTGATATATATTTATATTATAATTCAAGTATCATATTTATTTCATATATTTCACATATATTTTTCAATAACATCCTTTATACATTCCATGCATTGCATGAATGAATCACATTTCTTTGAGGCGGCAGTATCCCACACTTCTAAAAACGATGTTATCATGTTCCCACAAAATAGATAAAATAAATTTAGGTGTTATATATAAATAAAATAAGAATTTATACCTTTAAATATCATATATATCATATGTAAAAATAAACCTCATCATAATTTTTAATCTTGAGATGTGGAAAATGAAAAACAAATGACACCATTTCTGGAGTCGATAGTTAATCGTACCCATAAAATATATGTTTGTTACCCATTAAATGGATTTGTGTGTAATTTTAGGTACAAAAATTATAAAAAAATATATTATATTTTAAAAAAAATTATTATATACTCTTTTAATAAGAGTAATTTAATTTCTTCAAAATGAAATAATAAAAAAGTGACCGTTGAAGAATGTTACCTCGTTTTCCGATAAATATTTTTGGCTTAAACCAAAATTATAAATTTTTAATATTTATTCACAATGTGATGATTCTCAGATAATGGTATGGATGTTGGTATATTATTTTCGAATATTTTTGTTAGCCAAATTTATTGAGATGTGTGAATAATTATGATGGGTGGGTGCATTTTTATAGTGGAGGAGGAGTGGAATTCTTAAAAATTCCTTAAAATAGAATTTCACCAATATTTTTTCAATGAAAAAGGTCTCTAATAATGATCCCATTTGTATAAAATGGATTATATGGTATATATATTAACATAAAATGGATTTTTTAAAAGACTTTATTTCATTTTGAGCCTTAAATTTATGGTTTAGTCGCTTGTTGAGCTAATTTTCCTCTTAAATACAATAAGTAATTTTTATCACATTTTGTGATATTTTTTGACATTATCTATGGTGACATTATTAACATTAAAAAAAATATTTATAAATATATATTACATTTTTTCAAATTAAAATCATAGATGTGGCTGAAAATAGTTTAAATTAAATCTCATAAATAATAGGACTAATAAGGGTTTTTAAGAAAAATGTTCAAGTGTTTACAATGGTTTTATAATCGATTTCAGAGTGAAATAGATTAAAATAGAATAAATTGGAGTAATTTATATAAAATATATCTAATAAAAAATTAAAAATAATAAAAATTTTGATTTATCATTATAAATAAATTTGATGAAACAATTATTTTGAATTAAAATTTAGAATTATCATTGTTCCCCAAATAATAAAACATCGCAAAAAAATAAAAAAAATCTACCAAAAACCAATTTTTATGTTTAAATTACGAATATGAATATTATATTTATATTGAAATTATATAAAATTTCCAAAAATATGATTTAATCTAGTTTCCCCATTAACTGGAAGTAAAATTATTTTTAAAATAAAATAGTTTTTCCGGCATAAAATGGGGTTTTTCATTTCTTATGACTGTAAAATCTACTAGATGAGTGTCAAAAATATTGTATTGAATAAATAAAAAATATATTTAGTTAATATAATTATATAATAGTAATTAATTTATCTATTTATGATAACATGCATCTGGGATCATAAAAAATATTTCTTTTATATACAATCAGTTTATATTTTTATTTATAATAAATATATGAATAATTAATTTGTCTAATATTTTATGGACCATATATGTTTTCATATTATTAATTAAAATTCATATCTTCCTAATTTAACAGCTATTTTATATATTAGTATACTAAATAATATTGTTTTATCAATAATTGTTGTTTGGTAAAACTGGGTATTGTGTGTAACACAGTCCATTAATGAAACTTGTTTTTGTGTGTGATGCACTCTAACTCAGTATTTCGTCTATTTCAAGATAGTTAATGAATTAATTTTATTTAAAATATTAAATATATTTTAATGTCTCAAGATATTATATTCTATTATGCACTTAGTGTTGCATTTCCACAGACGATATCAAATATAATGTTCATACGTTGGAATTGTGGAGCAATACATTCTCCTAAAATTAAATAAATTGTGTCCTAAATATTTATAATAAATATTTATAATAAAGTTTTTGATATTTCCTATGTATAATTCCAACATCCTGAAAAGGGTTCTTAAAAAATCCTATATAAAATATACAATGTAAATTACAAAGGTAACATGGACAAACATGTAACTAGGTAACTATATAAGAGAACATTAGTTGAAAGTGTAGATATATACATGGATGTAAGGAATAAATATTTATAAGGGGTTATTGATGCCATCAATAAGAAACAAATGAATCATAAATTCCATGTTTAGGTACTCAAAGTCAGAAATATATGATTATTTAGAAGACTATCACTTCTACAAAAATCAAGGTATTAGGATATCATTTTTTGTTCATTTTCCTAACATAGAGTAATTATGTTACTGGCTATGAATATAATGAAATATAAATACATAAAATATTTGTATTTTATAAGGATTATTTTAAACCTTTTCTGTGTATGGATCAATTTAAAATTTGTCGATATATTCTTGAAATTGATATCCCAAATTTAATTGTGATGCCCGAAGCATAGAAATACATTTTTAATGCATCATAAGGCCCACAAAAGAGTGATAACTCTTCCCATTTATCTCAAACTATTTTCAAACCCCAATATGAATAATAAATTAGTCTCTAAACCTCAAACGTGATACCACTATTTCATCATTTAAATTTATTTTTTAAATTGTTTTGCTAAAAAAATACATATTAACCCTGACATCATATATGCCAGTGGAAGGTGTGAAACCATTATCATCTTTTGGTCATGGGTTAAAGTCCCATGGCCATACCAAACATGATTTTTTTTCACCCTATATATGGGTTTTCTATTTCTAAAACAATATTAATATATTTTCTAAAATAAATGTTATTTAAATCCTTGAAATTTAGTCATTAAATATCCTTTTAATAAAAGTTTTGAATAGAAACAAAATACATAAATACTTTATACATTTATTTCCACATAGAACCATCCTTGTTCTAGATTTTATCGTTTAATATAACACATCTCTTTAAACCAAAAACCATAGTGTGAGCATTAATTAACATATTAGAAAAACCATATAATCAATTGTAGTATTTACAAATTCGGACACAATATTTTCATTCTAAGACACCTTAGGTTTAAAATAGAGAATTAATGTAGAAACTAGACCCAAGAAATCTCAGTGCAGGTAATGTTATACCATTACATATGCCTATTATACAAGTAAACTATGTATAAAATTACGAAAGTGTTTAATATTTTTGGTAATCTAGATAAGTACACAGACCCAATATTACAAAAGAAAACAATATTTACATCACATCTTTTTTCCTTCGGATGATAATAAATATATTACATATAGAGTATTATTGTATTTATTTAGATTTAAACTTGGGAAATCAAACATAATATGTTTTATCTCAAATTTTCAATAAGGATATAGTAAAATGTAAGCACTAAGTAATCAAATAGAATAATAAATATGGAGATATAAATAACAGAGATCACATTCTATATAATTAATAACAAAGAAGGAAGTGAGTGAATAATATAGAAAGGAAAATAATATAAAAAAATTTCAACATAAATAACCTGATAAAGAATAATGAATATGGTTGGGTAAGAAAAAAAAACTCATACCATTTAATCAATAAACTGAGATACAAATGATTTCATGGACTTCTTTATTTTCGAAATCATATGGATAATAAATAACTAAACATAAATGTATATATTTATAACTTATTTGACATCATGTATATGGAATGTTAAAAGATATATCTTCAATACATGTCACAAGATGGTTTATATCTGGATGTAGAAACCCATCTATTGTTCTTAGAAAAAAACTCAATGGGTTTTTTCTAAATAACTTCATCTCATGAGTCTATAGATGCATCAAGAGGATTTCTATAAATGGTCCCCAACACATAGGGATTTAATTTACAATCCCTAATAAATAATTCTTACAATATCTGATCCCTAATATATATAGTTCATGTCCAAATCATTCCTCATATATTGAAATATTCAATTTAATTAATGAAGAATGTGACTTATAAAATATCCTTATTGAGTAATGGATAGGGATTTATCATTTTTCCCCAGATAATCAAGTAAATGTAAAATTAAAAAATATATATAATAATTATATACAATTTATTAAACAAACATATCCATGATAAATGATATTGATAAAGAGGGGAAATTCAATGCTAAATGATCAAAGGAAGCAGAATATTAAAAAGGTAGAAAAAGGAATTGTTGTAGTGGATGTCAATATTATCCTTGATAATATAAATCAGAAACCATAAAAATGAATAATAATTAGGGTACCAACACAACATATCCCTAGTTTTGTAAAAATAATGGGTTTTTTGTCATCAATGAATTAAAATACTATAAAAATATCTCCTAAAAAATATTGGGGAAAATATCTATCTCATTCCGAATTTTTTTTTACGTCATTTTCATTGAAAATAAATTTTAAAAAAATAATCAAAGATTATCCTTTAAAATATACAAAGGAAGCCTGAAAGAAATATTGGCAGGTATTTTTGTAAATTTGTTACCAGGTAAAAAGAACATTCCTTCTGTAATATAAAATTCTAAAAAAATTCCTTGTTCAGAATGAGAGAATATAATTTCTTAAAACCCATTTTTAAATTTTAAAAAAGGGTAAAATATATATAATAATTAATTATATAATTCCTAAAAACGTGTTTTTAATATTTTTTTAAATATGGTTTTGAGACGAAAACATGTTCTCTGAATAATTAGAGAAATGAAGTCAGGTTTTCTTAAAAATATTTCATAACACATTTTGAGAAGAAAAGAGTAGAAAAATGGACCTATTAAATAAAAATAGTCATGAATAACAAGATTATAATAAAATTAATATATTTACTAACTCTAATTCAATAATTTCTTATGCTTGGAATTCAAGTATAATCAATTTAAAAAATAATGTGTTTGTGATGTAAACCCTTGAAAGTAACTTAATGTTTATGTCATAGTAAATTAGTTAATAGAATAAGTGGGTCATTTAAAATACACATAAAAACGTTTTATTGAAAAAAACATATTGTAAAATTTTATTACGTACATAATCCTAGAAAATTATGGAAAATTATGAAGTAATATAACCCATTGAAAATGAATATGTTATAAACTTATTTAACACTTATTAACTTCTAACTCAAATACCCATAGAAGAAAATATTCAAATTAAAACTAATAATTAAATTAAGATAAAAAATTCAGAATATAATATATCAAAATGGGTAGTAAATACACTCCACCAAATAATTAAGTCGTGAATATGACATTTATCTCCTATAAATTAAAAGTGAGATGAAAATCTCTTACATTTCATTTACTTTTTTGACGAACATATTTGAACCTATTGTATATTAGTTTAAATAGTTCCATTAACTTATACTATATAAATAATAATATTTATAAAATCATATATTATATTCTTAAATATCTCATTACCCATTTGTTAACGATCATTCATTATGTTCACCATTTCAAGTATTACTTGACTAGTTTTTCATGTATGTAATTACTTGTTACTTGTGTTTCGTATTACTCAGATCATGATTTAAAAATATACATGATGGAAAACATTAGTTAATTATTATATATTTTTGAAATATTTATTTATAACAATCCATAATATCTGTAGATAATAAATGAAATTCACTATTCAAGGAGACGGTAGGCCATATATACGCATGAACCCTATGTATATTTCATCACCATATTAAGATAATGGAAATTAATTTATATATACGAATATTTTAATTAAGAGAACATATTTAATTCATATATTTCACATATGTTTATTAAACGCATTGTTTATACATTCAATGTATTGTTTGAATGAATCGCATCACTTTGAGGAGGCGTTAGTCCACATGTCCAAAAAAGATGTTATCGTATTTATAGAAAATGAAAAGAATAATGTAATGTTTTATATCAAAATTAATGAATCCTAAAAAAATTATAAATATCATACAAATATTATAAAAAAATTCTTCATAATTCCCACCATGATATGTATTAAGTGAAGAATGAACAATCACCATTTCATAAGGCGGTAGTCTACCGTAAACACAAATGGTCAGTTGATTACCCATGAGATAGAAGTGTGAATAAGTGTAGGTAAGACCATTAATTTATAAAATCTGTGTAAATTTAAGATACTTTTATTATAATATAATCATGGAATAAGTATAATTAAATTATTGGAGAAATAAATATAACAATAGTGATCATTGAAGACGGTTACCTCTTTTAAGTGTAACTCATTTTGGTTTTCACAAAAGGACTTCCAAGGAACAATTTATGCCTAAAGGGAGGATTATATAAATTGGGGAGGTATTTTTAGAGATTATGTTATTATATTTTTGGAAACCCAAAGGGATTTAGATTTGAGGATTTTTGTGAGGGATTGGTTCCTTTTATAGTGGATGAGAAGTGAAATGTTTGTAAATATAAATAGATAAAAACT
Source organism: Viscum album (assembly GCA_963277665.1). Classification (NCBI taxonomy): domain Eukaryota; kingdom Viridiplantae; phylum Streptophyta; class Magnoliopsida; order Santalales; family Viscaceae; genus Viscum; species Viscum album. The sequence continues at coordinate 1,772,726,423 of OY728148.1, forward strand.
ATTTATTCGTATCCCTTAACTATCGTTCCTAAAATAATATTCCATATAAACTAAATAGGGGTATAGGACTGAAATAAATCCATATAATATCTTTTAATAAGTATATAGGTAAATATTTCCTGAAGTTTAAGGTTTAGTTTTTTACAATAATTTTCTCCTTAATCATTTTAATAAATTTAAATCATTTTTATTATCCTTTTTTTAAAAAACTACATTTATAGTTATTATAAACAATAAATTATGATTATAAAAAATATGGAATCCAATTTTCTAATTTAAAATCATATAATTGATAGAAATTAATTTAAATTTAATCAATATGATGAGATGACAAAAGTGGGTTTTCACGTAAAAACATTCAAATGTTTTCTTTATTTTTATATTCAATTTCATAGTGAAGTTGATTAATAATAGATATGATATATTAATTTGCGTAAATTTTTTCTAATTTATCTTTATAATCAATTATAAATATAATTTCACCTTATACATAAATTAGTTGAAAATATAGTTTTTAATTAAAAATCATTATTATCATTATTCATAAAAAATGAAACATTTCTAAAAAAATCCTAAAATTAACCATAAACTGATTTTGTTATATTTATTTCAAATCATTAAGTTTATTTTTAAATATAAAATTAAAAAAAAAATAGACAAAAATTGTATTTAAAATGTGTTTTCTATCAAAAGGCGGTAAATTTTCCTTTAAAAAATATAGATTTTAGGCATAATTGTTTTTTTCTCATAACTTATGAATATAAATCATCTATGTTAAATTTAAATACATTTTATTGGATATAATATATATAGATTATCATAATATATTCAATACTATTCAAAATAACTAATTTAATGGCTTAGTTGTCACATATTAATTAAATAATGATATATTAATATCATATTTCTATTGAGTAAAACTCTATCTTACCTATAATTCAAGCAATTGAATAAATACTATGTTGTATATGAATCATGCTAACATAGTATCACGTTAATTTCAAGACATATCAAATATATTGGAAATTCTCAGAATATTATATTCTCTCTTACATCTATGGTGTTTCTTGTCCTACATGATATCAAATAGAATGTTTTTAATTTTCAATTTTGTTGATTTAAATTCTCCCCAAATTTAATAAATTATTTCCTTACAATTTAAACTTAAAAAAGGTAATTTTTATTGATATTTCCTAGTTTGAAATCCCACATCGAGGGAAGGGCTCATAAAACATCCTATTGAAATGATTGAAATGGATGTAAGATGACATTCAATATTTCACATTAATACTTGATTTAATACATAATATGACACTAAAAACAACCCAGATGATAATTATATCTAGTATATTTTGGATTTAAGGACATTAATTCATAATTTAAAATAGGTGAAAACATCATCCTTATTGAAATCCTCCTTAACATGCTCACACTATAAACTATATGGGATAACCTAGGGACAACCTAAAAAAGGGGTGATATTAATAGACCAATAATGTAACAATCATGTCATAAGGTGATACATGTTATAAAATAGTCATATAAACAGGCCATAAAAAGAGTAAGAATCATAAAAATGAATAATGAGGCGTGATGTAGCATGATAATCATAACTTGGGAAATGTGGAAACAACATAAAACAATACATCATGAACATAGGTCAAGGATAAACCAGAGAAAAAAATAGTTGGAAAATTGCCATAAAAGAATAGTGTTCAATCCCTTTACCAACATGATGTCTCATGTGACTAATCATTACACAATGGATTGTTGTGCTATATAATTCCAGGACCAGCTGACACATTAATTTCATTCTCATGCTTAACTATGTCACATAGATCATAAAACATGAATAAAGACATATTAATAATTTATTTCACTATAAATGAGTTTGAATAACTACATCTATTTCCCAATTCAAAGAGTTATATTTGTATGAAGGTGAATAACCATGATAATAAATGGGTATGGTATGTAGTACATAATTTTTTTGGCATGAAAAATCACCATTAAATTTTTGTATCATTATAGCATAGATTAAAAAATTAATAGAAATTTTTTAATGATAGTGAAAGGGATCCCTAATAATTTTTAAATAAATTTTAAAGTAAGGGGATATTTAATAACATATCAAATCATATGTAAATGTAGATAATTGGCAGAAGGTAAATAACAAACTTGAATAATGGGGATAAAGAAAAAATATATTACATGAGTGTGTGACTAAAAATTCTTAGGAGTTGAATATTGAGATCTTTTGGGAACATTGATAGGACTCTAGAGATTGGAGGGAAGATTATGGAAATTTTACAATTTTATTGAGTGATAAAAAAATATCTTTTTTTGGGTTTATATAGGAAAAGAGTAGAATTTCTTTATTATTTTGGTTTTGGACTCTATATAGTAACATAACAAAATCCACAAAACATAAAATGGTTATCCCCTTGGTCTATTCCAAAAGGGAATGGTTATAATTATATTATGTGTACATGGGGAAAACATAATAAAATAATTCACTTTCGTATATGGGGTGTGAGTCATATACTTAACAAAATGTTTTTAAAACATTTAAATATAGAAATTGTATTGGATGATTCATAATTGTTTTTTGAAATTAAAAAATTAAACATGACGTAACATTTTTTAGGGGTAAAACATATATTTTTCATTGGATACCCATTATTGTATTTATTAAATCACATTTGTTTCATTATGATGTTATAAAACAGAAACCATATTTATAGATTTTTTAATTTGTACCCGAAAATTTGATTGTCTTAGAAAATAAAGATAAGTTCCCCATTGGATAATTCTGATGTTATGATTTCCAGAAAATATTATTTTTATCTAATTGATTTTCAAAATATGATCATTTTACATTGAAAATGTAAATTGACACTTATTGACAAATGATGGGTTTTTTACAATAACATTATTTTAACCCTTATAAAATCATAATTTGACATCATAAAAATTATATGGTCATTTTTAATTGAAAATAATACTTTATTAATATATTACTTGTTTAAACGTCCGTTAATTGATCAAATAAATTTCCCTTATTGAATTTCAATTTCACCCAAAAATATAGTTTTTGTTTTGTTATACATAAATAAAAATCATTTATAAAGTAAACAAAATAGGTTGAAAATATATTCAATATTTGATAAAAAATAATTTTCATAATCATAATTATAGGATATGGATATATATCCATTTAATACACCATAAAATTCCATATGATTATATTGTGTGATGATGAGACTTTCATTGGGTGGTTCGACATACGTGGTTTGTTCTGTGATCTTCAAGAACATGAGCTTCTTCTATAAATGGTTTCACTCATGCATAAGTTATTAGATATTTTCTTAGGCTTGGTCAAGGTTAAATCCCATTTATTCTATATTCAATTAAATCTCTGATAAATGGGCTTCATAGGGTACAATGCCACTGGTTAAGGCCATCATATTCTCTATATCTGTAAATTGGATTTGTTAAAACTCTTTTTATGTAATAATTATATTAAAATTGATCAAGGTGTATATTATTAAAGGTAATGATTTCTAACAGTATTATATATATATTAATATTTAAAAACTGAATATTTTAATTCATTATATATATCCATATTACATCATAAGATATTTTCTTAAATTCAAAGTGGGATTCTATTTATAATAGTTCGTTTTATTACAATCTTCATCCTTTATGAATTTTATCCCTTGAAATTTTCTTTTCCCACACTAAAATAAATCAGGGTAACTCCCTTTCATAACATCCTCTGGTTTCCATATTTCTTATTCAAACTTTTGGTTTTTTTAAAATAGTTTGACCAGGTGATTTTCATTATTCCATAGATATTTGTCTCTATAATTAAATATCATCATTAGGTTCTCATTAGAGGAAACTTCATTCCCCAATGGTACCACCTATGGACTTAGTACATGTGATGGATTTTTTAATTTAATTTCACAAGTGGGATACATGGAATACACCATGTACATGAGTTATGTTTGTTGGGAGTGTAAGTAGTTAGCCCACATCTCTAATTAGATTAATGATCTCAAAGGGGATGTTGTATCGTGTACTAGGATTTAACATCTTCCCAAATCTCATCACCATATCCCCTATGGATGTGTGGAGGAATACCATGTCTCCTATAAAAAAATAAATGTAGTGTCAATGATTTCATCCAATTTATTTTTTATTGACTTAGAGAAACCTTGATGTGCTACTGAATGGTTTATACCATATCAACCATGTTCTCAACCATTTAAGGACCTATCAGTTTTTGTTCCCCAACATCATCCCAACATGTATGTGTTCATCAACGAATTCCATAATGGACTTCATAGTGAGCCATTTTAATTCTTCTGTAGAAAATAGTGTTCTATGTGAACACAACCAAAGGAAGATGTTGTCCCCATCCTGCTTTCATTTCATAGAACATTCTTGAAACTTGTTTTCCATTGTCTAAAAAGTCAGCCAAGACTGTAAATTGGTATTTAGATGACATGTCATACTAAATTTCGACTAATTATTTATATCATGTTGGAGAAATTTCTAGAACATGCATGTGAATCTTGGATCATGATCAGATATAATTGATAGTGGTACTCCTTGCATCCTTACCAACTCTCTGATATGCAACTGTTCTTGTTAAACCACATAGATGTCCTCCCAAATTGCACCAAATTGAGCTGTCATTGTAAGATGTTATATAATAACACATATATCATTATTTCCCCACAATGTCTTTATAATTCTAGAGAAAAATTATATAGTGACGTTTTCTAATTATAGATTTGGTGTGGGTAATGGTTTCAATATCCCCTTATACTTTTTCCTTTCATCATTCAAATGATTAGATACCAAGAGCATTGATGTGAATTCCTTGTTCTCTTTTTTCAAATTATCGCACCAATAGTTCTCTCATATATCTAAATAAATATTGTTTCTTCCAATTTGAAAAGAAAGTGTCGAAATATGAGCATCACAAAATAGTTTCTTTATTAAATTTGGATTTATGGTACACATAATCATGACCTAAATCTCACAAATACTTATTCTTTAACATTAAACACTAAGGATTTTCTTTGTCTTATAGGTGACACTTTTTTTAAATTCCTACAATATTTCTTTTTGAATATTTTCTCATCTCCATAAAATATGTTTAAAAATCATATGTTAATGAATTGATGATGTTCCTTACTTTATGATTCTCATTTCCATCCTTTCTAAAGATAATATGATCAGATCTCTCTCAATTGTCATCAATGATTGAATTTCTAGATCTTTTCTACATAGAGAGTCATCTATTTTATTCACATTCCTAGGATGCTACTAAATTGATCATTCATTGTCCTTGATAATATCTACTGATCTTCTTTGTCACAAATTCATTTCATTATATTTGAATATATACTTGAGGAATTTCTTATCGATATATATTTAACACTTATCCCCAAAGAGATAATACCACAATATTTTCAATGTGAAGATCACTATAGCCAACTCCAGGTTATGTGTTTGGTAGTTATGTTCATGAACATTCAACTACATCGAAGAATAGGTTTTGAAATTTTAATTATTCATTAACACACACACACCCATCCCTTCTTCCAGGCATTGTTAAATACCACAAAATTCTCTACACTTGTCAGTAGTGTGAACACAAGGGATGTGATAAGACTTCATTTAATCTCTTTGAATCACTCTTCACACTCATCATTCCAAGAGAACTTGACTTCTTCCTTAGTCATCCTGGTTAGAGGGTTTAAAATCATGATAAATGTCTCACATTTTCACAATAATACCAAGCTAATCCAATGAATAAACATATATCTATATTAGATGTTGGCCTCATCCATCCTTAAATTTTTTTTGTCTTTCAAGGGTCCAAAAATATCCCGTTACTTGTGATCATATGACCCAAGAATAATTCATCCTTCATCCAAAACTCAACTTTTTTGTAATTGGGATATTGTTTCTTCTTTCTCTTGTTCTTTAGCATAGTTTTTAGACTCTCTTCATGCTTCACCTTGGTTTTGGAGTATATTATAATATCATCTATATATACTACCACAAGTATTTCGAGTTAATCACTAATGACATTATTCATCAATTACATGAAGATTGTTCAACCTTTATTAAGAATGAGTTTCATTACAATGAGATCATATTTCAAATACCCTGTATGAAAATTATTCCTGGGGATATCCACATTCATCACCCTGACTTCACTAGGGGAAAAATTGTTTTTAACGTCGGTAGTTTAACATCGGTTTTAAGAGACCGACATTAAAAGGTCCTTTTTGGCGTCAGTTTTACAAAACACCGATTCCAAATATCAAAATAAAAGTCTTATATAATTTTCCAAGCTTCAATTTGGAAGGTCTTGGGAAAAAATGGACTTACTTATCAAAAGTTATGGGTGTCCGATGTTGGAGATTATATGACTTGATTTTGGCGTCGGGTTTTTTATTATCCCACGTAACAATCCCCCTTTTGGTGTCGGTTTTACAAAACACTGATGCCATAGATCAAAATAAATGTTTTAGAAAATTTCCCAAGTTTCAATTTTATAGGTCGCGGAGAAAAAACGGACTTATGGATCAAACGTTATGGGCATCAGAAGTTGGAGATTATATGACTTGGTTTTTGGCGTCATTTTTTTTTCAATAACCGACGTTAAAAGACCCTTTTTTGCATTGGTTTTACAAAACACCGATTCTAAAGATCACAATAAATGTTTTATATAATTTCCCTAGATTCAATTTGACTAGTTGTGGAGAGAAAATGGACATACAGATCAAAAGTTATGGGATTTGGAAGTTGGAGATTATATGACTTGATTTTTGGCGTCGTTTTTTTTTTCAATAACTAACGTTAAAAGGAACTTTTTGGAATCAGTTAAACAATAATTTGACGCCAAAGGTCAATATAAAAGTTTTAGATAATTTCCCAATCTTCAATTTGACAGGTCGTGGAGCAAAAATGGACTTACAGATCAAAGGTTTTGGGTGTCGGAAGTTGGAAATTATATGACTTGATTTTTGGCGTCGGTTTTTTTAATAATCGACGTTAAAAGGCCCTTTTTGGGGTCAGTTTTACTAAAAACCGATGCAAATGATCAAAATAATAGTTTTATATAATTTACCTAGCTTCAATTTAACAGGTCGTGGAGCAAAAACGGACTTACAGATCAAACGTTATGGGTGTGAGAAGTTTGAGATTATATGACTTGATTATTGGCGTCGGTTTTTTATTAACCAATGATAAAAGGCACTTTTTGGAGTTAGTTTTACAAACAAAAAACACCAATGATCACAATAAAAGTTTTAGATAATTTCTCAACATTAAATTTGAAAGGTCGTGGAGCAAAAACGGACTTACGGATTAAACATTATGGGCATCAGAAGTTTGAGATTATATGACTAGATTTTTACCGTCGGTTTTTTTAATAACCGACATTAAAATGCCCGTTTTGGCGTTGGGTTTACAAACAATTGACGCCAAAGATCACAATAAAAGTTTTAGATAATTTCCCAAGCTTCAATTTGACAGATCGTGGATCACAAACAGACTTACGGATCAAAAGTTATGGGCATCGGAAGTTGGACATTATATGACTTGATTTTTGGCGTCGGTTTTTTTAATAACCGATGTTAAAAGGCCCTTTTTGGCATTATTATTACAACAAACAGACACAAAAGATCACAATAAAAGCTGTAGATAATTTCTATAGCTTCAATTTGACAGGTCGTGGAGCAAAAACAGACTTACGGATCAAAAGTTATGGGCATCAGAAGTTGGAAATTATATGACATGATTTTTAGCGTCAATTGCTTTCAATAACTGACGTTAAAAGTACCTTTTTGGTGTCTTTTTTACAAACAACCAATGCCAAATATAAATATAAATGTTTTAGATAATATCTCTAGATTCAATTTGACTGGTCATGGAGTGAAAAGGGACTTACGGATCAAATGTTATGGGCATCAGAAGTTTGAGATTATATGACATGATTTTCGGCGTCGGTTTGTTTTAATAACTGACGTTAAAATGACATTTTCGGCATCGGTTTTACAAACACCCAATGCCAATTATCACAATAAATGTTTTAGATAATTTCCCAAGCTTCAATTTGACATTTTGTGGAGAAATAACGGATTTACGAATCAAAAGATATGGGCATCGAAAGTTAAAAATAATATGACATGAGTTTTGGCGTTGGTTTTTTTAATAACCGACATTAAAAGGCCCTTTTTGGCGTCGGTTTAAAAAAAACCAACGCCAATGATCACAATAAAAGTTTTAGATAATTTCCCAATATTCAATTTGACAGGTCGTGGAGAAAAAACCGACTTATGGATCCAACGTTATGGATGTTGGAATTTGAAGATTATATGACTTGATTTTTTGCGTCGGTTTTTTTCAATAACCGACGTAAAAAAGGCCCTTTTTGGCATCGGTTTTACAAACAACCAACGTTAAAAGTTACTTTTTTGCATCTTTTTTTCAAAAATTGATGTTAATACCCCAACATGAGAAAAGTTTTAGCATTGGTTATATATTTAACCGACGGTAAAAGTAAAATTTCAAATATGCAGTTTCGATATTTCAATTTTTTCCAAACTCGCGTTCCTATTTTCAAAATCCCGCTCAAATTTTATTGAATATCCGCTGTCGAAGTTTTCATTTACAATATATAAAATCTCAGCTTCTTTCTTTAATCATTTTTTAAATCTTTGATACAATCCATATTTCAAATATTCTTTAATCGATGATTTGTACAAGGTATTTATTTTCATCATTTAATTTTATTATTATTGTTTTCATTATCAGTAAAAATATTTTTATTATTATAATGATTATGAAGGATTCTTCTAATCGATATACAAAAATAAAACTTCTTCATAAGATTCATTAGTTTTTGGGAACTGTTTTTACCAATCACTATTTTCATTACCGCGTGAGTTATCCCTTAAAACAAAGTGAAATAATGATAAACATCATATCAATTCAAATGGCCCAATAAAAGAATTAAAGTTAGTTACAATCATTAATTATATTTATTTGTTCATTTATCATATTCATTTTGGTTCTTTTTTTTCATGTATTCTTCAAAGAATGTTGTATTGATTGACCCATGATGAGGTACAACTTACGGCGACCATAACTTTTGATTCGTAAGTCCATTTTAACTCCATAACCAGTCAAATCGAAACATGGGAAATGATCTATATTACAATATTCAGAGTTTCGAGGTTTTGACGTCAGTTTTTTTTAAAACCGACGTGGAAAATATTTTTTTTATAAAACGTATTTTTTTCGTCGGTTTAAAAAAAACGACGCCAAAGACCACCATGGCCTGATTTTTGGAATCGTTTTATATAAAAACCGACGCCAAAGATCCATGAGGCCCTGAAATTAGGCGTCAGTTTTTATATAAAACGATGCCAAAGACCCGCGTGGCGAAGATATTTGACATCGGTTTATAAAAACTGATATTGAAACATATATTTTTTACTTTGCCTTTATTGACGTCAGTTAAAAACTGACGTCAAAATGTTAAAAAAACTGACGTCGAAATACATTTTTCAACTAGTGCTTGGTCAAATCCTGACCATAGATCCACCATGGATAAGTACTGTGCTCCACATATCTGATCAAAGAATTCTTCAATCTATAGTGGAGGATACTTGTTCTTTATTGTGATCTGGTTGATCTCACGATAATCAATTCAAATGCGCATTGACCCATCCTTCTTCTTGATGAATAGGAGAGGTTCAACCCATTTTGAAGCACTTGGGCATAAAATTGTTATCTAGAATTTCCTATATTTCTTTTTTCATCTACTCAAGTTCTACGACAACCATTCTATATGGATTTTTGGATAATGTTAATGGCCTAAGTATAATCCCGATTGAAAATTAAACCTCTTGACTAATACGAAGACTACATGATTCCTTAGGAAACACATCAGTGTATTCCCTCACAATAAAAATTTCATAGAGGATGTTTCTTTCCTTATACACATCCAATCGAGCTAGATACAGATTCCTATAGGGTAATAATATCCATTATTCTGAAGATGATGTTAAAAGGGATTCATCCTCCACCTTGATCTTGTACCAAATCGGGGGTGATTCATAATACATAGAGTGATTTACTTCTCATAAAAATTCATGTTGGATCTATAAAGGGAATGGAAATCCCTTCCACGAATGGCTTAAAATTCATCTAAAGATGTTATATCATGGTCCTCTGGAATTTTCATCCCAATATTATGACAAGGGTGGAGTTATATAATTGATAATAAATAATTTCCCCATTTTCTGTTTTTCGCCTATAACTCTACTTCAATTCATTGTGGTGGTGTTTTAATATTTCTTTTAAACATTGATTATTTGATGTAATCAATAAAACCATAATGTAAAATTAAGTTCAATATCTTTAAATTAATAGATATCATACCTATGACCACATATTTTTCAGGATCCATAAAAATAGTTTTAATGTATAAATCGTGACAATTATTCGTTGGAGGTTTTTGGTTGTCTCAAAAAATACCCTTGGCATAGTGAATAGGTTTGCAAAGTGCAATGTTTCTTTAATGTTGAAGTAATTAACAATGCATTGATGGTTGAATAGATGAATATTTTCATCCATCATGTTATATGGTTTATCTTTTTGGTAATCTCTCACTAGCTATCATTCCCATCCATAAATCATTCCCCCATCCCTTTAAGAAGCTTCTGGGGTGCTTCTTTCCATAACTCTAAAAAGTGGGATGTTGATATTTCATGTCACTATTATATTTCTCCATCACACCACCAAAATTAAACTTCACTTCTAGCTTCTTATCCAAGAGGTATAATTGATAATCACTAATCTCCATGTCACCTTTGAGGCCACTTCTGAAACATTCTTCATTCCTATCAATGTATTCGATTGTAATGTATTTTCATAAAAAAGGTCTTAGAATAGTAAATATGAAATAAAAATTGTATTTGGGGGTAATGGAAAAAATGGAGTTTTAACCTATAAGTATTTTAATATTTTCCTCATGCATCCCATCATATTCAGGATCGTTTTTTACTAATGCAATTTAAATCACTTTCTATTTCATGTTGGACAGTTTAAGGAATATATTTATCAAAAACACATTTCCATAATAAATTCCACTCAATCATTTGGATATCTTTCTCAGGATTCATATCCTTGATCAATGTCCACCACTGATAAAATTCTCCCACCATTTAATAAATAGCTAGTATAACGATCTATTGTTTGTAACATTAAAGGTTTGATAATATCATCTCAATAGATTTGATCCATTGTTACATGATTAAGGGATTACATAATCCTTTGACTATCACCTGACTTTTTCAATTAAATCTATAATTTTTATCTTATTATTCCTTAGGGGGATTTTGGAGCACCTCTTTGTCTTGGTTTCTATTCATAACATGAGTCATCTGAGAGATTATTATCAGATTGTTTGAGATTCTAACTCTCATCCGGCTGGGCATCTCATTAGGAAGTAATCACATTGCCTGTAACGTAGGTTTTTATCCGATTTCTCATATTTCTATCCATTGGATAGAATAGAAAGAAAATTAGGGATGAAAATTTTTAAAAAAATAAACACATAAAAGGGAATTTAATGACATTAAAGGGATAACATATTACTTACCTTTAATTTCATTACTTATTCATTTCTAGGCTTCAATATTTGTTATCCATGATCTATTACCTAACATATATTAATATGGTAATTTTTAATTACCTTAATAACACTTCATAATAAGATTACGATTTTACCCAATTATATACCTCAGTAGAGTTAAACCATATGCATATTAAGTCTCATTGATGTGGACCAATTTACAACATGTTAGGAATGGTGCATCTTGTTGGAGTTTTTATCCGTAGGTACATTAGTTCTAGAACAATGTTCACTTGTTTTACCTAGACAGGGATTAACATTCTTGTTAAACTACATTTTCTATAAATACAAATATTTATGGTTTTTTGGAACATATATTTAAACCCAAGTCTTTTTCTGTAGTTTTATAATCCAAATAAAAAAATAATCTTTTCATCTAATAAAAAATTTAACTACCATAAACATTATTACACATTGATACATGATTTATTACATAATATTTCAAATAATACAATGTTGAAGACGAATAAGTCTTGTGTATTTGTGAATTAGGTATATTAAATAAAAAAATAAAATTGAAAAAACATAGTATTTATTTAAAACTTCATTAAAATGGTTCTCACTTAAAACTGTGTGGGATAACTTGGGGACATATGTAAGAACAAGGTGTGATATAATGCCCAGTAATGGAATAAACATATTATAAGATGATAAATGTCAGAAAATATACCTATAAATGGGGAATAAAAATAGTATAAATGATAAAACAAAATAATGAGACCTGATATAACAAGATAATAATAACATGATAAATGTAGGAAGCACATAAAAAACTACATAATAAATATTGTTCAAGGCTTAATCGTAAAGAAATCATGATAGAAAAACTCCCATAAAGGAATCATATTCACTCCCAATACATAAATTACATCTTATGAGAATAAATATTACCCTATTCATAGTATCTCAATATTATTCATGGTGTACCCATCAATTTCATTTCATTCTAATTATTAAGAGTTCAATAAAGATCATAAGACACGAATTCATTTTTCTTCATAACTTATTCCTTGATTAATATGTGTAAAATAAATAAATTTAAGTCCCATGTAAAATAGATATAATAGTATAAAGGTGAATACCCATGATATAAAATGGGTATGGTATTCCCTACACAATTTTTCTATCAAGGAAAATTCCATGAAATTTCTTCAGCATAACGATGTCAGTTAAAAAATTCAAACAAAAGGGTTGATGAGAGACAAAGTGGACTTTAATAATTTGGGAGTAAATTTTATTTTAATTGGGAAAGTTGATAACATATATCATCATGATGAAATGAAGATAAATATCTTATGTTAAATAAGATACTTGAATAGAAAAGTGAATGGAAAGGATCTCTTACATGATTGTGTGACTCCAAATTCATGGGAAGGGATTATTTAGATCTTGAAGGTGACATGGATAACTCTATATTATAGAGGGAAGAGTATTGATGTTATACAATGAGTTTTATTGGAGATAAATTGCATCATGGTTGGGTTTACATAGGGAAATCAGTGAATTTATTTGTTATTTAGGTTTTGGAGTCAACATGACAATGTAACTGAACCTCGAACCCTAACATGGTTTCTGCACATTTGTTTTACCTAAAGGGAGTGGATATTATTATTATATAATTACAAGGGATGAATTTGATAAACCAATATGCATTATTATTTGGGTTGAGTCATACAATTAAATAAATGGTTTTAAAATATTAAAATATATAAATAGTTTTGGAGGATTCCTAAGGGCATTATAAAAATAATCAAATCAAAATTAAATTAAATTTTTTGTATTTAAAACATTTATATGGTTTTTTATACACTTTATAATATTTATTACAATATTTTTGGGTAATTATGCTATCGTAATACAAAATTTATAATTTAATGGAATTTCAATTTAATATGAAAATTAAGTTATCTCTAAAAATTATTAAAAATAATTTTTAGATTATTAAATAAAAAGTTATTCAAAAAATAATACTCATTTTTTGAAATATTTTTTGAAATATTTTCTTTTTCACTTTGAAAATTGTAATCGATATTTATTGATAAATGCTATGATTTTTTACAATAACAGGTTTTGAACCCTTATAAAAAATTTATTTAAAATCATAAAAATTATATGATTAATTATATTTAATAAAAAATATTTAATAAAAATATTTTATTAAAATATTATATATTTCAAAAATACATTAATTCATTAAAATGAATTACTTAATTTAATTTAAATATTACCCAAAATACAATTTGTGTTTTATTAAATCAAAATAAAAATCATTTATAATGTCTTCATAATATGATGAAAATATATTCATTATTATGTATAAAATAATTCTCATAATAGTATTTCAAGGCTCCTGATACATATCTATTTAATACACCATCAAACACCCTTGGGGTAACCAACATGGAGAAGAGACAGTCATCAATTCGTTCAACATAATTGGTTTGGGCCGTCATCTCGATGAGATGTAAATTCTCCCAGAAATAGTTTCACTCATGTTTATGTTGTTGAATCTCGGTCAAGACATGATCAAGGGATAATCCCAATGATACTTTATCCCTTTAAAATCGAAATAAATTTTCTTCATAGGGTATGATCATATTAGTTGAGTCCATCAATTCAGTTGTTTTTTTCAATTGGATTTATAAAAACCCTATGTTTATAAAAATAATATGATCATTGTTAAACATCTATAAAATCAATGGTAACGATGCTTAAAGGTATTTTACATATTATAGAATATAATAAAACAAATGAAGCATGCATGTTTTCTATATATATATTACATAATATGTTATTCAATTAAATTGTAAGTGGAATATTATTTATAATAATTTTGGATTATAAAAGGTGTCTATATAGAAGAATATTAGTGGTAAGGGGATATATTGACTTTGAGGAAAATAATAAATATTTATAGGGATAAAATTATGTCATCAATCAGAAATGAGATAATGATCAAAGGAATTTTGTGGGCCTAAAATCTATAAATTCATGATGATTTTGAAGGCTATAGGCTCAAATAAATTAAGGTACTGGGAATATATATATATAGGATCATTTTACTAATGTTGAGTAATTATTTCACTACATAAGAATATTTGTAAATTTACATACATGATACATTTCAGTTTCATATGAACAATTCTTTATTTTTTAGGTGGTTTTTCAAATTCTAACTCATCCCTATATCCTTTAATGAAATGCCCTTTCTGAAGCAATACAATCATATTTAAATCGATCATAATACCTATAAAACACGTCAGTAAATTATTTTCTAAATTTTTTGGAAAACCAATATTGTTAATACATTAATACCTAATCATAAAAGTAAAAATTGTCTTTTTTTCATTATTATTTATTCAACAAACTTTTTATCTAAAAACAATGATATATTTAATAGGACATTTCATAGGCTTGTGTTGGGCATGAAACCCTTATCATCCATGTAACACACCATTATTACATAGTACATTATCTATTTATAGTAATTCAATGGAATGCGCTACACACATTACCAAGTTCAAACTCATCACTAAATACTAAGTTAGTCATTCAAGAAGTAGTTATCAATAGTACTAGGAAAATTTCAATTTTTAGATAGAAAAAGTATTTTTCGAAAAATGCAGTTTTTCCGTCTTTTAATGGAGAACCTTTTTAAAATCGAAAATTTTACACTTTAATATATTCAATATAGTTAAATTAAAATCTCTTTTAGAAACGGGACATAAAATTTTTGTTTGGATATATTTTTTGTACTTTTATGACAACTTCCATATTTTGATGAATAATGAAAGATAATAGATTTTAATTGAAAACAGTTTTCTAAATGAAATAATTTCTAGTGTTAAATTATTAATATGAGTTTTTCTGAAGTATAATTGGATTATATTTTAATCATTTAATATAATGTAGTTAATTTAATGTAATTTCACATTTAAATTGGACATAAACATATGTCAATCTTTTTATAGATTTTTACTTTTTAAAAACATGGTTTTGGTTTTAAAAATTGGAATTAATTTTAAATTAACTATTGAAAATTCTATGTTTTAAATTTGGTAAAATAGAAATCATATTTATATTCAGAATATCAAAATTATCATTGGGTGATTTTCGGTATTTTTCTAAAAACATTGAATTTTGGATGAATAGTGAAAAACACTATGTTATTGTTTAAAACTAACATTTTATTTAAATAATTATTTATTTTATTGAAATTTATTTTAAGTAAATATATATATAAAATACCTCTATATGTTAAATGTAATTAACTTGAGTCATTTTATAATAATATTTAATGTATAAAATATTATTGAACTTTTTAACGTCTTTTACCCACCTTCTAGTCACATTTGGTGAATAGTAACTTTTGACTTTTAATTACCATGGGTAAAAGTAAATATGGTAATTAAAGGAAAAAATGATATTATAATTTACATAATTCATGTTTTAATTCTATTGTATAAGTGTATTTATACCAAAACCAACCATAGAAGTAAAATATGATCCTTTTGGTCAACTTGGATTAGATTAGGACATTTATTATTATTTTCTAAAAGAAGAGTTAAATGTGTTAAATTCAATGTATAATAACTAAACCATTTTTAAAATAGTGTTATAAATAAGATAAATTCAAATATAAATATTTATTATAATGATAAAAATATTTCCTACATGATGGGATTTTATTAATAATTTTTAAGGATTAGATAATTAAATTTATTAATGACCCCATGATGATAAAGTAATTACATTATCAATAAAATATTAAAATAATTGATATTATAAATATGAAAATAAATGTAAATTGAGGCCTTTTATTCCCTACACGAATTTTCTAGGATAATAGGACATGTTAGGGTTAATTAAATAATTTTTTTTGAAGTGATAATTTTGTTATGACATTACCAAAAACAAATTACCAAATAGTGTCAAAACAGACATAAATTAGTTTTTAAAACAAAAAAATACTATTAATTGATATAATATATCTAAAAATACAATGATAGGTCAAAGGAATTACATAAGGTTAGACATATCAATAATTAATGACTTGGGTTTATCTTATATTTTTATTTTATGTTTATTATCCATTTATTATAATAATACAAGAAGACATGGTAAAAGTTGAACTACATAGCTAAGAGTTAAATATAAATGATAGAGTTTATATAGTTACTTATACATTAACAAAACCTATTTATTGAGAGGATTTTTAACCCTCACCACCTTAGGTTTGAAATAATTCAATTAGGATACATTAGGATCCTAAAATTGGTTTCTAATAAAATAAAATTTCCAACTTTTCCGAAAGTGACCCTCACCTCTCTTATAAAAGGGTACTTCCCCTTCTATCAAAATATAACCATAAAATCCATTTTCTCAGCAAAAACCTGCCAAAAAATTCTCCAAACATTCCTAAAATCAACGTATATGAATTTCCTTGAGCAGAAATCCAACCTATGGATCCATTTTGTTCATATCAAAAGGAAACAACCAAAGAAGAGGTAATTATTTTATCACCACTTTCTACGTTCTTTTCTTCTTCCACTTTCTCATTATTTTTAATTTCCATAAAAAAATAATAACTCCAGTAACATATACGTACGATGATGTTATTACAAATATGGTACAACCATACTCGTTATTTTATCCATCCCATGAATGACAATGTCACCATGCGTGCGTATGTACGGTTTATTGTCTCCACACCGTGGTGTAATTTGATATTCAATACTTTGGTATTTGGATTGATATAATGATGTGTAATTTTCATTTAATTAATTAAAATTACATGCTATTTTTTTGTACAATTAATATACCATCGAATTTTACACCTTTTAATCATTAAAAATTATATTGTCTCTCGTGCGTACGTACAACTTATCGTCTTCATGACACGCTGAGATTCATTTCCAGGTTCACCATTCAATGATGATAATAATAATATATATTATTAATAAGTATGTAATATATGCCATAATAATTTTTCATTAGAGGTTTATATATATATATATATGTAATTTCATTGATCTTATTCACATACTTCCGTTCAATACGATATAAAAACAAAAGCATACTTTATGTGTACATATGACCTACAGTCTCCATAAACGTTGTCTTCCATTTCATATATATATATGTAAATTATACATATTTATATTCCAAATATATATTATATAAAACATTTTTTATATTCTAGAGGTATTTAAATCATTATCTAAATGATACGATAAAAAATAACTAGTTTAAACGCATACAATAAAGAAAGAGATTATTACCCGAAATGTAAATTCTACATGGTAATCATTATTAAATGGTTATTATAAAGTCATAAATGAATAATTTATGATATAATAAATTTTAATATAGTTGTGGTATAATTTAATAACATACTATGGTCATTATATAGGAGGTTAAATGTACCCTCAACCAAATGAAAGTGCAGGGTAAGGGTTAATTCCTCAATATCATTATTATCTGAGATTGTTTATGTGTGAGTATTTTCTGGGAAATATTTATTATATATGTCCTTGTTTCATAAAAAACATTTCAAAATGATTCTTTTATGGTATTACTTAACTACAACGTCATTTTAAATGTTTTAAATGTTTATTCTTTGAAATCTTTCTCATTAATGTCGATGTTTTCCCAAAGGTTTTAAGGATTTATTTATATAGATAAGATTGTTTTAAAATGTTCATTTTGTTAAAAAGATTTAAAGTGTTATGAGACACTTTAATTAAAATATCTATTTTTACTTGAATTCTTTAATTAATTAGTATCTTTTAAATTATTTCACAAAAAGGGATAAATCTATCAAAAAAAATTACTGATAATTTTCAACTATGTGAACATACATTACTAGATATTATTCTTGATTAAGGTTAATTTATTATAATAAAATCATCTATATTATATTTAATGAGTTATGATATGATTGAAAATGGAAATTCTATTTTTATACCATTCATGTTTTATGGTTGAAGTATTGATATTTCATATTCTTGTTTTAATACAAATGTTTATGTTATGTTTCCTCATTTTCATATGAGGAATGCAGTGGACATAGTAAGTGATGGTTGGAGCCTGCTATAGATCCTCGATGCATCGATAGGTCTCATGTGACTAATTATTGTTTTGTAACAAGTCCTTGAGAAAAACAAATTAATAATTGTATTTGAACAAGGCCTTGACTATGTGGTAATGATGTCTGCTGTTAGGAATTCCCTCATTATGAAATTAATTATTACATGTGATTATTCGACAAGTAAAATATCCATGTGCATGTTTATATGGTAATCATAGATTTATTTTCTCAGTATTATGTTCATGTTCATGTTTAAAAGACTGATGTTTTTATTACACATCTTTCTGTAAAAGTTTATTGCTTTCGCTAAATTATTTTCCCATACAGAGCATCTAAGATCAACCCTTCCTTATGTTTTGTTTTCCTAGGATTCCAAGAAGTGTATTAAGTTTGATATGTAGGTATAAGATAAGGGAATAATATAATTATAAATGGATTATATATGTTTTGTTTTATGTCTGAATGTGTAATGTAATTTTCATGTATGTAATCTATTTTTGAAAGACTGCTAAACTAATTGGTCCTTCAGGTCATGATTCCTTGTAATCATGCCAATTTATTAAAATAATGCCTCAAATCTAAGATATTGTGGTTAGGGAATTATAGTTGGTATCAGTGGAAGTTTAGAAACAGCCAAGGAAATAGATTTAGAAAAACTCAGATTTTGAAAAATTACCCTATGATAGACAATGAGGTTTAGTATAGAATAAATTCCTATAATTTTGGTACTGTATAGATTTTTTGAATTTTACAAGAAAAACATCCATGTATTCATAAGATAAGGAGGTTGAGGGTCTATCACAGATATACATAGCTGTGAGAACTCTGACCAAGAGTTTCGGGCTTCACCTGATGTGTCCTGGTACACGTCAATGGAAATTTCTGCACTCTTGGTTATGACACTCCTAGCGGATATGCATATTATAATTCACATTTTTTTACAATCCATTAAAAAGGATTTATGAATAAATAATTCCTCAAAGAAAACATTTTTTATTATGGATTATTGGAATAAATTTTTCAATTTAAGATATGTATTTTACATGTTTGGTATTATGAATTATGAATCCTAAACTAACCTAGTGTATTCCATTATTTAGAAATGGCACCCAGTAGAAAGAATGAGAACTCCATAAATACGCATGATCCAAAGACTAATAGGGACCATATCTTTCATGGTATTAAGACAACATTTAGAAGTGAATTATTCTACCAAGTATTCTCATCATTTAAGGAAATATTATCATGTTTTAAAAAGATATGTAAAGAATTTTATGAGTCATGTGGCTGTGAAGGGAAGCCAGAGAAGAATAGGATGATAGAGAGAATGATGGATAAAGGGAAGAAGGGAAATAAGTATTTTCCCAAATGGGTTAAATGTGGAATGAATCACCTTGGAAAATTATTGAAGGGAATGAGATTATGTTATAAGTGTGGAGAAAAAGGATGCCACAATCGTGATTTCAAGGATAAATAAAAATGTTTCAAATGTACAATGATTCGTCTGTAATGAGTTCGGACACTATGAGGATCATGGTTCAAGTCAATAGATTATGCCCCAAATGATGCTATTGGATAATAAAAAAGTTATGATACTACCACAGATGAAGATTAATGACTAATGTGATAATGTTTTTATTAAATAATTATTCATTTGAGTGTTGTATCAACGATGTACTTGTTATATGAATTATGGAAATAAAGAATGATTGTATAGCAGTACTATTTCATTGAGGATTTGAGATTATATGGTTCTATAATTCAAAGACCTAGAAATTCCATGTATTTTTTTAATTATAAGGTAATTGTTTTACGAGTCCGCGAAAATTGACGGTTCGTGATTCTGGGCCCCGGTGTGCCTGGAATGATTTTCTGATCTTTTTTCGGGTGCGTTCAGTAGACGTACAAGAGGGTTTTTAGAAATTTTAAATTGGTTCATAGAATTGAAATCTGAGGGCACCGTTGAACTCACATCACCAATATTTTCATAATGAGGCCATCAGATCCACTATAGTAGGTCGAGGGTAAAAGATATAATTTTATGTTTTTCATGGAAATGAAAAATAAAATAAAATAATTTTTTTATTTCTAAAAAAACAACCCACATGAATGTTAAATAGGTGGTGAACACCTTAACTAAAATCCCCGATTTGAAATTAAATGAGGGGACCACCAGAACCTTCTTTAATGGGAGAAACCCCCTTTCAACTCCCCATTTATTTGTTAGAGAAAATATAAATTAATTAAATGTGTCAAAACTTAATTATGCCATCATTAATTACTCTACATAATTTAATTTATTTCGGAACATATTTTATTTTGAGGATCGGTTGGTGAAGAGTTGAGAATTGGGAGAAAGCTGTGGAGAAATCCAACCTCTTGAATGAAGAAATTATCCTCAAAATTAAGAACTCCATCTCCATCAAAAAATGATATTCAGAATCAAGGAAAAGGATGACGCACGACCCCGACATCGGAAGCATGATTGTTGAAGCGATGATCGTTGGAACCCTCCACACCTTCCCCATTTTCATCTCACAACTCAACAATGATCCTTTGAGGAATGTTTTGATGTTTTAAATACCTCCCCTACCCATCTGTGATGTTCTTAATGAATCGAAAGTTGTTGAACCTCTTTCTACCGCTCTAACACAGCGGATGTGGGCCAAACGAACATGGCCCGACCTCTCCGTAATCCCTAGTGGTTTTTGATGAAATCCTTGCGATAGAGGAAGACACAACCAGAGATAGCTATTGGCACTGGTGGGGCTCGAGAACGGTGATCGGCACAATGACCTGCTGTGAAGATAGCGTTGGAGTAACCATGCCTCCAGAGATGGGTCGCGGCCTGTCGACCTCGGCGGAGCATGGGTGGTGGTAAGCGGTGGCTGGCTGCACGATGAGGCATCAGCATGCGTCTGTGCTTCCTGGTGAGCAAAGGAAATGACATATGATACTCCACTGGGATGAAAGGGGCCGACTGTTTTGGCCAGCCAAGTTGGACCAAGTGGGACTCGTGCGGGTCCCGCGTGCTGCATGAGACCGAACAACCAATGGACATTCCGTGATTATGGCGGGGTGCACGCAACTCCCCCCGCATGTGTCCAGGCAGGTCCACCCAGCTCGGGCCACCTAGTGCGGTCCGGGCAACCCGACATGGGCTGGGTTACCCGAACTGGGTCGGGTCAACCGAGGACGGGTCGGGTCGGGTCGGTAGGATTGGGACAAACCACACCCAGACCAGTTTCGACCCATTTCTGCTCTCTTGGCCATACATTAGCACCAGGCGTCCATTTGATGAACTGTATATGACGCCGGAAACCTTGGAGCAAGACAGTCCTTTTGGTATACCACCCCCCCTGAGTTTTGGATAATGTTTGGGTATGGTCAGGTTGGATCAAGTACGAATCCAATTAGGCCCTTAGAACTAAAAGGCTAATAACATAAAGACTGGGTGTCCGATTGATGCACCAACTATTTCATTGAGACCCTTTTTATGTGGCAGTCCATTGGGATATTTCTTTGTGAGAAGTCGTGATAGTTGTATTATCGACTAGTATCATGAGGAGTGGACACTCCCCGAGATGAGAAAGCTTAGTGACAGAACCCTGTAGCTAGATGTAATGATGTACTAGGATCCTGTGTGGTTCTGTTGATGTACTAGGATCTTATGTGGGTCTGACGATGTACTAGGATCCTGTGTGGGTCTGATGATGTACTAGTATCCTATGTGGGTCTAATGATGTACTTGGATCCTGTGTTGGTCTGGTGAGGTACTAGGATCTTGTGTGGGTATAATAATGTACTACAATCCACTGTGGGTCTGAGGATGATTTCGGATCCTACGTGGGTCTGCCTCTTAACAGAGTATGACTATTCAATAGTTACATCTAATAATACAGATATACCTGTGGGTTCTCAGTATGTACCTGTGTGGTACGTTCCTTCATGGTAATAACATGGTGGTATTCTTCTGTTTGGCGTACCTATGTGGTACTTACTTTCTTGATATTATCTTCCTTTTGTGGAATAGTTGAGCTTCGAGTTTTTGAGTTGGTCGCTATGTTTCCCCATGATTGAGGTGGGTATTCTTGATAACATAGGTATGTGTTCTAGAAAATACCTATGTAAGGTTGTCAGTTGATTTCATGCTGTGTGGTTTGTCCTTTGTGAAATTTTTGAGCCCTTGAGGGTCCCGGGGTCCCTACTGAGTATCGTTATACTCACCCCTGCATGGGCTATGCCCGCACCATGTTGTGTTTGGTGCAGATAACAGATAACGTAGACTGGGGATGAGAGTACAAGGACTTGATGTAGATCAGAGGTTGTCATTACATGAGACGTACTGCAGAGATGACCGTTTGAGAGTTGAACCTACCATTCTGGTAAGATCTTGGTGGGTGAACACAGGAGCCGTGTCAGTTTACTTGTACCTTTCAATTTTCTTGTACATTCTAGTTGGGACTGTATTCTATCCCCTTTTACTTACTCTAATCATAACTTTTACTATTCAGTTTCCTTGTGTTTGTATCTTATTGTGTGCTCGGTTGCATGTGTTTACAGTTTATAAAGGTAATGCCTTCCTAGATTTTGAGAATTACGCCTTTGATGCTAGTCGCCAGTCCCTGGCCTATAGAAGGAAGGCTTGGGGTTGTCCCAGCACGAGCTTGGGGGGACGGGTCGTGACATAAGAAATGTTACTCAATAGCAAGTTAAACTTTTTGGATAATACATGGTTGAAGGAAAGATAAACATTAATATGGTCTTGATACTGAGGTATTAATTATAGAAAAATAGATGATTGATTTGGATTAATTATATTGTATATTATTTAAATCCGTGGAACTGATTAATCAATTGTTTATTCCAACATTGTTGGAGTATACAAAAAATTTGGATTTAAGAAGTATATCTAGGATTATATAAGGAAAAAGGGAGCATGAATGTATCCAATAAGGTTTTATGGTAATTCAGTGTGTACCATATTTTTAAAGAATACTTGATGAAGGTATTCACATGTAATTATGTGAAAAAAAGAGATCTTCATTATTTTTACCTTCCTTATAAATTTTGGACTATGAGTTTGGACAGATGTATTTTGGATAAGTCTAAAAATAAGAATGACTTATGTTTGACATTGGATACTATAGTTAAGTTTAAATCATTTCTTATGCTAATTTTTAGATTCTTATAAAAATTACAACTCGGAGGTCGGGCGACAACCAGTTGTGTCATGCAAGGCCACGAGACATGAACCCACAACCCAAGAGAGTGAAGGGTACATCACCTACCACTGGCCTACTTAATGTCCCAGTTTATATTATTTATCTTTTTTTAAATAGTTTAACAAATGAATTATAACTTCATTATTTTTTAATCCCTATATGATTAGGATAAATAGAATACCTTTTGAGTTCTATTATCTATTGATGTGAAATATGAGTATGTGGTAAAAATTAGTTAAATTATGGAACTCTAATTTCCAAGTATCTTTTTATTCTATTAAGAAATTAATTCTTAATCATTAGGTAAGGGAACATAAAACCAACAACATGTTATCCCAAAACCTTATGTTTTTTTGAACCGATGATATTTTAAAACATCATAGATTTAGGGATTTGAGGCCCTCAATATTCTATTTATTGTTCACTTGTTTGTGATTGATGACCACAATCACTCCCTATGATTATTTATGTTTTTCCTATAGTTATGAATCTCTAATTTCCACCAATTTTCTCCTATTCGAGATCATATTTTTGTGGTGATTTTTTCATTTCCATTTCTCTCTTATCAATACTATTTTAACCCTATTTACGATGTGGGTTTTCCAGAAACATATTCTATATTTTCAACATTTGGTTTTAAAAGAAAAATTTTCAAATTGATAGGACAAATTTTTTTGAAGGAGTGAATAATGTAACACACAATTATTTCATAGTCTGTTATCTCTTTAATGTAATTCAATAGCTTGTGCAACATGAAACACCGAGTTCGAGCACACCATGACTAACCAAACTAGAAGTTCAAAAAGTCTATTAATATATTTTTTCACACCCGTCAAAACAATGTGTACCCCTCTTGGGCCGAAAATGTGAGAAGGAAGATAATGTCCCCCATGTCCCGCCTCGAGTAGGCCCTGGGTTGGGAACTAGCACTGAGGGTATAGTAAACACACAAATGGGAGGCATTACCCTCTAAGAGAACACATGTGGAAGAGAGAGATAAGGTAGAAACTAACCAAATCCAACTCAGAAATGAAATAAAAAAGAAACCCAAGTAAATATATGAAATGTCATGAAAAAGTAATTCAACTGGAAGGGAAAACACAATGTACCCAAAAGAAAGTAAAAACTACAGCAACCACAAGCCCGAATAGCTCCTACAACTCCAAGATATTTGAAACCAGCTTGATCTCCAAGCTACTCCAAGTGACTCGAAACAAGTTTATATATATATAGGGTGAGTATAAAAGTATAATCAGTAGGATCCTCCCCGAAGCCTCTCTTGCAAAAGTAAAGAGAACATGCTAAAGCACAAAGAACAACAAGCCAAACTAACTCATCACCTAAATTGGTATTCTATATTCCCAACCTCACCATGGATACTCTCACCAAGTAACGCATACAAGAATATAACATATAATAAAGAATCTCATGGGTACCCCGCTAATACTTCCCCACTGGTTTCCCGCTTTTCCCCAACGTCGCACGTCCTAAGCATCTCTTTCCAAAAAGGCATGCCCACTGACACCTGGGCGAAGCACCATAACATGCACCTCATTCACCATAAAGGGGTGCCCGTAGACACCTGGGCGAACCACCACACCATCCTCAAAACCAAATGAACAAGGTAGTTTTCAGGATCAACCATAGCTCCCGTAACATGTATCATACGTCGGGTTTTATACCTCAAGCCATTACAGCCCATACACCATGTAAGGATCCTCAAGCCATCACAACCTATACACGTTACACCTATAGTAGTCCATAGAAACATATATCCAGAATATATGTGTGTGAATAACCACAGGACATTAAAGCCCTCTACACACATATATTGGGAAAACAAACCAATGTGCCTACCAGCACAAGTAACTACCATGAGAAGAGAGAGGGGCCAAAGGGGGTAGTCAACCATACATCCTCCCACCAGAATGTTGGGGAGAACACCCCCAGGTCACAGAATCCCTAGGGTGTCAATTTCCCTTACAGACAGGGTGGAGTAGCGTATAGAAACAAAAGAAGTACAGAATATATTATAACTAACAACCACACTATGGGCATAACCTATTCATATACACAACTACATCTAACGTCTTTTGGGATCCGAGATTCCACATATAATACTAGGTATTCGGTAATCACACAACCATTTAAAGAGCTTTATTAGATTGCTTCATTCCCTTTTTATCAATTCCACTGTACGTTAATTAATTATTTAGACATTAATTATCAATGAACCAATCCACATTAAATTTCATTAGCAACACACCTAAAGTCAACTTCTCCTTAAACAGTTTTCAACCTCTTCATTATGTTTTAGTGAACACCAACCCCATGGGTTAACACCATTTATTCAAACATTCATTACAGAATTACTTTCCCATATTCCTAGGCATTCTAGAAAAGCATTATATGATACTAAACACAGGGGGGATCAACACGGTGAGTAGACGTACTACCCGTCGAGTCTTTTCCACCTATGTCAAGAGTGTAGACCCATTCCCCCTTGAAAATCTAAACATGGAATGCACGTGGCATACCCCATGTGTCTTCGCCTCTTTCAAGAGAAGGTTAAGCAAGAACAACTGCCTTGTGTAGTGGGGAAAAGTAAAGCAGATAGACAACCAATCAAAATTTCCAAACATCCAACAATCACATCCACTCCATTCCATCATCCCTGGTGTCCTCTCTAACACCCACATGCATAAGCCGATGCATCTCGCCACTCTATGCGTCATCTGCTACAACAACCAAAAGGCCTCCATTCCCCACATATTAAAACAACCATCCAAGATCACATCATAGCACAATAGTAGGAAAACAAACACAACATTTAATTATGATCTCAACCCTTTAACAATCAAGAGAGTAACTCAGAACCCTTTAAGTAATTATCAAACAATGAGTTCTTTAATCCATCTTGGGTTAACCGATTTATTATTCGTAGGTTCCAAATTCGGGAAACCTAACCAGTAAGCTATCATAAATAATTAAACATGCTTACTATGCCAATTTTATTGACATTAAATTACAATAAGAACCAGATTCTTTTTCATGCATCTTTATGTTTGGCCAAACAATTATCAATTAATCCCAGTTTACATTCTTTACCAATTTCCATCAAGAACGAACAACTAATCAAAGAAAGCATAGATATCACATTATTTATCAAAACATGAGGCCATAACATACGATATATATCAATTTATTTATCCAGTTCAAATATTTATTATGTAAATTCCATTGTGATCCACTCGGATAAAACATTATAATGATACAGTTTCACGTAAATGAAAAGATAAGTAATGAATCCCCTACCTCAAATAGTTCCTAACGCTCTTTATCCACACAACGGGTTGCGATCCCCACCTCTCACGACAAATGCATCCACCCGAGGATACCACGATACGACCATACCAACCAAAACCAAAGAAAACTCTATTAGAAACATAGAGATTACATGCTATAGTATGGAATTGAGAAATAGTAGAAGATTAACCCCAAAAACATAGATAAAAAAATTCATTATATCGAAGATTGACCGATACAGCTTGGTTGCGTCAAAACGGAGCAGAACCAATCTGAGGAGTAACGTTTGATTGTGCAACTCCTACAGGAAGGATTGAAAGGTTATAGCATCTCATAGCTAAGAACAAAGAGGAAGATTAAGGAAGGATGATATCTAGTCCCTTTTAAAGATTTAATGGGGTGACGGTTTGAGATACACTTAATTCCCCATTAAAATAGGATTGCATTAACCCACACGGTTTGACCAAATAAAAATATCCTGAGCCATAGAAATAATTAATATAGGATTTATAGCCTTTGAAATGGCCTTAAGAGTCCTTAAAATAGGGCTTTAAATGTATTTTACATCAAAGGAAATGTCAAAAGGGGAAAACTGTTGGAATCTGGAATCACTGTTCACCTACCATTACTGTACACCTACCGTTCTGTGAAACCGATCTATGAAACCGATATGTGAATCTGATCTATGCAACTGATCTATGAAAACAATCTGTGAAACAGATCTCTGAAACCGATCTCTGAAACTGATCCGTGAAACCAAACTGTGAAATCGATCTATGAAACCAATCTGTCAAACCAATATGTGAAACCGATATGTGGAACCGATATCTGAAACCGATCTGTAAAACCGATCTGTGAAATAGATCTATGAAACCGATCTGCCAAACCGATCTCTGAAATAGACCTGGGAAACCGATCTGTGAAACCGATCTGTCAAACTGATCTGTGAAACTGATCTGTGAAACCGATCTGTGAAACTGATCTATGAAACCGATCTATGAAACTGATCTGTGAAACCGATCTTTGAAACCCATCTCTGAAACCTATTTGTCAAACACTATACACCTATAGTTACTAAACACCTACCGATAGAACAATTCATAAAACTGGAAGCACTGTTGATAGAACTGGAAATTTGGAAAAGTGTTGGGGAAAAGTCACCTTGACCTCCCGGAACACCTCCAACACCACATGTTCAAAAAGTATTGGACTGGAGAGTTCCGGGCCATTACATCATATACCCCTCAAAAAATTCTCATCCTCGAGAATCCAAAACCCACCTAATGAGTAAACGAAACAGGGTTTGAACAATCCACCCCTCTAGATACCTCTCAAAAGAGAGCAAACCACTGAAAACAACAAATGCAGCCATCTCATAAACATGAAGGTTTCAAAACCACACAAGATACAACGATACATGTAATAAGTTAAACATCAAACAACTCGGGGTACTGAGAATGTATCTGTGACTCTTGTTCCCAGATACTCTCCTCTATTCCACCATGTCGCCATAATACATAAACTAAGGTAATAGAATTCCCACGCAACACCTTCTCCTTGCGGTCTTGGATCTCCACAAGTCACTCCTCAAAGGATTCATTATCATCTACATCAATCTCTTCCCAATCGATGATGTGAGAGTCGTCATGAAGATAACGACAGAGCTGTTATACATGAAAAACATCATGTATCTGACTCATCTGAGGGGGAAGTGCTACTCGATACGCCACAACTCCAACACGAGCTAACACCACGAAAGGCCCAACAAACTTGGGAGAAAGCTTAGTTCCATAACCAAACCATTGATTCCCACGATAGGGAGTCACCTTAATAAAAACATGATCCCCAACATTAAAATCTATGGGCCTCTTTCTTGGATCAGTATAAAATTTCTAATGATCTTGCGCTGTCTTCATCCTCTCATGAATCACCTTGACCATATATGTTGTATTCTGCACTAATTCTAGTCTGAGAATTTCTAACTCCCAGACCCTAGTCCAGAACAATGGAGAACGGGAAGGCTGACCATACAAGGCTTCAAACGGCGCCATACTGATGGCGGAGTGAAAACTATTATTGTAAGTGAACTCCGCCAAGGGTAAGTTACTCATCCATCTACCTACAAAATCAATAACACTAGAGGGTAAAATGTCTTCAAGAGTCTGGATGGTTCGCTCTTTCTGACCATCCGTTTGAGTATGAAAAGTAGTGATAAGTCATAGTTGAGAACCAAAATCATGTTGGAGACCTCTCCACACCCTGGAGGTAAAACAAGGATCTCGATAAAAAATGGTCTCCCTAATGACTCCATAATGTCTCACCACCTCCTCTAGATATCGCCTTGACAAGACTTCCACTGAGCTCGAATGATTGATCGCTATGAAGTGGGCCAATTTGGTTAATCAGTCCACTACCACCCAAATTGCATCATTTTCTCCCAGAGCTCGAGGTAAACCGGTAACAAAGTCCATTGATATGTCCTCCCACTTCCACTAAAGAATCTATAATGGTTGGGGAAGACCACTGTGGACATGGTGTTCGACCTTCACCCTCTGACAGACTAAACATCGAGATACAAACTTTGCAAGCGCACGCTTCAGGCCTAGCCACCAAAACTAACCCCTCAAGGATCGATACATCTTTTTCACGCCAGGGTGTACTGCAAAAGGGGAACTATGGAACTCTATGAGGACTGTCTCACACATCGTCAAGGGAACAAAAAGACTTCAATGATATAACACTCTATGTTGTTCATCTTTAGTCCAACCATCAGGGGCCCCACCTCAAAAAACACGGTCTATCCAGACATCCACCTCAAGATCCCCCAACTTGGACTCTTCCACCTTCTACACCCGGGATGACTGTACCATCACCTGAAAAAGGAATCCTCTACCACCAACATATCCCATATCAGGATTCAATGCTAACAGTTCTTCCATTAATCTCCATGAATCACTAGATTCACGTACAGCATCACTACGTGACTTTTAGATTAGTGCATCAGCTACAACATTCCCTTTTCCAGGTGTATACGAAATTTCGAAGTCATATTCGGGTAAGAACTCCATCCATAGACGCTATCGTAAGTTCATGTCACACTGGGAGAAAAAATACCTCAAATTCTTGTGATTAGTAAAAACCAAAAAGTGCTCAGAAATGAAGTAATGTCTCCACAACTTCAGATGAAACCCCACAGTTGCCAACTCAAGATCATGGGTGGCATAGATGCATTCATGGGGATGCAACTGCCGAGACCCATAAGAAACAACTGACCTCTGCTGCATGAGAACACAACCTAACCCTATATGTGAAGCATCATAGAAAACATCAAACAGAACCCCCGCAGCTGGAAGACAAAGGACTAGAGAACTTACTAACCTCTCCTTTAGTTAATCGAAAGCTGCCTGACACTGATCAGTCCATATAAATGCCTAATCCTTCCTAGTCAAGGCTGTCAGAAGAGTCGCAACTCGAAAGAAATTCTCTACGAACCTCCTATAGTATCCTTCGAGACCAAGGAAACTTTCCACCTCTAAAACTGTCTTGGGGGCTGCCCAAGACACAAATGCTTCTATCTTTGATGGATCCATAACTACTATCTTCTGGGACACAACATGCCCCAAGAAATCGTCTTCTCGAGCCCAAAACTCACACTTTGACAACTTCCCAAACAACTAATGTTGACGAAGAACTCCCAAAACGACGTGTAGATTCTAGGCATGATCCATTTTAGATGTGGAGTACACAAGGATTTCATCAATGAAAGTCACCACAAACTTGTCCAGGAACTCACGGAACATAGTATTCATCAATCTCATAAATATAGTTGGAGCATTTGTCACACCAGACGACATTACAACGAAATCATAATGCCCATGACGACAACGGAAATCAGTCTTCGGGATATCCGTATCCTTTACACGCATCAGATGATTTCCTAAGAGCAAGTCGATCATTGATAAATAACATTCACCATTCAGTTGATCGAATAAATCATCAATCCGTGGAAGAGGATAATGATTATTTATTGTCACTTTGTTCAAGCAATGATAATCATCACACAACCTCAAACTACAGTTAGCCTTCATCAAAAACAAAATGGGTGCACCACACGGTGACACACTTGGATGAACAAAACAGCACTATAACAGACTATTAAGCTTTATACGTAGCTCTCATAACTCAAAATGGGCGATCCTATATAGAGACATAGAGATAAGAGACACTCCTTGCTATTGCTTGATCCCAATATCGATCTCTCGTTGAGGGGTAAGGCTACATCCTTTTTTGGAAAAACATCAGAGTACTCCTCTGCGACCCGAGGAAACACCAACTACTAAACCTTTGAAAAACTCAGAATCATCTCGGCCATCATGGATGATAAGGATGGACCACGCCTATGACCCATATGAGGATCTCGCTCACCAAAAAACACCACTTGCTCTCAATCTACACAAATTAAAATGACCTTCTTTCTGAACCAATCTCTGATAGGCTACACCGAATTCAACCAATCCATGCCGAGGATGACATCAAATGGTTGTATTTGTAAACATAAGAAATCACCCCAAGAGCGGTGTTGCCCCAACACTAGCTGACAGTCTCTACATACTTCAAACAAGTCAGCTCGTCCTCCAACTGGGGTAGTTAACGCCAAGGGAACTTGAAGCCTCTCTACCTAATGTCTCAAAGCATTGAAAAGGGTAGGAGATATGAAAGAGTTTGTCATTTCTGAATCAATCAAGGCATACACCAAGGTAGAAAAAAAGCAAAGGGTACCTAGAATGACGTCTGGATCGCCTAGAGCTGTCAACGCTAGAGCATAGAACTATCCACAAACTCCACGACCTCTCTGACCCGGATGACAACCACCACCATGGCCGCGCTCTTCTCTCTGTGGATGGGGAGGATCATGGGGCTGTCGTCGTCTTGCCCCATATACACTCTGCTGATCTAAAGCTAGTGCAACTGGCTGCTGCTGCCTTGGTTGGAACTGCCTCAACGGAGGAACCTAGACTGCATTGCCTGGTGCATGATGACCGGTCTGAAAGGTTGGGCACTCCCGCTGTTTATTACCACGACCACCACAAGAAAAACAAGTGCATGATCCCTTGGAATAGGGCTGAGAGTTGCTTCCACTGGAGAAAGGAGATGAGAAGGGCTGGGACCTACCCCGAGCTGAACAACAACTCTTCTGTCCGGAAAGCTGGGAACCCTGAACAACAACTCTGCTTTGTGAGGAATCATGCCAATTCCCCTCATGTAATGATCTGGCCCATGCCAAAGTCCTCTCAACAGCCTTTTCCCTCACCAGTACCTCAAGATGCATTTTCAGCATAAATGGGGTGACCAGGCGCTGGATCACTGGACACAAATCCTCCTCAAAATGTCTCGCCCTGGCCTCCTCATCTGGAAACAGGTCCGAAATATACCATAAAAGGTTCCTGAAATTGATTAAAAAATCTCGAACACTGGATCTCCCCTGTCAAAGTGTAAGATGCTCCTGGAGACTCGACCCCTCCGCATCATAAGAAAGAAACTTGATTCTAAACCTGTCTCAGAACTCCTCCCATGAGATCATTGACTCCTCACGATCCCTGAGGAACAAGAACCACCACTTCCTCGCTGCTCCACGGAGCTTCAACATAACCAAGGAAACCTAGTGCTCCTTCTGAGCACGAATCGAACTAATGCCTATCTCGACCTCCTCCAACCCGTCATCGATGACTGAATCTAAAATCGAGCCTTCATAATTCTGCAGACTCTGGCACTGAAACTCTCAAAGTGTCTTCCTACAATTGTCACTGTAATAAACCTCTACCCTGCAACGATATGCTAGAATAGATTGCTAGACATTTTCTGCACAAACCTGATGAGGACGTCGACCAAGAGCCATAATGATAAAATAGAAAAACAATTAGAAATCTTAATAAAGGAATATGGAAGACTCAAAATTAATTAATTAATTAATTTTTATTCACTTTAGGTTAACCTATCCCAAGGTCTACCCATTCAAACATAGGCACAAATAAGAATGATGCATTATCCTTTCCTAGGTCTCTACCCTCCAACTAGTATCACCTTGTTTAGTAGCCATTGTAAACTTAAAGGTTCGTACATCAGATCATAGGGGGCCCTAAACACCTATGTATCAGTCTGTCTCCAGTGTATACCTCAGTTTATAAACATGAATGAAACTTTTTCCCTACCAACCTATGAAACCTCACATGTGCCTAACTCCAAACTTCATCCTATCTCTCAACCAGAGCCTCTGATACCACTCTGTCATGACCCCCTCCCCACAAAGTGTACCCCTCCTGCACTGGAAATATGAGAAGGGAGATAATGACCCCTGAGTCTTGCCTCCAGTAGGCCCCGAGTTGGTGACTAGCACTGAGGGTATAATAAACACACAAATGGGAGGCATTACCCTCAAATAGAACACATGCGGATGAGAGAGATAAGATAAAAACCAACCAATTCCAAACAGAAATGGAATATAAAATAAACCCTAGAAAAAATATGAAATGTCATGCAAACGTACTACAACTTGAAGGGAAAAACTACAAGTACCCAAAACAAAGTAAAAATAGCAACAACCACAAGCCCGAACAGCTCCTGTAACTCCAAGCTCGTAGAAACTAGCTTGGTCTCAAACCGGCTCCAAGTGACCTGAAAAATAGTTTGTATATACATAGGGTGAGTATAACAGTATACTCAGTAATATCCTCCCCGAAGCCTCTCATGCAAAAGTAAAGAGATCTTGCTAAAGCACAGTGAACAACAAGTGAAACTAACTAGTCACCTAAATGGGTATAATAATTTTCCAAACTCACCATGGATACTCTAATGAAGTAATGCATACAGTAATATAACATATTATAATTAATATCGAGGGTACCCCACTACTACTTCCCCACTGGTTTTCTGCTTTTCCCTAACGTCGCACATCCTAAGCATCTCTCTCCAAAAGGCTTGCCTGCAGACACGTGGGTGAAGTACCACAATTTGCACCTCGTGCACCACAATGGCTAGCCCGTAGACACTTGGGTGAAGCACCAAACCATCCTCAAAACCAAAGTAACCAGGTATTTTATAGGAGCCACTACAGCTCGCATAACATGTATCATACATCGGTTATTACATTTCAATCCATTACAACCCATACACCGAGTAAGGATCCTCAAGACATCCCAACCTATACACATTACACCTATAGTAGTCCATAAAAAACTATATCTAGAATATATTTGTGTGAATAACCAAAAGAGAATAAAACCCTCTACACACATAGATTGGGAAAACGAATCAATGTGCCTACCAGCACAAGTAACTACAATGAGAAGAGAGTGGGGCCAAAGGGTGTAGTCAGTCATCCATCCTCCCACCGGAATGTTGGGTAAAACAACCCCTAGGGCTCAGAATCCCCTGGGTGTTAGTTGCCCTTGCTGATAAGGTGGAGTAGCATATATAAAAACAAAAATTACATAATATATTATAACTCACAACCACACTATGGGCATAACCTAGTCTTAGACACAACATTAGCTAACGTCTCTTGGGATCCGGGCTACCACTTCCAAGACTAGGTATCCTATAAGCACACAACCATTTAAAAAGATTTATAAGATTTCTTCATTCCCTTTTTATCAATTCCAATGTACGTTAATTAGTAATTTAGAAATTAATTAACCATGAACCAATCCACATTAAATTTCATTAGCAACACACCCAAAGTCAACTTCTCCTTCAACAATTTTCAACATCTTCATTATGTTTCAGCGAACACTAACCCCATCAGTTAACACTATTTATTAAAAAATTCAGTAAATAATTACTTTATCATATTCCAAGGCATTCTAGAAAATAATTCTATGCTACTAAACACAAGGGGGATAAACACAGTGAGTAGATGTACTACCCGTCGAGTCTTTGCCACCTATAGCAAGAGCATAGACCCATCCTTCCTTGAGAACCTAAACATGAAAAGCATGTGGTATACCCCGCATGTCTTCGCCTCTCTCAGGAGAAGGGTATTCAAGACTAGATGCATTGAGTAGTGGGGAAAAGTAAAGCAGATAAACAACCAATAAAAATTTCCATGCATCCAACAATCACATCCACTCCATTCCATCATCCCTGGTGTCCTACCTAACACCCAGATGTATAACCTGATTCATCTCACCACTCTAGGAATCATATTCTACCATAACTAAATGGCCTACATTCCCCCACATATTAAAACAACCATCCAAGATCACATCACATCACAACAGAAGGAAAACAAACACCACATTTAATTGGGCTCTTGGCCCTTTAACAATCAATAGGGTAACTAAGAACCCTCTAAGGAATTATGAAACAATCAGTTCTTTAATCCATATTGGGTTAACCAATTTATTATTCGTAGGATCCAAATTCAGGAAACCTAACCAGTAAGCTATCACAAATAACTAAACATGCTTATTGTGCCAATTTGATTAACATTAAATCACAACAAGAACCAGATGCATTTTCATGCCTCTTTATCTTTAGCCAAACAATTATCAATTAATCCTAGATTACGTTATTTACCAATTTCCATCAAGAACGAACAACTAATCAAAGAAAGCATAGATATCAAACTATCTATAAAAATATGAGGCAATAACATACGAAAGATATCAATTTATTTATCCATTTCAAATATTTATTATGTCAATTCCATTGTGATCCACTAGGATAAAACATGCTAACGATACAGTTTCATGTAAATGAAAAGAGAAGAAATGAATCCCCTACCTCAAAAGTTCATAACACTCTTTATGCACACAACGGGTTACGATCACCTCCTCTCCCGACAACTGCATCCACCCGAGGATACCATGATACGACCGCACCCACCAAAACTGACGAAAAATATATTAGAAACATGGAGATTACATGATATAGTATGAAAAAGAGAAACAGGTGAAGATAAACCCTGAAAGAACAAAGATAAAAACATAACTTATATCGATGATTGACAGATACAGCTTGGATGCATCAAAACAGAGTGGAACCAATACGAGTAGTAATGTTTGATTCTGAAACTCCTACGGGAAGGATTGAAAGGTTTTGGTGTCTCATAGCTGAGAACAAATATGAAGATCAAGGAAGGATGATATCTTGTCCCTTTTGAAGATTTAATGGGGTGAAAATTTAAGATACTCTTAATTCCCCATTAAAATCATATCACATTAACCCACATGGTTTGACTATGTAAAAATATCACGAGCCATATGAATAATTAATATAGGATTTATGATCTTTGGAATGGCCGTAAGAGTCCTCAAACTATAGCATTAAATTTATTTTAAATCAAAGGAAATGTCAAAATGGGAAAAATATAAGAAGCTGGAAATAGTGTTCACCCACCTTACTGTACACCTACCAATCTATAAAACAGATTTGTGAATCCGATCTATCAAACTGATCTCTGAAACCGATCTGTAAAACCGATCTGTGAAACCAATTTGTGAAACCGATCTGTGAAACCGATCTGTCAAACCGATCAGTGAAACCGATCAGTGAAACCGATATGTGAAACCGATCTGTGAAACTGATCTGTGAAACCGATCTGTGAAACCTATCTTTGAATCCAATCTGTCCAACTGATTTGTGAAACCGATCTGTGAAACCAATCTATTAAACTGATCTATGAAACCGATCTATGAAACCAATCTTTCAAACCGATATTTAAAACCAATATGTGAAACTGATCTGTGAAACCGGTCTGTGAAACCGATCTGTCAAACACTGTACACCTACTGTTACTATAAACCTACCGATAAAAAAATTCATAAAACTAGAAACATTGTTCATAGAACTAGAAATTTGGAAAAGTGTTGGAGATAAGTCACCTTGACCTCCTAGAACAACTCCAACACCACATTTTGACAATGTAATGGACCGGAGAGGTCCAGGCCATTATAGTATTAACCAAATTTTAAATTTTATATATATTCTACATAATATTAAAAATCAACTTTTTGGTTTCTCATAAATAATATAAGGACAAATTCAATTTTCACATAAAAGAAGTATTTTTCCAAAAATGATGTTCTTCAACCTTTTAATGGAGAACCCTTTTTAAATAAAATAATTCTTCATTTTATATATTCAATTTAGTGAAATTAAATTATTCTTTAGAAGTAAGATATAAAAATTTAGTTTGGATAAATTTTTGGTACTTTTCTGATAAATTCAATATTTTGATAAATAGGGAAAAATAATAAATTTTAATTTAAAACTACTTTTTTATGTGAAATAATTTAAATAGTTAAATTATTAATTTGAGTGGTTTTAATGTTTAATTATATTATATTTTTATAATTTTATATAATTTATGTCATTACAAGTAACTTCACTTTTAAATTGGACCTAAACACATGTCATTCTTTTGATATTTTTTACTTTATAAAAACCCACTATTCGGTTTTGCCAATGGGAATTAATTTTAAATTAATTAATGAAAATTATATCCATTGAATTTGGTAAAATAGAATTCATTTTTCAATTAGGAATATCAAAATTATCTTAGGCAGAATTTTTTGTATTTCTTGAAAACATTCAATTTTTGATGAATATTGAAAAACACTGCGTTATTGTTTAAAGCCGACTTTTTTAAATTATTATTTATTTTATATAAATATTTTTTAAATCCAAATATATATATAATACCTATATAAGATAAATGTAATTAATTGGAGTCATTTAATAATATAATTAGATTTATGAAATGTTATTGAACTTTTTAACATCTTTTACCCACCTTCTGGGGACATTTGAAAATCTGCATAAAATATAGTTTTACTATTTTTTGAATGGAAATTCAAAAATACAAGAGAAATGGTTTACATGAGTAAGTAAAATGCGGTTCAATAAGATGAAAATAATTTTTGGTGAATAGAATTTTTTTACTTTTATTTACAACTATTAAAAGAAAATAGGGTAATTAATGGTAAAAATGATATTATAATTACCCTTTCACATGTACTAATTATATTGGATAAGTGCATTTCGACCAAAACCCAGCTTTGGAAAAAACATTGATCCTTATGGTCCACTTGGATTATATTAGGGCTTTTATTAATATTTGTTTAATGACTTGTTAAAAGTGTTAAATTCAATGTTTAATAACTAATCAATTTTTAATATATGGTTATAAATAAGATAAATTATACTATAAATATGCATTAGAAAGATAAAATTATTTTATAAATAAAATTATTTTATTTATAATTTTTATATATAAATAATTAATTTTATTTATGACCCAA
Organism: Viscum album; assembly: GCA_963277665.1. Classification (NCBI taxonomy): domain Eukaryota; kingdom Viridiplantae; phylum Streptophyta; class Magnoliopsida; order Santalales; family Viscaceae; genus Viscum; species Viscum album. The sequence goes on from OY728148.1 coordinate 1,772,765,078, forward strand.
TGATGATTCAATAATTACTTTATCAATGAAAGATTAAAATAATTGATATTATAAATATAAAAAAAATGAAATTGAGGATTTGTATGCCATGCACGAATTTTATAGGTCAATATGGCATGTTAGGGTAGATTAATTAAATTTTTTTGAATTCATAATGTTGTTATGACTTTATCAAAAACTAAATAGCAAATTGTGTCAAAATTGACATAAATGAGTTTTTAAAACAAATACTATATTATTTATTAATATAATATGTATAAAAATCTAGGGATTGGCCAAAGGACATAGATAAAGTTATATATATAGATAATTAACCGCTTGGGGTACTCTTGTATTTTTATAGTAATTTTATTAACTATTTATTATAACAATACATGAGGACATGGTAAAAGTTAAACTATTTTACTAAGAGTTGATTCTAAATGATATGTTAAATATGGTTACCTATAATTGATTAATACATATTAGTTGAGAGTATTTTAACCCATCCTCACATTTTATTTAAAATAATTCAATTTGGAGTCATTAGTAACCGAAAAAAAAATTATAATAAAATAATATTTCAAATATTTCTTGAAGTGATCCTCGCCTTACTTATAAAAATGTACTTTCCCTTATCTCCAAATAACACCTCCAAAGCCATTTTAATTGGCTAACCCCTTCCCAAATCTCCTCCAAATATCCATCAAATTTAAACTAGAGGCCTAAATTTGAGTATAAAGTTTACCTATGGAGCCCTTATTTTCAAATGAAATGGAAACACCCAAAGAAGAGGTAATTATTTTATCACATCCTTGAAAATTATTTTTCTTCTTCCACTTTCACTTTATATGTTTTTTCCATACCAAAATAATAAATCTCATACCCTATATATATTGTGATTTTATTATAAATATGGTACAACCATTCTCATTATTCTATCCATCATATGAATGATAATGTAACCATGCGTGGGTGCGTAGAGCTTACCATCTCCACACGATGGCGTAATTTGTTATTCAATACTATGTTGTTTTCATTGATATAATGATGCGTAATATGTATATAAATAATAAAAATGACTTTAAATTTCATTGTAAAATTAATATACCATCCAATTCCACACCTTTAAATCATTATGGATATGATATCATCGCATGTGTGTACGTACAGCTTACCATCTCCACAATGTGATGAGATTCATTTCCAGGTTTACCCTTCAATGATGATTATAAAAATATATATTGTTAATAATTAAGTAATAAATATGATAAAAATGATACTGGAGATATATATATATATATATATATATATGAATATATATATATATGTATGTATGTATGTACTAAAATAAATCTTATTCACTTACTTCCGTTCAATATGATATAAAAAGGGAACATCCTTTATACCTACATATGGCCTATTGTCTCCATAAATTGTGTTTTCTATTTCATATATATATATATATTATACATATTTCTAATCTAAATATGTATTATATATAAATCATGTTTTATATTTTGGATGTATTTAAATAATTATCTAAATGATACGATCAAGAATAACAAGTTAAAACACTTAAAGTAAAGAGTGTGATTATTACCTGAAATATTAATTTGTCATGGAAATAATTATTAAATGGGTAGTATAAAGATATAAATGAATCATTTATTATATAATAAATATGAACATGGTTTTTGTATAATTTAATAACATACTATGGTCATTATACAAGAGGTTAAATATACCCTCAACCAAAGGAAAGTTATAGGTAAGGATTACATCCTCAATCTCATTATTATCAAAGATTGATTATGTGTATGTACGTTCTGGGAAATATTTATTTTCCATGTCCATGTTTCATAAAAGTCATTTCAAAATGATACTTTTAAGTTACTCTTTCACTAAAACATCCTTTTAAATGTATTAAATATTTATTCTTCTAAATCATTCTCATTAATGTTCATGTTTTCAAAATGGATATAAGGATTTATTTATATGGACATAATAGTTTTAATATATTAATTCCTTTAAAAAGTATCAAATTGGTATGTTAAAATTTGATTAAACAAATTTCTTTTAAATGACATCCTTTATAAATATGTGACTTTTAAACTATTTCACAAAAGGGATATTTCTATCAAAAAGTTATACTGATCAATTTCAACATTGTCAAAAACCATTAATGGATATTATCATTTATTAAGGTTGATTTATTAAAACACAATCTTCCCTATTGTATTGAATGTGTATTGATATGTTTGACTACAAATGTTCTATTTTTATACCCTTCATGTTTTATAGTTGAAGTATTCAAATTTCTTATTCGAGTTTTAATACGAATGTTTATGATATGTTTCAATTTTTTTATTTGAGGAATGCAATGGACTTTGTAACTGCCTGGTGGAGCCCACTATAGCTCCTCTAGGAATTTTTAGGTATAATGAGACAAAAAAGTGTCTTGGAAAAAGGCCATGACAAAAAATTTATTGTTAGACTTGGCATGAGGCCTTGACTATGTGGTAATGATGTCTGATACGAGGCTGTCACTTATTATGAAATTAATAATTACATGTGATTATTTGACTAGTAGAATATCCATGTGAATATTTATATTGTAATGGTTTATTTATTTTAACCATATTACGTTCATTTTCTATTTAAAAGGATGTTTTTTTATTATAAATCATTCCTTAAATGTTTATAGCTTCCGCTAAATTATTTACCCTTCATGAGAATATGAACATACCCAATTATTATGTTTTCTTTTCCCATGATACCAAGAATGTGTACTATGTTAGATATGCTGGGTTAAGCTTGGGGAATAATGGAATTCTATATGGATTATTTATATTATGTTTTATGTATGAATGTGTAATGTAACGTTCATGTATGTATTATATTTTACAAGACTACTAAATTGATATGTCTATCAGGATTTGATTCCTTGCAATCACGCCAATGTATTAAAATAATTATCTGGCTCCGGGATTCTGGGGTCGGGGCATTACAATCCATCAGTAATGAGATCTGGCGTCACCACCTTATAGAATGTAATTATTTTAATGAAAAATAATTTATAAAATAAATTGTATGAATATCCTTGATATTTATTTATTATGAAGCATTTCAAGAACGTTTTTCAATATTACCATAATACATGAATACTTCATCCATTTATTTCTACATGATTTTTTCTTTGGTTTAGGGTTTATCTATTAAATAGGGTGTTTACTAGGGAAATTCCCATGTTCCCTATATTTATGAAAATAATCTGTTAATAGATCCTTTTGATGAGTTTTATTTTCTTATTAATTACTCTTCATTCTTCAATATAAATTATTTTCTTTATGTCCTCATTTCCCACAATTAAAGCATTCCTAAATTCCATTTCAACACATTCATGTGTACCACATTCCACATTTCATTCATAATGGATGTTAATCTTTCTTATCTAATTGGTCTCTACCAAAATATTTCATAGAAAACACCATTATTATCTTCTTTGTTGAGTTTAGAATTTGTCTAAAGTATATATTTTTAATCAAATTTTGGGAAAACAAATTAGGCATAAACACAATATCATTCACTCCTATCAACATTATGATTATTTTATCATTATAACCACATTTTGCTTCAAGTTAAATGTTAACTTGAATCCTTCACATTTTAGCTATTTACTAATACAATAAAGATTAGTGTGTGAAAAAATCATCCTAGTGGGAAAATCATATAATCAATTTTATGGTGTATAAATCATGACCCATTATATATATCTAAGAAAACTCAAGTTTTACATAGTTCATTCTAAATAATTATCTATTCAAATACATCATAATTATTCTGAATGAAAATTTGAATTATCCTTATCATATCCCCCGAGAGTGTCAAACTAGGTGTTAAATATGGCCCATTATTGAATACTAGTATATAATCCAGTCAGCCTCAGCGCACCTTGTCCGATTTGTTACCCAAATGTACATATTTTCCAAAACCACATCAACTTTTAGTATCAATAATTGGATGTATTATTATGAATTCCCCACTAATATATATAGTTCAAAAATTTTAGGATGTTATTCAATACATATCCTCAAATTATATCTTAGGGATATGTTCTTTAATATATATTTTCGTAAATCTAGTTTCCAAGGTTTCAACTAAACATTATTTCATTCTAACTATAGTGACCTGACCCCAGAATGCATTTATCATGTTCCATACTACCATAATATTGGTTCAAAATACAAGTACATCTAATCCCAATTGACCGAACTATTTACTAGTCTTGGTGAACAAGATACTTACTTTAGTCATGTATTATAAATAAATACACCAATTAAAAAAAATGATATTTCCATCTTTTAGGGATAACAACTCCCCTCTATCTAGGGTATCCATGTAAATCTTTATTAGTACACTTTAAAGAATCATATCGGATGGAATCCTAATAAGGGTGACCAGAAATTATCAGTAAATTTAAATGATAACATAAGAACAAATTAATCAATGAGATTCATCAATATATATATATATATAAAACTGAGAACACATGCCATGTAATCAATAACTGAGAATGAATAGAGAAAATAACACGTAAATTTAAGTAACATTAAAACAAATTCCATTTAAATAACTAGATAAATAAAAATAAATAAGGAAAGGGATGAAACTAATAAAACTCGTCTTTTAATGAAAAGTGTGATATTGAAATGATTCCAGAGACATTTTCATCCTGAAAATATCATGGAAAATAAATAACTGAATCTACATTAAGTATGTTCTTAATTATTGGATATCATGTTTAAGGTAACTAAAAATATATATCATCGAGACATTACATAATATGGTTTAATTCCATGGGTAGATACCCATCAATTATTCTTGGAAACAAACATGAAGGGGTTTTCACCAACTATTTTCATCTCACAAGTCTACCAATGTGTTGATGGGATTACATTAATTATTACCTAACCCACAGGTCTTGCATTAACATGTCCCCAACCAATATAGATCATGTCTAATGCATTTCACATATAAAGTAATAATCCATTTAGTTAATGAACAATGTGCCTTAAAAATATTTGTATTTTATAATGGATATGGATTTATCAATGTTTCCCCAGATAATCATATAAAATTCAAAGTAAATAGAGTATCTAGAAATGATATACAGTTTGGTAAATAAACATATCCAAAATAAATGATATAGATAATTTGAGGATATTCAATGTTAAATGATCATAGGAAATTGGAATATTTTAGGGAGACTAAAAGGAATCATGTTATGGAATGTCAGTACGATACTTGGTAAAATATATCATATACAATCCTATGTAATAATAAAGATGTTATAAATATATAATATCCCAATTTGTGTAAAAATAATGGGTTGTTGTCATTGATGAATGAAAACAATTATATAACTATCTTTTTAAAACATTCTTGAGGAAATTATATTTTTCATTTTGAAAAACATGTTGAAAATACAATTCATTTTACAACACTTTATAGAAATATTTTCATTAAAAATTATCCTTTTATTCTTTAAAAAAATCAAATAATCAATTGAGAGTAATTATATACATGGTGTTCAATGTCAAAAGAACATTCCTTTTGTAATGTAAAATAATATAATAGTTTTTTTTCAAAAATTGATAATACATTTTCATTAATTAATATATATTATACAAAAATTGTAAAATTTATTTAATAAATTAATTTTTAAAAGTAAAAAATATATTTGGAAACCTTTTTAGAAAATAGTATTTAGAATAATACATGTTAGTTGTCTAAAGAGATAAATGATGTTTGGTTTCCATAAAATCATTTTGTAAAATATTTTGATTACCAAAGAATGGGGAAATGGTACTATTACAAGGAAAATTCTATGACTAACCATAGGAAAATAAAGTGAAATTATTTTTAAACAATGATTCAATAATTACCACATATGTAAATTCATGTCTAAATAATCTCGAACAAAATGATATTGAGATGTAAACCAATAAAAAGACCCTAACATTGATGTGAGAATCAATAAATTGATATATTATGTGGGTCAAATATAAATCCACATAAAAAAATTAGAAATAAAAAAATAAAATGTAAAAAGTTATTATATAGGTAATCATATAATGTCAACGACAATGTGGATGTAATATAACCCAATGAACAAGAATCTAGTTATGAAATTCTTTACCACTTGTAACTTTTAACTAAAATATAATTAAAATAAACAATTAAAATGGAAATCAAAATAAAATAATGATAATTCAATTCATGATATAATATATCAAATGGGCATTAGATACACCACCCTAAATAAGTAAGAGGTGAATATGACATTATTCATACAATTTTCCAAAAATGAGATGAAAAACACCCACCTTTCATATCCTTTTCAGTTGAATGTAAATTAAAATATATTATAGTGGTTTAAATAATGTTATTAACATATAGAATTACCATAATAATATTTTTAATGTAACGCCCCAACCGCAGTTACCTAGAGTCGGTGCATTACTTTGTAACATTGCCATGATCACAAAAGATCATGTCTCCAAAGACCGATTAGTTTAGTAGCCTTGGAAACACTAGATACATTCGTAAACATTACATTACATTATAAAAATGAAAACTACAACAACATGGTCTCCCTAGTCCACACTCATATCCTCACTGACTATTCTTGCAAGTCAGTCATAATAAACTTCTTCACATCCTGGGAAAAATAAAACATTGAAAGGGGTGAGCTCAAATGATCCGTAAGGATAACAATATAGAAGAAACTTTCATATGAAAACATAAGCATTTAAGGAAATGAATAACTAAAACAAAAGCCTTATTGAACTTTAACTTCAATATAATATGGAAAAAGTAAAATAAAATAATGCCATTACTTACTCACATGGATATTCTACTAGACTAATAATAACATGAAATATCAATAACCACTTTCATAATGAGGGAATGTATAATGCCAGACATTCTGAAACATTTTTTCAAGGCCTCGGCCAAGACATCTAAAATGATTAAGGCCTCGCCCAAAACCATAAATCAAATTGGGAAAGGGCCTCAGCTAATTCCACGTCTAGTTGTCTCATGAGACCTACCGATGCATCGAGGAGCTATAGCGGGCTCCACCCATCACTTATTAAGTCCAATACATTCCTCATATGAATAGGTTTAAACATAACATAAATATTCGTATTAAAACTAGCATATGAAATGTCAACAATTTCTCCATAAACTATATATGGTATAAAAATAACACATCCACAGTCAAATATTTCACAAAATGTTCAATGGAAGTTTCGTATCATAAATCAATTTCAATTAAACTTAAAACCCATCAAAGGATGTTGAAATGGATGAAATCAAAGCTATTTGAGAGAAATATCCCTATTTTTTGAAATAATTTAAAAGTCCCATAATTATAAAATAATACATTTACTTTTAAAATATTCTTATAAGCTTGTAAGGGAAGCTTCGACGAAGTTATAATTGCGGAAAATAGCTGCACCCACCGTATAATTTAAAAAAACATTCTCACCTTAAATTTGTCAAAAAGGTCAAAAAGTACATTGTTTGGAAAACGACGGTAAGATTCCTTTAAAAACGTATAAGGGTACAAATGAATTTAACCCATTTTCCATTTAATAGTAAAAATGTTTTGAAAGAAATTTTTAAGAAACATGGGTGTGGATGATAACGAGGTCCCAGTAGATAATTATGTATAAACAACCTTGGATAATGAAGAGGTTGTGAAGTAAACCCTTACCTTGTACTTTTCCTTGGTTGGGGTAGCTTAAGCTCCTGTATAATGGTGAAATAATTGTTATTAAATTATAAAAGAATCATATAAAATCATATGATATCATATATGATCTTTTAACATTGCTTTGTTAACAAAATCTTAGATTTATCGTTGTTTCAGGTGTTAACTTACTCGTTTTCTTTTATATGTTTTGTTACGTAAGTCGTGTTTTTCATGGATAGGTTGTATCTTATTCATATCCAGAATGATATCATGTCCTTAAACATCATTTTTATATCATCAAATGATAATTATACTTCAATGGATACGACAGAGAATGAATCTCATCGCGTTCGTGGAGACGGTAGTCCGTACGTACGCACAAGCGACGATATAATTATTTTGATATTAAAATAATATATAATTGGATAGTATATCATATATACAGAATCATTATCATGTTATATTTATTATTTACATGAATTAAATATCATTATTATACCCATCTAAATAATAATATATTGAATAACAATTATACCACGACGTGGAGACGGTAAGTCGTACGTACGCACGTATGGTGACATGTCATTCAAATGACGGGAAGAATACTGAATATGGTTGTTCCATATTTATAATAAAATCACAGTATATAGAAGATACTGGAGTTATAATTTTATAATTGAAATAATAAACAAAGAGGGAGTGGAAGAAGAAAGAAACTTGAAAGAGGGTGATGAAAACGTTACCTCTTCTTCGGGTTCTTTCTTTTGATTTAATCAAAAGGACTCATTAGGATAGCTTTCTATCTAATGTAAAGCTTCTAGGATGAAGGGAGAGAAGTTGGGAGAGTATTTGGGCATAGGTTGGCCGAACCAAAAGGCTAGAAAGTGTGAGTAAGGTGGTAGAGGTGGGGGCCTTTTATAAGAGGAGAGGAGGGGCTCTTTTGGAAATATTGAAAAGTCACTTTATTATAAAATGAGTTTCGGATTTTAGAGGTCCAAAAATTATATAATTCGAGGCTAAGGTGATAAGGGTTCGAAATCTACTCATCCAATAGATTTTTTACAAGTGTATGCCTTGGATGTTACATTATCTCTTAATTTTATTTAAATCGTTAACTAATGAGGTCATCGCTGCATCATCATGATGTCATAACTAATTTAATTCATTTAATGTCTAAAAATTGTAAAAAAATACTACGATGTTGGAAATCTTTTTAGCTTTCCAATGACAATTTATAGTAAAAAATATGACTTGTATAACCCCATGTAAAAGTTGTTTTAGTAAAACATTTCATGTTTGTGTCATTCTTTACTTTAACATTAAATAAAAGGTATTTATGTCATTTTCTAACTAAAGTGGCTCCATGGGGTCCCCAAGTTGACCCATGGATTGTCTTGGTCGGCCATGGAACATCAAATGAGGGTAGGACATGTGTCAAGCTCATCTCATATTATTAAAACATTATTTTTACCTTAAACTACACTAATAACCTCTAATCGCGATTAAGAATTTAAAAGTTACTATTCACCAAAAATTATTTTAATCTCATTGAACCACATTTTACTTCTTAATGACAACAATGTATGTCGGATTTTTGATATTCAAATCACAGAAGTTGTAATATTTCATTTAAACGAAAAATCAGTTATTTAACTACAACTTAGTGGTTTCACTATTCATTAAAAATTGAAGTTTTCCAGAACAATGCCAAAATTTTACCCTAAGCTATAATTGATATTCCGAATTCAAAAATGATGTCTATTTTACAAAATTACAAACATATAAGTTGCATTAATTAATTTTATAATTAATTCCTGCTGTCACAACAAATAGCGTGTTTTTAAGAAACAATTTATATCAAAAGATTGGCAATTGTTTATGTCCAATTTCAATGTTAAATTAATTCTAATGAACACCATTGGATAAAATGGTAAAAATATATTCTAATTATACTTTAAAACCACTAAATAGTATAATTTATCACTATAAATTATTTTGATTAAAAAAGTTGTTTTAAGTATTTTTCACTATTCATAAAAAATTGGAAGTTCTCAGCAAATTACAAAAAATTCAACTTAGGGTAATTTCGATATTACGAATACAAAAACGAAGTCTATTTTGAAATATAAAATTTCTATAATTTTAAAAAAGTGGTTATTACTATTCATAACGGCTACTTTGATTAGTCGCGGTGTGTTAGAACTCGAACTTGCGTACAATGCAAGCTATTGCATTATTGAAAGACAGGCGTATCGTGGAAGCTCGGGGTGTTACATTTAATATTATATATTATCTTCTAATAATAGTTTACTACTTTTTTGTTAACAATCAATCATTATTTTTAATATTTAAAGTTTTATTTCCCTTGTTTTTTAGTATGTATTGAATTTTTGCATGTTTTTACTATTAATAACATCATAAGTTCATAATCTACATAATGTAAACCATGATTTATGTCATTTATATATTTATAATATATTTATTTATAATAATTCATAATATATAGAGATAATAAATAAAATACACTATTCCTGGAGGCGGTAGGCCATACGTATGCATGTACGCAACTTTCATTTCTTCCCCATAATAGAATAATGAAAATTAAATGAAAAATATGTATATTTTAATTCAATTATATCATATATTTAAATGTTTTCAAAGATTTTTATTATGACCATCATTTATATGTTATATTATTAGTGTGAATGAATCTAATTGCATTGAGGAGGCGGTAGTCCACACATCCTCAAATAATGTTATCATATTTAAAAAAAATTAAAATAATAAGGTTATGTGTTATATAAAAATTATATAAGAATAAAAATATTATTAATATCATATATATCATAAATAAATAGTGTTCCCATCATAATTCCCACTACGATAGTCAGTAAAGTAAGAAAAAATGATCATCTTTTGATGAGGTGGTGGTCCATAATACTCATGAATGGTATGATTGTTGCCCATTAGATATATTTGTGTATGTTTAAGACAACCCATTAATATAAAATCATATAAATACAATTAAAATATTGTATTTATGTTATAATCAATGAATAACTCTAACTGAAGGAGTGAATAATGAAATAAAACTAAAGTGATCGTTAAAGAAGGATACCTATTTTTGTGGAATTCTTTTTTGGATTTTAATAATGTAAATCCATGGATACATTAATATCAATATTTAGTATTTTATGATGATGGGATGGATTTTGTGAGTTTATTTGAGAAGGGTATGGTCAAGGGAAAGGTCTTTGGAAGTGTGAATAAGTGGGTGGGATAAATAACTTTTTATAGTGGAGGAGGAGTGGTATTATTATAAATATAAAGAGAAAAATACTATTAAGAGGTCTCTCATACCTCATGTGACTCCAACAATGGTCCATATTATATTAATGAAAAAGGTCGAAATATTTCTATAAAATGGGTTTTAGACATGTTTCATGGTCATTTTGGACTTTACGTAGATGGTTTTATTCCCAAATAAGTTAATTTTCCACTTAATCACTATAATTAATTTTTATTTTATTCACTAATATTTTCTGTCAAAAACTAATTTGAAATTATTAGACATAATACATTATACTGATTCCCAATATTTAATATTTTTTGTAAATTCTAATCACATAATTTGTAAAAATTATTCTATATTTAATCCCATAGATGGGATGAGAAAGTGAGTTTTTAAAGTAAAATGTTTTAAACCTTTTTATGTTTTATATCCAATTTAAATGTGAAAAATATTCAAATGAACTTTTGAATTAATTTATGTAAATTTAATTCTAATTTATCTTTTAAATAATTTAAAATTTTAATTTAATATTATAAATAAAATATATAAACAATTAATTTTGAATTTAAATTGAATATTTTTTCACTATTAATCAAAAAATGAAATATTTCATAAAAATAATAAAAATTCACCATAAACTAATTTTGATGTTTATATTTAGGAAAAAATATGCTTATTTTGACATATAAAGTATACAAAGGATCTACTAATAGTATTTAAAAAATGTTCATCATTAAAAAGTGTTAAAATTTCCTTTAGAGAAATATTTTTTTTTATTGTGTAATAATTTATTTTCACTTATCTTATGTCTATAAAATATACTTGATAAATTTAAAAAAATATTATTGGATATATAATATATATTATCATGTTCTATTTAATAATATTTCTATCCTCTAATTTAATGGATAGGTTATATCACTTTGTATGAAATAATAATATTTTAATAATATATTTTTGTTTGGTGAAACATGGCCTTTTGTGTAACAAAATCCATTAAAGAAACTTCTTTTTTCTTGCGATGATTGTTAAATCCTTGACACATTAATTTAAAGAAATAAAATATATTGATTTTGTTTCTAATATTAAATTTATTTTAAATTCTCAGGTTATTATATTCCCTTACTTGCTTGGTGTTGTGTGTTAGAGATGCTGCCAGATACAATGTACACAGTTTTGAATTTTGGGGTGTTTCAATTAATTTTCATCATATTTTCAAATATTTCATAATGGTTTGAAAATATAATGCGAATTATCCAAATAATATCCCTTGGTAGTGTCAAACCAATTTCACAGTAAGGCCTATTATCATGTACCAACTTATGCTTGAGTTTATCATGATGCATATTTTCATATTTGTTACCATTTTGTACATTTGTGCCAAAACCATGTCCAATTGTATTATCCAGACATGGATACACTTTTAGAATGTCCCTCATAATATCTACCTTTCCAAAATTCTAGTATTGTTTTCAATATGAGACGTAAAATTCTATCATAGTGTTATGTTAACTAAGATTTTCCCTCAAAATATAGTCCCCATAGTTGTTACTAAACATTCTCTAATACCAAATATAGTGAGCCAACCCCAAAAATCTTGGAGCTTGTTTCATTATACCATTAAGTTGGCATAAGTTACAATAAATCATTTCCCAAAGGTATGAATAGTTTTTTAGTCTTTGTAAATGATTTACATACAAAAGTATTATATTATAAATGAATAACGAAATGAAAAAATATTTTTTTGAGAATAATAACCTTATTCCATCTTGACTATGCATTAATATCTTTATATGTTCACTTCAAAGAATCTTGGGGAAAGAAAACATAATAAGTGTGAGAACTAATTCTTGGTATGGGAAAGTAAAATTGAATAAGAAATGAATCAATATGAATAAATAAATATGGAACGGTTATAATTGAATTCACATTTGATAAAGTAAAAAAAGTGAGAAGGATGTTCATAAGAAATATAGAAAGGTAAATAACTGATAACACATTCAATTTAAACAGTTGTATATAGTATAATCAGTATGGAATGGTATGAAATTAATACATAGGATATTTAATCAATAAAATGATAATTCAATGCATCTATATATTTTGTTATAGAGAAATTATTATGGATAATAAATACTAAATCGAAATTAAGTATATCCATAAATATTGGATGTCCTGTATCGGGAAAATGAAAAGCACTACTTTCAAGATCTATCATCTAGATAGTTTAAAAATCAAGTTAGAAACCAATTTTATTTTAAAAAATAATTTGTCTCAATGAAACTTGTTGATGCATCGAGGGACTATATAATTTCTGGGCCCCACCCACCACTATATGTCCAAATAATTCCGCATAGCATGAAATTGATTTAATATGCCTTAAGAAATATTCATATTGAATAAATAATTTAGATTTATCAATATTTTCCCAAATAAACAATTAAATTTCAAATTAAACACAATATGTAAAAATGATATATGGTTTAGGTAATAATCATATCCTTGATAAATGATATGGATAATTGGGGGAAATTAAATTATTCAATGATCATAGGAAATTGAACAAATGAAATGAAACAATAAAGTGATAAAGGAATTGAATGTCAACACTAACCTTGTACAAATTTATCAAAAACCATTTAGGGGATGAATAAAAATGAAATAAATCCAAAATATCTGAATTGGAGTAAAGATAAAGGGTTGGTTTCATTGATGAAATAGAACTAAAACATCAATAACCTTCTTGACGAAAGTATACTTTTGTTTTAAGAATAATTTAAAAAATATTTTATAAGAATATAAAAAATAAGACACAAAAATCATTTTTAAAGGGTTAAAATAAATTTGAATAATCATTTTTGAAGATGTTAAAAAATTATAATTTATTTAATGAAATATGGCTTTTTGAAGAAAATAGTTTCTCCATCTAAAGGGAGAAACGAAGTCATATTTTCTTAAAACAATTTATAATTCAAATTAGTACCAAATAGTTGGGAACTATTACTACTACGTTAAAAATTCATTAATTACCAAAGGATAATAAAATTAAATTTTTTATTAAAAAATAATAAAATATTTTACTTCAAAAGAAATTCAAGTGTAATCAATCCCAAACAAATTGATATTGTGAAATAAAATCATTGAAGTACAAAAATGTTAATGTGAAGAACATTATATAAATTGATTATTTGTGTTATATTTATATCGACCTAAAACAAGTTGAAATAAACTAATATATTGTAAAAATACACCACACACATAATATTATAATATTAACAATAATGAGGATGTAATATAACCAAAATAAAAAAATTTGGCAATGAAATTATTCATCACTCTGTAATGATTAATTATAATCCCCAATGATGAAATAAATAAATTTTCTAGTAAAAATATCATCAATGAAGAATGAATATATAATAAATTAGTTAGAAAAAAATAATATATGTCTCAAATAATTGAGATTCAGACAAAGTTACTTATATTTATGTAACATTTGGATTGTAATATGGATGAATTAAATAATTTCAAATGAAAAAATTAATATTTGGAATATAAAATAATTTATTATATAATATATCAAAGGGTGTGATATATACACCACAGAAAATTTGAAAGTGGTTAAAATGGTGTAAATCTCATGAAAACAACACGATACAAGAATCCCTTAACATGAATTTCTATTTGGGTAAACGTCCTTTAGCATCTTGTATAAGGATTCTAAAAATGTCACAAGCTTAAAAAACCATAGTCATATTAATATCTTCTAATATATTATTACACATTTGTTAACAATCAATAATCATTTTCAATATTTCTTGAGTTTATTTCTTAGGTTTCAAGAATTTTTTTACTTATAACTTATTATTATAATTAATTAAATCATTATTTCATCATATATATAATTTAAATCTTAATGTTAATATAATATATATCCAATATAAATTTATATTTAATAATTAACAAAAATTGGATATGGGAATTGAAATTCATTGTTCATCGAGACAATAGGTTATATGTACGGTTGAATGCTACATTAATTTATTTATCACATTTAAATGAATGGAAAGTAATTGATAAATGTGTATATTAGAATTATAGTACCATATTTAAGTCATATATGTCACATTATATTTTTAAACCATATTTTATACATTTGAAACATGGATGTCGTATGGTGTGGAAAAAGAATTTTTTTCTAATACGTCACATAGGCTGACTAGTTCCGTCTCAATTGTGGAGAAGCACATTATTTTAAATAACAAATTTTAATTAATCAAATATATTTAAATCTTTTAATTTATTATGAATGTAAATGTTTTGGGGTTTTTAGAAAACATTAAATTAAACAAAAATTAATTCTGATTTAAAACATAAATGAAGATACATCCATAATGTAGATGAGAAAGAAAGCTTCTGGTGAAGAGTATGATAACTCAGATTCATTAGTTATTTATTTTTAGTTTAAATTCAATTTGATAATTTATTTGATGATACCTCATAATAAATTTAAATTCATTGATTTATTGATTGTGTTATTTTTTGATTCCTTCAACACAGCAAAACACAACCCCTCTAATTGAATAATAAAATAACACATTGACTGGGAATTAAATTCCTAAAAAACCTAGCTCCACTATATATCATATCAGCCCTTCAGAAAACTATAACACCACTGTATGAAGGGTTTACCAAGATAATGTATGTGAAAATATTGATTCAATAAGTGGAATTTAATTGTATAGAATGACATGGTAGATGACTGATGAAATGGGGTAATACATTCACATTCACCACAAATAGATTTAAAACATGATTAATTGATGCACAATAAAAAATAATTCCCTGTATCATTTTATAGGTAAAAGAAATTAGCTTTTCACTTTCCAATTTAATGTCAAATGATATCATTATGGAAATATTGATTAGTTATATAATGAGATTAGGTTGGAAGATAAATATTTGATTGAAGAAGGGAAAAAATTTAATTAAAATATGAATTCACATTTCATGGGAAAGTAAAAATAAAATAAAAATAAACAAAAAATACTAAGTCATTAGAATTTCCCTTGTCCTCTTCTCCATCAGTGGTGAAGGAATTCCCTTAAGGATGGGTGAACTCTTCCTTATATAATCCATGGGGGTTCCATTCTTTAGTATTCAAATTAAAGATCTTACAAATCTCCCATTAGGATCCCCTACAACTAATTTACATGATAAATTAACATGTATTAAACAAATTTAATGACCAAATTTTGGAATGATTTCTTAGTTTATATTTTTAAAAAATTCTATCACATTTAACCACAACATTTTTACTTTAAATTCCTCTTTTGGAAAAAAATGTCCCATTTACTCTAAAAAGTTATTATTGCAAGGTATAGTCTTTGAATTTTCAAATTCTTATTTACATTGAATATAGTTCATTGATATTGTTATATTAATGTGATTCAATTGATATGAAAATTGTTCTTCCGTATATTATTTTTATCAATTTATATTTCACATCAATTTTTCATCCATTTTTACGATATATTCCCATCATAAAAAATATCCAAATCTATAAACATATTTTAAGGCCGGATGTGAGAGATTCTACAGTGCCTTTAAATGATGGATTTTGAATTGGGTCCAGAACGAATGAATAACGAGATTTATTTAATCCTTAATAATTAATTTCTTTAGTTAAAATAGTTTATAATAAGTTATGGACAAAACACACACATAAATTAAAAAATTTAAATTCCAAAATTAGGCCAATTTTCCAATCCTTGAAAAAACCAATGTTACAATTGATATTAAAATATAAAATTTTTTAGAATAAAAATTTTGAAATTTTATGAAAGAAAAATACATGAAAATCGAGTGTGTAAACAACCCCACACTTAACTATGTATGTCCTCAAGGATAAAATAATAATATTAAAAGTCAGTGGGCACTAATTCTATCATTATTCATATTTTGAAGAAATGCATTTAAAAAATCATCAATTTCAAAAAAAATTATCAAATGTCATATAAAATATAAATTCAATTCCACATTTTTCAAACAAACAATTAATCCTATTATTTTAATTTTCTCCCTTTTGAAAATTTTGATCCTTCTCATCTCATTCATTAGAGTTCCTTAATTTTTTATTATTAAACATTCCAAATCATGACTTTCCTTACATTTTAATATTTTATCTCGTCAGTATATATAACATTTCAGAGGAGTTATGATCATATCATAATACATTCTCCTAATAAATAGTCATGTTTAAGAACTATATCTTCCATATTTTTATGAATAAAGGCATATAAAATCAGGAATACTTTGTAAAATAGGTTCAAATGACACTGAACCTTAAGGTTGGTAATAATTAAAAGTAAAATATCAACGATGAGGTTAATCTCTATAGTAAATTGAATAATATAAAAAATAATCAATCATTTAAATTCTATATTTACATTTTTAATAACTCCCACTTCCCAAAACTCATGATAAAGAAATGTTCAAATAAATCAAAAGGAAATATTTGTGCACTGTTTTTTTTAATATTTTTTAAAGAATGTTTTAATTTTTTTTATTTTTCAAAATTTATACATAGAATATACCACACATCCACCACCTAAACACATATGTTAAAAATAATTTTTCTAGTAATGGTGATTTTCAATTTTTCAAATCACAACCCAATCTTATTTTTAAATTTTTTGGTTCTTTTTTTCATTTTCTCTTTTGTTTATTCAGGTGGGGAAAACAATAAAAAATTCAATGAATGAATCATCAACATTCCCCATTACCAAAAGTATCACCCCCGCACTTATTCCTTTTAAGGTATATATTCCCTTCCCCTATGACTCCCTTTACCCCCACACATAAACTTTGAAATGTCTTGAAAGTACTTTGATGAGGGTAGGAATTGGTAAAAATGGATCAGAACATGGACCATCCCAAATAATTTGATTCAACATTTCATGAAAAGGATTTATGTAATGGTGTAATTTTAATGATAAGGTATATTAAAAAGATTCAACAATCATTTTAAATATGTTTTTGTACATTCATATTTTTGAAAAGATTAACTGAATGATCTAAAAGTTGGAATATCTCATGATCTTTAAGAAAATGTGTTCAAGAATAAATAAGAAGTTTTTGGTTTCAAAGCCTTCTTGGGAATGGTTCATATGATTTGGGAATATCACTCAATGATTTATTAATACCAATAAATAAATTATCATGAATATAATAAATTCCAAAGCATTAAAAATGATATAGAAATTTAATTTACATTAATCAACTAATCCCATTAATTATAAGGTCTTAATTTTAATATCCATGATTCACATTAATCATAAAATTATCCATTTTATTCATTAAATTTCATTAACATTGAAATAAAAACCATGGAATCAAAGGAATCCTTATAAAATCATGTCTACAAGATATGTCATATAAATAATGAATAAATGAATGGCCATGAAAATTCAATTTAAATCCAAAAGACATGTCTCCTGAAAAAAATGTGAGTATTTTAAATAATAAACATAAAAAGTGAACACCATTTTCCAATGAAGTTTATTATTTATCTTCTATAGTATGGGTCTATATTCTTCTATCATGAACCTACAAAAGTGAATTACTCAATTATGCACAAGGATAAGGTCATTTATGCTCAAAAGAATAGGATTGAGAGGGGATGCATGTGGAATAATTAAAAGAATAGAATTGATATATAATTTCAAAAAAATAATATAAAGGTATAAGTCTTGGTATAATTCCCATTGTCGGACCTGAATTTTATCTACCTCCATAGGGAAGTACATACTTTTATCCAATGTCTGATGGCGGTTGGGGATTTTATGACTCAAAACAGCCCATGTTGATTTTTACAGCTTAAAATTTTTTATTCTTATTGAGAGGTATTCCATGCATATAGTATAATATATCATATACTCTCACAATATAGAATAAATTTCGTGGAGGGAGTAATATGAAGTATGCAACCTCCTCCTCCTCCTTTTTTCCACTTTTGATACATCTTATTATCTTTCAGTGGTCTCTCTAGATATACTGTATTAATTTTTTTTTGAAGGGAATTGTGTGTTCAGTTTTATTTTTGAAAAATTGAAATTTTTATATTTTATATCATATTGTTCCTATTTTATATAGGCAGCAGGTATGTCTACTTTTTTCAGAATAGACACTATAATTTCTCCTGAGCTTTATCTAGTATATGAGTAATATGTTTAGGGATATCCATGTGTACCTCAATATGTGTAGTTCTATTTTATTCATCATTATCCAGGGAAATTATTTAATCAACAGGATATAAAAAAGAAAAATAGAAGGGGGTGACACTAAATTTATTTTCGATGTAATTGAATGAGTTTGAGGTCAAGAATGTGTCATATCACAGAGTTGTATTTTATTAAATCTTTTCTTTAGTGTAAATCACCACTTGAGGTTGAGTAGTAATAGATATAGTTTGGTTTTCAAGATCCTCCATTTTTTGATATACCCAAAAAATAGCGGAGACTATAGAGGAGTATTTATATTTTTAGACACCATGTTTTTTCACACACTCATTTCATATCTTGTTGATCGGCCACATGTTGCTCATGATCTGGATAATCCATCAATTCATAAACATAGTTCAATTCTGTTTCCATATTCTTCCCGATGTAATCCAGAGTATCACCCATTATTTTTTACTCGGTTATTTAGATCACTATAATCAATATCATCTTCTTGATATTTTACCTACATGTAGTCTTCCCAGGAAGAATAATTATAGTTCAGATACAACAAAAAAATATGAATTGTTTTACATTTTTTATCAATGAAAAAAATTAAAAATATTTACAAAAATGAAAATCTAGAAAAAGTGATAAAAAATTTATCATTTCTCAGCAAAGGGACTAGTTTTGACCCACGACTATGTTAGGTATTGGAAAAAGAATTATTTTTTATTATCCTAAGGCATCACAATAGTGTGCCAAGTCATCTAACTTATAGAGTATCAAAATTGGTCCAATCAGTTATTATAATTCACATAATATAATTATTTTTTGTTTTTATCCAATTTAATTAAATAATGGTGTTGTGGTTTTTCTAGAACATATAATTTATATTTTAGAATTCAGATTGATATCCTAAATGAGATGCAGACAGAATATGGATTATAATTAATGGTCTTGGTCAAGGGTTTAATAATACTGGTTGATTCATTATTTATTTGTTGTCTAAATTAAATTTGATATTTTTTTATTGAAACCTCATCACCAAGTTACTTTACATAGATTTATTTAGTGTTTTATTTTATCATCCATTTGGTGCAACAAATCAAAACCCCTCCAATAGTCAAATTGGATAACACATAAACCGAGAATATAATTCATAAAGGACGTGGCTCCATAGTATGTCATTACATCCCATGAAAGAAACCCCAAATAAACTGTTTGAATTATTTTCCCAGGACAAGGGAGGAAAAATTATTAATATAATAAATGTAATGTAATTATAATGAATTCTATGGTATATAACCGCCGCACCCGTGCAACACTGTCGAATCCACCAAAACTAGATTTAAAATAAAAATAAAATTAAAAAAGAAATAATTAATCAATAGGTTAATGGTCCTCCAATCTATTGGTGGTTAGGTAATCCAATTCATAATGGTTTAACACCTCCTTATATATTCAAATGGTGTTCCATCATTCAGTATTAAAATTAAATATCATCAGAATATCACTTCAAAATATCCTCCAGATTATGTCCCCCAAATTATTGATTTTGGTAGACCCATTTAATGAATGTTGTTTTAATTATATTTTAATTAATGTATATAGTAATTTTATTTTTCTTTTGACCACAAAAATTCAGATTCATTGGCATCTTTTAAAATATTTTATAGCTCATTTACAATGAAAATCTATTCTTACCAGGGAGAATCCTTGAATTTCAAAAAAATGATTTCCATTAAATTTATGACCTTTTTAATGGTAGATTAAAGTGGGTACATAGTAATGAAATATTTTACTCTTGAACATATCATTATTATTGTTTAATTTAATCTTTATTTTTCAATTCATATTCGAGATATCGAATCATATTTAAAAATAGGGAAAATATTACATTGATTTTGAGGTCTAACATGTGAGATTTTTTTGGGCCTTTAAATGATGGATTTTGATTTGGTGGAAAAAGTGTAAAGTGAATCCCAAAAATAATATAATACTATAAAATAAATTTAATAAATTATATATTTTTATGAAAAACATTGTTCAACAAATTTAAATGAATTAAAATAGATAAATTCTAAAATTAGGGAAAAACATTAATCTCGTAAAAATTGTAAAACATTAAAATATTAATATTTATATCAAAATATAATTGTTTTGGTATTAAAACCTTTATATGGGTTTATAAAATACACTAAAATATATTGTTTCATCATTGGATGTATATCATGAACAAATCATGTCACTTTGAAGAGGTAGTATCCCACACTTCCACAAATGATGATATCATATTCCCATTAAATTGAAAGCATTAATGTATGTGTTATATAGAAATTACAGAATAATTAAAGAACTATAAATATAATATATATCATATATAAACTTAATTTTCACCGTAATTCTCCATTAGGATTGGTTATAAATGGAAAAAGGGATCATTTTGTGAGGAGACAGTACAGCGTACAGATAAATGGTTAGTTTGTTACCTAATACAAAGAAGTATGGGTATGTTTAGGTGGAACCAGTATCGTAAAAACATATAATAATATTTAATATACTATCTTAATTATATAATTGGGTAATAACAATAATATAACGGTTTGAGAAATAAATTAAATGAAAGTGATTGTTGAAGAATCATAACTCCTTTTCAGGTAACTCCTTTTTCTTAAATACAAAAGAATTCCTTGGTTTATTTGATTCCAATGATGATTATTCTAGGATGATGGGGGGAGGGGTATTTTGTCATTATATTTGTGCTTTTTTGGGAGATAAAAAAGTTGTGAGAGGTTTCAATAAGTGGGAGGGGTGAGTTCCTTTTTATAGAGGAGGAGGAGTGACATTCTGGTAAAATTATTAAAAGGGAATTCTACCCATGTTTTTCCAATTAATGTTTTCTCCAAAAATGAAAAAAATTATATAAAAGGGAGATATGTTTTAAATATTAACATAAAATTATATTTTACTAGTTTTTATAAATTTATGGACCTTATGTTTAAGGTTTGGTCCCTTGTTATGCTATTTTTTCACCTTATCACTGTAATTAATTTTAAACAGTTTCACTAATTTTTATTAAAAAAACTAACTTGAACATATTATTAATTATAAATTATTCTAATTCAAAATAATTAATCCATTATTAAAAATTCCAATAACATAAGTAATGGAAATTAATTTAAATTTAATTCCATAAATTATATGACAAAGAAGTGTTTTAATGTAAAATTGTCTAATGGTTCCTATGTTTTTATACTCAATTTTAGAGTGAAAATGACTCCAATGACCAAAATTGGATTAATTGATATAAAATTTATTTAATTAAATTATGAAACTAATAAATAATATAATTTCACCTTACCAATAAATTAATTGAAACAATCATTTTCAATTAAAATTTAGTATATTTTACTATTCGTCAAAAACGATATATCAATGAAAAATACCAAAAATCCACTATAAGATAATATTTATGTTTTGATTTAAAAAATTATCTTTATTTTTACATACAATTATATATAAAAGTTGTAAATATTTTACGTAAAATAGGTTCTCCATTAAAACGTAGAAAAGATATCTTAAAAAAAATATTGGTTTTTTGCATAAAATGGTGAATGTTCTTATATTAAACCTATTAAATATTTTTGATTAATAAAAAATATTTAATTTCATATATAAAAAAGATATATCATTAATATAATTCAATAATAATTATTTATTTAATTTATAAAGACAAAATTCATCTCGAATAATAAAAATATTTTCTGTATATTCAATTACATTAAATTTTCATTTCTAAATAATTTTTAAATAATAAATTAATCATATATTTTTAAATACCATATATTTCATAATCTAGTAAATAATATTAATAACCATTAACTTAATGGTTAATTTAAATCTTATTATTTAAAATAATAAAATTTTGTTAATATATTGGAATTACGTAAATCTCAGTCTTCTGTGTGATGAAAGCCATTGAAAAACTCATTATTTCATGTGTTTCATGCTAACTCATTATATAATGAAATTAAAGCTCTCTAATGGATTAATTTAATTTAAAATTGTAAAAAAATTATATTTTTTCAGGATATTATATTACCTTAAACTATTCGGGAGGTGTGTAATACACGATATCAAATAAAATGTTCATACTTTGGAATTTTAGGGAGTTTCAAAATTCTTCCATTTCAAGGTTTTTCAAATCCTAGTCTTGTTAAGAATGAAACAATTAATTGATATTGGTCGTATATTCCTTTTATGAGCTCCATGTATGCTAATTACATTATATGTCATGAAATTTAAACTCCATAGATATTTGTAATAGTATTTGATTCCTTTATCTAGATCCTTGGATTCAGATTTCTTTATATTCCATGGAAATTAATAATCAACAGGTCTTTATTATAGTAGTTCATTATTTGGTCTTTTATACCTTTGGAATGGATTATATAGGATTCTGTTGGCCTTTCTACCCCATGTATTTTTCTTTCATAGAGTCGAATTGGACTTTATTTATGAACATGCTCTTTGGAATCCACCCATATAGTGACCCAAGATTAATATACAATGATATTATCTAATTTTAGATTAAAATTCAGCACATCCAAAAAAATAAATTTATGCAGATCATAATATTTTAGTGTCATTGGAACCATTGAACCCATTCTTCTATTTTGGTGAAATATCTTCAAAATATCCTATAAAAATATTACCCTTTAGAAAACCTATTTAAAATAATTCATCATAACATCTGGAAAGGAAACGGAAAAAATCGGTGAGCTCAAAATCTCATTAAGTGTAAACATAGATTCATGTAAGAAAAATCACTAGGGTTAGGGTATGGGAATAGGATCATGTCATTAGAAGATCAAAACCATCATACCAAAGATCATAATCAATAGTCATGTCATAAAAAAATTTAATTTATACAACATGATTCTTATGGTAATCACAATGATATTCAATGAATTCATAACATAGAAATATAACTTGGAATTTTTTTCGATATATAAAATTATATATATACTATTCAAGGCATACCTCAATGACCATATTAATGGAATAATTACTTTAATAAACTAGGATAACTCCATGATCCAGCCCTATATTTCTAAACCAAGTTCACTTACCATTCTAGACATGTATTGTTGAACTAGGTTCACTTCTCATCCATGACTAATATAAGTTAAACCGATTCAGTTCTTGTTCTTACACTATATTACTTATTCAGTTTCAAATTACATTCCAACCCTTAGTTATTGAATTCAGTTCGCTTCCTATCCTTACCCTATATTACTAAACTAGTTTTAATTCACATTACAACCATGTTTTACTAAACTAGTTTCACTACTCATTCCAACCTTCTTATAGTGTACCATGTTCACTCCTCATTCCATTCATGGCATACTAATCTAATTTCACTATTTGTTCCATCCTTGTTATATTGAACTGGGTTCACATCAAATTCAATCCCTATCATAGTTAGGATATATAAATATTTACCCAATGCATGAGAGGTAGATATAGGTCCCACCCATCACAAAATTAAATCATACAAACATGTTGTACATGATAATAAAAACATCATCATCTTATGACCCATTCTAAGATATGGGATTCATAAATATCATATCATAACCCAGGAAATGAAATTGATATTACAGACATTTCATCCATTGAAAATTCCTCAAAAATAGGCATGATTCAAATTATTTTCATTATGAAATAACCCATGAAAATATTTGGGTTTCATAAGATTTTTATCATGGTGTATACCATGGATGAGAAACAGGCTCTATAAGAAACATGCAATCATAAACATAAACCCTTCAATAAAAGAATAAGAATATATTCTTTAGATATTATACCCAATAATTCATAAAATATATCAAATTATTTTATCATAGATGGAGAATAGTTTTTAATGATTCATTTAAAACATTTCATGAAGAAAACATCCTTCCTTATTTTAAATTATCGCTTTAACACATAAAATAGTTTAAAACCCATTATCTTTGAAAATAAATTTGAAATCTTATAATGGAATCTTTAGAAAACATTTTAAACAAAATTTTTATATAGATAAAAATTTAAAATTTACTTTCCTTGAAAATGAAAATAATATTTTATTTAAAAAAATTGAACACGTGTTTCTAAAACATTATTTTTTTAGTAGAACAAATTTCCAACAGAAGGAAAATTAATTTAAATTTTATTAAAAACATTTTCATAATTATTATATGTGAAAAAGAGTTGTAAAATGGTACCAAAACATGAATATATCATGAAAATAAATTGGATAATAAATTAATTATAATTAATGAGACAATTATCATAATATATCATGAATGGAGGCATAGTAATAATCAATCATAATAAATGAGGGTTTTTTGAAATATATGCTTACCACTTGTTAGTATTGAATCATACTATATATGTAAAAAAGTCACATTACAGGAGTCATAAAATGTCATAAAAGTAATTTGATTAAATATATAACATGTTAAAGGGATATTTTTACACCTCGTTGAAGAATATAGGTGCACAACTTGGAATGTGTCTCAATGATTTCAATTTGAGACAAAATTACACTACTGATATGGTAACATTTGAAACACAAAACAATTGAAAGAGATGTATAAAATATATATAAATAAATATCTATTTTTATAATAATCACCCAATATATTCATGGGGAGTATATACACCTCCCAAATGAAACAAGTGGTGAATAAGGCATAAATATCACAGAAATAAAAGTGAGATTGAGAGAACCCTTACCCAACGTCCTGAGTATCTTCGTACACATTCAATACTCATGAATAATAATTATAAGTTTATTATACATATATATAAGACCCATATTATTATTTTAATACCATATATTGTTTTAAAATGAGATTATATTACTCATTTATTAATAATTCCATGTTAATATTACATTTTGGGTAATAACCACATTGCGTTTTGTACATACTTTTACTTGTTATTATGCATATTCAAACTTTGATCATGATTTACCTTTTTAAAGAATGTAAAACATCATATAAATATCTTAAATATTAATTATATAAATATTTATAATTATCTGTAAATGATAGAAAAAGGAAATAGAATACACTATTCAAGGAGGCAGTTATTCATACGTACGCATGCTCACTGTTTCCATTTTTTCGTATTATTATAATGTAAATAAATGAAATATATTTATGTATATATATTTATATTTATATTATAATTGAATTATAATTATTATGTCATATATATCATATATTTTTAGTAAATCCATCCATAATAAATTCTATGTAATGTGTCAATGAATCACATCGCATTAAGGGGGTGATAGTGCACACATCCCCGAATTTAAGATATTGTAATCCCAAAAAAATAAATCATAAAGGTATGTTTTATTTAATATTTATATAATTATAAAAAATCATAAATATCAATTATATATGATATTAAAACATAAATTATAACATTATTTCTTACCCTAAAATGTTTTAATGGATGAATGAGCAACATCAGTTCATGAGACAGTAGTCCAATGTACACACGAATGACGATTACAGATCCCATTTGATGGATTTGGTTGTTATTAGAGGTCTAAAAATTAAAATAAAAACATCACAGTATATTTTTTATATTTATGTTATTATATGTAGATATAATAAGATTAATTTATGTGGTGGAGAGAGAAATAAAACAAAAGAACTGGTAAAAGGATGTTACCTATTCTCTGGGTAACACCTTTTGGATTATACCAAAGGGAATCCTTGGTTTTCATTATTCTGAAAGAGTGGATAACAGGTTGATAGTAGGTAATTTGGGATAATATTTTGGGAGGGTTTGGATGATCCAATGTGAATTGATAGGTGTGAGGGAGTGAGGGGCGAGAGGCATTTTACTGTGGAGGGGGAGTGGAATTCTAGTAAATTTAAAAAGGTAAACAATATTGAAAGGTATCCAATATATAATGTGTAAAAAATAATTTATTTTTATTGATCCAAGTAATTATATTGTAGAAATATATCATGTCAACATATTTTTTTTGTTTTAATAGGTTATTTTTTATTTTATGTTAATGTAAAACAACTTTGTAAACTAGTTTTTACCATAATTGTTGTAATTGATTATAATTACATTCTCTAATAGTTATGGTAAAAAATATATTTGATATTATTAGAAATTATAAATTATTATGAATAAAAATATGTACTCCATTTTTGAAAATTAAAATCTCATCATTGGTAGAAATAATTTTAAAATCAATAATGCATACATGATGGGAAAGTTGGTTATTAAAGTAAAAAGTTCTTAATTATGAAATTCTTTTATAAAAAATTTAAATGAATATTTTGTTAAAATGAAATAAAATAAATTATTTTATGTATTATATATCTAGTTATTATTTATCAAAATATTAAAATTTAATTTCACTATAATGAAATGTAGAGAAATTGTTGTTTGGAATTAAAAATCATGTTTTCATTATTCATCCACAGATGAAACTTCTCATAAAAAAAATCATACTAAGATAATTTTGAAATTATTCATTAAAAAATTATGTTTATCATATTAATTATATTTTAAATTTATATAAAATATATATTTCAAATTATCCCTTTAATACCCTAGACATCCATATAATATTTTATGAAAATTAAATAGGATTACTTCAAGACCAGGCTTTGAGATGGAACGTAATTTTGAGGCCTAGAGTGGCCGGAACATATTTTTGAACTATTTAATAAGTTCATTGAATAATCATGGGATTGGTTTTTTATAACATTTAAACTGGTTCCCAGATCAAAAAACTGGGGGCACCATTGAACATAGAGCCTCAAGATTCACCTAGAAAGGGCCTAACATTACCCAGCATGGGACAGTAGTGGAAATTAGATTTTAGCCGTAAATAAAATAAATAAGTAAATATTATTTTATTTTAAAATCTTTATAACTACAAAATAATAACTTGTGTTGGAAATATAAGAGAAAAATTGATCTCGTCAGGGCCTGTTTCCATTATGCAGAGCATAACCTCGACTGACATGGGTCTAGGGTGAAACATAATTTTCAAACATTTTAAGAAAAAAGAAAATAAAATAAAATTGAATAGTTTATATTATTTTTAACATTAAATTTTTTTATGTGAAATGGTGTTATAATACACTGAAACATAAATATTTTTTCATAAATGAAATAACGTAACTACGCTATAACTCAATAGTAATATAAAAGTGTTTCCCTCATTGATGTTTTGACTAGGGGCTATGTCATTGTCATATAAGAAAAAACACTCTGAATATTTGGAGGATAATCGTTGATGAATGGAAAACAACTTGCACCAAAAAAAATTGAGCACTCCACTACTCTTTGAGAGATCTTTTTCTCACAAAATGGAATGCCTTCAGTGACGAAATCTTCCAGCGATCAAACTCCAACTAAGTAGGGATTTAAATTCATAGTGAATTTTTCTTTTTTCATTCTCCCCTCTAAAATATGATTACAGATAAAATATATAATAAGTTTATCTATGGATGGTAAATATTTATGGGTATGGGTAAAATATTTTTGGGTTGATGTTGGGATTAAATCGTAGTCATTTATAGCTCTATAATTCCTAATCCTACCAACTAGAACAATACTGGGCCAACAGAAACGAAGGTCGGGTTTGTCAATTTTGGTGTTCATTGTGATCCCCTATATCTCTCCCTCTCATCATTTTTTTGAGAAACATATGGTGGCACAATAGATGCTGAGGCATCAAGAAGAAGGGTCCTGGCCAGGTAGGCCATTATATAGGTGAGAGGCTACAATACACGGATGCGGCGTTGACCCTAAGCCATGACACTCTGACCGTGACAACAAGGATGAAGTGGGAGTAGGAGAAGTTTACATGATGGGTAGTGTATGGAAGAAGGGGGCACTACCACCCAGCCGGGTTGGAGGCACACATGGAAACCCTGCCTGTGTTGAAGGCACATACAGCGCAGAACCGTGGTCTGCAGACCGCATCAGCATGCTGGACTAGTGGTAGAGCCTGTCCACGTGAGTGGACCGACACAAGAGGGTGGAACCATGTTGAAGGTGAAGCATACGTATTTCAAGCCACAATGTGGGGCTGGTATGGGTTACCCATGGTTCCACGTGTGGAGGGGAGGCAGTTGAATTCAACTGACCTCGTGTGTTTCCAACCAGACACCCAGAGGGAATCTAGCTAGATGGAGGAATGACCTGCCATGCGAGCCGGGTTGGTGCTGCGAACCGGGCCACTAGGTTTGCCATGATGTAGAAGATCCGGCCCCCTGATGCTGGCTGGGAAGATTAATAAAATAGGGAAACTGGGAGTCCCGGTCTAGGAATGAACTGGCCAGCTAGTTTTGGGCATGGCCGGATGAAACCGGGTCACTAGGCTACCTGGCGGGCTGGACCCAAGACCGAACTAGGCCAAGTCTAGTATGGCACAATGGAATTGACCTAGAATAAAGGCTGGATTGGGGTAACCCATACCACCCAGGTTGGGTCAGCTGAACTTGGTTGGTTCATGCATGACCCCTATGCTAGGTTGGTCGGGTCGGTCCAACCTGGTAAGATCAGGATTAGATACAATGAGCCCATATTTACTAAAACACCAATATCTTTTAGAGGGAGTATCAGATTTTCACACTGTCTACATTATTGAGGTTCTTGAGATGAGATGGTCCTTTTTTAATACAATAAGTGATTTTTAGTAGAATTTGATATATGAATAATGGCATGAGGAGTGGATTCTCCTAGAATCAAGCATGCTATATGCGAGAATCATGCGGATCGATAAGACCCTAAGACTATTAACGAGACGATCGAAGTGACTCTAAAGGCCTAGATGATATTAGGACCATTGTAGACCAGCTACAAGCGGCACTATGTAAAAAAGATATAAGAATCCCTATTTCGACCAACTAGTAGGAACTATATATAGACCATCTACAAGTGGCCCTATGTGGACCAACTACATGCGGCTCTATGTGGACCAACTACAAGTGTCCCTATGTGGACCAACTATAAGTAACACTATATGAACCCGCTATGAGCAGTTCTTTGTGACCCATCTATAATGGCCTATGTGGTGAGCGACTCTTAGGGACCCCAAATTTCCACGGTGGGGAGCATCTCTTAGTGACCCAACAGAACCGCAATACTCATCAGGGATTAGTACCTCTGTAGTCTGAGCTATTCAGTGTTACAACTAATAGTGTTTATTTCCATACATTATATCATACTAATGTGAGCTTATAGTAACATTTGAATACCTTCTTTTTGGTATTTCCAATTTTTATGGTCCTTACTAAGTATTGTGTTTCTAACCCTAGCATGGGATCCACCTGCTCCTATCATAGCTGGTGTAGATGATAGGTGCTTTGACAGAGACCTTGGTGGCATGGGAATAAGGGGACCCCACTGAGATACAACATATAGGATGTACGTCTACAAATTTTGACAACCACTCCTTTCCAACCATCCAGGTGGGGTTCTCATGTGTACGATGTATTCATAGATCTTTTGTACATTCCACTTATTATTTTTGTCTATTTTTGGGTTTGTATTCTAGAACATTTTACTTCCATCTTGTACATTTAATCCATGGTTATTTTAGTGGAATTCATGTATTCCTTTCCATATTATTGGGAAGTGGTTGTGTGTGTGCATGTGCATTGGTTTTCATGAAAATTCCTAAAACTCTTGGGATAATGCCTTCAGTACTAGTCACTACCCCCTAGACATTAGGAGGTAGGTTTAGGGTAGTCACGGCATGGTCCCTGGGGGAGCGGGCCTGAAAAAGTGGTATTATAGGAGGTCGGTTGTACCATAAGAACTAAGAGTTCATAAATTTTGATGGGTAAACAGTGTTAAGTGTATTGGTATCAACTTTCCAACCATGGAGTACAATGTTGGTGTGGTGGCCGGCGTATCCAAAAACTAGGAACCTGACACTATTTTCCAAATCATTACATGAAAACACTAGTTCCATGCGTCTTTGACTATTTTATCATGATGTTTTGGAGTCCGAGTCATCTCACAAGGTGTAATCTATTGACTGCACTTCATCTTCATCATCTTCGGGATGCCTCCATGAAAATCACTTGCTAGGATTCAGATGCATGGCTATGAGGACATCCTGCCTAAAAATGAGGCATCGATTCAGGGACCGGTTATAGATATGGACCCACCGGTTTGTGCGTCAATGTTACCACCAAACATTTATTATTATTTAATTCTGGATCTACTAGTAGAGGATGAAAACAATCTTAGTACCTTACAAGAGTTAGTTCTAGAGGAAAATACTACACATGTTAAGAGGTGAGGCTAACCCCATGGGTTCGAGGATTGGATGGAGGCGGTTACATGAGTCTTCCATCTTGTGAGGACTCATCTCAAATATATCGATATCTTAGCTTTACGACTTCTTTAGGGCTCGGAAGGGAGATAATGGAGTGTGACAATTCAAATACATGATGAGGTGACCATCACCTGGACAGATATTGATCACCATTCAGGGAGGAGTTCATCCCATCGACAATGTACTTTGTGCCCATACAGGAGCTACTCCACCAATAGTAGGGTAACATGACAGTATCAGACTACACAATGAGATTTATTGAACATTCTTTCTACTCTACCAAAACGGTACGAGACCCATTCATCTTGTATCTAGACTTTGATCAGGGACTGTGATGATATAAAAGGGTTTCCATGGTGTCTCTTAGCATCCATACTCAGGCTGGTGTGTTGGAGCGATCCCTACTTGTAGGGAGCTTCCTGGATGAGTGTCACAAGCCATCCCAGGGGGCCAGTGATGTGACTACCCCATGCCTTCCTTATATAAGCCCGAAGATGGTGACTAACACTGAAAAGGCACATCCCAATAATGGATGGAATTGACTATACACGTTAACACACACAGACATGGAATACTAACCAAAGAAAACCACAATGGAATGAAAAATAATAAAACCACTAGAAATTATTACTAATAAGAGTAATGTGTGTAAATTTTATGTAATGGGGTATGGAAAACATTCCCAACTAAAATTAATGTAAAATAAAATAAGTACATGCTCTGGAGGTCATTTTCAAAGTACCATACAAGAAGAGTATGTAAAATGCTCTATCAGATGTCACTACAGCACAATATTTCTATCGATCCACCTCCGAGCACCATCTTGACCTATTTCCCCAAATTCCCAGTCAATGTTTTCCGTCATATACCGAAGACACAATAGTTGTCGGTGAATCCTGTTCATGGGTGAATATAACAATACTATGTAGGGAACACAAGACCATCTTGGGTCTCACAATAATCCACAGTGGAAAACACCACGTAGTATGATATCAATATAAAAAATGATGAAAAAGACACATCTCACTTAATTTGTAACTTATGTACATAAGAAATGAACATTAGTTGTGATGCTTGATCATCTTATTGTTTTGAGAGGCTCTGATGCTGATCCACACTGGCACGCTAGGCACTGACCCACATAGGGTCACTAGGAATTGTCCCACACATCATCTCTATGATATGACCCATAGAGGGTCTCTAGGTTCTAATTCAAAAATGGTCACTATGTGTTGATCTAAAATTGGTTTCTAGCTTTTGATCCACATCAGTTAACTGTTATGCTTCACATCACAACCATCCATTGGATATATGTTCTTAGCAAGTTGGATTTCTTGAGGATCTACTTCTAAATCCAGTAAGTCATACATCAAATGACATGATTTCTGACATAGTTTCACCCAAATCAATGTCTTGTCATAAATGTACTATTGCAAAAGACAACCCATCGAATGGACGCATGATCTGTAAGATATTGGTTATTTTGTAAAAAATGGCCATGTTGGATTCAAGTTCGATCCAACCCAGCCATATGTAAACCTCTTCAAATACTCAGATAGAGTATATTAGGATGACCTCCCTATCTCAAGGATCCCAAAACCACTGATAGTGCATTAATTGGATGCCCGATTTGAGAGATACATGTGTTTTAGTGAAATAGGGGCTGGTGGGGTTCAGGTCTCATCAAACCTATTCGGATTGACCCGACCCAACCTGGTTCAGCCATGGACCGGACCAACATCACATGTACGATCCGGTATGGTGGGTCAGGCCTAGCATGAATTCTGGAAATAATTCAAAAATAATTGAAAAACAATACACAATAATTTCGAGCCAATAAATTCTCCCCACCCTAGGGATTTACATCCCCAAATCCAAAACAATACTAATCAAAAAAATGGTGGTAATGAGCCTGAATCATAGCCTCCCATTCCTATATGACCTTCTGGAGGTTATCATGCTTCCACAAAACATGAATCAAAAGAATTTATCATCCACAAAGGACACACTCTTTTCGATCCTCTATCTCTAATGGGAACTCTATAAACATCGACCCATCATCAATGTATAGCTCACCCTAGTTGATGACGTGTCATGGATCATGCAGAAACCTCCTCTGCTATGACACATTGAAGACATCATTCACCTGGTGCATATATGGGGGAAGTGTAAGGTGGTACATAACCACTCCAAATGTGTTGAGGATCTGGAATGGTCTGATTAACCTCAGTGATAACATGCCACCCACCCAAATCTCAATAATCCTTGTCGATTTGAGACCCAATGTAAAAAACATGGCCTCCTCCTATAACACCAAGGGTCTCTTTCTCATGTCAGCATATGAATTATTCCTGCACTATATAGTCCTCATCTACTATTGGATGATTTTCACCTTCTCAGTGGTAGCCTGTTCCAACTCTGGACACATGAGTGCTGACTCCCCTGGGTCTTTCCAGCATAGAGGGGATCTGTGTGGAAACCTATTAAAGGTTTAAAATTGTGACATTCCATTGGTGGAGTCATATATATTATTTTATATAAACATTACTAGTGGTAGGTGGTCCTCCCAACTACAACCAAAATCTAGGACACAAGCACGAAGAATATCCTCTATCGTTTGTATGGTTTTCTCCATCTGACCATCCGTCTGAGGGTGAAAGGTAGTGGTCACGTGTAGGTATTTCTAGAATACCTCCTATAATTTCTTCCACAAACAGGATGTAAAGAATGTATAATGGTATAAGATGATCTTTTAAGGCACCTAGTGAATCCACCCTATCTCTTGGATATAGAGGCACACCATTCCCTCTATTGATCCCTGCTCCCTGTGGGGTAGGAATTGAACTGACACGGTGAATGGGTCAATGATCACCCAGATAGATTCTTGGATCCTGGAAGTGTGTAGTATCCGAGTTAAAAATTCCATGGATATATCATCCCACTTCAAGTCCGGTACCTCAAGTGGTTGTGCCAATTTTTATAGGACATGATGCTTGGCCTTCACTTTCTAATAAGTGAGGCATTGAGAAACAAACTCTACCACCACTTTCTTCATCCACGGCCACCAGAACTAACATTGTAGGTCCGGATACATCTTCTACAAACCAGGATGTACTGCCAAAGGGGAAATATAGAACTC
Organism: Viscum album; assembly: GCA_963277665.1. Taxonomy (NCBI): domain Eukaryota; kingdom Viridiplantae; phylum Streptophyta; class Magnoliopsida; order Santalales; family Viscaceae; genus Viscum; species Viscum album. The sequence goes on from OY728148.1 coordinate 1,772,799,857, forward strand.
TCTCAATACCACACCACGTAAGGTCACTAGTACTATGTTGCATCCTATGAAAAGAATCAGGTTCTCCCCGCCCATTGAAAATACATTAAGAGATTGTCTTGAGGATATCAACGCATGTTGGGCCTCAAAGTCAATATACACAAGTTGTGCCTACCTAACTCTCTTTAAGAGTGGGGTAGTGACAATCATAGACTTGAGGTAAGATGCTCCATCACTATCCACAAAAGATATCTGAATCATTGATTTATTCCCAATCACCTCAGTTTGCAGCTGTACACTAGACCTCCTGTTGATTGTGTCTGCCACCATATTGCTCTTCATAGGAGTATAAACTCTCTCAAATTCATAGTCTTAGAGGAACTGTAGCCAACGTTGTAGTCTCATATTTAGATCCTTCTATGAAAAAATATACCTGAGACTATTTTTGTCAGTGTATATGGTAAATCGTTAACCCATCAAGTAGTGTTGCTACATCATCATGGTGAATAACAAAACTACTAATTCTAGGTCATGGGTTGTACAGTTCTTCTCATGCTTCCTCAGTTGCTGTGAGACGTAGAAGATCACTAATTTCTCCTCCATCAGAATACAACCCAGTCCTATCCCTGATGCATTATATTACACTATACCCCCAATGCCCTCTTCTGGTAGTATGAAGATGGGGTCACTCATCAGTCTCTGCCTCATCTCTTGGAAAAATTTCTGGAACATCTCTGTCCATAAGAAGGGTTTTACATTCCTTTCCAAATTCTTAAAGGGTGTTGATACTATGTACAAATCAGGTAAGAATCTTCGTTATTACTCAGCCAACCCTAGGAAACTATGCACCTCTGTCACACATCTAGTTGGCTCCCAGGAAAGAACTGCCTCTATCATTTTTGTATCCACTACTACTCTAGACTCTGAGATGATGCATAAATTAAATTGAACCTCTTGAGTCCATATCCAACACTTTGAGAGATTACCATAAAGCTGGTGTTATCTGAGTGCATCTAGGACAATCTAAAAGTGTGTATCATCCTCCTCCTTTGACGCTGAGTACACCAATATTTCATCAATGAAGATTACCACAAAAAGACTGAGGTAAGGCTAGGATATCCTATTCTTGTGTCCCATGAACACTTATGGTGCATTGTTCATGTTAAAAGGAAAACCCCAAAACACATAATGGTCATACCGACACCTAAAGGATGTCTTCGGTTCATCTACATCTTGTACCCGAAATTGATGATAGCCTAATCTGAGGTTGATTATTGGGAAACACGTCACTCCCTTCAACTTTTCGAAGATGGAATCAATCCCCGGTAGTGGAAACTTCTTCTTCATGGTCACTTGGTTCAGGTGCCATAAGTTTATGTATAGACACAAGATCCAGTATGCCTTCTTGTAATATAACACTAGGTCTTCCCAGGGAGAAAATATGGGCCTTACAAACCCCTACCTCTACAAGAACTTTAGTTGTACCATCATCTGAAGAATCTCCATGGGATTTATCTGTTATGCAATTGTAAATATCGGTGTCGTCCCTTGGTGCATGTCAATGAATAATTATACCTCTCCACCAGGATGTAGTCATGGGAAATCTTCTAGAAAGACATCATCATACTCATCCACCACTATATCAAATCTCGAACACCCCTTGTCCACTACACCAAGGTTGTGGCTTCCCAACTAGTGAGTGGTCGGCTACACCCTCCTCCATGAAATTCCATCTTGTTCTGCAATGGTTCCCTTCTCACCATTGAAGGAAAACCTAGTACCATTCTCACAGATACACCTCACACTGCACCTAAAATAGTCGATCTATACATGGAATATAGATAAACATTCCATATACAAGATGTCATTGTATGTCCACGACATTGATAATAGGAAATCATGCTAAAGCTCCCAGCTCCAAAAGTAATCTTACACTGCTGGAACCTGTGTGTAATCATCGGATCCACTCCAGCAAGAGTCTTTAATCGTAAGAATGGCGACAACTGCTCCATCGGGATCTCTACGACTCAAACTACGTCTATGGAAGGGAAATATTGGATGGAATATATGTCTATACTAACTACATCTATGGTGGAGTAGACATAGATCGTATCTCTAATATTCTCTAAAGTGCCATGGTAATATGCCTCCATCACCTATAGCTGGCCCCGCCCTTGTCCACCTATTACCAGAGCTCGTGGTGGACCTCCTAGTCGTTGTGGTGGTAGTAAATCAAACTGTTGTCCACCCCCTGTAGCTCGACCAGATCCCATTCAATTTCAGCCACCCTACGGTGCTCTTTTCTCAAAGCTCTGTCACATTCTTGACAGTCCCTTAACTTCTAGATTTTCATTCTTGTGGGGAGTCAGACAATCACGATCCATTTTACCATGTCCGCTATAGGAGTAACAAGTTGTATCCCTCAAATGATCACCTCTACCTTGTGAGCTCTGATCCTCCTACCCTGCGTCCTGGGTTGTCCTTTGGATTTCTTGGTTCGTTTGTTTCACTGCATCATCTACATACAGCCTATCGTAGATGACTCGGCCACCTATCTCCCAGTGGTGGCTCTCATCATCGGTACCTACTCAGATAGAAATCTCTCATCTAGTATAGCTCTCTCTAGCACTCCATATTATGACAGGATGATGAGAAAAGGCATCAATGCCCTGATCTCTTGTCGGAGTCCATACTCAAGGGTTTGGGCCCTGAAGAAAGGGTCACATACCATGATGGGGGAGTAGTAGGAGTGGTCAGTAAAACTCGTTGAGTACTGGGCCACAGTCAGGATGCCCTACATTAGGTAAATAAACTCTTGATTACACACTGAGTGTCATGTATCAAGTATGAACTTCTACATAAAGAGGCTTTAAAATTTCGACTAGACATGGGTCTCCTCCTCGTGTTTCTGGAGCGTCATGCTCTACCATCTCCTTATAATACACTGAAAAAGGCTAGTGGCTAGAACCACGATCTATTCTGTATGTGTCTCTACTCAAAGAAATACATGAGTAACAACCTCCCACCAATCCTCATCTGCTTGAGGATGTGTCTTGCCTCAAAACCTCAGAGGACTTTGTCTCTAGATCTTTTGAAGTGTGCTCAATCAGCATCCACTGTCCGCTGGTAGGGCTGATAACAATTGCTGCTCTCCAAGTGGTGCTGCTGCTTTTACACCACCAGAAGGTGATATCCCTGTATGTGGTCAATGAACTAATGTCTCATCGCTCAGTGGACAATCGTTGTGATCTTTTACTGTAATCCTCGACTGATGTTTTCTTGGAGGCATCCTGAAGGGAAATATATATTCGATGGTCAATAATTTATACGTGGTGAGATGAATCCAAAAAGCTCAAGAGAATAAAATTTCCAAAACACATGAAACCAGTGTTTTCATGTACCGAGGTAGAAATAAGAATTCATGGTCCTAGTTTATGGTAACGTCAGGAAACACACCAACACTGGACTCCCCGACCTAATTTGGAACTTAAGACCCCTAAAAAAGTTTCACCCATAGAAACTACAAACTCTTAGTTCTTCTAGTAGAATCAAAAATCCTTTGATGCCACTTTTTTATGACCCATCTCTGAAGACCATGTTGTGACTACCCCAAGCACACCATCCTTAGGCCAAGGACTAGTGACTAGCAACAGAAAGAAATTTACCAAAAAGGGAAGGATTTTCCCTTAAACATGTACACACACATACATGGTGTACTATACAAAGGCAACCAAAAAGGAAAGAAAAATAGTATAACCACCACAAAGTATCACAACACATACTAAAGTGTGTAAACATAAATAAAGAGGGTCATAATAAGAGCCCAACTGAATATAAAGAACAAAAAAAAAGTACAATCTCCAGAGGTCATCCAATAATGATCCTACCTGAAGAGTAGGTATAACTGTCTATCAAATGTCACTGCAGCACACCACATATATCGAGCCACCTCCAAGAACCATCACGTTCTGGCTTCCCAAAGTCCCATTCAAAGTTTTTTTGTCATCTGCACAAGCCACAACATTTGTGGGTGAATCCTATGCAGTGGTGAGTATAACAATTATCAGTAGCGACCCCCATACCAACTCGGGTCTCGTAGTGATCCATAAAGGAAAAAACCAAATAGTATAATCTCAATATAAAACATGAAGCAAAAGACTCATCTCACACCAGATATAACATATGTATAGAATTAAAGATAATTAGTCGTGAAGCTATATCATCTTATTTTGTTGAGACACTATACTGATGATCCATAGAGGGTCTCTAGGTGATGTCCCACACATGGTTTCTAGGTGATGACTCCCACAGGGTCACAAGGTGCTGAGTCCCATAGGGTCACAAGGTGCTGACCCACCGAGGGTCTCTAGGTGCTAATCCAGAGAGGGTCTCAAGGTGCTGGTCAACATAGGGTCTCTAATTGTTGATCCACACAGGGTCGTTATTATTCTTCACGTTATAGCTGGACACTAAATTACTGCACATTACATGCTTTATTTTCAGAGGATTTTCTCCTAAATCCAAAATTTCATACCTCAACTTCCACGAATTCCCATATAGAGTAACCCAATGGACCGTCACTTTATAAGGGTCTTGACTCAAGAAACAATGCGTCAAAAGGATGCATGGTCTATATGATATGGGTGCATTTGTAAAAAGGTCCCGGTCAGATTTGAGCTTGATTCAACCCGACCATATTCCAACATCCTCTTATACTCGATTAGATTATCTCAAAAAGACCATGCCATCTCCAGGGTCCCAATTCCATTGACAGTACTTCAACTGGATGGTTGGTTTAATAGATACATCTGTTTTAGTGAAACGGGGATCAGTTGGGTTTCGGTCCGATCCGACTCAGTCGGACAGACCCCACTAGACCTGGCCCAGATTGGGCACAGACCATTGTGCCTTAGATCCTCCATGGTTTGATAGGGTGGTTCTGGCCCAACAATGTGGGTCCTCCTCGGTAGGTTGGGTCCGAGCGACTAGGGATGGTCCGACCCACCGTTTTTTGCCCATCCCTCTATAGCAGTCTGGTTCTCCCATACAAACGTGGCACAGTCGCATCTGATCTTCAGCACACATGGCTGGATTCACCGGCCATGCCCTTCACGTCACCCAGAGACTGAGTCTACTAATTTGACCCGGTCAATGCAGCACCGGCGTGGAATTGCGGCCGTAGTGGTCGTGACATCCGTATTTCTCCCGAGAATCTCGGATGTGGCCCATCGAATCTAGGAAGCGTCAGTCAGTACCATCCCTCACCACCACTGTGACCCTCTACCATTGTGGTGTGCTGAAGGGCATCCTACCTCGCTCTGCCCACGGCAACCGACGTGCTAACGGTTTATTGTATGGGCCCCTGGAGTTTCTATAGTGGTCTTTTTCTCGATTTTTCTATGCATATGGATATGTCGAACTCTCCTTTCAAAAATTTCATGAATTCACCCACGAAGAACGCACATGGATAGGGGCTTGGGCATTATTTTTGTTGGATTACGCCCTTTTTGTAAGTATTTATAAAACATGGGGAAGTCCAACGATTTTAATTATACCAAAAAAAGTGATAATTTAATCCTAAATAGGGAAATCCCAAAATACTCTCTCCTGTATGAATGCACGATCCTAGGGTTAAAATATTTATGGGTTAATCCACTTTCTACATTTGACGTATGAATGGGGAAAATTTAAAAATGTTGAACCCTTACCTCTCTTGATAATTGTTCTTATAGTGATCCATCGTCATGGGTTCAAGGTGTTGAAGTCTATTTCAATGACGTTCCGCTAGTGTTCATTGTTATTTTTTAGAGAAGAAACTTGATGGAGGTTCGTCATATAATTTCCCATGGTTTAATTCTATATTCTCTAATGTGTTTGTTTAATAAAAAGAAACACATCATTGTGTTTCCATTGTGATGTTACATTGATTTGTAAAGTTGTTTAATTTATGAAAAATGTAGAGGTTATTCTAGCTCAACAACCCGTTAAGGGGCTTATTTAATTATGCATCATCCTCGACTCGTCATCACAATGAAGCGTCACCATCTGCCACTCAATATTTGACAAGAATAAAATAAAATAACATTTGTGGATATTTTATATTTTTACAAAATGAATAAAAATTAACATATAAATAAAACATGTGCTAGTCGAAGTTAAGTCATTTCTAGGTGAATCTCTACATTCATAGTTTATTGGTGCCCTTGTATTTTCAATCCAATCATCGATTCAATATTTAGAAAATTTATCCTGCACATTTATTGAACATACCTTAAAAAAATTCGAAATTTTGTTCTGGGATCTTCGATCCGTGTAAGAACTTTCCATCAATGCGTGAAGCCTTTATAGATTTCCATATAAAAAAATATATATACAGATATTCCAGGTCATTACGAAGAGTATGCAGTAATAGTTAGAGCTACCACTAGACACCAGGTGGTATAATCTTCACTGGTGGGGAGAAATAAGTAGCCATGAGGTCCCAAGATAGTCAGTCCATTCTAGGGATGAACCCATCTCTCTGGGATGGTAGTTCAGGGATCCCATAGTATAGGTAGTCAGTAGGGGTAAAGGTTGTGATTCTCATGTGACGGGCGTGACACATTGCTCATGATTGCCCGAATAGCCGCATAGATGATCAGTTGACAGTGAAGGGGCTAATGAGGACGCAGCAGAGGTTAGAGTGAGGTTGTCTTCATGGTAGCATATGTGGTAGGGGACTAGTCAGAGTGGAATGTGGTGGATATAGGTTTGGTGTGATACCACCACCATGCCCAAGTGGTTCACCATGGGCTCCAAGAGCTGGTGGATAGGGGCAAGGCCAGCTTCAAGTGATGGATGCCTACAACCACGGTGCCCCAGAGATGATTCCAGGTATGATCTATGTATTCTACCCATTTTCTGCAGTTCTTATAGATATAAGTTCCATTAAATCCACCATTCCAAAAGATTTTATTCAGAGATGGGTTATTTTGATCAAGCCATTGGATGGATCCTTACGATTAGATAAATCTATGGTAAGGGACTCAATTATTACAAACTCTTTAAAGCTACATGGGCTTACTCTAGGGGGATAGAGCTTCAGCTGGGATATCCTAGAAGCAGTGATGGGGCCTTAGGACATCATCTTTGTTATGGAATTTTTATAAACAACCCATGCCATGATCGAATCTTTTAGGTTGACAGTGTGTTGTGTTTGCAGAGATGGGTACAAGTTTTCCTTTTTCATCAAGAAGGAAAATGGAGGTGTACAGAATGGAATCAAAAATATGAATGTGAATCCAATCACTCATTAGTTGGATAGCATGACCCGCAGTGCATTGGATGAAATGATCCAACAGTTTCCTGCAGTGGTGGATGAGTACGAGGTTGTATTTGATGAGTATTTTCCAAAAGAACCTCTTTTTAGAGGGGTAGATTTATGCATTGATATGTATGCCATGAAAACAAAAAATATCTACACCATCTTATTAAATGGACCCCGCAGAGCTCAGGGAGATGATATTACATGTATAGACCCAAGCTTGACGTACATGGACATTACATTACTTTTGTAGAATACATATATTATAATGAAACAAACAACTAAAGAAAATAATAGATTAGTGTCTTTGGAAATGTGGAACATAATATTCTATTCATGGTGAAATATGTTCAACATATCCCATAAAGTTATCCCCCTTTTGGTTTCTTACCAAAAACAATTATTTATATTAAGGGGAAAATAAAACATATAAAGGATGATCACAAATTTTCAGTAAGGGTAAGCATGGAGAAAATAAAACAAACCATTTACATTTGAACTTAAAAACATTAACATAATGTTTAAACATCAAAATTCTAAGTTGTGAAATAAATCTTGGTAGTACGTAATGCATAGATCATAAAGGAACATCAATCATGAAACAATAGCATGGGAATAAAACAAGTAATTGTGGAAAACATATAATAACATGATATTATTTTTATAGTATCATTGACATTGCTTCCAAGACCATCATACTGGACAAATTCCATTACTGACCCTAGTTTACTTCCCTTTCTTGCCCAATATTACTAAACCAGATTAACTTATCATTCTATCCATGTTTATCTCATGAAAAATAAATCTTTACCCAATGCATTGGAGGGAGATATAGTTCCCACTAATCTCATAATTAAATCATTAATATGTTTTCCACAAAATAAACATAAATCATTAAAATTTACCAAATTAATAAAATGGTTTTCATATACATCATCCGATCATAACATAATTCGTATAAAACAATGGATATAACTTCATCCTAAAAAAATCATGTAAATAAGAGGGAAAAAAATACATAAAACATATCCACATTAAATAATTTCATCTTATATAGAAAATAGTTTTGATAAAACACTTTAAATAAATTCTTGAAGAAAATATCCTTTCTTCTTCAAAATCATTTTGTTTTCTCAAAATGCAATGAAATTTTAAATGAAAATAATTTCATTGAAAATAATCATAAAATCTTGTAGATAAACCTTCATGTAAATAAGGCATTCTAAAATCGTAAAAATTAATTAATTCTGTATAAGTTAAAAAACATCTCCTCATAAATTTGCTGGAAAATTCAAAAAGTACCTCGTATGGTAAACAAAAGAATGATTTCTTCCATACCTTGTGGTGAAAGTCAAAAAAGAATAAAAATGAAATTAATAATACATGGAATAATAGTTAAAATTTTATGAAACCATTTGAGAAAAGATTGAAATGGATGATAAACATAACCACAGTAAATAATTACAAAAAATTAATATCGGATAAGAACGAGATTTGAAAATTTTTCCATCACATTATATCCAATTTCATCTGTATGTGTATGAGAATCATGTATAGTGGGTTTAAATATATTATTAACATGTAACAGAACCATAATAATATTTATGATATCATATATGATTCACTTATGACTTTATATTACCTGTTCATTTGTCAATTCCATGTAAAATTATTGTTTTGGGTAAAATCGTATCATTTTGTCGTACATGTTTGGACTTCTAATTATTCATATGATTACTTAGATAATGATTACATATTTCAAAATATAAAACATTAATTATATATAATATATTTTCATAATAATATATATATATATATATATATATAATATATCGATAAATGGAATGAAATACATCGTTAATTGAAATGGTAGGCCGTACGTACGCATGAACACTGTTTTCATTTCCTTATTAAATTAAATGAAAGTTGGAAGTAGATAAATGACAAATAAATATATATTTTTTCATTATTATGTCATATATTTCATGATTATATATTATATATACTCCATAATCATTCTATAATGGTTAACATGTAGAATGAATCTCATCGTGTTGTGGAGACGGTAATCCGTACTTACGCACGAGCGGTGATATTATTCCCATAATTATTGAATGGAATTGTATTGGATTATTTAATATCTCATAATAATTATGATTTTATAATAATCATATATAGTTATTATTTCAACCATTATACCCATCTAAGTATGGTGGTGGTGTAAAAACAGATTACACCATGGCGTGGAGACGGTAATCCGTTTGTACACACGCACGGTGATTTCGTTTTCCATAGGATGAATAGAAGGTGAAATATGGTAGTTTCATATTTATAATAATATATAAGTATAATAGTGATACATATGTTATTACTTTATAATGAAACAATTAAATTAGAAGAATTATAAGAAGAATTAAACTTGAAGGAATCGGTTGAAGAGATTACCTCTTATTTGACATGCCTCTTCTAAACATCCTCTTAGGGAAATAACGTTGGACTTTGAAGAAAACCATGACCTCTAGTATGTTTATAGGGAAGTTTAAAAGATAAATGGGCAGGGTTTGGCTGAGTTTTAATGTTTAAAATGGAGTGAAGATAAGAGGGAGTAGGTTCCCTTTTATAAGAGAGGAGAGGGGCACTTTTGGAATCCTTTAAAATATTATCTAATAATAAACTCAAAACCAACCTAAAAACATAAAAAATTACTCAAATTAGAATATGAGATGAGTAAGGGTTGTAATATCATCATCCAATAAAATTTAGACATATTGGGAAATTATTTTAATCCTTATCAATTTGATTTATCCTTATATAATCTATTTAATCTTATTCATGGTAAAAAGTTTCTAAATTTTAAATTGTTATAAATAGTAACTTAAGTGTTGTGAATTATACATAATTTGATACATTATGACGTTTTAGACCATATAAATTTCAATTTATTATTTTTAAATATTTTTTGTGATTTTCAAACAATTTAATAATATTTTATATTTATAAAATATCAATAGAGTCATTTTTGTCACTATTCATTTATTTTAATTTAAATAAAACCCACAAATGAATTTTTTTTCAAAAAAAATATTTAATAGATTCCTAACATGTCATATTTCTCTATAAAATTAGTATATCACATTAATTAGTCAATAATATTTATTTTAATATTTTTTAAACCATTTATTCGATATTTTTCTTAAGAAAATAAATATTACTACATTTTTTATAATTATTTAATATACATTTTTTTCATTAAAATTAATAATATAAAACCATTTTGAAGATAAATCTAATAGATTTTATAATAATACTTTTAGTCTAATTTATCTTTTAAAACAACCAACTATTAAAATGTTATCTTTATTAAATTATGAAGGGGAAAATTTGAAATCATTTAAAATAATATAATATAAATATCATAATTTGTTTTATAAGGATCCACATGATCCTCAAGTTGACCTTTCGATGGTTATGGTGAATATATACTCGACCAATAAGGTTTGACCAAGTTTATGGTCATTTTGATGGGTATTATTATTTTAATAAAAAATATATTGTTGATTTTTCACATAATAAATAATTTATGAATCATTAATGTATAAGAAATTTTTTTAATAAAATATTTCATAAAAATCAAAAAAAAATACCAAAATGAATAAAAACATTTTGTATTTCAAATATGTATTTATAATAAAATTTATATTTTTTATAACTTTATATTAAAAATACATTAATTAGTAATGTTTGAGTGAGACATATTTCACTTTCTTTAAATAAAATAAATTAAAGGTCGTAATCACATCCAAGTGGGTTCTAAAAGATATCATTTGGACCCATTTTTATTTTAGGACAATATATAATCATCCAATTATATTAATACAACTATTAGGTAAATTTTATAATATTATTTTTACCCTTAATTACCTGATTTACCTTTAACTTTGGTAAAAAAAAATTATCGTAGTTACTATTCAAAATGCATAAAAATAAAAATTAGTATATTAACATAATTTTGAATTAATGATTCCAAATATGGAATCCATTTTTCTAAAATAAAAACACATAAGTTGTAGTATTTAATTTAAAATTAATCCCACTGTTGAGAAAACGGGTTCTAAAAGTTAAAACATTGCAAAAGATTAAAATTTTTTTAACTATGAATTCAATGTAAAATTAATGATAATGACATAAATAATATCAAATGATAAAAATATATTATATGTATACTTTAAAACCATTAAATATTCTAATTTAACCATATAAATTATCTAGATGAAAAAGTTGTTTATAATTAAATTTTATCGTATTTTTACTATTCATCAAAATTTGAATGTTAATAGAAAAATATATAAACAATTATACAAAGTAAATTTTTATATAATTATTGCAATTAATAGTTTTATTTTATTAAAATTTAACTCATAAACATGTGAAAAACATGATTTATAGTCGATTTTCCATCAAAATTCGGCAAAACAACATTTTTTTAAATAACTTATTTTACACAAAAAAATTATTTTATTCTCATACCACATTATAGTATATGTGTATGATGAATGATTATGTTATAAAATTAAAAATGTATTTAATACTATTCATAACAGCTAGTTCATTATAATATTATAAAAATATATCGTTGTTTAGTGAAACTCGGTATTGCGTACAACACAAGCTATTGATGATGGTCTCTCTTGCATGCAACACAAGCCAAGAATAGTGTTTGTGTATACTGAAATCTAATACGGTGTTGTGTATAGTGAAATATAATATTGGTGTGGGGTACAAAACAATAAATCAAAAAAATTAACAATAATATTTCTCATAAAACCTCGTGGTGTTACATTCTACCCCCCTTAAAATAAACTTCGGCCCCCAAATTCGTTGGCGTTATAAATCGTTTACTAATTTATAGTTTCTTTCATAGAAACACACATCATAGAAAGGAATACTAAAACATAATTTTAAAAACTAATGTATTAAATGTAATTGTTACCCAAATTAACTAATCACTAGGTTTCGACATAGGACAACGAACGTGAAAATATGGATATGGAGGAGAAATCTAACTATCATGTTCAGATGGAGAGTGTTAGAGAACATGGTTATGAAAAAGACAATAATCACAAATCCATAAATTTTTTATGATATAAGGCACCATCTTATTCATCGGATATTAGGGTACTTGGACTACATTTTTTGTTTTCAAAATTATTTCCCTAATGTTGATGAATTTCTACATAAGGATAAATACTTACTTGATTTTAGTGTAATATCATCGTTGGTCATTCCATGAACAATTTCAACTTAATCTATTATTTAATTAAATGATGTTGAATTTTTCCATCTTCAAATGTTAGCAGATCATGCTATTGAATGATACATTATTCCATCGGTCTCAAACATAAAGTTAGAAAAAGTTATTAAATATACATAAGTCCATCCAGGGGGAGATTAACAATATATGATTTAAAAAATAGAAATATACTTCATCTATCATAGCGCTTATAAGAATAAAACTAATTTCTATTAACCATCATGGTAATGAAAAATCCAACAATCACAAATCCATAAATTTGTGATGATATAAGGTACTATCTGCTTCATCGGATTTTAGTGTACTAGGACTACATTTTAGTTTTTCAAGATAATTTCCCTAATGTTGATGAATTTATACATAAGGATAAATACTTACTTGATTTCAGTGTAATATCAATGTTGGTCATTCCATGAACAATTTCCACTTCATCTATTATTATATTAAATGATGTTAAATTTTTCCTTCTTGAAATGTTAGCAGATCATACGACTGAATGGTACGTTCTTCTATCGGTCTCAAACAAAAAGGTAGAATAAGTTATTAAATATAAATAAGTCCATCCATGGGAAGATTAACTGTATATGATTCCTAAAATGGATATATACTCCATCTATCATAACATTTAATAGAATAAAACAAATTTCTACTGACCAGGGACATCTTGTAGGCCAGGGGTAGGTGATAAAGGAATGTCGCACTTCGGTTATGGGTTTGATTCCCACAGCCTTGTCTGATGCAACATGTTGGCACTCGTCCTATGGGTTTTCATTTTTCTAAAACTAAACCATTATAACATTTCAGAAATAATATAAAAATAATTATCCTTAAAAAATATTATTTGAAATCAAACTTAATACATTCCATCCTTTAGGCTTATCCAAAATACTTCTGTCCAAACTCACAGTATAAATAAAATGATTACTAGAATGGTCATACAACAAGCATTTGAATACCATAATTTGTCCCCTATATATCATAATATATATCTTGTTGGTCACATTCATAACATCTGAATACCTTAATCATGTATTCCGGGAAAATTAATTATCATAGAACCTTAGTGAAAACACAAATGTTGTCCAAAGTTAACTCTATCCACATACAAAAATCCCAAAAATTTAATATACTCAAATTATGATATCACTTCGTCCTTATATCATTCATGAGCTCAGTAATAATATCCAACATGTTATTTTCTTCTTATCCCTTCATTATGTGCATATCATCTAGTTTTCAAAAATATTTCAATCACTTTTCATGGTTATCAGTGCCATAAAATTATTGAAAACCACAATAAACCAATACATTGATATTACAAAATTCCACAATACTATAAATGATATTCCACAACACTATTCTGGAATCCCATTTCATTAACACTTAACCATTCCCCCCACTTTGTTGTCATATTTAACATCGCCAATAGTGATTTCATGTGACTTACCTTTGTCCTTTTCCTTAAGAGGTTGTTGATGTCGATCATCATTAACCAATCGATTACCTCATTGGTTAGCATAATTCCCTATTTCCTTTCACTTGTAGAATTTATGTGTTGGTGGTGCGTTCTCAGTAGTCTTTTCTCTATTCACATCAATAGCTACATGTTTCCCAGTACTTTGACACTCAACAGCTCTATGACCTTCTTTTCCACAATTAAAATTTTTTTAGTCCCTTTAAAACAATATCCACAATGATTCTTTCCACACATTTCCCCTAATGAAACATTATTCTTCTTTTCACCATTGTTTGGTGATTTTTCCTTAAACTCCATCTTTCTTTTCTTGTCAAAACCATGAGATGGATATGTAACACAAACTTCCAGTTCTACCCGGATAGCACAACACACAATCACATCATAGCTACTAAAGTATCTTATATATAATACCTTTCGAATACTTGGATTTAATCTACTAAATAATATATCAACTTTACTTTCAGGTTGGATGATAAATCCTGATGCATACCTTGCAAGACTTGTAAAATTCACTTCGTATATACCAACAGATTCATCATCTTTTTTATTAATCTCAAGGAACTCCTTTTCCATCTTTGTTAGAAGAATATGATGGAATTAAATATTGAAAAACATATTCATGAACTCGTCTTATTCCATGGATTCAATTTCATCTTGGATCCTTATATTCTTAATTATATTCCTCCACTGTTCGACGTCATATACTGTAAACAGCCCAAATAATTTTTTCATGTTTCGAACAACGAAGTATGGAAAATATCTTTTCAATGGTACTAATCCATTATTCAGTAACAAGTGGATCATAAGGCCCACTGATAGAAGGTGGACATTGCCTCATGAAGGACTAAATAGAATATTGTTCCCTTATCTTCTCATTTGGAAGTCCAAAATAATTTATATCTTTTATATGTATAACAATAATATTTTTCACTCCATTTCCCATTACATTTGGTTGTTTAGGAGGACAATCATTGTGCTGCCCAGCGCATTGATCATTAAAACAGTTCTATCAGGTTCCATCGATTATCTAAAACCAAAAAATAATAGTGTGAGAAGAAAAAATCATATTAGGAAAACAACAAAATCATGGGGAGTACATTCAATATCTATCATCTTATGTTTAATCCTAGGATATTCATGATCGTTACCAATATTTTAGGACTGTATCCTAAACTTATACTTATCCTTAGGGAAATCCATAGACATACCATAGAAATATATCTAGGGATCTCACTAATGTTTTCGCATCCTAGTGTCCAAAGTATAACTAAACCATTCCTCAAATACCAACTGTAGTGACCCAAGCTTGATGTACATGGACATTACTTTACTTTTGTGGAATAATTAATACATAACAAAAATAGACACCCAAGGACCGTAATAGTTTAGTGTCTTTGGAAACGTGGTACATAATCTTCTAATCATGGTGAAAGATCTTCAACATCTACCATAAAGATATTCCACTTATTTTTCTTACCTAAAGCCATTATTTATATTCTAGGGAAATGAAAAAATATAAAGGGTGATCTCAAATGCTCAGTAAGGGTAAGAAAGTCGAATATAAAACAAACCATATACATTTGAACTTATAATCATTAACATAAAGTTTAAACATCAAAATCTTGAGCTGTGAAATAAATCGTTATAGTACGTAAGACATAGATAATAAAGGAACATAAATAAGGATAAAATAGAATGGGAATAAAACATGTAATTGTGGAAAACCAATAATCACATTATATGATTTCCACAGTATCCAAGACATTTCTACCAAGTCCATCGTAGTTGACAAATTTCATTACTTAACAGGGTTCACATGACGTTACAACCCTGTATTACAAAACCATATTTACTTGCCAATTTTGACATGTTCGTATCATAAGATATAAATAGTTACCCAACTGATTTGAGGGAGATATAGGTTCCACACATCTCAGAATGAAATAATTATTACATGTTCCACTAAATAAACATAAATTATCCATCATAACCCAATGAATAAAATGTGTTACACATACAACAATCCATCAAAACATAATCCATATAAAACAATGGATATAATATCATCATAAACAAAATAAAACCACATAAATAATAAATACATTATACATGTAACATATCCATATTAATAAATGTTATCTTAAATAGAATATAGTTTTGATAAATCACTTGAAATTAATTCTTGAGGAAAATATCCTTTCTTCTTCAAAATCATTATCTTTTCTCAAAATGTCATGAAATTTTAAAATAAAATAATTTTTTTGAAAATAATAATTAAATCATGTAGAGGAAGCTTCATGTAAATAAGTTATTATGAAACAGTAAAACCCAGTTCAGTTCTTATATGTTAATAAAATCATTCTCCTTGTACTTTTGCTGGAAAATTCAAAAAGTACCTTGTATGGATAACAAAAGAAATATTACTTCCATACCATGTGGTAAAAGTAAAAAAGGGTAAAAATGACATTAAAAATACATGAAATAATAGTAAACAATTTATGAAAACATTTTGAGAAAACATGGTCATGGATGATAAACATAACCCCAGTAAATACTTACGAATAAACAATCTCGGATAAGAACGAGATTGGAATAATTATCCCTTACCTTATGTCCACTTTCTTCCATATGTGTTCGAGACTCCTGTATAGAAAGTTTAGAAAAATTATTAACATTTAACAAAACCATTATAATATTTATGATATCATATATGATTCACTTTTGAATTTATATTTCCCATTCATTTTCCAATTCCATGTTAAAGCTGTGTTTTGGGTAAAATCATTACATTTTTTCGTATGTGTTTTGACATCTAATTATTTATGTGATTACATAGATTATGATTACTTACTTCCAGAATATAAAAAATTATTTATGTTTAATATCTATTTGGAATATAATATACCTATATATATATATATATAATATCGATAAATGGAATAAAATACAACGTTCATGGAGACAGTAGGTCGTACGTACGCATGAAAGCTGTTTTCATTTCCTTATTAAATTTAATGGAAGTAGGAAGTAAGTAAATAAAATATACATAAATCCATTATAATTATTATATCATATATTTCATTATTATTTATTATATGTACTTTATAAATATTCTGGAATGGTTAACATGGGGAATGAATCTCATCACGTCGTGGAGATGGTAATCCGTACGTACGCAAGAGCGATGATAACGTTCCAATAATTAATGAATGGAATTTTAGTGGATGATAAAATATCTCAAGAATCAGTATGATGTTATAATAATCATATAATCTTATTATTTCCACCATTACACCTATCCACATATGGTGGTGGTGGAAAAACATATTACACCACGACATGAAGATGGTAATCTTGCGTACGCAGGCGCGGTGATTTATTTTTCTATAGGATGGATAGATGGGGAAATAGGGTTGTTTCATATTTATAATAACATATATGTATATTATTGATACTTATTTTGTTACTTAATGATTAAATAGCTAAATAAGGTGATGTAGAAGATGAATGAAACATGAAATAATCGGTAGAAGAGATTACCTCTTCTTCGATGTGCCTCTTCTAAACCATCACTGGGGACACTAAAGTTGATCTTTAAGAAGACCAGGGTCTCTATTATATTTATAGGTATGTTAAGAATAGAAATGGTCTTGGTTTTTCCAATTTTGAGAGCTCAAAATGGAGTGATTATAAGAGGGAGGAGGTGCCCTTTTATAAGAGAGGAGAGGGGCACTTATGGAAACCTCCAAAATCTTAATTTATAATAAACTCAAAACCCAAATAAATATTTTTTAAAATGACTAATATTCAAAGATGAGATAAATTAAGGTTGTAATAAAATCATCCAATACAATTTAGACAAGTTTGGAAATTATTTTAAACCTTATCAATTTGATTTATCATTATTTAATCTATTTATTCTTATTTTTTGTAATAATTTTCTAAATTTTAGATTGTTATAAATACTTTATTATTTGTTGTTAACTGTCCTTAATTGGAATATTTATGAAATTTTAGACCATATAAATTTTAATTTATAATTTTTTAATATATTTATGATTTTTAAACAATTTAATAATATGTTATTTTAATAAAATATTAATAGTGTCAATTTTGGACATATTCATTTGTTTTAATTTACATAAAATCCACACATAAGTTACGTTCGAACCAAAAATATTTAATATATTTATAACATGTAATAATTAACTATAAAATCCATGGAGAACATTAATTAGTCCATATAATATTTATTTTATTATTTTTATAACCATTTCTTTGATATTTTTCTTAATAAAATAATTACTACAACATTTTTGTACAATTACTTAATATACTTTTTTTTCTTATAAATTAATAATAAAATACTATGATGAAAGTAAATATAATATATTTCATAAGAATGATTTTAGTCGAATTTATCTTCTAAAACACCCAACTATTAATATAATATCATTATTAAATTATTATGGTGATAACATTGACATCATTTAAAATTAAATAATATAAATTTTATAATTTGTTTTATAAGGATCCAAATGGTCCACAGGTAGACCCTTGGATTTTTATGGTGTATCTATACTCGACCAATATGTTTTGGTTAATTATATAGTCCTTTTGATGGGTATTATTATTTTAATAATAACTATATTATTTATTTTTTACTAAGTAAATATTTTTTGCATCATTAATGTATAACCTATTAAGGTAATTATATATTTTTTAAAAATCACAAATCAATTACCATGATGAAGAAAAAACTTTTATATTTAATATTAGTATTTATAGTCGAATATATGTTATGTATAACCTTATAGTAGAAATACTTTATTTATTAATGTTTGAGTGGGGCATATTTCACTTTCATTATATTAAAAAAATTAATTGTCTTAATCACATTCAAGTGGGTTGTAAAAGATATCATTCAAACCCAAGTATATTTTAGGACTAAATATAATCATCAAATTATATTAATACAACTGTTATGGTATATTTATAATATTATTTTTACCCTTAATCAACTGATTTACCTTTAACTATAGTAAATAAAATTTATCATACTTACTATTCATAAGGTCTAAAAACAAAAAGTACCATATTAAAATAATTTGGACCTACTGATCCTAAATATCGAATCCATATTTTCAAATTCAAAACACAATGGATGTGGTATTTATTTTAAATTTAATCTCCCTTTTGTGAAAACAGTTTCTAAATGTTAAAATATTACAAAAGACTGAAATGTATTTACCTATGAATTCAATGTGAAATTTCTGATAATTACATAAATAATATTAAATGGTAAAAATATATTATCATTATACATTAAAACCATTCAATATTATAATTTAACCACATAAATTATCTTGATGAAAAAATTTGTTCTTAATTAATTTTTTGCGTATTTTTACTATTCAAAAAAAATATGAATGTTAACAGAAAAATATTTAAACAATTATCCAAATTAAATTTTTATATCCATATTGCAATGAATAAGTTTATATTGTCAATGTGAACTCATAAACATGTCAAAAACTATAGTTATAGAGGGTGCACCATCAAAAGGCGGAAAAACTGCATTTTTTTAAAATACTTATTTTACCCAAAAATTTTATTTTCTTCTCAAACCATGTTCTAGAATATGTGTAAGACGTATGATAATGTTATAAAATTAAATAATTTTATTTAATAATATTTATAACGGCTAGTTTATAATAATATTATAACAATATGTCATTATTTAATGAAACTCAGTATA
The DNA here is from genome assembly GCA_963277665.1 of Viscum album. Lineage (NCBI taxonomy): Eukaryota > Viridiplantae > Streptophyta > Magnoliopsida > Santalales > Viscaceae > Viscum > Viscum album. Next base: position 1,772,819,685 of record OY728148.1, read on the forward strand.
GCGTACAACACAAGCTATTGAGGAAGGTCGCTCTTACATGCAACACAAGCCTAGAATAGTGTTTGCGTATACTAAATGCTAATACCGTGTTGCATATAGCCCAAAATAATATTGTTGTAGTGTACAACACAAGACATGAAAGAAATTAAAAATAATATTTCTCATAAAATATAGAGGTGTTATAGTATAGTTTGATGACTTGCAAAGAAAGGGGTTCGTAAGGCCCAATGTTTCACTATGGGAAACCCCGATGTTGTTCACCAAGAAGTCAAACAAAATATTTAGGCTATGTGTGGCCTTTCAATGCCGAAACCATGTTACAATGAATAAAATGTCTCCTATACCAAGGATTTATGACCTCTTCGATCAGTTGAAGGGATCGAGATATTTCTCAAAGATAGACCTCAGATCAGGCTATCACCAACATCAAGTGAGAGATGATGAAATCTTGAAAACATCTATCAGACGCCTCTACATCCAATATAATTACATAGTGATTTTATTTGGAATAATGAAATACATATTTGTGCTCATGTGACTCATGAACATGATATACCATCTTTAACAATACTAGTTTATGGTGGTATTCATTGATGGCATCTTAGTGTATTCAATGTGTGAGAAGGACAATGCGATGCACCTCAGGATGGTTCTGGACACACTCTGAGAGCACCAGATTTATGGTATGCTCTCAAATTGTTATTTCTAGATATAAAAGGTCAAAATATTTGGAAATTTCATATTTTAAACTAGATTTGTGTTTGGTCTAGTGAAGATAGAGGTTGTGCTTTCTAGGGAACCACCCAGAAGCGTTAATGATGTAAGTAGTTTCCTTGGGTTGGATGGCTACAATAGGAGGTTTGTAACTAACTTGTATAGAGTAGTAGAACCCATGATGTCATTGATGAATATGGTAAAACCCTTAATGTTGATAGAAAAATGTCAGCAGAGATTCGAGCTGCTGAGGTAGAGCATAACGAGTACTCCTATCTTGAGACGTCTAGAGGAGGGCACCGACTACGTGGTGTACTATATTGCATCAGGCACAAAACCAAGTTGTGTCCTAATATATGAGAAATAAGAAATTTTCTATGGAATAAAATAGATTATACTGCATGACCATAACATTTTGACTCATTACCTTATGTTGGAAGTACACGTCTGTGCACTAAAGATGTGGCAACACAACCTTATGGGAGAACAATTCATCATATATTCTTACCACAAGAGTCTAAAGTATATCTTTCCTAATAAGGATCTGAATATGAGACAACTTTGTTATCCAGAGCTCATCCAGGACTATGAATTCAATATATTATATACTTTTGGGAAGGGTAACATGGTGGATGATGCTCTAAACTAGAGATCTAGTTTACATCTACTGAATGAGGCCACAAAGAAGTTGTTCTCACTTTAGATATCCATTGTAAATAGTGTTGAGGAATCTTTTCTATAGTCGATGGTAGTTTCCCCTCTACACATACAGTGATTTAGAGAGGCATAACTCAGAGATTACATCTAAAATACTACACATTCCCAGATATCCACAAAGTATTCCCTTGATGGATATTCGAAATTTGGAGAGTATTTCATTCATTTTAGAGGACGCACAGTAGTACCGGTGGTGTTATGGGAGGAGGTGTTAAAACAGTTCCATACATCCCCTTCAGTGGTACATATAGGTGTTGTAAATATTAATAGGACCACTAACATTAGAACTTGTGGCAAAGAATGAAGAAGGCAGTATGAGATTTTTTCTCGAGATGCCTTACTTTACAGCAAGTTAAGGATGAGCAATAGGTTCTGGTAGGTTCAACACAACTACTTGAGGTACTAGAGTGGAATTGGGATAGAATATCGTTGGAATTCCTGATGGGATTACCATGTACGTCAATGGGGTATGATATCATTTGGGTAATCATTGACCAACTCACCATGTCATCTCACTTCCAACCCATTTGATAGTAGAGTTCAGTAGAGAGATAGGGACACCTCTACCTGCACGAGATAGTTTAACTCCATGGAGTCCCATCTAAGATAATCATAGATTGTGATGAAGACTTTACATCCCTATTTGTGGAATGGATTACATGAGGATTTTAGGACTCAACTACGCATGATCACAACCTTTCACCCACTGATTGATTGTCAGACGGATCTTACCATACATACCATGGATGACATGCGTTGTGCATGCATCCTTGATTTTTGTCATAGTTGGGTGGACCACCCACCACTAGTGCAGTTTGTGTAAATCAACTACTACCACTCTACCATTGGTATGGAACTATTTTAGGCCCTATATGAATGACCATGTTGGTCACCATTATGCAAGACAAACATAGGGGATTTATCACTCATGGGTCTAGAGATGCTACAAGCTACCGCTGATATGGTGCGGGTCATCCGAGAGTAGATGAAGACTACACAGAGCCGACATATGTCCTATGCTAATTGGTGATAGAGACCCTTGGAGTTCGAGTAGGGGGGCCACATATTACTATGATAATCTCCATGAAAAAGGAATAAGGAGATTTGTCCAGGGAGACATGTTATCATTGAGGTTCATCAAAACATTCCTGATATTGTGTAGATTGGGATTGGTGGCATAACATTTGGTTTGACCACCACAATTAGAGAGGTTTCACAACATCTTCCATGTATCCCAGTCATGGAGATACAAACCTGACCCATTTCACTTCATCGATCACGAACAGATAGTGATTGACAATGGGGAAAATTTTGTGGAGTACCAAGTGGATATAGTGGATCGATAGAAGAGAATCCTTCATCGATGGTCGATTTCTTTAGTGCATGTTCATTGGTAGGAATTGAATATTTAGGAGAGTACATGGTAGTGGGAAGATCAGATTCATTCTTAGTACCCTCATTTGATTGAATAGCCATTTTTTGGCTCATGAAAATGTAAATCCCAAAAAGGGGGGAGTAATGTAATACCCCAAAATTCCATGTAATTATTTTTAAATTAAAAGAGATTATTTCGATACGAAGCTCTAAGACGAAACATAATTATGAGGTCTAGGGTGGCCAGAATATATTTTTTTAACTATTTAGAGGATTATTAAATAATTGTACAAGAATATTTATATAGATTTTAAACTGGATTCCAGATAAAAAATCATAGGGCACTGTTGAACTTAGAGTGTTGATATTTTCTATGAAAGGGCCTTACATTGTCCAGCACATGCCACCCTTAGATAGTTGTTTTTGGACATAAATAAATAAATTAAGTAACAATTATTTTATTTTAAAATAATTATAACTACTAAATGGTATCGTTGATTGGAAATCCTTGTGCACAATTGAGCAAGTGTGGGTGTGTTTCACTTAGGTAGAACTTAACCTCAACAGACACGGGTTGAGGGTGAATGTTAATTTTCGGATTTTTTAAGAAAAATTAAAATAAAATAATACAATTATATTTTTTATTTTGAATATTTAAATTGTTTTATTGAAACATTGTTTTAATGAAATGAAGTAGAAACAATGTTCCATAAATGAAAAGGTGTAGCAAAACTACAATGTCATTGTAATGAAAATGTATTTCCTCCTTCAATGTTTTAACATGGGGGGATCCTAATTGTCATGTTCGGCGAAACACAATGAATATATTGTGGATTTCCATTGAGGAATGAAAAAAAATGATTTCTAACAACATTGAGTACTCCCCTCTTATTCAAGAGATCCGTTCCTCAACAGAAGAATCACCTACAGTTATGGATTTTTCCAGCAATCAAAATCAAACTAGGTACGTGTTTAAATACTTATTGAATTGTTGTTTTTTCCATTCTACCCTATATACAAACAACGTGGACAAATCACTACCATGTTGACCCATGGGTGTTTAATATTTTTTGGGATGGGGAAAATACATGCCAGTTGATTTTAAGATTAAATATTAGTGATTTATAACTCTATTCTTCATGATACAGCAAACTAGAACAATCCCAGACCAATAAAAATAAAGGATCAGATGTTCTATTTGAGTGTTCTTTGTGATCCCCTCCATCAGTCTATCTATATATTAATTATTAGTGGCATAACGAACGACATTGAAATAGCCATTGAGGAACTAGATAGAAGGGATACGACCAGGCGAGCTCTTATACCGATGAGAGATCGTGGAACTCGGTAGAGGCAGAGTCAACTGGATATGGTAGAAAGTAAAAGGTAGCATGCTGGAAGCACGCCATGGCGCAGATCTGTAGTATATAGGACACTGTGATAGGTTTTACCTGTGGTAGAGCTGGTCTGTGTGAACAGACCAATGTAGGAGGGGGGAGCCACTCGAGCGCCGCGTTGGAAGAGCATCCCACCTATTGTGGGACGTAGTCTGTGGCTATCATGCAGTCCCCACATAACCACATACACAGGGGAGGTGTCTGGCCTCACCCGAACAATGAGGATAAAACTAGATTCCCATCAAGAATTTGGGAAGATGGAGGAATGGATAGCCATGTGGGTCGGGTCGGTGGGATGAACTGGGCTGCTGGTAAGATTGGGCTAGAGAAGAGTGGTCCTATCGATGCGAGCTAGCCGACATGACAAAGTATAAAATTTTGGAACTTTATAATGATGTATAATAATTTATCAAAATCGACATAATGTTGATCTTACGTATATCCTAATGTATCTTATCCTTGTCACATATCAATAATGTGAATACCTTCACCATGTATTCCATTGATACAATGTAATTACCTATATTACCATAAAATCATATAGAAAACATCCATGATTACACATTCTAATGATTATTTGGTATATTTCCTAAATCCAAAAAAATTAAGTATTCATCAATGATAGAATAAACTAATTTGACAAAAAAATCATTATAAACATTGAGGTCATAAATACTATCCAATTTGCATTATCCATATCAATCATCTTGGAATCCAAGATAATTTTTTAATTAACATCATAAATACATTAAGTGTTACATTACCTTACTCAAAATTTAACCTTCCCATTAAATTACATTCTATATCATCCACAAAACTAAACAATTAAAATCCATAATAAAAAAATAATACAGAAAATTATTATATATTCCATGGTTTGTATAACATAGTCTTTTAATTGAAAACCATGTGTACATCAATCATCCAAATGTAGTCTTAAACCATTAATTCAGATTAGTAATATTATTTCATAATAAACCATCCATATAATATAAAAAATGAATAATTGTTTCCATCTGGGATTGGGGATGATCTCATTGATTTAAGATTCAAACATTCAAAGTGGATTCTAAGGGGTATATTCATAGAACCGAAAACATCCAATTATTCCATATTCATTTGAACCTACTTTCCAAAGGAAGCCGCTCCTGATTTTTGGACTGATGAGGCTTAGGAATTTGCATTGGTCGAGAGGATGGGATTTCGGACTCATCACACCTTTTTGAGGGGAATTATTGTCTACTCTGGGACACTCTTTATAGATTTAAGTTATGTTCGTGAATCCTTATTACATTACCAAGTATAAAATGAGCTTTCCTTTAGATATGAAAATCAATGATTGATATGTGGGAAATTTAGAGAATCTTTTATATGTATTCGAGGTTCTTCATCAATAGAGAATCATTTGTATTTGTTAGTGATTCTTGGTTAATGGTATCATTCAATACATAAAAAGTATCTTGTTCATTAAGATGACCATAATAGTTTTAAAGCCACTCAGTGGGGAACTTGAAGTTTATTGTCATTCAGAAGGACATGGGTTATTTCAGAGTTGGGATTGAACCCATAGATGGGATACTTATGTATCCTTTGCTTAGAAAAGGAATCAGATCCCACGTAGTTCGAGTAAGGGAATATGATTTTTATGATTGATGGATCAAAGAAAGATCTCATAATTATTTTTACACTCTAAGCTCACGTGAGTTATGCTCGGTGTGAGAAACAAGAGGTCTTGGAAAAACCAGACAATTGTGCCGTGAAAGATACAATCATAAGAAATGATGTGGGGATTATGTATGTATGACTGCCCAAATAGATGAAGATTAGGATTTACTTCAGGGAAGAAATCCAGGAACAGGGTCCATAATGGTATATGTGCTTCATGGAGATTTGGATACTCTAATCATGGGGCTTAATCACAAGGAAGATACCCAAGTTAGGAGGGAACTTATGATTGGGTTTTACTCCGGAGAAGGAATCCCAAATCAAAAGTAAATTAGGACTGGTTAAGGGAATTGGGAATTACTCTTAAGGAGGATGCCCATATTTGAGACCAGGACATACTCCTGAAAAGGAATCCCAGGTTAATAGAATTATGGTCGGGGCTTACTCTTGAGGAGGATGCCCAAATTAATGAGTAATTGGAATAGGGGCTCACTCATGAAAAGGAGCCCCAATTAAGAGAAATTGAGCTGGGGCTTACTCCTTAAAGGAGGCCCTGGTTAAGGGGTATTATGATTGGGCCTTACTCTTGAAAAGGAGGCCCAGGATAATGAGGAATTTGGGATTACTCCTAATGTGGATTCCAAGACGTTAGAATTATGACTGGGGCTTATTCCTGAAAAGAAAGCCCAGGTTAAGGGGTTCTCTCATCTTAAAGGATTAGGTTGAATGAATGAAATATCAACCTGTAGTGATATAAATATGTGTAAATCACTAGGTTTTGAGTGATCTTCCACATAATTCTTTTTAAATAAGGATGTTAATCAAGAAAACATGTCATAAATGGCTTTGAATAATGTCTTGAAGACTGAATCTTGAATAGGAGAGGTGGAATGGAATAAGAGGGGTTAAATGGGAAAGAAGGGCACCCAAATAGGTAGGGGTGTGCAAGTCCTGGCAGGCACGCATGTACTGCGTGGGCGCGCAAGTCCTGGACGCACAATTAAACCTGCGCGACTCATGGGTACTTGCGCGATTGTTAACCAGTAAGGTAACACTTGGGTGATCCTTGATCAAAGCCTTAAGAATCATCATGAGGTACTTACAAAGGATAGGTGCGCAAGTTTTTGGTGAAGGAGTAGGGCGGCGCGCATGTATGTTCATTTCCTTTAAGGGTAAAACACCTTAGTTGCGCAAGTGTTATTGAATTCTAACCCTTAGACCTTACTCCTCTTTTCTAGACCTTCCATTCTAGGTAAAGAATTACCTTAGAAGTGTTCGGAAGATATGAAGAAGAGACTTGGGTGTTCAGAACTCTATATCTAAATTCTGAAAAAATTTCCTCTCGAAATGGGGTGCACATAGGGTCTATTTATAGGCTGGAGAAGACCCCGGGTGGTTATCCTTTAGGGTGTGCAAGTCACATGCGCGGCCATTAGGTGGCGCGCAAGTATACTTTCACGACCATTAGGTGGCGCACAATTATACTTGCACGAAAGTCATGGAACTTGCATGACCCTTGTTCTTTTGAAGCTTTGTTCATGCCTTTGTCGATTTGTGATGTTTTCTTCAAAGGATGAATCAATTTGTGCTAATTAATTTACCTTTCCATTATTTTTTAGACAATGTGATGAAAAAGGAGCGTCATAAAAAGTCCCCTCTTAGAGTTGGATCTGAAAGAAATGAGGATGTGACTCTGAGGAAAAGAAGAAAACTAAAGTAAATGCGGTGTGCAAGTGTTCAGTGCGCAACACTTGGTGCGCAGGTTCGAGTCGCGCAGGGCTGGAGCACGCTGGATGGAGCGCGCTGGATGTAGGCATGCAGGTGGGTTGCCTGCCCTATATATATGCGCTCATTTACATACAAAGCATCTGGATTTCAAGCTTTCGAGCTCTCGCTGCGCAGGTCACCTTCGCCATGCAAGTTGCTCTGTTTTTCAATGTTTCTTTGATGTCGCGCTGCTGTATAGGTATTTGGACTTGTGTGGTTTATACTTGAACGCCAAAAACATGCGCGGAACATTAACATTTGTGCGACACATCCATACTTGTGCGCCTAGTTTTAGACTTTCATTCCTTAATGCCTTTTCCATTTTTCTGTAATTCCTTCACAAATTTTATGAAAAATCAACTTACTTAAGAGTTAATTTTTTCAACTTTTGTGAAAAATCAATGACTCCAAAGTGTGTTGGAATGACTGATGAACTGGAAAGAAAGTGACTTGATGATATGATGAGCATCATTGGCCACGATTACTATGATATATGTGACAACACTCTCCCAGATTTGGCTAAGTACATGAAGAAATATCATCTTAATTTATCACAGAGCATCAAACTACCTCTTTATGGTCATGCTCATCTGCAAGGAGTAAATGTTACAGATGCAAAGAAATATATGCCTGGGATGCAGCTGCACTGCTACTCCTCTCTTTCGGTTATGTTGTTCATTTGGAGCGACAACAATGGTGTGAACTTTCAAATTTTTCTTCCATGTCATTTCCTTGCAGATATGAAAATGGAAAACCCATGGGCTGAAATTTTTTCCACTGCTGGTTGGTGTAGAGAAAACAAACATGGCATTAGAACAATATCTTAAAAGAGTAATCTCTCCAAAAGTCTCTTTACTTCCAATGATCCATTCTCAAATCCATGTATCCATCTTCCAAGTCTCTTGGACAGAAACAGAGTCACTGTTTGATCAGCAGAAAATTTTCTCAAACTGCACTCAAGAACATCCTTTTAAAATTGTTCTAAGAAGAGCTGATATCACTGAATCTATTATCTTATCCTGTTGAATGAATGAAATCCAGGTGGTTGCTGATAAAGCTCGGGATGTCGTAAATCAAATGAAGAGCTATGTTGAAAGCCTCTTGTAATTCTTGAAAAAGAGAAGAGACTCTAGTCTGTGGATGTCCTTCTATCTCCTGTGCATCAATGAAAAAGACATTCATCATCAATCATTTGTACCTGCATTCTTTTGCTACATGCTTTAGATTTTTACTTAAGCCAATGGGCCTAGTAAGCATAGTTTGATTTTTACTAGGATTATTATAATAACCCTATAAACTTTGAATCTTTTAATTGCTCAATATTACCTAAATCATACAAAATGTATGTTTAGTGAGATGGAACATGACTTTTACTCAGAGTTCCATTGTCTTTTGTGGGAAGTTTAAAGTCATGCACATTGGACATAAAGAGGATAATGTTTAAGGCCGAAATAGCTTTGACCGAATGAGTTAGAATTGACTTAATTCTTTGAAAATCTATCTGAAAACATATTATCATACTCAAGTATGAGGGAAAATATGTAAACTATAACTTAAGAAAATTTGGATATGAAGAATGATATGAAAAATAGCTAAAAGGCATTAGAAGAAGTAGTTCCCAAGAATGACGTTACCATTATTTAACAAACCCGTTTGGGGGTTGAATTATGCAGGGCCACCTAAGGGCATTGGATGCATAGTCAAATACATAGCATCTTTTAGCTGACAAATCTGTTATGTAGACTATTTATGCAAGGCCTCCTAAAAGCACGTGCTGCATAGTAAGGCAAATTAACTCTCAGAAATTTACTTTCCTAGTGCTAAAAAGCCAGTGAATGTTTATGGAGATTCAAATTATCCAAAGTATAGAGTTTTCTGTATGGAAAGAGGTACTTGAATATGGAAAAGATATTTCCAAAAAATATTATCGAAGAACTGGATTGATATCACTCCTACGAAGGTCTGACCCAAACGTAGGGAAGAAGAATATAAACCATAGACTTGAATACTTTCAGATCATGAAAAAGGATATGGGACAAATATGTTAAAGATGGCTATTTCTGCGGATCCCTACATATTGTCATTTAATACAAATAAGGACAAAAGAGGCTTTCTTCCCAAAAATGAAGTTACCAGTATCTGAAAAACCCTATTAGGGGGTTGAATTATGCAGGGCCAGCTAAGGGAATTGGCTGCATAGTCAAATAATAGCATCTTTTGGATGAAAAATCTGTTATGGAGACTATTTATGCAAGGCTGCCTAAGGGCACGTGCTGCATAATCAGGAAAAACAACTCTCAAAAGATTGACATTTTTGTGACTAGAATTCAAGAAATTGGTTATGAAGAACTGAAAATATTTAAGGTTAGGATTATGACACATAAAGATGGGTATTGTCTAATGTACACAGATATACACAAATCAATACAAACCATAATCATGTTGTGGTTGTGTCCTGAATGGAAATGTTGGACTTCACTATGTATCCCATAAGGATGGGAATCAAGCCATACATAGTTCTTGAACAACAGTTTAATGTCATGTGGGACAAAAGGATTGGAGATCTTAGTTTAGGGTCATAGAGCTTGGACCATTATAAGAAATACACAGTGTGTTCTTTCATGGGGACTTTTCAGCCAAGGGACTGAAAGTGAAATTTGGGGTTAGGCCCGAAAAGGCTTGGGGATGGATTCGAGGGTCACTTGAACATTCATACATATCCCATAAGAATGGGAATAAAGCCCACGTAGTTCTAGAACTACCCTCTTTATAGATTTGGTTCGTACATGTGAAGGGTGAAAGGGGACTTTAGTGCAATGATGGTTTAACCCAAGATAAAAGGTTCGGGCATTGCCATGTATGTACGTAGTCTTTGGAATGAGACATGATTGAAAAATCAATGTAAATAATTATTCTCGCTCAGGTGAGGGTATCAAAGAATATTGCAGTTTATTTTCATTCTGGACAAAAGTGTTGTATAGTTTAACGTCTAATAGCTAGGACGAAAGTGAACCGATGTAAAGATACTGATTCTAGAGGTGGTTTCATGAATCAAAATCGTATGAGATGAAGGTGAACCGATGTGAAGAGGTAGGTTTTGGGATTGAACCTTGGGATGTTGTCTACATACCTAGCCTAGAAGGCAAGGATCAAAGTCCGCGTAGTTCAATTAAAGAATGAATTAGTGATCAAGTAATTCTTAGGGACAACGATCTATAAAATAATGTTGGGACATAAACATGGGTAGTAGCCTAGAGAGAGTGTTATGGTTGAAGTTTTCTCTAAGCTCACGTGATTCATACTCGGTGTGAGAAACAAGAGGTAGCAATAACCTTAACAATGCACAGTTTAATGTCATTTAGGAAATATGAAGAGACTATGCAATTTAAAGCCTTGCAGTTAGGATTATTGCTGCTGCACAGTTTAGTTTCATGTAGTAGGTACAAAATACAATTTAACGTCATGTTGGACGTATTAAAGGATTTTCTGTACAGTTTAGCATCATGTAGTTAGGATGATGGGGAAAATACAGTTTAATGTCATGTTGGACAAAAAGAGGACTGTGCAGATTAATGTCATGCAGTGAGGATAAAAGAGTACACCAGTTTAACGTCATGTTGGACGTATTAGGGAATTTTTCACAGTTTCGTGTCATGTTGGACGTAAGTGCCAATAGTTTAAGGTCGTATTCAAGGACCGATGGTTATGTAGTTTAACGTCTTGCTGGACATATAGACCTTTGCTGTATAGTTTAACGTCATATAGCAAGGACGATGAAGGGGACACAGTTTAACGTCATGTTGGACATATGTGCAAATAGTTTAGGGTCATATGTACGGACTGTTGATGATGCAGTTTAACATCTTGCTGGAAGGTGGTGCAGTTTAAGGTTGTACTGGACCATGGTGCAGTTTAAGGTCATACTGGACCAATGAGGCTATATTTTGTGGTTATACAAAATACTTCTTCAAAAATCTGGCATTGGGTGGAGTAGTGATGAGTTCTCCATCCATCGAGATTAATGAATAAGCTCCATTGGAGTAGACCCTATGTATTGAGTAAGGTCCCTCCCATTTTGGCTCAAGCTTGGGAGCTTTCTCTCCTCGTATCATTGGAGTTCTGATAACTAATACCAATTCTCCGTGAGTGAATGAACGAATACAAACATTTTTCTTGAAAGCTAATGTTATTAGATTCTGTTAGACTTCCATGTGGTGCAAAATTCACAATCTTTTCTCATCTAACTGTTTTAATTCATTCAATCGCTTTTGAGATTGTTCTTCTATAGATGACTGAACACAAATGGATACTCTGAGCGAGGGTAGATGAACATCAATAGGAAAGACGGCTTCCGTTCTATATACCAATGAATATGGAGTTGACCACGTTGCAGTACGGGTGGTAGTCCGATAAGCCCATAAAGCATGAAAGAGTTTATCAGGCCATGACTTCTTATCTTTATCCACCATCTTTTGAAGTATATTGGAAATATTCTTGTTGAAGTCTTCTATCTGGACATTGGCCACTGCATAATCCCAAGATGAATGGTTGGATTTGATGTTGTATTCTTGATACAACTTCTTCACCTCAGATGAACAGAAGTTGGTGCCATTGTCTGTCAATATGGTATGAGGGACACCAAATCTTGTAATGATGTTAGACATGATGAAGCTAACAATGCATTTAGAACTGACTTCCTTGAGAGGTACGTCCTTTGCCTATTTGGAAAATAAATAAGTTGCAATAAGAATATACTTAAACTGCTTGGCCGTAGCTGAAAGGTAAGGTCCCACCACATCCATTTCCCATGTGGAAAATGGCAATGAGTATTTAGCTGTATGAAGAATCTCTGGAGGTTGATGAATTAAGTTGTAATGTACATGGAATGAATGACACTTCTTTTTTGAAATCAACACAATCTTGTATTATTGATGGCCAAATGTATCCAAGACTTTCAATCCGATCTGACAGTCTATATCCAGATTGGTGGGCACCACAGACTCCTGCATGCACTTCTTTCATGACAGCCATTGTATCTTCACCATCAATGCATCTGAAGAGAACTCCATCAAAATCGCGTTTGTAAGGAATTTTGTCTAGGTGATCCAGGCTATCATAAAGAGTACAATTGACCACACATTGTCGGATTTGTTCTTTCTCGGCTCTATCAGGTGGAAGTGTTCCATTTTGAAAGTATTCCCTGATAGGTGACATTAATCCTATAGTATGACCATATGGTTCCGGAATGGGGATAATTTCATTAATTTCCTCTATTCCGATTCGATCATAAGTTGAAATTCCACAACGGTGGGAAATACTGATGGTTGTCTCATCCCGATTTGGATCTGCAAGAGCTGTGGATATATTTTCCAGTTCATCAGCTTGAGCATTTTTTGATCACATGACATAAGAAAATGTCGGTTTTAGAGGGAATTCCACTATTAACTCTCTGACATAATCATAAAAAGGGATTAGTTCTTCTTTTTTGATGGCATAATACCCATTCAATTGTTTGATTACCAGGTCTGAATCACCTTTCCCCTTTAAGTGATTCACTTGTGCTTGATGTGCCAATTCCAAACATGCAATGAGAGCTTGGTATTCTGCTTCATTATTGGTACCACCTTACCATAATAAGAAGGAATAAGGTAACACTACCTTTTCAGGATAAATGAGCACAATTCCTAAGACAACTTTGTTGAATTTAGGATTTTCCATTTCCACCCTGTTGGACTTCTGGAAGCACCATCAAAATACATTTCCCATGCCTGAGGACTTTCTTGAATGGAGAAGACTTCCTCATCAGGGAGTTCAATATCTGAAGACGTGTCTTCCACTGAAGGGTGTTCAGCCAGGAAATCAGCCAGATCATGGCCCTTTATTGCCATTTGAGACACATACTGAATGTCAAATTGCTGCAAAATAACTTCCCACCTTGCAAGACGCCCTGTAATCATTGGACGACTAAGGATGAATTTGAGCGGGTTATTATGAGATACCAATTGGACCTCATGATGTTGCAGGTGGTGTATCAACTTTTGAACTGCAAAGATTAATGCCAGGAAGCACTTCTCAAAACATGAATATTGGGTTTCTGCTTCAAGCATAGTCCGACTGAGGTAGTTGAGGCTGTTTTCATTCCCAACATCATTATTCTAAGCAAGAAAGGAACCCAATGATCGCCCTAAAGCTGTCATGTAGTGGATAAGTGGTGTTCCTTGAATAGGTGGCATGAGTACCGGTGGGCTCAAGAGGTAATTCTTGAGAATATAGAATGATTCTTGACATTCTTTAGTCCACTGGTAAGTGACTCCCTTCTTCATCAATTTGGTGAAGGGTAAACTTTTGCCTGCTAAATTGGCGATGAAACGCAGAATATAGGCTAAGTGTCCTTCAAGTCCTCTTAATTCTTTCAGATTTTGAGGAGGTGACATACCAAGTATTGAATTTTTCTTCCCAGGATCGACATCAATACCACGATGGCGTACAAAAAAGCTGAGAAATTTTCTTGAGGTTACCCCGAAAGCACAATTTAAGTGGTTCATATTCAAATTATGTTGTCGAAGTTTGTGGAATATGACTTTTAAATCAGCCAAGTGATTAGAACGTTGTTTGGAATTGTCCGCCAAATCATACACATAGCATTCAACAATATTACCTAAAAAGTGATTGAAGATATGAAGCATGGAACACTGATATGTTGTGACTACATTCTTTAAGCCAAAGGGAATTAACCGGAATAAAAAAACACCTTGAGGGGATCTGAAGGCTGTGGATTCCTTATCTTCTGGAGCCATTCGGATTTGATTAGATCTTGAATATCCATCCATGAAGGAAAGTGCTTCATAGCCAGCTGTTGAATCAATTAAAAGTTCTGTAATCGGAACTGGGAAATCATCCTTAGGACAATGCCAATTAAGATCTCTGAAATCAATGCAAACTCTAATTTGTCTGTTCTTCTTCATCACAGTTACAATATTAGCCAACCACTTGGGATATTGAACTTCTCTGACGAAGTTATCTCTTATAAGCTTATCCACTTCAGCTTCAATTTTGGAAGCATAAGTTGGGTGTGTTTTTCACGGGGCTTGCTTAAATCCATGATGCTCTTCTGGTAAACCCAAATGACGAGTAACAACATCAAGATCAAGTCCAAGAATTTCTGTATAGTTCCAATAAAATATATCTCTTATTTAAAAAATGAAATATACATCTCTTGTTCTTCAATAGTCATGGCCGCACTGATTAAAGTGGGGTGTGGATCTTCTTTTGTACCCAGATTTATTTCTCTGAGATCATCCATGGTGGTAGAGATAACCTTTTCAAATGCTGGGGGAGCATCTTTGAGATCTTCCTCTTCTTTTTCAACATGTGTTATTTCTTCCATTTCTACATGCATAGTAGATGATAATGCCGAATTTCCCTGATCATAAGAGATTTTAAAATTTAAACATCTTGAAGAAGAAGCTTCCATTTCTGACCCGATAGATGATGAAGGGTCTTTATTGGGAAATAAAGAGGAGATGATGGATTGAGAATCAACATCATTGTATAACTCTGATGTTGCTATAAATTCTTCTGTCCTGGTTGGATAAGTATAGACTTGTTGGATTTCAGAAGATGAAATGAAGATGCCACCATTTGGGCTTTCATCATTTCCTGGAGGATCACCAATTTCTCCCATTTTGTCTGGCTTGATTGCCATAATTGACATTATGGATCATTCCATAAGAGTATTTTGATTTGGGTCTATCCTGTCAATTTGACTAATAGGAAACACATAATCTGTACTCACATGTGTAAATGGATTTACTGGGATCTTCTCCAAACCATATAGAGCATTAACTTTGGTAATCTCCATGGTTGTAGATTTATCCATTCCCTTCATCTGATAGAATTCTGCCTCAATGTATTGAGACTCACATGTCTTGAACGAGGCCTTATCAACATACAATGACCCAACGTGACCATTGAAACAATATTTGAGACATTGATGGTATGATAAAGGGATAGCGTCAAATTTATGTAGCCAGAGTCTTCCAAGAAAGATGTTGAAGGATGAATCTTGATCAACAACCATGAAATCTGAATTGGATACAAGATCTCCAAGATGATTTCTGAGTGTAACTTCGCCCAGTGGTTCTTGTAAATTTTTATCATATTTTTGTAACATCATGATAGACGGAGATAAATCAGATTCTGTGAGGCCCAATCGACAAAGTGTACGAATGGGCATGAGGTTGACTCCTGAACCATTATCAATGAAATATCATCAGTTGTCTATGTCGTTGACCTTTCCAGATAAGTACAAAGGTCTAATATGTCCATGAATGACATCATCGTCATCTTCATCAGTAAAAGATATTACTTCATGGAATTCTGCAGGATTATTTTCTATGTGATAGACTTAATCTACAACAATTTCAGTTTCAAACTCTTGAGGACTTGACAAAGCCTCGATGAGTGCCTCCCAAAGATCTTTTGATAAATTCAAGGCATCCAGTATTGATAACATGGCTGGTAATTGGGCCAGGTGTTTCAATACATCAAACTTTTGATCCAAAGGTATTCATTTTCCAATAGGAACATGTGGTTTACCAGGTGTCTTGGAAGTTGATGCTTTGGAAGTTGGTGCATCTCGTATCGGGATAGGAGTTTGAAATATTCCTGGCTTTGGAAGATGAGACTGATTAGATCCATTTACTTGCTGAGAGGAAGAAGATGGAACCTTCAACCGGTCTTCCAGAATAACTGTTCGAGGATTGAATTTTCTATTGGTGGAAGAACTTGCCTGTTCTTGTTGAGCTCACTGAAGGGCTCAGCCATGAGTTTCTGCTGCATACACAGTTCTAGAAGGAGTAGAATTGGAATAGTGGCTTCTGAAAGATCCAGGTCTTCCCCTGTATCATGAGCCTCATAACATCCTCTGATTCCTCTGTTTGATAGAGGTAATTCAAGTTCTTCGAAATCGAAACTGCGATTGGCAAATGGATCTGTTAATTGAATCACATTAACAGAACCAAAGATTAAATCTGCATCCGATGAGGAATCTTCTTGACTAGACAATTTAGGTTGTGACGTTTGGTGGGACGGTGGTCGTTGCTTCGCTGTAGATGGCATGAAATCTTCCAGAGTGAAAGATAGCTTAGGCTTTGACACATACTCATCTTCTTCCCATTCTTTTTCTTTCATTGGATCATGCCATTTCTTTGAGGGTTTTCCCTCTAATGAAGAGGGGTTTGCTGCGGTATTCATGGCAGAAGGAACATTTAGTTTCTTCAATTATGTTTGAGAAATAGAATGAGTTTGGTTGATCGTCTTTCTGACCATCCAATCATCATATTTTTGTGCATTTTTTTCCTTAACTTGTTTCCATTCTCTTTCCTCCTCTGGAACTGTAGCAGTAACACATGCTACCTGAGCTGAAGAACCTTTTAGTTTGACTTGTCTTGAGTCTACCATATTTTTCAAGAGGTCCTTGAAGACAAAATACTCCTGGATGGGATGCCCCAACATTTGATGAAATGGTTAATAATTGAGAAGGTCTTCATCCCCTTCCTTGTTTGGCCTTTGGGGCCTTGGTAATTGAACCAGATTATTTTCCAGAGCCGAAATGAAGTAGCCATGAACTTTTTCATTTCGGAAAGAGTAAACTTTGCCCTTCAACTCATCAAACTATTTCCCTCTTTGATCTCTGTGATCATCCTGACAAAACGGCCTTTGTTGTTGGCTCTCAGGAGGTGGAGCCCTTCGAGAAGATGAAGGTTTTGAGGTAGAAGTAGGTACAGGTGCTTGTCTAAACATAACTATATCAGTCTTTGCTTTACCCATTCTCCTTCCTGGAGCTGCTAGAAATAGATGAGATTTAAACTTAGTCTATAAAAGAGAATCTTAAATCTATTGAGCGATTGAAGTAAGGTCTCAAAACCATCCTGTGTATTTCACAGGGATCAGCGGTGTGCGTAACTCATCGGGCAAATTTTCCACACAGATTGACAACAATTCTTCTTGAGGGAGTGCTAAGCTTAGGAAATATGTTAATCCCTTCCAGCGAGCAATGAAATCAGAGACTCTTTCATTCTACCTTTGCTTACTATTTTTAAGATCGAAAACTATTGCATTTGGAAAAGTTGAGATGAATTGAAGAAGAAATCGTTGACAGAGATCTTCCCATCCGGTAATTGACCGGGATTGCGAGCTTGTGTACCAGACAAAGGTGGTCCTTGCAAGGTTCGCACGAAGCATCTAAGTTTCACTGCTTCTTTCTGCTTCAGTGTTCCCATAATAGGATCGCAACAAGACATGTAATTCATCAAATTCTATTCAGGATTGCCTGATCCATTGAAAATAGGGAATACAGGGTTCCCAAACCTTGATGGGGGGAGAGACTGAATCTACCCATTCAGGGTAAGCTATCTTTTCCGGTTGAATCAGCGCACGCTTCCTAATAAAACACAATTTTTTGAATATTTTATTAATAATAAATGATATAATTTCCTCACATTGTGCTAAATATTTTTATTTATAAAATATTTTGGATTTTATCATTCATTTGAAAATTTAGTGAAAATTCCTGTTTTACCCATTATAGTGCACTGTAGTATTTCGAAGATAAATATATTTATATTTATTATATAAATTTGAAATTTAGTAATAGTTTTTTTAACTTAATTTCTTAAAACTTTTATTCAGGACACTAGAGCTAAAGAGTGCATTTGGTTGTTGAAAATGGGCCATGAAGTCAATGTTGGGCTGGACTCGCCAGAATGGACATAGGTTCTGTATTTGAGCCATAACTTCTTAATCCGTACTTGGATTAGGCCCCATTTTTTGAGAGAAGCTCTGAGATTAATTTTACCAAAAATCATCCGTCTGTATAGAGATCTGGTTCACGAGGTCTGGAGGTCAAATGGGAAGTTCAATTTGTGTTAAAATATTTGGCCGAGATTTCCCATTCACACTTCAAACCTCTTTAAACCTAGCCTCCCCTCCCCTCTATAAATTATTTTTTTTCTCATTTGGATGGGTTGGGACGTGCCTTAAGGGATTGGGAGCAGAGGTGAAGTGGTTTATTTCCATTTCAATTCACCATTGTAGGAGGGAAGCTTTCAAGCTAGGATCTCCTCCAAATTGCTCTTCTCTTCCTCCTCTTTGTTGTAATGTTTTGATCTTTCAATAAACCTATTAGTTCCTCTTTAATTTCTTCTGTTTTCCTCTATTTTGTTCATTTTTATTCTCCATTAATCATCCTCTTTGTGTTAGAACTCAAGAGTAGAATCTTGACTGGGTTATACCCATTCTAAACCGTTGCAAATGCAATTTGTTTCTATGATGACTACACCGCCCTTGGAAGAGTAGTTATTTTTAGTAATCGATCTACCTCTCACCTTCTTCATTCATTTATTTTGAATCAATGATCTAATTTAATTCAATAAACATGATCCATTAATTGAGTTTTTAAATTATAAGAAACTAAGTGAGAAATTGACCAAATAACACAAAACGCGCAAGGTCGGGATTTGTGTGAATTGTGAAAGCGCCATCATAATCGGTAATACAAGACCACATGGGATCAATTTGTAGAGTACAAATACAATCCATAAACTCAATTAATCCTAATTTCTATAGTGGTGATGTGCCTTAATTTACCAATTACCATGAGCTATCATTAGAACATCAATCAAACCAGGGTGCTACGATAGCATGTTCCGAAGCTAGCCTAGGGTTTAATTAATTTCTTCATTGTGTTAAGATTAATTATTATAGGGTTCGGGGGTTAAAAAATTAAGGGATAATAATTAAGTGAATATTAATTTAAATGATAATTATTAATAAATGATTGAATAGGTAGAGTTAGATAGATTACGTCTTTTAAATATTGTCTAAAAAACATCTTTTTGTTGTGCCATTTTAATCGAACTTTATTTCAAAACTAAAAACAAAAAAAATACAATCTTTTTCCAGAAAACTTATTCTAGATTCATAAACAATAACCAACCCCAATCCTTTAATGTAGTGTTTTTATTCACTTTTATTTTATTTTTAGAATACATTTAAAAAGTTGTTTTAAATCTACTTCCTCTTTTGAGATACGACATTGGTCAGCCACTCGGCTGCACCTAAGTACCCCAAAATCACATTAATCATTTGAGGGTGCCCACGCCAGCGCTCTTTCAAATTGGAGACGTTTCCGGGGAGGCAAGTATTGTATTCAACAAATTAGAGGTAATTTTTTACTTTTATTTTAATATTTTATCTTCTCTTCATTCTTTCTTCTTTCCCCCTTCGCAATTATCTATTTGGTTTTCTATTTTCTTTTTTTTTTGGGACTGTAAAATCAAACTTCTTATTATTTTATTATGGTACACTTTTCACCACTTCATTTTTCTATTTCTTTGATTTATGACATGAACTAATCCCAAGGATCCCTTAGATCTTGACCCTGAGATTGAACACAGCCTTAGGGCGCGAATCCGTCATTCACAGTCTACGGGAAGTGTCGACATTTTCCCAACTAGGGAATTCCTACACTCTAGGAATTTTGAAATTGGAAACAATTCTAAGTACAAATTAAAACAAGAACCAATGGCTGAAAATAATGGAAATGATCTTAATAGAACCATTCCAGAATTGGCTGCATCGGATATTAACTATCAACCAAATTGTATTGCATACCCGAACCTCGAATCAGACTTTGAGTTAAAATATGGGTTAATTAACCTTCTTCCAAAATTTCATGGCTTATCTAGTGAGGATTCAAACAAACACCTTAAAGAATTTATGGTGGTTTTCTTAACCCTTAAACTAAGAAATATTTCTGAAGATCAAATCAAATTAAGAGAATTCCCATTCTCACTTGATCGAGCTGCGAAAGATTGGATGTATTATTTACAACCTGAGGATGTAACTTGTTGGAACGATTTAAAAATCCTTTTCTTGCAGAGATTTTTTCCACCATCAAGGACCACATCCATTCGAAAGGAGATATCAGGGATCAAGCAAGCCCAAGGGGAGTCAATGTATGAGTATTGGGAGCGATTCAAGAAGTTGTACGCAAGCTATCCGCATCACCAAATTAGTGAGAAACTCCTCATCTAATACTTCTACGAAGGACTCACACCCATAGAGATGATCATGGATGATGATGCAGCTGGAGGAGCATTAGTGGACAAGACACCAGCAGCATCACATGCAGTGATCGACAAGATAGCCCAAAACTCCCAATAATTTGGTGATCAAGGTACACCACATGTCAGTGGAGTACATCAGGTAAGTCCTTCTTCTCTTGAGATTCATTTGATTGATACCAAGCTAGATGAATTGAAAACTTTGGTGAGGAAAATTGCTTTGGGACAAAAGACATATCTACCCCCTCCATCAAGGCCTTATGGCATTTTCACTGAGACAAGCCACCCAACTAACTGTTGCCCCCAACTACAAGAAACCGAAGATTGTGCAGCAGTATTCCCTGGGAGACCATATCAACAACAACAACAACCACATCCCCAAAAGAAGTATGGCTCCTTTGCACCAACATTCAACCAAGGGTGGAAGGATGAATCAGACATGAGGTATGGCTCTGGGAAACAACAAAGGCCCCCTTTTCAACAAAACTTCCAGCAGCCTCCACCTTACCAACATGGTTTCCAACAACCCCAAAGGAGATTTGAAGCTCAAACATCAACAATTCAGCAACAAGGGAATCTCCAACACAAGGTAGACTCTAACACTGATGATCTTTTTAAACAAATTGTTCTTAATCAATAGAATGAGATGAAGAGTCAAGGTTCAGAGCTGAGAGAGTTGAAGACTCAAATGAGCCATATTGACACCGCCCTCCATGACCTTGTGAGTAAGAATTATGGAAATCTACCTTCCCAACCCACTCCAAATCCAAAGGGGAATATCAGTTCCATCACATTGAGAAGTGGGAAGAAAATTAACGATACATATATACCTACCGTTCCACCAGGATTCACCTCAACTCCAGAGAATCCACATTTTATACCGACTGATGAGAAATCCAAGGAGAAAGATAAAGGTATGAAAAATATTGATGATGTTCCTCCTAAACCCCTTCCTTTTCCAAACAAGGATGTTCAAACTAAAAAGATGGCTGAAGAAGCAATGTAAAAGGAGGTTTTGTACACATTCAAGCTTGTGGAGATCAACATTCCTCTACTTGAATCCATTAAGCAAATCCCAAGGTATGCGAAATTCATTGAATAACATTGTAGCAATCGAAGAGGGATAAAGGGAAATCAAAGGATCAACCTTGGAAGGAATGTCTCAGCAATCTTTACACCAACTCTAGAAATGCCAAAAAAGTGCAAGGATCCCGGTACATTCACCATCCCATGTACCATAGGGGAGTTGCACTTCTCTGATGCTCTTTGTGATTTAGGATCTTCAATAAATGTGATGCCTCATTCTATATTTTCTTCTTTACAGGTTGGTGAGTTGAAGCCGATGAGAGTAGTGGTGTAGTTGGCGAATAGAGATACGACATATCCAGCGGGAGTTCTTGAGGATGTACATGTCGGGGAAAGAGGCATGATCTTTCCAGCGGATTTCTATGTTTTTAACATGGAGGATGACTAGGTATGTTCTCATGCCCCCATTATTTTAGGTAGGCCCTTCCTCAAAACTGAAAAAACTATCATAAATGTCAATGAGGGTACACTTTCCATGGAATATGGGGATGATGTTGTGATATTTAATGTTATGGATTCCATGAAGTACCCCTCAGTGGATCATTATGCATTTTTATCTCCAATTTTGAACCACCACGTAAAAACCCCATGGAATTGTATTGTCCAATGCTTATGGATATTATGAGTATTGGTTCTAGTTTGATGTCTAAGAGTACTTCCAAACATATTTCTAAGGGACCAGACTCTCTAAGATTTGATTTTGAAATGGAATCATATTCTGATTTTGAACATCTGAACTCTAATTATGACATGGCTATTGAGTATGCTGATGGATTTGATGCATTATTTTCTAATTTGGATTATTTTTATTCTGATACTGATGTTCATTGTGCATATATGACTGTTACATCAATTTCTCCATTTATACATCACCCCCTACATTGGAACTCAAGCCATTGCCCCCAAATCTTAAATATGCATACCTGCTGAGTGGTGATAGATTACCTGTTATCATTGCTAACAATCTCTCTTTTGAACATAAATAAAAACTTTTGAGTCTTTTGAGAGATAACATTAGGGAAATTTGTTGGACATTAGAAGACATATCAGGTATTAGCCCATCCATATTAATGCATAGGATTCACTTGGAGGATGGGGATAAACCGATTAGGCAGCCACAAAGGAGACTTAATCCAACACTTTTGGATGTTGTTAAGAAAGAAGTTGAAAAATTACTTGAGGCGGGTATCATATACCCTATTTCTGACCCACAATGGGTTAGCCCTATCCAGGTTGTACCAAAGAAAACCGGTTTCACCGTTATAAAAAACGAAAATGATGAGTTAGTTCCTGTGAGAGTACAAAATAGTTGGCGAGTGTGTATTGATTATAGGAAACTAAATCAGCCCACTCGTAAGGATCATTTCCCACTTCCATTCATTGACCAGATGCTTGAGAGACTTGTAGGTAGGATGCATTATTGCTTCTTGGATGGTTTCTCTGGCTATTTTCAGGTTCCCATTGCAGTAGAGGACCAAGAGAAGATGACATTAACTTGCCCATTCGGTACCTTTTCTTACCGAAGGATGCCATTTGGACTTGGAAATGCCCCAGGTACCTTCCAGAGATGCATGATGAGTATTTTCTCGGATTTCATTGAGACCTTCATGGAGGCATTTCTGGATGATTTTATAGTTTATGGATCCTCATTTGATGAATTTATTTCTAGTTTGGGTGATGTGTTGCATCGTTGTATTGACAAGAATCTGGTCTTAAATTTTGAAAAATGTCATTTCATGGTTGAAAAGGGAATTGTCTTAAGTAATATAGTCTCACAAAATGGCATTGATGTTGATAAATCTAAGGTAGACATTATTTCATCGCTCCCATATCCTACATGTGTGTGTGATGTTCGATCATTCTTTGGACATGATGGAATTTATCGACGCTTCATCAGAGATTTTAGTACGATTGCTCTACCCTTATCTCGATTGCTTCAAAAAGATATTGACTTCAATTTTGATGATTAATGAAGGGTATCATTTTATGAGCTAAATAAGTGTATGACCACTCCATCGATAATACATCTCCCGTGGTGGGACCTTCCTTTTGAACTTTTGTGTGACGCCTCCAACTTCACGATTGGAGCTGTCTTATCTTAGAGGGTGGAGGGACTTTTACTTGTGATCGCCTATGCATCGAGGACACTGGATTCATCCTAATCAAACTACACAACCATGGAAAAGGAGTTTCTTGATGTTATAATTTCTTTAGATAAATTCTGTTCGTATTTATTGGGCTCTAAAGTAGTTTTTTTCTGACCATGTTGCTCTGAGGTACCTCTTGAAGAAGCTATATGCAAAGCCCAGGCTGATCCAATGGATGCTCCTTCTTCAAGAATTTGATATTGAGATAAAGGAAAAAAAGGGGTCAAAAAACTTGGTGGCAGACCACATGAGTAGGCTTACTCACACACTAGAGGATGACACCTTGGACTAGGTACCACTTTGGGACACTTTTCCCGATGAGCATCTTTATTCCATCTCAAGTATGCATCCTTGGTATGCTGATTTAGTGAACTACCTTGTTTCCTCTGAAATACCTGCAAATTTAAAGAAACATCAAGTCCAAAAATTAAAGAGTGAGTCAAGATTTTATGTTTGGGATGATCCATACCTATGGCGCATGTGTAGTGACCAAGTTATTAGGAGGTGTGTTCCTGATCATGAGTTTGAGTCTGTTTTCCAATTCTGTCATAAACTTTCTTGTGGTGGACACTTTGGACCCCAACAGACAGCTAGGAATGTTTTGGACTCTGGATTATATTGGCCTAGCTTATTCCATGATGACCATGTGTTTTGTAAGTCAAGCTCCCATTGCCAACACACTGGGAACATTTCTAAGAAACATGAGATTCCACAACAACCCATATTATTCAGATAGATTTTTGATGTATGGGGAATTGATTTTATGGGTCATTTTCCTAGTTCATTTGGATTTTTGGGTTTTTTGGTTTCTGTTGATTATGTGAGTAAATGGGTGGAGACTAAGGCCACCAGGACTGATGATTCTCATGTTGGTGGGGACTTTGTAAAAGCGCAATTTTTTTTGCAGGTTTGGAGTAACGAAGGCCATCATCAGTGTCCAAGAGACACACTTCTGTAATCATAATTTTTCATCCCCCCTTCTAATGTATGGGGTGACACACAAAACATCAACACCATACCACCCCCAAACAAATGGCCAGGCTGAGGTTTTAAGTCACGAGTTGAAACAAATATTGGAGAAAAATTTGCAGCCAAATAGGAAGGATTAGAGCAAGCGCTTGGATGATGCATTGTGGGCTTATAGGACAGTATACAAGAAATCCAATGGTATGTCCCCATTTTGGATTGTTTTTGGGAATGCATGTCATCTCCCCGTGGATGTCGAGCATTGGGCATATTGGGCTATAAATAAATGCAACGTGAATTTGGCCCAAGCTAGAATTCAAAGGAAGTTGCAAATTCAAGAGCTTGAGGAGATTCGACTGTCATCATATGAGAACTCAAGGCTCTACAAGGAGAGATCAAAAGCATCTCATGACAAAAGTATCCAAAAAAGGGAGTTTCATGTTAGAGAGAAAGTCTTTCTCTATAGTTCACGATTGAAGCCGATGCCTGGTAAGTTGTGTTCTAGATGGTTAGGACCATATGTTGTGGCTAATGTTTTCCTTATGGTACAGTGGAGATAACACAAGAGGACACAAGAAGGATATTTATAGTCAATGGGGAACATTTGAAGAGATACATTGAGGGACTTCCTACTGATGCAGTGAATTTTATCACACTGCAGGACCCCATCATCACTTGATCACATCAAGCTATTCCTAACCCTTTAATTTTGTTATTCTTTTTCCTATTTAAAATTATAAATTTCATGTGGATATATCATCTCATTGGTTCACATTGAGGACAATCACATATTTTAGGTGTGGGGGAAGGAACATTTTAGTTTAGTAATTTCAATTGTTTTCCTATTAAAAAAACAAAAAACAATTGTGTGTTTTTCAAATTTTGTTTGTTTATTTTTCAATTTTATTTGTGTCTTTGAAATTTTTGAGCTAAAATGATTCTCATCATAATTATGAAATGCATATCAATTAGTGAAACAATTTATCCCATGAAACTAAGCTTAAATGAATGCTGAAAATGACTTCGTTTCAAGTTCAAATATTTAGTAATTTCCTGAAAAGTACATTGAATTTTGAATCCCATGCCACATCTCACTGTATTTATATTTGAAACCACATTCTTGTGAGGATTCTAAACCATTATTTTCATATTATATACATTCACCTCACTTCTTGAGAGAACCAAACCATGCTTGATTTAACCATAATTTGATCTATTCCTATCAAAACTTGAGGGTTTGAGGTACTTTTGTTTAAATGATTGAGGCATTTGTTTGGTATTAAATCCCCTATTTCAAAGAATCATTTTTTATAATGGAGTACCATGAATATTTAATCCTTGTAGCCCTTAGAATCCATGCACATCCTATTAGGTGAGCCACATTACAAGCCTATTTTCTCTATCCAACCAACTCTTGATGTGAAATTGTATAATCTATTTGAGCTTAAATGTGTGGGAAGCTATCTTGTGTTGTGCTACCACATTCCGTGATACTTTGGGTGGAAAATTAAATTTTGAAGAGATGTGTTTCCTGCTAATGAAAGTCATTATATTGAATTTTGTGCCTTTTCTGGAGCTTTCATGACAAGTGAAGTTGTGCCCTTTCTAGTGCTTCTAATTGAGGTAGAAAGTTGTGCCTATCTGGAGCTTTCAAGAAAATCATGTTTGAGAAGATTGACATTATTTATGCTGAAATGATGAATGGTGTAATATTTCCATGACTTTTCATGATGATGGATCTGAATTGATACTATGGGGATTGATGAGGAAACTATATTTAAGTTAAAATTAGATAAATTCAATTTTGCTTCAAAAAGAGTCAAGCCCTCCTCATTCAGCCTCAGAATTTTTGACATCTAAATCCTACCAACCGAAAGCCATAGAAAAAACATGAAAAGTCCTCAGGATAAACATATTTCCTTGACTCACATAGTGTAGTGATGTAAGAATTTATCAAGCCTATGGTGACCCTTGTATGAGTTTGGATGAGAAAGACATTGCAAAAAAATGATATTTGAGTGATGAGAGAAAATTAAAGCGAGGAAAGTGTTTTGTGCATGGGAGGATAAATGAAGTGGAAATATGTTGAATGATATAAATGGAGAACTTGAAATAAGGTTTTTTATGAGGAATGATATCTTTTGATTCTTGCTGTGTAATTGATGGATCTCAATGATATGTGTTTTAAAATTTGTTTTTATTTGATATTGATGATTACTTGATATGAGGTTTTGCCCAGGTGTGCAAAATGGTAAGTGTGGGGTAGTTGATAAAACACTATTTTGTTGAATATTTTATTAATAATAAATGATATAATTTCCTCACATTGTGCTAAATATGTTTATTTATAAAATATTTGGGATTTGATCATTCATTTGAAAATTTAGTGAAAATTCTAGTTTTAACCTTTATAGTGCATTGTAGTATTTCGAAGATAAATATTTTTATATTTATTATATGACTTTGAAATATTGTAACAGTGTTCATATCATAATTTTCTAAAACTTTTATTCAAGACACTAGAGCCAATGAGTGAATTTGGTTGTTGAAAATGGGTCATGAAGTGAAAGTTAGGCTAGACTCGCCGGAATGGATATAGGTTCGGCATTTGGGGTATCACTTCTTAATCTGTTATTGGATTAGGCCCAAATGTTGAGAGGATCTTGGGGATTCATATTTCCACAAATAATCCTTCTTGAAGGAGAGCTGGTTCACGCGTGTTGGAGGTCAAATGGGCGGTGCAAGTTGTATTAAAATATTTCGACGAGATTTCCCATTCACACTTGAAACCTCATTAAACCTAGCCTCCCCTCCACTCTATAAATTAGTGTTTTTCTCATTTTAATGGGTTGGGACGTGACTTAGAGGATTGGGAGCAGAGGTGAAGTGGTTCCTTGCCATTTCAATTCACCATTGGAGGAGGGAAGCTTTTAAGCTAGGATCTCCTCCAAATTGTTCTTCCCTTCCCCCTCTATGTTGTAATGTTTTTTGTCTTTCAATAAACTTCTTAGTTCCTATTTAATTTCTTCTACTTTCCTCCGTTTTGTTCATTTTTATTCTTCATTAATATTCCTATTTGTGCTGGATCTCAAGAGTAGAAGCGTGATTGGGTTATACCCATTCTAATCCATTGCAAATGCAATTCACTTCTACGATGACTATACAGACCATGGAAGAGTAGTTATTTTAGCAATTGTTCTACCTATCACCTTTTTCATTCATTTATTTCGAATCAATGATATACTTTAATTCAATAAACATGATCCATTAATTGAGTTTTTAAATTAATAGAAGCTAAGTGAACAATTGAACAATTAACACAAAATGCACGAGGTTTGGATTTGTGTGAATTGTGAGAGAGATATCTTAATCGGTAATACAAGAACACACAGGATCAATTTGTAGAGTTAAAATACAATCCATAAACTCAAATAATCCTCATTTCCATAGTGGTTATGTGCCTTAATTTACCACTGACATTAAGCTAGCCTTAGAACATCAATCAAAGCAGGGTGCTACGATAGCATGTTCTGAAGCTAGCCTAGGGTTTAATTAATATCATCTTTGTGGTATGGTTAATTCACATAGGGATCAGGGGTTAACAAATTAAGGGATCATAATTAAGTGAATATTAATTTAAATGATAATTATTAATAAATGATTGAAGAGGTAGAGTTTGATCGATTACGTCTTTTTAATATTGTCTAAAAAAACATCTTTTTGTGATGTCATTTTAATCGAACTTCATTTCAAAACTAAAAACAAAAAAATACAATCTTCTTCAAGAAAACTTCTTCTAGATTCATAAAATATAACCAACCCCATCCTTGAAAGTAGTGTTTTTATTCTCTTTTATTTTATTTTCAGAATACCTTTAAAAAGTCGTTTTAAATCTACTTCCTCCTTTGAGAAATGACCTTGGTCAGCCACTCTGCTGCACCTAAGTACCCCAAAATCAAATTAATAATTTGAGGGTGACCAAAAAAGCGCTCTTTCACTTACCTGACATAGTCTCTAACTGAGCTTTTAATGACTCAATGGTAGTTATTAACATTTGAGAAACATCCGGTTGAACTTGGACCTGGGAAGGTGCAATGACTGGAGTTTGAACAGGTATAGATACTGGTACTACAACTGATTGTAGAACTACCAATTGATGTTGCACTTGACCGATAGGATTATAACTGTGAGGTTGTACTAATAGAGGAGGATAATCTTGATCCATCTCAGTAGATGCAACAAATTACCTTGGATGACTAACTCCGGCACGTTTAGGAGGAAGAATACCCTGAAGTAGTTCTACATTCAACCTCCCCAATTCCTTCATCTTTTCCTCTTGTTGTGAAATCCTTTGCTCTAGTGAGAGTGATTGTCCTTCTCCAGAGTAAGGATATGTAACCTGATTCTTTCCCTTCCCCTTGTTTGATCCCTTTTGGATAAGGGGAAGTGGGTTACTTGAATGATTACCTAGTTTCTGAGTAATCCTTTGATTTCGTGTACGTACACCTTCTTCATTTGTGTCTATGCGTACATCTTCTTGAGTAGGAACCTCTTTATCAGAATCCCCTTAGTGAGTCTAATCTGCTGGATCAAAAACAACAGTATTGTTGACATTGATTGATTCATAATGCATCGAATCACTTATATCAGCATTTCCGTGATATTGTCTTCTTCTATGTCTTCGATGAGACATTGCCTTTTGTTGATTCAATCCCTCAGGAACTTCTTGATGAATCGTAATTTTGATGAAATCTCCTGATAATTTGTCTCTTCATTCCTCCTATGGCTTCTTCCCCAATCGAGAGAAGACCTAATTTCGCTGGGGAGGGGATTGATGATTTGAAAAAGTCCCCAGTCCAGTGGACTGGGGCTGTTCCTAATGTCTTTGATCAACTCCTCGAATCCTATTTGTTGATTCCGAGGGTTGTTTTAAAAGATTCCCCAGTCGGGAAAGCTGGGGTGGCTCTTGAAATGCTATGTCTGAAACTTTCTTAAAACCCCTCTTGATCTTGTGGACCTTGCTCCAGAAATTAGCTGGATGCATCAATCGACATCCACTTTTATCACCAGGCTCGAAAGACCGTTGGATGATTTCTGACACTTCTATCTCTTGATGATGTGCTTGCTCCATACAAGAGGCTTGTTCAATACTCTTGTTTTCTTGATGCAGGAGTAATTCAACAACTTGTTCTCTGTATTATTGATTTTGAGAGGAACTAGTTGAGGCCTGTTCTTGTGAAAGCTTTTGATTACAAACAAAGCCAGGTATTTGTGGCCGGCCATGGGCAATAACATTTCATGAGACCATTTTCGATGGGCTTTGCTGACTGGAGATCATAGTGAAATGTAGTGCTCCATGAACACCCCATCCTCTAACATGAATACCAGATGTGGCATTGACAATTAACTGGCGCAATCTTCTTAGTGAACCAAGGCATGAACGTTGAAGGGCTCTCTGCTGCTTTTCAGCCTTCAGATATCAAGAGACTGATAGAGATGCCAAGTCAATTTGGTGTTGTAACCCTTCTATTATATTAACATGATTTTCATATTCATCATAATATAATACTTTCTTTTTCAACTGACAAAAAGTTTTCCATATGTTGAGACAAATATCATGAATTCCATCTTCCGTCAACATCTCTGAAATGTCATACTGAGAGTCAGCCAGAGGCCAAAACATGACTGGAAATTCACCTTTTTCCAGTTGTGTTCTCATGTTCAGCATTTTCTCTTTATCATTCAATGAATATTCTTCTACTTGATTTGACCAGAGTTGGTGCTTCTTTGTTGCTTCATCAGATTCAACAAGATTGGTAGAGAAACCACTGATCAATCTAGAAGATGCATGACTTAGAAGTTGTTCAGAGAATGACTACACCCTGGGCTATCTTCTGATTGAGAATGTATTTCCCCTGCTGGAAATGAAGCATCAGACATGACTAGTTTTGCATTTGCAAGTGCCTCAAGATAAGAGGGCTTTCTCGGCACTACATTGTCCAATGGATCATTTTTCGGGCAATGTGCATCACTACTGTAGAGATGACTTTCGCAGAGAAAGTCGTCATCATGGGGTGGACCACCATGGTGGGTTATAGAAAAAGATGATATCTATTACTCCGTAGTCTTCGGACCACATAGAGGGTTCCTGTGGCTCTCATCTGAAGATGAAACTTCGATATCGAACAAATTGTCATGAAGAAATCCTTCATGAGGAAGTGTCTGTTGAAGACCTTGGGAATTAATGTTCCCACTATTGGGAAATGAGGGAGTAGAATCTTGTATTCCAACAGATAACTATATGAGGGCTTCAAGAACATCAACATCGAGCAAGGCCTTTTTTCAGATTGGCACTTGATCTCTTGATTGTGCTGGGCGGGTTTTCTTCTTAGAATCCTTTTTACTCGCCTTGGAAACCACTTGTTGACGAAATTGGTTGCTCTGAGCAGGTTTATGTGCCTGATCAGGAGACATGGAGAGGTTAGTATGACAATCCTCACACAAATTAGGTGTATGTTCTTGACTTTCTTGTCCGTATGATATGGGGGAGTACGCCCCACAAACCTCTTAGACTAGAACAAAGGTGTGTATCTACTCTGGAGTGAACTGTTTATGTGTCACTCCACTGGTAGGAATATATTTATGTGTCTTTCCCTAAGATGTTGGTGAAGCTGTAATAACATCCTAGAAAGCAACCAGAATATGAGCAAAGATTTTCTTCTGCTCTTTCACCGTTGATAGAATATGCTGGGTGACTTCAACTGCAGGAACGAGGATATACGTCCATTCCGTGCTTGGAGTAGGTGTATGTGTCTACTCCTGTCCTTGTTTTCCTATCAATAAATCCTACCAGTACTCATGTGTAGGGGCATATAGTTGAGTCTGCCTCCTGTTTGTCGCCGGAGCTTTCCGACTGACTTATCCGAATGCTACCAAGTGAGACTGTTGGTAGACTTGATTAATACTAGCAGGTGTATGTGCCTGCTGATTGAACTTCGCCAAATGTGGTGGAAGAGATCCATCATATTTAGTTATAAAAGCCCGCTGACTAGATGATGACGTATAGATAGGTGTATGTTCTTGTCTATAATACTCCACCGGAATTGCCTCATGGGATTGGTGTGATGCTGCCAGGTGAGTCTGCTGAACAGTGGAATTAAAATGGGAAGGTGTGTGTGCTCCCTCATTGCTTGCCACCAAGTTAGGTTGGTGGACATCTCCGGAGATGGAAGATATGAGAACCTGCTCACTGTTAATCAGATTTCCCCTCTGGCGATTTGTCATGCCTACTCGGGTTCGAGGAACCTGAGCCGAATGCCTAGAGTCGGTACCCTCATCATGTTGAGGGCGCACTGCCGCACAAGTCTAGCATAGATTGTTGATAGGATCCCTTGGGAAGGACTCCTGTCTTCTTGAATTAAGGCCCTGAGGGCCTTAGTCATTCACCTCCCCAGAGTAAGGGAGTAAATGGTGATTGTGTTCTGGGGATAAAATCCTGAAACAGTTGGAGACGGTGGTTAGAAAAGCTTACTTCTTGATCACTGGTCATCATTGTCCGGACGACCGGTGTGACTTGATCACTAGGAGGGCTTGTCGGGTAGCCACCAGAGATGGAATGGTACCGTGTTTACGGTACTCCTTAACCAGTGCTTTTGATACCCAGCGTTGAAGATGCTGAGTAGGTGATGTTGTCCTCAGAGCGGACGATGATCCCACAGGAGTAGCAGCAGTGGCATTTGCAGCAGTGGTTTGCACAACAGACATATTCACGGATGTGAACTTAAGAGAATCCATTCTGGAAATGAAGAAGATCTTGGAAAAGAGTGCCTGTTTGATATAACAGACGTAATCAAGATAAATTCAGCCACTACATCTTATGTATGAGCACATATGCCAATGATTTTTTTTGTTGGACCTCTAATTTACTTTTAAATATGGGCCTAACAAATAACCAAAACATCATTTTAACTTGGTTAAGGATTCACGCCGGGTTCACCATTTTTTGGATCCCTCTGGAATTGGGGATGATCTCATTGATTTAAGATTCAAACATTCCAAGCGGTTTCTAATGGGTTTATTCGTAGAACCGGAAACATCCAATGATTCCATGTTCATTTGAACCTACTTTCCAAAGGTAGGTGCTCATTAGTTGTGGACCGATGAGGATTAGGAATTTGCATTGGTCGATAGGATGGGAGGTCATACTGATCACACCTTTTGAGGGGAATTATTGTCTACTCCAGGACTCCTTTTATAGATTTATGTTATGTTCGTGAATCCTTCTTACATTACCAAGTATAAAATGAGATTTCCTTTAGATATGACAATCAATGATTGATATGTAGGAAATTTAGAGAATCTTTTATATGTATTCGAGGTTTTTCATCAATAGAGAAACATCATTATTTTTTAGAGATTCTTAGTTAATGGTATCCTTCAATACATTAAAAGTTTCTTGGTCATTATGATGACCATACTGGTTTTAAAGCCACTTAGTGGGGCACTTGAGGTTTATTGTCATTCTAAAGGACAAGGGTTATTTTAGAGTTGGTATCAAACCCGCAGATGGGCTACCTATATATACATTGCTTAGAAAAGGAATCATAACCTACGTAGTTCGAGTAAGGAAATATGATATTTATGATTGATGGCTCAAAGAATGATGTCATAATTACTTTTACACTCTAAGCTCATGTGAGTCATGCTCGGTGTGAGAAACATGAGGTATTGGTAAAACCAGACAATTGTGCCATGAAAGATACAATCATAAGAAATGATGTGGGGCTTATGTATGTATGAATTCCCAAATAGATGAATATTAGGATTTAATTCAGGGAAAAAATCTAGGAACATGGTCCATAAAGGTATATGTGCATCAGGGAGATTTGGATACTCTAATCTTGCGGCTTACTCCTAAGGAAGATACCCAAGTTAGTAAGAAACTTATGATTGGGGTTTACTCTTGAGAAGGAAGCCCAAATCAAAGGTAAATTAGGACTGGTTAAGGGACTAGGGGCATTCTCCGAAGGAGGATGCCCATATTTGAGACTAGGACTTACTCCTGAAAAGGAATACCAGGTTAAGAGAATTATGGTTAGGGCTTACTCCTAAGGAAGATTCCAAAATTAATGAGGACATGGAACAAGGGATTACTCCTAAAAAGGAGGCCCAATTAAGAGAAATTGATCTGGGGCTTACTCCTGAAAAGGGGGCCCAGGTTAAGGGAAATTATGACTGGGGTTTACTCATGAAAAAGAGGCCCAGGCTAATGAGGACTTGAGGCTTACTCTTAAGGAGGATACCCATACTTGAGAATTATGACTGGGGATTATTCATAAAAAGGAATCCCAGGTTAAGGGGTTCTCTCATCTTAGAGGATGAGGATGAATGAATGAGATCTCAACCTTTAGTGGCATAAAGATGTGTAAATCACTAGGTTTTGAGAGATATTCCACAGAATTCCTTTCATATAAGGAAGTTAATCAAGAAAACAAGCCATAAATGGCTTTGAAGAATGTCTTGAAGACTGAATCTTGAATAGGAGAGGTGGAATGGTATAAGAGGGGTTAAATGGGAAAGAAGGGCACCCAAAATGGTAGGGGCGAGCAAGTCCTGATAGGCGCGCAGGTACTGCATGGGCGTGCAAGTCTTGGTCAAGCAGGTATACCTGCGCGACACATGGGTACTTGTGCAATTGTTAACCAGTAAGGTAACACTTGGGAGATCCTTGATCAATGCCTTAAGAATCATCCTGAGGTACTTCCAGAAGAGTGGCACGAAAGTTTTTGGTGAAGGATCAAGGCGGCGCGCAAGTATGTTCATTTCCCTTAAGGGTAAAACACCTTAGGCACGCAAGTGTTAGTGAATTCTAACACATAGATCTTACTCCTCTTGTCTATACCTTCTATTCTAGGTAAACAATTACCTTATAAGTGTTTGGAAGATCTGAAGAAGAGACTTGGGCGTTCAGAGCTCTATATCTGAATTCTGTAATAATTTCCTCTCGAAATGGGTGGCCCACAGGTTCTATTTATAGGCTGGAGAAGACCTTGGGCGGTTATCCTTTAGGGCGAGCAAGTCACTTGCGCTACCATTAGGTGGTACACAAGTATACTTCCGCGACAGGGATGGAACGTGCGCAACCTGGGTTCTTTTGAATCTTTGTTCATGCCTTTGTCGATTTTTGATGTTTTCTTCAAAGGATGAATCAATTTGTGCTAAGTCATTTCCCTTTCCATTCTATTTTAAACAATGTGATGAAAAAGGAAAGTCAACAATAATCTATTAAGGTTACTCACTAATAGTTTTATCATTATTCTTATGTTTAATGCAAAATATACTTAATAACATCCCAATTAATTCATAGGACAATCATGATCACATTATCTTTAGTAGTATAACCATCACTCATCCAAACATCTTTATTCACTTCATGAGTTTTCCACATAGGACATTGATTTTTATAATGACAATACTTTCCACATATAAAGCATTAAAATTTAACTATGTTCCATCTAGTTCACACTGTTGACTAAGAACCAAAGCAGTTTTTGAGAAATAATTATCATGGTAGAAAAGGACATAACCAAGAAAAATTACTTATAACATGGCTAAATCATGACACCAATATTTAAATATATCAACACATAGGCTTGTGCTTAAAGAGATCCATAGGAATATCCTTTTTAATATCCTTATGAAATACAATAATGTTTTATCATCATAGTTTCCAAAGGATGACTTAATATTTCTTTTAATACCAACAATAGCAACCCAGGCTTTAACATACATGGATATAACATCATTTTAGATTAATATTCCACATGTAAAAAATTAATCAATGACTGTACTATTTTAGAATCATTGTAAATATGAAACCCATTATTCAATATAGGTTAAAATTATTCAGCATCTCAAATAAAGATCTTCCCCTATATAAAACCGAATTGAAACCACTTTTAAAAAATGTGGGAAAGGATACATAAGAAAGTGGTGAGCTAAAATGCATAGTAAAGGTAATAAAAGACTCTTGTAAGAATAATCAAGAATATAAGGATATGAGAACATGATCATATCATCATAAGAACATATCCTTCAAATCAAATATTATTATCAAGGTTTGTGGAATCGATATTGGAAGCTTATAAGACATGATTCATAAATCAATCGATAAAATAATCCATGAAAATATAACAGAAGAATAATACATGGAATTATAGAAGATATAAAAAATTATTTTTTAGTAGACAAGGCTTAATACTAAGAATACATTAGTGGAAAAATTTCTTCACTGAATTAGGGTCAATCCCTATTCAATACCTTTTCTATTGAACTTGGTTCACATCTAGTTCAATCCCGATATTATTGAACCAGGTTCAGTTCTTGCTCCAAC
This sequence comes from Viscum album, assembly GCA_963277665.1. NCBI lineage: Eukaryota > Viridiplantae > Streptophyta > Magnoliopsida > Santalales > Viscaceae > Viscum > Viscum album. The sequence goes on from OY728148.1 coordinate 1,772,856,037, forward strand.
CCTGTATTACAGAACAGGGTTGAATTCCCATTCCAACCCAAAATTAGTGAACTGGTTTCACTTCATTTTTCATTCCCATATTATTGAAAAGTTTTCACATTCCATTCCAACCCTTTATGGTTGAGCCATATTCACTTCTCATGCCATCCCAATCATATTGAATTGGGTTCACTCCTCATTCTATCCATGTCATACTGAACCATGTTCACTCCTCATTCTTGTTTTTTTATACTCATGATATAATAATCCATAAAAAATTAATTCGGGGTAAAAATAGTTCCCAGACATCCCATAATAATTTAATACATAAATTTTCCACAACATAATGGAAATATAACTTACCATGGCCCCAAAAAATATAATTTTCATAAACATTATATCATTACCCATGAAATTAAATGGATATTATAAACCCTTAATTTTATAATAACATGTGAAAAATGATAACAATAAAAATAATTTCATCATTGAATGACTAATTAAAATAGTTGGTTTGATAAGTATTTTTTTATGGTATAAACCGTGGAATATAAACTAGTTCTAAAAGAAAATTATTATCAAAAATATAAAAACCATTCAAATAATTTATTAGAATGGGGTCCTTGGATCTGATCACCAATAATGAATAGACAATTTAAAATGATTTCTTTATAGATGGAAAATTATTTTTAATTTATAATGTATAAAATTTCAGGATAAAAATATTCAGTCCTCTTTGATAAACAAATTTTAAAAAAGAAAATGGATTTGGAGTAATTTTCCTTGAAAATAACTTTGAAAACAAGTAAGGGACTATTTTAAGACCTTTATAAACACCATTTTAAAACATAAATAAATTAACTCATTTTCCTTGAAAATGATCTTACATTTCCATTAAAAACAATTTTGATAACATTTATCCAAAACAAGTTTTTGAATAAAATGGATTTCTCGCCAAAGATAAATATAGTCATATTTTATTTAAAACATTTTCTTCATTATAATATGTATAAAAGTTTGTAAAAATGATATTAATACATGAAGATATGATGAAAAACAATAGGTGGTTAAAGTAAGGATAATTATTGAGTCATGGATCAAAATATTTCATCAATGTAAGCATAATCATAATCAATCATTATAGATAATGATATTGTTGAAATAAACTCTTTATAATTGGAAAATTAGATTACTAGTAAAAATGTATCAAAATTCAATTACATAAAGTGTAAAATACAATTTAAAAATAGAGATTCGTTATATAACATGTAAAATGTTAGATTATACACTTAATAGAAGAGTAAAGGTTCATAACATGACATCTGTCTCAAAGAATGAAAATTAATTCAAAATAACTTAAATGATTTATTATCATTTGAAACATAAACTCCATTAAAGATCGATAATCAAGGGAACATATAATTACCCTTAAATTTAATTATAAAAATAATATGATATATTCATGGAATTTATTTACAATAAAGAAATGAAATGAGTGGTTAATAAGGTATAAATCAACCAAATTTAAAAGTAAGATGAGAAAACCCTTACCTTTATTCTTAATATTTTTTCGTACATGTTCGAACCTCCACTATTATAGGTATATGTTTACTATACATCTAAAAATAACCATAATTTTTTTATCTAATTTCATATGTTATTTTATTAAGACTTTATGTTACCTATTTATTAATAATTCCATTTTAATGTTACATTTCGCTTAATATTCAATTTGTTTTTTCGTATATGTATTGACTTGTTATTTTTTATCCTATTAGTTAAGTCATTTTTACTTATTTAAATAATGATAAAAATTATAAAAATATAATATATATTCATTTATTAAATATTAATAATGAACAATAAAAAATTAAATATTACATTGAATACACTGTTCATAGAGATAGTAGGTCGTCAGTACCCATAAACATTGTTTCCATTTTATTATCATATTTAATAAAAGAATGTAAATGAAAAATATATTTATATATATAATATATAAACTACAGTTGTTATGAAATATATATAACATATGTATACTAAACCCATCCCTAATACATTCCCTGAATATTTTGAATGAATCACATCGCTTTGAAGAGGTGGTAGTCCACACAACCACAAACTAATTTATTATATTCACATAAAAGGGGAAGGATAAAGGTATGATTTATATAATAATGAAAAAATAATAAATATATAATAAAAATCATATATATCATATTAAATATAAATTTCATCATGATTTCAAACCTTGATTGTTGAAATGGAAGAACGAGCAACACTAGTTTGGGAGGTGGTAGTCTGACGTGCACAAGAATGATGATTGTGTTTCCCATTTAAAGGAAATGTGTAAGGGTATATGTAGATACATTAACATAAAAATATCTAATAATATTTTGGATAATTATTTTATTATATATGAATGTAATAATATTAATAGATGGGGTGGAAAAATAAATAAAATAAAATAGCATGTGGAAGGATGTTACCTCTTCATTGGATAACTCATTTTGGTTTGCATAAAATGGATTCCTTGGGTGGATTTATGCCTAGAGTGATACATATAGGTTTATAATAACTACATTGGTATCTTAATTTGGATGAGTTTTTATTAATAAAATTGTATTGGGAGTTTTTAGGATTTAAGGGGGTGAGTTCCCTTTTATAGTGAAGATGGAGTGGCATCATTGTAATTATAAAAATGTAAAGAACTATTGAGATATCTCCCTTACATAATCTTCCTACATTGAATTTAAAATTGATAAAAAAATGGAGGATATAAATTAAATATCTATATCCAATGGATTTTTATTATGTATCTAGGAAATTTTTTCTCTTAAGATAACGTTTAAAAACAAAGTTAACTCGTTTTTACATTAATCAATGTTATTAATTTTAATTAATTTCACTACTTTTTTTTATAAATTTTTTTTAACCATTTTAAACATTATAAATTATTATGATTAAATATATGGAATCCAATTTGAAAAATTAAAATTACCGAAGTGGTGGAAATAAATATAAAATTAATCAGAAAAACATGACATGAAGGTGGGTTTCTAAGTTAAAATGTTCAAAAGTATGAATTCTATTTATAACCAATGTCAATTTGAAATTGGTTCCAATTACACAAATTGGATTTCTTTCAATAATTCATCTAATTATTGATTAGAAATTTTATTTTTTTATTCATATAAATAAATTTTTTGAAAAATGAGTTTTGAATTAAAAATGTAGTATTTTTCATTAATCATCAAAAAATGAAACATCTAAAAAAATACAAACAATTCACCATAAGATATTGTTCACAGTACAAATTCATAAATTTGGATTATTTTATAAAATATAATTATAAAATTATAAAATTTTTATTTAAAATGGGTTCTACCTTAAACGTCAAAAAATTAAAATTTTATTAAAATACAACATTTTATTCATAAAATTGGATTTCTTCATATCTTGTATCTTTAAAATCATAACAGGAATGTTAAATAGTAAAATCCATACCAGATATATATAATTTATTAAAAATATATTCCATAAGTTTTTAAATAAATTTATTATGGTAAATCTTGTTTTCTAGAAAAAAATTTCTAATATTTTAAAAATGTATTTACTATAATATTTAGTTTGTGGGTCCTAAAATAATTCTTAATATATAAATGTGTAAACTGTATTATAATTATTTTATTTAATCTTATTCATAACGTTCATTTTAATGGCTATGTAAAAACTATAATTATATTTTAACAATAAGATTAATAATAAATTGTAGTTTTATAAAAATAGCTCTTGTGTGTAACACAAGACATCCAAAGAGAATGGAATTATGCGGAAAACAATCAAAACATAGAGTTTTATGTATTTAAATATTATATAAGTGTTTAATGTAATGAAATATGTAAATGGTGTTGCATATAAAGTAATAATAAATCAGTTCATTCATGTAAAACAAGCTATATTTAGTGTTGTGAGAAAGGAAACATATCCAAATGATTTAATAAATTGGAAAACAATATTTCGAAAAAATATTGGGTTGTTAGAAAAAAAGACATTACCATGTTTTCATGGAGCTACTCCATCGAAATGATGAGTTCTCCTTGAACTTTTATACCCTGGATCTGACCCTTCATGGTCTGACACATGATTACATGATATAGGCCATTTTGGATGTTGAAATTTCATGACATATCAGGGTCATTGTAGATATTTGTTATATGACTTACAAATAGCCATGGAATAGTAATTAGTATTTAGATATTAGACTAGAATGTATCCTAGCATCTTATGTACAATTTATATTTTTCCTTGTTTATGGGAAAATTATTATTGTTCATAATAATCCATGATTCGAAATATATGACCATATATACATAGGGAACATTACATTCATTGTCGTTAAAGCCATGATATATTACAAAATGCTTCTATTTATGTTAAATTGATGGTATTTTCCATAGAAATCATCAGAGGTCACATACTTATTGTTATCTCACACCCTTTACAGGACATTGTTGGCTTCCTAGATTGACTAAGTGGATGCATGTAAAGACCTAAGAAAGATCCCAAATTTTTATTCTTTATTCAATCATTTCAAATGAGGAGGGTAGAACAAGATAGATCTATGCTTGTGATACTTACTTTAGACAGTAATTTTTTGTATTTTTTAAAATTAAAACAAGTATGGTAATGTATATCATGGTTCTGTCTATGGAATTACATTTTTTTAAATACTAGATATGGTGACTATATTCAACATGACACTACATTTTGATTATCTATCATTTTAGTCTTCTAGATGTTTATAATCAATCATTGAATATATTATGATTCCACTATTTAGTATTATAATTACCCTAATGTACTACACTCTAATCATGAGCATATATTCTCCCCACTTTTTCACATGAAACACTTGATACTAGTCTTGATCCTCTTGATTATGGGGAGGATTCATGAAGAAATGTGACCCACTGAATTAGTGAACAATTTAGTGACTCCCATGTCAAGATATTACAATAATGATCTACCCCCATCAATAATCTCAACATATTTATGGATTATACTAGGCTCCCCAATATGTAGGTGAGTACACTATATAGGGTTACATGGTCTTGATGGATGTAACTTCGGATGTTCGTCTACTTGGATTTTTCTCTATGTTCCCAATAGACAGTTATTCCTTCCACATTTTACTCATTTGAGTGTTAGGATTGATGCATTTAGGACCATGGTTTAATTGGTTTATGGAAATTCTATCAGCATATAAGTACTTACCATATCACTTTTTATCAAATTCTAGTCCACATAAAAAAATAGGGTATCTAAATTAGATTAGTGATTCATTTTAATTTATATATAGTAGTATGGAATAATCCATTTGATGATATGAGTATCAAAAAATTTAAATATTCACCCATATTACTTCTCATCTGATATTGGTCTTTGTTTCTACATATTTTATAATATCCATATTTGTTGATAATGAAATTGAAATGTTAAGGAACCCCACTAAATTTTTCATTATTTCATATAGTAAAAAATCAACAATACTATTAGAAAATGGTGTAGTGACCTATGATGTATGATCTTATATAATCACATTTCGATATGGGGGTTTGATATCCTTAATATGATGAATGGTTTATTTTTATCCTTATATCCATTATAGGTTTCCAGGATAGTTTAGATGTTTAAAAACTAAAATATCACTACCATTCACTAGGATTAGGAAAGACGTACATATTCCCATCATTTTTCTATTTTGGTTAATACTAACATGAGATGATATGTTAAAAAAATATTATATTTCCATTTAATGATTATCTCATTGACATATTATGATAATATTCCAAATCAAGGGTGGATAATTATCTAGGTGATAAATTTGATGAAAAAATATGATGAGAAAGTAATCCAATGAATTAAAATAGTCGATTTCCATCCATAATTTAAAAATGATTTTAGAGATTTAAAAACTTGAATCCAAACATTACAAACATTTTTAGGAATATTTTTTTAGGTTTCTATCTTGATGGGTTTAGTGTGGATCTGACATTGTTGACCAGAGTTTCTAGTTTTTTTTAATGATAATGATAGTGAAATGAAAATGTAAATAAATATATTTATTGTGGTCACAATCATTGAATCGGTCTCTAAATTAAACTAGGAATAAATGATATAAGGTCTCTACGAACCCCAATTACCTACAAAAACCTAATCCCGCATCGGGAATCTGAGTCAGGACTATACACTTATACCAAAAAGTAAATAAAACCTAGATCCCTACACTACTGGAAAAACAATAACATAAGAAAATGGTTCTAACATCATTTTATTCTACCATCATGGATAATCCATTAGATTTGATTATTGATAATGGGGGAATATGTACCCAAATCATTGATGGATTGGGCATGGGTTGGAATATAATAAAAAACTCACAGTACACGTAAACCAATATCTCCTCCCTTGAGAGAAATTTGAGGCCCATGAATTTGGCCTAATCTTATTTAATATTTTTGACCATAAATAATAAACTATAATGGGTTTCACTATTGTAATTCATTATTGTTTCAAATGAATTACAATATCCAGAATGGATTGTATTGGAGGATGGAGAACTATCAAAATGTTATTCTTGTGTGGAAATGTTTAAGGTGTAATTTTTTTTGAAGGATCCTGTCTTTAAGATATTATAATAAGTATTATAGAGATATCCACTTATGTTGATAGAAAAAATCCATTGGAAAATGTTTAATTTATCCAATTCAAAAACCTTTCACAGTCCATAAATACATTTCACCAGGTAGTGGAAAAATTGTTACAAAGGACATGTTGAATCCTTTTCTCGATAGGGTTTTTTTTATAATTATAATTTACCAATAACAAAAAATAGTTACTTTAGGATATAGATTCTACCCTTATTTTATTTGACCAATAAATAAATAGTTTTTTCTTTTATTTTAATTCATTCCATAGGATTAGTTTGATATTGATTATCAATTTATAATAATTTATGATACATTGGGATATATCATCATCAATAAAATATTAAACCTTTGAAAAATATATTAAGAGTGTAAAAAGTAATACATGATTATTAAAACAATTGAGTCATAATACAACCATCTTAGGAGTGGTTTCGAGATAGGTTTCGGTACAAGTACAATCAGCGTAACATTGGAGTTGGTCTAGAGGTATGAATCATTTTCCCATGGAAATTTATCATGAATGTGTATTGTTGTATGAGTCATCACCATAACACTAGTGTTTGTATTTTTGAATGAACTATTTACTCCATGTTATGTAAAATTCATGGGTATGGTTGTATGTAACATCACTATAACACTAGTTTTGGTCCATTTGGTGGAATGATTTCCTCATGGGAGATCCTCATTATTGGTATTGGCATAACTACAATTATCATAACACTAGAGTTCATCTATTTGGTTGAATTTTTCCCTCATGGGAATTGATCATAGATGGGTTTACATATTACTACCATGAAAATAACACCAAACATGATCTATTTGGATGGAATATTTCACCCTAGGCACCTCTCAAATATTTGTGTATGAATAGCTTACATCATCATTACATTAGACTTGGTCCATTATGATGAATAATTTGACTCAAAATAATGAGTATCAGGAAGGGGATGATTTCATGTGTGGATTAAAATATCCAAATGTGGTTGACAGTCTAAATTTATGCCTTCAAAAAAATAACCTGGATATTTTATATTTATTAACCGAGGATGAGAGAAAAAGTTGATGATATAAATTTTTCCTTAGAAAAGGGGCATATGGAGAACAACCGAACTCATATTGGAATAATATTATGGACTTCAAAATCTTTGTTACTATCATTTTATCACCCTAATTTTTTCCTACTCTATATACTAGGGATTACCATTACACAAATACATAGACATATATTATCTTTACCTTTATAGGATTTATAAAAAATAAGTTTAATGACTCTTTTAGATTTCAAAAGATACACTTATCATAGGCCATGTGAGGGGAATGAAAGGAAATTTTATGCTCAACATTTTAAAATTTTTCCATATTTTTTTTTACAACTTTTTATGTTATGAATATATCATTAAGAAGTTTGAAGTCATTCTAATTAGACTGATGCTACTGATATTTAAGCCCTATTATCTTTGACCAATGTGGGAATACATGAAGTTCATAGTGCATGGACCATATATTATTGTATTTTAAGGTTGTATATATTTTACAAAAGGATAAATTGTTACTTTCATGGTGTTTCAATGAAATTTTTTTGTATCCTGAGATCATATAGCATTTCCCTAAGATCCTATAACCTTTGTTCATATTGGTTGGACCATATATATTTTTATTATAAGTTCATATATCTTTGACCAAAGTGATCATGGTTTAATTTCATAGTGTGTGGATTAATAAATATCGTACTTTATGTTCATATATCATTATCCAAATATATATGGTATGTTACCTTGAGGAATAGAGAGGTGAGAAATGAATGGAAAGTATTTTCTGAATATACTAATTTAAAAAAGGAGCATTAATTTTATCGTCATAAAACTAAAACCATTTCTACATGTGGATTTATTTTAGATGATTGTGGTTAATATAAATTCAAGGGAGATATGATAGAATTTACCTCAAAAATTATTTTTTATTAACATGTGTTTAAAATCAATGGAGTGGAATCTAGTTGAATAATTAGACAATGGTGTATGTAATAACCCAATGATTTTTAATCATTAATAGTTATTTGAGACACGATTTAGGGGGATGTACATGGACCATATTTTAATGATGATTTCAATTATAATGGAACCAAGGAATACTAGGTTAGAATATTCCTCCAGATTATTAGAAATATATAGTAAAATTATATAATTCTATATCAAAGAGAATAATATGATTAATAAACTGGAAGTGTCCTTTTTTTATCAAATGTTATAAATAATGATAGATAATGGGTGGTTTTCAGTGAATCAAAATATTTTGAAATTATTTAGGTGCATTTAAGGAATAGATATTTGAAATAGTTTCTGGAACAGTAAAAGTTGGTTCACATTGTATTGTCTACATATTCTTGGTAAAGGGATATGATGTGTCACCACTCTATTTTTCTTGATATAGTGAGTCTTATAAGTATGACTCGGTTTTTCCTAAGACCATATGATGGGCCCAATGAAATTCACACCATTCAAAATTATGTGTTGTTGTATCCCAATCCCAAATAATGGTAATATTAGTGAGTTGATATGCCACTATTTATCATGATTCCTTTTCTGGATTTTTATCCTAACAAGATTTATGACTTTTTTCACATAAATAGTGTGGGTTTCACATTCTAGATCACTAATGGGAATGTTTTTATGATAATGGATATTTTTCTGAAATATTTTGGGTTTACAGTCATGAATCATTGATACATTTGAATTTGTAAAATCTGTCTGATAAAAACATGGTGAAAATATAATGTTACTAGAGATCCTAATTCCATTATAAAAGTTCTTATAGTCTCGGTGTAAATTATTATGTCTATAGGGATTCGAACAAAATGATTTATGATAATACATTTTAAGTAAATGGAGAAGTTTTCCTGATGTGAGTAGAGGGAATACTGCCAATATAGATTGTCTCAAAAGAGTGGTGCATGATGTTTATGGTCATAATGTGTATAACTAACATACTGTAATAAAAACCCAAATTGGTCCTAAAGGATTAGTATTTTCTAGAACCATTTAAATTGAAATTAGTGAAATTATAAATCAGAACATAAGTTCTAGGAATCAAACATGTTTTTGGGGAATAAGGAAATAGTATATAATCATGGACCATTTTCAAGAAAAACATCAACTAAGATGATGTGAAGGAATATAGAAATGAGTGGATATTCCCTTCCCAGACGATTAGGTATATAGTTGATTTTTAGTTTCAGTGATTCATGTTTTGACTCATAATAGATATATAGAATTAATAGGAAATTTTTTCCCTTTTGGAGTTCAATTAAATCATTACTGCTAGCCCCACAAAAGAATTATTTCAATCTAAGAGAATCAATAAATGAAGTTTAATTTTTTTTAAAAAAAATTATGTTAAAAATGATAATATAGATATTTCTAACTTGTGAAAGTCATACCTAGGCTAATAAGGGTCCCTAAAAAAGGATAAAAAAAAGTGGATATGTGGAATGATTCATCACATGTAATTCAGACAAGTATCGAGGATCAATCCATGAATTTTCTTTTTATTAACGGGTTATACAAAAAAATGGATAAATTACTGATAATGTAGAGTTTTGCGTTGTTTTTTTTAATATAACCAATTTAATATACCATGACATGGATATAAATCTCATTTAGGGAAATTGGGAAGAATATATTGAACATTTCTACGTAGTTTATAGTCATGAACGACAAACCATGTATAACAACCCTACTATTTATTACACACTTATGTATTATTTGTTACATATAATTGTAATTAAGACAACTCTGAGGATAATGAGATCTAGTGTCTTGGGAAATTAAGAGAAAAATATAATCTCATAAAACATAAAATAAAATATGATTATTGAAAACTGATTTTAGATGACCATAATATTCCTTCGTACTTATCATTGCATGGGATAACCTATGAAAATATATATGAGAAGGGTGAGAAATAAAACCCAATAAGGGATTAAAGAAGGAATATCATGAAACAAAACAATACATGTTATAAAATATTAATATAAATGGATCATAATAGAAACAATAACATAAAGGTATGATATTTCATGTTTATCACAATGTGGAATTGTTAGAAGAACATTTAAAATGATATTACCATGAGTCAACTATAATTGCACATGGAGAATGAGTAAACCCTCATTGCACATGATTAAAATGATTAATCCTCATTTAAAATTAATTATAATGAGAGAAAAATCATTTCACATGATGTATCATGATACTATTATTTACCCAAATCATTAGAGTTCTTTCAGGGTGAACCCTTTATAAACATTTTATTTCAAACATAAGTGTTCCACAAGAATCATTTAACATGGAATCATCCAACACCATAATTTATCCCATGATAAAATAATGAAAAATACATACATTTAACTGAAATTAAATTTTCATATTTTCATAATGGTTAATACCCTTGATAGAGAAATGGGTATTGTAGTCACTATTCAACGATTTTTGCTAGGAAAATCATAGGGAAATTTCAGCAGCATAATGGCGTGACTTAAAATTTAATAAAAATGATTGATGGGAGAGAAAGGGGTATCTAATAATATGTAAATTAAATGGAAAGTAAGTGTTAATATAGATACATGTACAAACACACTGAACAATGAAATATAAGGTGTATCATAATAAAGAAACAATAAGAAAGAGAAGAAATGGTATAACTTTTACAGAATTTCATCATGGTAATGGGTGCACATGGGAGAGATTAATGAGAGATAAATAGGTATATAATCATTAACACATAAGGAGGGATGTATGGGGGAGTTTTTTAATCATAACCCAACATTTTTAATGTAATATAAAAGGGAATAACAACATAATGAAATACAAAAAAGAATGAGAAAGGAAGAAAAGTGATGATCCCTTACTAGAGTGTGTGACATCAAGAGCTTGAGGATGCAATTATTGAGAGATTGGGGCACCTTGGGAGGATTTTATAGATTTTAGGGAATAATAGAGTCGTTCAACAATGGATTTGAGTAAATAGTTATGGGATATTATGAGGGTTTATATAGGAAAAGGGAGGGGAATTCATTAATATTTCAAAAACATGGGTTTTGTAATCTATATAATTAAATACTCAAAACCACTAACCAAACCATGTTTTATACCATGGTTTTTCCAAAGGGAATCAGAAAACATTATTTTATAAGTCCTATTTCCAAACTTGTTAAAATATTAGGCATGCTTATGTCAAGGTGAGTCACACTCTCAAGGAAATCATTTTAAAATTTTAAAATATTATAAAGGTCTTGAAGGGTCTACTAAGGCTTTGTAAAATTAATCAATAAAACCTAAAATCAAATTATTTTAAAGTTAAAAGACATATTGCAAGAAATTACATTTTATAGTATTCTATTACATCACTATTGGGTCATTATGATGTCATAAAACACATTATATACTTAAATAGTACTATTTTTTTATATAAAAATTCGGCTGTCTCCGAAAATTATGAAAAAATAACCATTGCATAATTTCTACATCCTGAATCCAAAAATAATATTTATTTTAACTAAATTATTTTCTAATTATATTAATTTTTACTTTTAAAATATAAACAGACATTTATTAAAATTCATGGGTTTTGACAGAAATAGCTTTCAATCATTAATAAAAATTTAAATTGTATAAAAATTATAAAATCTATTATATTTAACAAAAATTATTTTATTAATAATATTTTATTAAAATTTTATTTAATTTCAAAATCTATTAATTCCTAAAAAATATTTATTAAATGTATATTCACTAAAAATAATAGTTTCTTTTTAAAAACCATTTACAAAGTAACAATAATAAAATGAATGTATATTATTTATTCTATAAAAAAACAAATGAAAATAATCATTGTTTTATGGTCTTGTTACGTAACCCCATATAACACCCACATAATACCTGAGGTCAAGGTGTCTGATGGTGACTGACTATTGGGATGACTCTTATAACATCGCTCAGGTGGTAATCTATATTAACTTCCACTTATCCCATATGCGATTCCATTTAATCTTTACGTGTTGAAGCTCATATTGAACATAGTCCAGAGCGAAGCCCAATGATTCTACCTCCATTTTGAGTTCTCGATAAATGGGTTTCGTATGGAGAAATTCTACTGAATGTGGCCATCTATTCCTTTTTCTGTTAAAATTATATTTGTTAAAGCCCTATAATTATAATAATCCTGTGATTAGTCGTTAACAGCTATATAAGAAAAGGTATAAATTAATAATTTTATTTTAAAATCCAATGACATAATACCAATTATGTGAATATTTTTTACATAACCATTTTATATTATAAGACATTTAATTAGATAAAGAGGAATTTTAATTAATAAAAGTTTGGGTCGTTACAATCTTCCCTCCTTAAGAAATCTTTCCATCGAAATTTCGTTTCCCACACTAAAAAATAGGTGGTAAACTCTGACTCATCACTTCTTTTGGTTACTACATTGCTTCTTCAAACTTTTCGTTTCTACACATCAATTTGACAGGGGGAATTGTCTTATTTCATAGAACTTTTCCCCTAGGATATACGATCTTCAACATTTTACTTCATAGGAGAATTCATTCTCCAATGGTACCACATCTGTATTGATTACATGTGATGGGTCAGATATATACTTCTTCAAGAGTGATACATGGAATACATCATGTACTTGGGAGAGGTTCTATAGGAGTTGTAGTGGATAAGACACTACTCCAATGAGATCATAGATCTCAAAGAGGTCGATGTACCTTGGAATATGAATTCCCTTCATCCAAAATATTATAACCCTCTTCCGTGGTGATATATAGTGGAATACCATGTATTTAACGTCAAATTCTAGGTCTCATCATTGATTATTTGCATAGCTCTTTTGTCGAATCTGAGCATCTTTAATGTTTCGGAACGTGGTCATAACCTTCTCCACAATATCTTCAACCATATTTAGAAATACATGTTTTTTCACCTCAACTTTATCCCTACATGATGGTGTTGTGCACCTCTTCCAATAAAGGGATTTATAATTTTACATTTGTATTCTTGAGTGTAAACTATTATTGTAAGATAACTCAACAATAGAAAGATGTCGATCCCAACCTCCTTTAAATTCCATTGATAATTCTATCAACATGTCTTCAAGTGTTTGGATAGTCCGATCATATTGGCCATAATCGTGAGGGTGATAATATGTACTTATGTTCAACTCAGTATTTAGAGTTTGTAAGATAATCTTCCAAAACGTAGAGGTGAATCTTGGTTCTTGATCGCATACAATAGATAGTGGTACTCAAAGCAGCCTTACTAGTTCTCTGATGTTGAACTGTGCCAGTTGATCTAATGAGAAATACTATTGAATTGAAATGAAGTTTGAAGTCTTTGTAAGATCATCCACAATAACCCAGATAGCATTATTTACTATTGATGTCTTCAGAATTCCAATAATGATGTTCGTGGTAATGTTTCCCCATATACATGTTGGTATGGGTTATTGTTGCATCGCCTCCTTATACATCCGCCTCTCAGTCTTCACAGGCTGTCATACTGGGTAATTTTATGTATAATCATATATATACTTCTTCATGTTTTCTGAAAAATAATTATCTTGGATATCTCGATACATCTGTGTGTTTCTCCTGTGAATGGAGAAATTCGAACTATGTGCATCATCCAAAAGTTCATTCTTTAACTACAGATTTGATAGAACACAATGTCTTGACCCAAATCCCATAATTCATTCATCATTAACATTGAAATATATGAATTTAATATTTTTTATTGTTTCCACTTTATTATGAATTACCGAATCATCCTTTTGAACATCCATTAACCTTTCCAAAAGTGACATTTGAACAATCATTTTTGAAAGGATTGATGATGTTCCCTTATTTATGATTCTCATTCCATCTTCATCAAATCTATGAAGAGTGGATCCTTTTTAATTCTCCTCAATGATAGTATCACTGGGTCCTTTCTAAAAGATAATCCTCCACCTTTTTATCTTTTCCATTGTGGAAATGGATTGAGCATCATATTCTTTGATCATCTCAAACCGTATTTGATGGTGTATGATGTACTCTTTCTGTATGAATATATACTTGTGGCTTTAGTGATCCTTTTATATTTCACACTTCTACACAAATAGGCAACTTCACAAAAAATTTAATTATTTTATTATTGTATCCAACTCTAGATCATTTGTTAGATAGTTTTTTCTCTAGAACGTTCAATTGCATTGATGAATAGGCAATGACAATATAATTTTTCGTTAACACACATCCCATGACCTTCTTCAAAGCATCACAGAATACCGTGAAAAGTTTACCACTTGTGGTAAGTGTGCGAACATGAACTATGATAAGTATCATTTTCAACTCCTTGAAGCTATATTCACATTAATCACTCCATGAAAACTTGACTCCCTTGTGAGTTAACTTGGTAAGAGGGGTTGACTATCAGGAGAAATTTATCACAAATCAGTGATAATATCTATCTAACTAATGGATGATATGGATATTCGTCATTGATGTTGGCCTCGATCATCCCTCAATTGCAGTTTTCATGGAGTTATACATAGATATCCCATTTCATGTTAGGATATCACCCAATAAAGATACCTCCTTCAACCAGAACTCACACATGCTATACTTTGAAAATATATTCTCCATTCACAAGGTCTCTAGTACAGTGCTTAGATGATATTCATGATCCTCCTTGGTTTTGTATTATATTATAATATCGAAAATATGGACTGGAAAAAATATGTCGAGGTAATCTCAAATGGATATATTCATAAATTCCATGAAGAATTATAGATCATTATTTAGTCTAAAAGACATTACTATAAATTCATAGTGCTTGTACCTTGTATGAAAAGCAGTCTTGGAGATATCCTCCTCTTTAAACATACTTGGTAATATCAAAACTGTAGATACACCTTGGAGATGTATTGTGATCCATGTAGATGATCAACAAATTCATCAATTTGGGGTGGAGGATACTTGTTATTTATCATGTTTTTTTGAGCTAACTCTAATCAATCAAAAGTCATATTGACAGATCCTTCTTATTGATGACAAGGACTGGTGCACCCCTTGGTGAGGCACTGGGTGTATAAAACCGTTATTCAAATTATCTTATATTTTTTTCTTTATCTCCTCAAGCTCCACAAAAACTATTCTACATAGAGACCTTGATATTGTAAACATCCCTGGTATAAGATCAATTGATAATTCAACAAGTCTTCTAAGAGGAAGACCAAGAAATTACTTGGGACACCCTTCAACGAATTACCTCACAATAAGAAAGTCTTCAAGGATGGTTTCTTCCTAAAAATAAATCATTTGAAAAAGATACACATGATCGTAGGGAAGTAATATCCACACTTGGGATGATGGTGATAAATAATTTTAATCCTCATCCTTGAAATTGTACAGAATCGGTGGTTTATTCTCTATATAGAGAGTGATACCCCTCCCATAGAAATTTATGTTGGTTCTATATAGGGAATCCCAATCCATGACAAGAATAGCATCAAAATTTACCATAAAGAGTATGAAGAGTTTCAATGGGAATTTCAATACACAAATTGTGATAGGGAGGAGTTATATTCATGGGATCAAATAATTTCCCCATTTTCTATTCTCAACAAAAGCTTTACTTCCATGATTTGCGGTGGTGTTGGGATTGTTCTACTAAACATTCAGGATATAAAAGAAATTGTACAACTATAATCAAAAATTACATTCCGTATTCTTGAATGAATAACTAGTGAACCTATGACCACTTATTTTTTAGGGTCCTATTTAGTGGTAGTGACAGAAGAATGTCACCCTTTCTACTATGGTGGTTATTTATTGCATCCGAGATTTGTGCACTAGTTTGCAAAGTGTCGTAGTTCATTGAATATGAAGAAACAAACAATGCAATGAGGGTCAAATAGAGTGTTCCTATCCCATGTCCCAATAGCGTGTTTTTATTGTTGATAATTAATGGTTAGGTTCCATTCTCTACCATACATAAATCATTTCCTCACCCCCATTAGGAAATTTATGAGGTGCGTCTTTCTGCACCTTTGGCAAGTGGGGTGCTGGAATTTCATAGCACCATTTGATTTATCCATAATACAACCATAATTAAAGACCAATTATTTCTTCTTATCCCCTTGATACCCATGAGAGTGTCCAATATCCATTTTGATGTTGAGGGAACATTTGTTAATTTCCTCTTAACTATCGAAGTCATGGATCAATTTGGATTTTTGTAGGCTAGGTTTTAGCCCATCAAAGTTGTGGTGAATTGTAAATTTGGGGGTAACGACATAGCTAGAGGAGTATTGTGAAATCATTCAGAATTTTTCCTTGCACGATCTGATTGATTTTTCATATTTTTTATTGAGTTCATGGAAGTCCATT
The DNA here is from genome assembly GCA_963277665.1 of Viscum album. Lineage (NCBI taxonomy): Eukaryota > Viridiplantae > Streptophyta > Magnoliopsida > Santalales > Viscaceae > Viscum > Viscum album. The sequence continues at coordinate 1,772,873,164 of OY728148.1, forward strand.
TCTATCTTAAGTCAGAGTGTGTGAGGAAATTATTTATCAAATTTTTTTTTCAAAAATTCATCTTTTCCAATGCATCGATCCCTTCATCAGGCTTGGTATTTTTTTTATCAATTTCCACCATTGATCAACATCACCCTTTATATTATAAGTAGCTATAAGAACATTACCTTCTTTAGAACATTGAAGGATGGATAAGATCATCTCAGTGGATTTGATCAATTGTTCAGCAATTGAGGGATCATATGGTCTATTAAGAGTAAGAGTTCTTTGTCTCGTGAAGCTCTTGATTTAAGACTATCCTTTATTAGGGGGGCGGGGGTTGAAGTTCCTAGTGACCCATGTTTTTATTCAAAACATGAGTTAACATAGACTATATCTTGAAATTTTTTTTGATTCTCCCTCCCATCGGAATGAGAATCTCATTAGAATAGTCATCACATTGTTCTTCACAACTGTTGTTAGTTTGAGTCCTCCTACTATTAGACATTGGCTGGAATAAAAGTAAACATAGGGGTAACACATAAAGGGTAATCCAATTAAAAAATTGAACGATTATAAATTACATTTATTAACATAACTTATGAATATATAGGCTTCAATCTATGATATACATGATGTAATCCACAACATATATTATTAGGATAATTGTTTTATTTCCATAATTATGGTTCATAATAAGAGTATTAATTTACAAGTGCATATCCCATGGGAGTGTCGATGAAAAATTGCATCAAGGCCCATTTTCATGCACCAGTTCCCATTCTAGTCTTGCCCAAAGTGGCATTTTCGGGTTTTACCCCTAGATACATATCTTCCAGAGCTACCTCCACATGTTCGTATCTAGAAAGACATGTATTTTCTTGATTAACAACTTATGATATACTCACTAAACATTATTGATGTTTTTATTTTATATATTCTTATACATAATATTTTTATTAGGGTTTTCTAATCTGATGCCCAAAAAGAACTGAACCTTCCCTTTAATACCAACTATTACAACCCTATTCATTATTACATTGTTAAGCATGATTTATTACGTAAACATGAATTTAATACTCCTATAAGTATGAAGAGGTCTTGTGCGTTGAGAAATTAGGATCATTTAATAAAAACAGAAAACATAAAATACAACATCTTTATTTAAAACATCTTCAATATGGCCACAGCATTCCTTTATACATAGCATTGCATAAGCTAACCTGTGGACGTACATTAGAAAAGGGTGAGCTATAAAGCCTTGTAATTGATTAAAAAATGAATACCATGAATAATTCAATATATTTTAGGCAATAGGAACATAAATGTATCATTATAGTAAAATGAACATAAAGGCATGATATAGCATGATTATGCAAACATGAGAATTTGAAAAAAATATTTAACATGATATTAGTATGAGCCAAGGCTCATTGCACATAGAGCATGAGTAAACCCTAACTACACGTGAATTATCATGAGTAAACCATCATTTCACATTAATTATTAGGATTGAAAAATCTTTTCTAAATATGTATAATGCTATTATTATTTACCCAATTAAATGGAGTACTATCAGGGTACACCATTTTTAAACATTTCATTTCATGGATAAGTGTGCCACATGGATCATATATCATTGAATCATCCAACATCATAAGATATTCCATGATAAAATAATTTGTAATAAATAGATTTACTTTCCATTAAATATTTATATGTGCATAAAAGTGAGTAAACATGTTAGAGAAATGGATATTGTATTGACTACACAATGATTTTGGCTTGGAAAATCATGGTGTAATTTTTGAAGAAAAATGACATGACATAAAAATTCATAAAAATGGTTTATGAGAAATAAACGGGTATTTAATAATATTTAAATGATATGAAAAATAATGGGGTCATATAGATACATTTCCCAACCCAGGAAATTTTTAAATAGAAGTCGTAACATAATAAAGAAACAGGAAGAAAGAGGATAAATAGAATAACTCTTATGAAATTTTGTAATGGATTAAAGTCTAAAATGGAAGGATTAATGATATAAAAAGAGTTATATAATCATTAAAAATTAATTTGGGTATTATGGGAGGTTAATAATCATACCCCAACATTATTAATTGATAATAAAAGGGAATAACAACATAAAGAAACAATGACCAAGATGAGAAAAGAAGAAAATTGAGGATCCCTTACTTGAGTGTCTGACTTCAAGAGCTTAAGGATGGTCTTCATGAGAGCATGGGGAACGTTGGTAGTATTCTAGAGAGATTGGGTGAGATTATGTAATTCCTACAATGGTTTTGAGTTAAGATAATTGGGATTTTTGGTGAGTTTATATAGGAAAAGAGATGGGAATTCCTTAATATTTCACAAACATGGGTTTTAGAGTCTATATAGTTGAATATTTACAAAAAAAACAAACAATGGTGTTTTATAATGGTTTTTTCCAAATGGAAGAGGAAAAAATTATTTTATAAGGCAAAAGGTAAAACTTATTAAATATATCATGATTGCTTCTGTGGTGGTGAGTCACAATCTATATGAAATCATTTTAAATAGTTAAAATATTTTCTAATTCTTGGAGGGTGCAAAAAGAATTTTAAAATTAATCCAAAAAATATAAAATCATATTATTTTAAATCTGAAACAAATATTCTCTAAATAACCCTTTTAAAATGTTTTATTACATCACAATTAGGTCATTATAATGTCATAAAACACAGTATATCTTTAAAAGGTATATAATATTTACCCAAAAATTCAACTGTCTCAAAAAAATAAGAAAAATTCACTGTTAGATAATTTCAAACATCATGAATCCAAAAATAGTATTTATTTATTCTAAATAATTTTCTAGATATGTGTATTTTCACTTTAAAAATAAAAACTTAAAATTATTGAAAATTCATGCGTTTTGAAAAAATAGCTTTTAGACCTTAAAAAAATATAGAATTGTATAAAAATTATACGATAATTTATATTGAATAAAAATTATTTTAATATTAAAACTTTATGAAAACATAATTTAATTAAATGTTTATTAATTCATCAAAATTGATTACATAATTGAATATTAACTAAAAGTAAAAATTTTTATTTAAAAACTATTTACAAAGTAACAATAATAAAATGAATTAATATTATTTATTATATAAAAAAATAATTCACAAAATCATAGATCTATGGTATTGTTATATAACCCTTTGTAACACCCTCATAATACCGAAGTGTAATGTGTGTGATGGAGGAAGTCTCCTGGGGTGGCTCGGATAACGTCACTATGTTAGTAATCTTTATTAATATATATTTCTCCTGTAAGTGATTTCGTTCAAGAATAATATGTTGAAGCTCATCTTGGGCTTGGTCTAGAGCGAAGTGCAGTATAGATACCTCCTTATCGAGCTCCAAAAAATGGGCTTTGTTTGGATTAATTCTAATGGATGAGGCCATCACTTCATTTTTCTATGTAAATTTGACTTGATAAAGATCTATATTTATACCAATATGGTGATCACTCTTCAAATTATATATTATAAATGGTAACAATTCATAATGTTATTTTAAAATCCAAAAACATAAATCCAAGGAAATGCATTTATTTTATATAACCATTTTTCATCATAAGACATTTAATTAAATCAAGAGTAATTTTCATTAATAAATTTTTGAGTCATTATACCATGTGTCAGGTAGTTTAATGTCATGTCAGTAGGACTTAAGAAAGGGACCATTTTGTAGATATTACACCAACATATGATAGTTATTTTTATATTTTATTCCTATTAATGAATGGGAGTATGGAAAATTTTCATAGATAATTATCATGATAAATGATCTAGGATTCTATAGAAATGGATCGCATGAACCTATAACATATTCATGCGTAAGGATTATATAATTTTTAACTTTAAATTAATCAATTTCTCATGTAGTTAATGTTTATCATAGAATGGACCATTGCAATAAAGTTAGGGTCATGCATGATGGGGCATGTATTTTTTTGTTTAACATCATTCACCAAGGACTCAAATTCCATTCCCTAAAAATGGAGACCTTTTACAATATCATTGGTCCATATATGTACTTCCAATGATAGAATCAGGCATTTTAATGATATCCCCTTTCTCCGGGAATGTTCAAATTTACTCTTAACTAGAAAACTATATGTGTAAAAGATGATTAAATAATCATAGATGGAATTTATTATTGGTCCCTAGTAATGGGATATAGACATTAAAGCATGTCCTGTACGAATATGAATCAAGATACACATGGCTCTTGATGATATGTTCCTTGAACTGGTCAAGATTATATTAAGAGAAATAGGGATATTTTTTTCATTGGGTATGGGATTAGGATAAAGGTTCATGGTGTAACATTGTGTCCTACCGTAGTATAAATCAATTTATACAAATTTCATGAAGATAATATATTTGCATTTATCTAGTTTATATTAATTGATACATGAATTGATATCCATTATTCCAGTGACTATTTTCAACTAATGATTCCAAAAAAAAATTATTGGGAAATATGGATATGTATAATGGGATGACCTAAAATGTTTATGGTCATCCAACATTGTAACGACCCAAAATTTTTTATAAAATTCATTTCCTAAATTTGTGTGTTATTTTATTTTATACTCAAAAAATCTATATCCTATAATTAATGTATTGAGAATAATTAAATTAGAATATCCAGTTTCGACTATTATATAAAAATTGGTCAATATTACTGTTGGAAATGAAATTATCAATGTTATAATTTTTGTTTATAAATTAAAACGATCATGGTTAATTAATACTTAATGAAGAGTCAATGGAATCATCCAGTCGACCCGATCCTTACAAAGCCCCTCTTTCAAAGCTTGGGAAGAAGGTAGAATGACTTGGCTTTTCTCTGGATCAAGCCGAAGACAAAATTCTACAAGTGAATCTTTTACTGAGTCGCCTAAGGGAGAAGTTCAAGCTAAAATAAATGACCCCTCTGGGAATGCTATCTGAGCCACCCGAAGATTCTATCACCATATAACACCTTACACTTAGGTCTTATGCTGAAGTTATAAGGGTATATGTAATGAGACCTTAGATACTTCGTGTAATCCTTTTATATAAATAAAATTTTTATCTCTTATTATGGTAATGTTTGTGAATTTCAATTGTCTGGATAAATATAAGACGTATATTATTGATGAATGTAATAAGAAATGGATATTTTAAAATATTTTTGTATTATTTAAACAATTAATAATGTGAATTGATTTTCAAAAAATGGTCTTCTATAGTTGTGTTCAGTAATACATTTAGAGTCTAATAAGATCAACATGATTATTAGTGAATAGTAAAGAATGAATATTAACATACCAGTATGAATAGTTATGAATATTTAATTGGCCAAAAAATTAGAATCATCACCCATGAATTCATAAATAAATTTTATACATCTTAAAAGTGAAAACAGTAATAGTTTACGTTTTGGTATATTTGTATGTCATAAATATTTTATTTACAATTTTATAATTAATTTAAAATTTTAAATTAAAATATATTTTCATAAAATTTAATCACAAATTGTAACATAATTTTCTTATGGTTATATGATAATTTTATGGGACCTTGATTACTTTCTTAAAGTGTTACAAAATGAGTTATAGTTTTAATGTTGTATTTTTTGAATAAATAATGATTTCATTAAAAAAATTAAAATATAAATACATAGAAAATTATTTTCATATAATGGATTTCATTTTTGAATTCATATCATCGATATTATGTTAGTTTGAATTTTTGGGATTTTTCTAAAACTGTTTAATTTTCGGTGAATAGTAAAAATACAATTTTGAGATTCAGGTGTCTAATGACATCATTAATGATGTAATTATGATGTAATATTTCTGTTCGAAATATTAATAGTTATATATTCTATGATTTATCCCATTTGTCCAATACCATGGTAAATCCATTGGTTTTTCAAATACCATAGTTGACGTATCCCTTGGAAATTAATAATTTATTCCCTCAATTTTCATATAAATAAAAGGCCATTTCCTTCATTCTATTCATTCCAAAATAATCCTCTATGATGTTCTGGCCTCTTTATCTCTCATGGAGTCCTCCCATGGTTCCCTCAATCTTCCCATGGCCACAACATTCAATCTTTCAAATTTACTCTTCAAGGTAAGGGAACCTTTCACCCTCCTCTTTTAAGTCGTGACTTCCATTGTGTTAGTCTTATAGATCCATTTTACTATGAGGATCCTTGTTCTAATATATATTTAATACTATCCATTTCATTCTTAAATGATGATATACTCTTTCATCTCTCATCAATTGATTTTTTGAATTTTCAAGTGATGTCGTTAGGCTACCAAATTTTTGTAAAAGAAATCGTGCTTTCTATTTCCTTTCAAGATTCATTTTCATGTGGTGTGTCATTAAAATATCTAAACGATGACATTATCTCTTTTAATTATGTTCCTATAAATAAAAATGGTTTATTTATGTATATGATACCATTTTACCTCTCTTTTCAATGTTTTCTAAAAAGATATTATGTAGCCGTTATGGTGGAGAATTTTCATCTCGAAATTTCTCTCTCTTTCTCTCAGGAAATTATCTTTTGAATACCCAAAACTATTAAATATCGATGGGTGTTCATAAATACAAAAAACTTATATATTTTATTCTATAATTTACATACATATAACCCTCACTATCTTTAAATGGGTTATAAATGGCATAATGATCTTATTATTAAGCACTTTTAAATCATCACGATTTAGAAGTGAAAGCCAATAACTTTACTCTCTATGGGTTATTTATGAAATTTTTGATTATGATCTATGTGGATCACAATAAAATAATTTCATATTAAGGATGTTAGGGAATTCCCCTCTCCCCATTTTTTATAACTGTTTTAATCTGTTTATGGGTGTGATGTAGGTTTATGGGGGAGATACTATACAGGGGGAGTATGGTTTGCGCTGAATGTGAAAAAATTTACTGTTCTTTGGATTTATATTCAATGGTGGAGAAAGGATAAAGGAATAAATTCAGTCAACTCCTGTTATGATAAGAATGATAAGGAAAATAGTGGAACCCAATTCAAGCCTCCTCTCTTGTTTTCTACACCGAGCACTGCTCACGTAGACTTAGAGTGTTGGCTGAGTTGATTCCTACGTTTTTGGTTTTCACATAGATAGGGATCTATTGAATTTATCTTCTGATTTCCAAAAAACCCAAAGGGGGAGATTGTTGGAACCATGGTCTTCTATGCATGATTTGGAGTGTGGTTTGTGTTTGTTGTCAATCATCAATGGAAGTTCGGATCGTGTACCAGCAAAGAGATCAACCATTCAAGCAGACAACAATATTGAAGGTGGTGTCGTTTCCCAGTGTTTGCCAAATTTTTGGGTTCCAAAATCTTGAAGTTGCTGAGCATCGCGAAAAGTTGATTTTCATGAAGATAATAATTAAATATGGAAAAGGCATGAATTTTTCGAAGAGAGCATGCATGGTTTGGAAATCACGAAGACCAGAAGAATGGAGGCGGTCAGTCTTCGCGATTACGTCAAAGCTTCGTGAACGAAAGAGTTGAAGCACATCGCGGCGGTGAAGGGCTCTGCGAGGGAGCTTCACGGCGCAGGTGCGAAGGAATGATGATGGTGATACTCCGTGATTACGAAGAGCTCCGAAAACTTAAAATTGCCGTTGTGCTTTGTGATTTTGAGAGATTTTCGGCGGGAACTTCGGAGCATAACGATTTGAGCTGACGTGGTGCTGACTTCATGCGGAAAGTTCGAGGGTCAGTGGAATTGTCTATAAATAGAGGCCGACCCCCCCCCCCCTCAAGAGAAGTAGAGAGAACTTCAGAGAAAATCCTTTTCTATTGGATCGCAAAGGTCACTCGTGAAGGTAGTGTGATTCGTGATAGAGGTGCTTCGCGGCGGCTATTCTAGCACCGCGAATGTCGTGCGCCCCGCGTTGGCTCAGTGAGCTTCGCGAAGAGGCAGGAGCTCCACGATAGCCAAGCTATGCGAAGGCTAGAGCATCATGAGAGTGCTTCGCGATTGAGCTTCGTGAAAAGGCAGGGACTCCACGAAGGCTTGTTTGAGCTTTGCAAAATAGGGAGCCTTGCGAAGTGGGGTACTTTGTGAAGGCCTTTTCCAAAAAAAAAATTCCCAGTGGATAAGGGAAAAGGGGGTATTCATCAGTTGATGTAATTTGGACTTTAACAGAGCATTAACTCATGACTCTGATGCAAGCAAGGTATCATGCTGAACAGGAGACAAAGACCTTCATGTTTATCTATTGAAGAGACCTTCACGTCTATAAACTGAGTGTGACTTCACCAATGGCAGTGAGCCAGGGGGAGTCAACGAGAGTGACCCGAGGGAAGCAGTGAGCTATCCCTGAACCTTTGTAAAGGCAGTGAGCCTGGGACAGAGTGACTATTCCCGAACCTCTATAATCCACAGCTATTGAAGATTAGTGGAATTTGGTATGACCAGAAACTTGTCGGCATATGCTCCTTGGACGTAGCCCTTAGTGGTGAACCAAGTAAAAAGTGTTTTGTCCTCTCTGTGCATGTGAATGTTTTCTTTATAATCATAATCATCATATAGGTTCAACAAGTTCCTACCAACATGGTAACAAGATCCACCACATTAAAAGAAAATGTTGTCACCCTGATTCACCCTTCCCCTCTGAGGGTGTCCCGGGGTCCTTCAAGTGGTATTAGAGGGTAATGGTTCCTGGTGTTGAATATGACCTTTTTCGTCATAGAAAACGCGGTCAATGTTAGTGGATTCCCTCCATTCGAGGCAAGCAATTTCTAGATATGGAAGAACCGAATGATATCTCATCTAAGATATCTTGGAATGTTTGTTGTCTTTTCTACTGTGCAAGGAATACAAGTCACTGATCCAACAGGCCTTGATATGACTGAAACAGACATGAAACTTCTTGATGCAGATGCTAAAGCACAGAATGCACTCACTGCAACCCTTTCTGATCAGATCTACCTAAAGGTGATGAATTTCACCTCAGCAAAATCCTTGTGGGATAAACATGAGAATATTTATGAAGTAGATAGAAAAGTGAAGGAGGCGAAACTACAAGTGCTGCACAAACGGTTTGATGGTATGAAGATGCATCCAGACGAGAATGCAGACTCATTCTTCAATCCAATTACTGAAGTGGTTGGAGAAATTCTGGGTCTAGGCGAAAAAATCAAAGACATTGATATTGTAAAGGAAATATTAAGAAGACTTTTACCTCTGTATAATGCGATAGTGTCAGCCCTTGAGGAAAGAGATTTTTCCAAACACTCTCTAGATGATCTACTGAGAATCTTGGTAGCATATGAAATGAGAGTCAAACCAGAAGATGCTATGACTCAGGTGAGCAAGGAAATGGAATTCAAGGCCATGGATAAACTGAAAATCTCAAAGGATAGTAGCTGTATTGATGAAGAAGAAAAATAAATTATTTCTCTCATTGCAAAGATGTTCCATAAGGGTAAAGGGAAATTCAAAGGGAAGTTACCTCTCACATTTTTCCGTTGTGGAAAAGTTGGGCACATTGCCTCTCAGTGCATAAGAAAGATCAATGATGAAGATAGTGAAGATGAAAACTTTGAGAAGCCTCCGAGAAGGTTCTTCAAAAAGGGAGACTTCAAATATGGTAAGAAAATGAAAAGGAAGAGTTTTGTCTGTGAAGAGAAAGAAGATGATAATGAATTCTTTGATGAAGAAGAACTAGAATTCAAAACTGGGAACCAGGCATCTATGATGGCCACTGTTGAAAAGTCATAAGATACTAATGGAGAAAAACAACTGAGAACTTGTGTAGATCCTGAGATGCAACTTAAGGATGCGGTTATTAAGCTTAAGATTAAATGTAAGAGCTGCAATATGTGGAAATCAATTATAGAAGAATCAACTGAATACGTTGATCAACTTGAAGCTGAAATTGAATGACTGGAAGAATTTGTGAAGGTACAGTCTAAAATAATTGAAAGCAACGATGATGTAGTAGATCTGAAGCTTAGAATTGAAGAGCAGGAAAAGGTCATCAATGACCACACCTCAAGACTAGATGAAAAATCCAAGACTGCTGAGGGTCTTGAGGAGGAAGTTGTTACTCTAAGGAAAAAACTGGAGATAGAATCAGTTCCAAAATAATCGAGGATGAAAATACAGTTTGGAAGATTCTCAGATGCAGAATTACTAACAAGATCCAAGTGTGGTTCAGATGGGGTTGGAAAAATCTTGAGTGATCAAAGACCCTCTTGCATGGGAAAGAGTGGAATTGGCTGTGAGGCTGAGACATCAACTACTTGAAGTGAAACGATCCAAAAGAAATATAAGATGAAAGTTGAACTTGTTGAAACGTTACCCAGAGTGCCGAAAAAGGAACCCTAAATCCAAACTAAAAATAGAACTGAAAATTATCCTCAAACATTCATAAATGATAGACAGTCTTACTATTCTCCCAAGGAAGAATGTATGAGGAGAAATTCAAGTGAGAAGACATTTCCTCTCATGAAGTGTCAGTTCTATGGCTATTTGGGCCATACCATGTCTTATTGTGAAGAGGCATGAAGCTATCTGAATGGAGAAGATATAGAAGCTCAACAAAGGAGAACAATTTCATATCCTAATTCTTATAGAAGAAATAATTTCTATGGATATTGTTTTTTTTGTTCTAACTTTGGTCATAAGGCCGCTAATTGCAGGCAGATAAGGGACATGGACACCTCATACCAAAGTTCAAGACAAGTCAAGTCTCATCCGCAAGACAGTGTTTCTCTTTCAAACAGGTTATCACCTCTCAAAGAAGACTTCGACTATGAAGAAACTGGGTATGCGGAAGAGATAATTGAAAGTCCATCAGTTCTTTATACAAGATCTAATGTCTCATGGAAGGAAAGGAAGAAAATTGAGAAATCCAACCTTATAGAGGTGGACCTCAAAGCTACAAAGAACAACAGTACCTGGATTCGGGATAGCGGTTGTTCAACTCATATGACAGGTAATGTCGGCCAACTAACGAATATCATAAGGAATGACGATGGTACAATAAGCTTTGGTAATGATGGGGCTCTGAAAATCAAGGGTAGTGGAAGTACCGAATTAGCTAATGGAGAACTAAAGAAGACTGAAGTCCTTTACGTAGATGGACAACGTCATAATCTCCTCAGCGGGAGTCAACTCTGTGACTCAAGACTTATAGTTACGTTTAATCAGAAAGGCTGAAATATCAAGGGAATGACTTTCAATTCACTTATGAAGGGATGCAGAACAGAAGGAAACTTGTATTAGGTTTATTGTGAAGAAAATGTATGTTACATGGCTGTTGAAGAAGAAACAAATTTGTGGCATCGGATACTGGGACACATCAATCAACAAGACATGGAGAAAATATCAAAATTGAGAATTGTCATGGACATTCCCAACATGAAGCGTGAGCATGAAAAATCTTGTGATGCTTGTATTCGTGGGAAGGTAGTCTGCAGTTCATATCGGCCAAAGAAGAAAAGGGCGTCTCACCTTCTTGATCTAATTCATACCTATGTTTGTGGGCCAATAAATGTTGCTGGAACTCATGGAGAAAGGTACTTTGTATTTTCGTAGATGATTACAGTAGAATGGCATGTGTGATGGTCATTCAAAGGAAATGACAAGTCCTTGACTGCATGAAAACATATCGGGGAATCGGCGAGAATGATACTGGACGAACAATCAAAGTGTTGCGATCTGACAATGGAGGAGAATACACATCCATTTAATTTGAGAATTATCTGGAGAAACATGGGATACAGCATGTGGTAGCAGTTGCGAGAACTCCACAACAAAATGGAGTTGTTGAACATAGGAATCGACAGGTGAATAACATGGAACGAACTATGCTGATTGAGAGTCGTATTCCACGACATTACTGGAATGAGGTTGTTCAAGATGTAGTGTACATTCAGAATCGAACAAGACTTTATATGGGTGAGATGAAGACACCACATGAATTGTTGCATGGATGGAAGCCTTCTCTAAAATACTTTCATGTCTTTGGAAATAAATTCATCATCAGGAACAAAGAAATAAATCAAGGGAAATATGGCGACAATGCAGATGAAGGAGTTTTCCTCGGTTACTCAATGAACAACAAATCCTACAAATGTTTCAACAAGCATTTAAGAGGGATTGTGGAAAGCAGTGATGTCAAGATAATTGAAGAGAAAACCACAAATGCTTCAAGGACGTCATATGCTGATGTGATAGAAAGTCTGGAAGAATGTGAACGTGAAGAAAATACAAATGCAGAAATAGAGGAAGCTATTCAAAACACTCAGCAGTCACATCATGATGTTGACTCAGAAGAAGAATCTGAAGAAGAAACTATGGCTGAAGAGAATACTACTAAACCTCGCAGGAGAAATCGAAGTGCTGAGATTGATCCATCCAACATAATTGGGGATAAGAGTGCACCCACACAAACAAGAAGGATGAGGAATACCACACAATCTGCATTTCTATCAGTTGTAGAGCCATCCTCATTCGAAGAAGCTGCAAAAGATATATCTTGGGTGAACAGCATGAATGATAAATTAGATCAGATTGACAAGAATCAGACATGGGATCTTGTCAAGAGACCTGAAAGTCACAATGTTATTGGTACCAACTGGATCTTCAAAAATAATTTTGATGAGCATGGAAGTGTCATCAGAAACAAGGCACGACTTGTATGTAAAGGATACTCCCAGATTGAAGGGATTGATGTTGAAAAAACCTTTTCTCCAGTGGCTAGACTGGAGTCAATCAGGCTTTTCCATGCCATGGCACTCCAAAGAGGATATAAAGTATAACAAACGGATGTCAAGACAACATTCTAGAATGGTGTACTCGAAGAAGAAGTCTACATTGAACTACCATTGGGCTTTGTTTTGGGTACTGATGAAAAAAAGGTCTGCAAACTGAAGAAAGCTCTATATGGTTTGAAGCAAGCACCATGGTCGTGGTACTCACGGCTGGATTCATATCTCAATAATATGTAATTCAAAAGAGGAGGAGTTTATCACAATCTCTACGTGAAGAATTATCCAAAAGATTAATTCATGGTTCTTGTCTACGTTGATGATATCATATTTGGTGGCAGCAGGTAGAAATCAGTGGATGAATTTCCCAACCACATGAAATCAGAATTTGAAATGCCTATGATTGGGGAGCTCACATATTTCTTGGGGCTGAAAGTGATTCAAAAGAAGGAATACACATTCATTTATAAGGAAAAATATGCAAGAGAGCTATTGAAGAAGTTCAATATGAAAGACTCCAAACCAATGCCAACTCCGATTGCAGTTGGAACTAAACATGGAAAGCATGAGGATGGGAACTCTGTTGATCCCACCATGTACAGGAGGATCATTGGAAGCCTACTGTACCTGACAGCGACAAGGCCAGATATTGTCTTTGCAACAAGCCTTGCAGCCCACTTTCAGAGTAATATAAAGGAGGAACATATGACAGCAGTAAAAAGAATCATGAGGTACATTCAAGGTACACATAACGTCGGATTATTTTTTGCTGCAGGTAGGGAAAATGAATTATTAGCGTTTTCTAATGCTGACTGGGCTGGCGATGTAGTAGACAGAAAGTCCACTAGTGGTGGAGCATTCTTTATTAGGCAGAAATGTGTTGGATGGTTGAGCAAGAAACAAGAAAGTACTTCTCTTAGTACTGCTGAAGCTGAGTATATCTCTGCCACAAAGGCATGCACTCAACTGCTATGGATGAAGAAACAATTAACTGATATTGGTGATGAGGTGAAGCAACCAATGGTGATTTACTGTGACAATAAGAGCGCAATTGATCTTATAAAGATCATGTTCATCATTCTTGTACAAAACACAGTGAAATCAGGTATCACTTTATCAAAGAGAAAGTTTAGCAAAGCGTGATTAGATTGGATCATCTGGGAACAGATGAGAAAGTGTCTGATATCCTGACAAAGCCACTGTCAGCAGATGTGTTTGAGAAGCATCAGTTGAATCTCGGTGTTCGGCCACCTCCCAGTGCATAAGGAGGTTAGGGAATTCCCCTCTCCCCATTTGTTATAACTGTTTTAATCTATTTATGGGTGTTATGTAGGTTTATGGGGGAGATACTATCCAGGGGGACTATGGTTTGCAATGAACGTGAAAAAAATTACTGGTCATTGGATTTATTGTTAATGGGGGAGAGAGGAGAAAGGAATAAATTCAATCAACTTCTGTGATGAGAAGAATGAGAAGGAAAACAGTGGAACCCAATTCAAGCCTCCTCTCTTGTTTTCTACACCGATCATTGCTCACGTAGACTTAGAGTGTTGGCTGATTTGATTCTTGTGTTTTTGGTTTTCACATAGATAGAGATCTATTGAATTTATCTTCTGATTGCCAACAAACCCAAAGGGGGAGATTGTTGGAACCATGGTCTCCTATGCATGATTTGGAGTGTGGTTTGTGTTTGTTGTCAATAATCAATGGATGTTCGGATCGTGTACTAGCAAAGAGATCATACCGTTCAAGAAGACAACAGTATTGAAGGTCGTGTCATTTCCCAGTGTTTTCCAAATTTTGGGGGTCCAAAATCTGGAAGTTGCTGAGCATCACGAAATGTGGATTTTCATGAAGATAATAATTAAATATGGCAGAGGCATGAATTTCGCGAAGAGAGGATGCATGGTTTGGAAATCACGAAGACCAGAAGAATGGAGGCAGTGAGTCTTCACGATTACGTCAATGCTTCACAAACGGCAGAGTTGAAGTGAATCACGGTGGTGATGGGCTTTGTGAGATAGCTTCGTGGCAAAGGCGCGAAGGAATGATGACGGTGATAATCCGCAATTACGACGAGCTCCGCGAATAGAAAATTGCCGCTGCGCTTTGCGATTTCGAGAGATTTTCGGCGGGAACTTCGGAGCTTTGCGATTTGAGCTGACGTGGCGCTGACTTCGTGGGGAAAGTTCGAGGGTCGGTGGAATCGCCTATAAATAGTGGCTGACCCCCTCAAGAGAAGTAGATATAACTTCTATGAAAATCCTTTTCTCTCGGTTCGCAAAGGTCACTCGCGAAGGCAGTGTGCTTCGCGATAGAGGTGCTTCGCTGCGGCTATTCTAGCATCGCGAAAGTCGTGTGCCCCGCGTTGCCTCAGTGAGCTTCGCGAAGAGGAAAGAGCTCTGCAATATCCAATCTTTGCAAAGGCTAGAGCATCGCGAGAGTGATTCACGATTGAGCTTCGTGAAAAGGCAGGGACTCCGCGAAGGCTTGTTTGAGCTTTGAAAAATAGGGAGCCTTGCGAAGTAGGGTACTTTGTGAAGGCCTTTTCCAAAGGTTGTTTGCCCAGTGGACAAGGGAAAAGGGTGTATTCATCAGTGGATGGAATTTGGAATTTAACAGAGCATTAACTTAGGACTCTGATGCAAGAAAAGTCTCATGCTGAACAGGAGACAAAGATCTTCATGTTTATCTATTGAAGAAACCTTCACATCTATAAACTGAGTGTGACTTCACCAATTGCAGTGAGCCAGGGGGAGTCAACGGGAGTGACCTGAGGGAAGTAGTGAGCTATCCCTGAACCTTTGTAAAGGCAGTGAGTCTGGGACAGAGTGACTAGGCCCGAACCTCTATAATCCACAGCTAGTGAAGATTAGTGGAATTTGGTACGACCGGCAACTTGTCGGCGTATGCTCCTTGGATGTAGCCCTTAGTGGTGAACTAAGTAAAAAGTGTTTTGTCCTCTCTGTGCATGTGAATGTTTGCTTTCTAATCATAATCATCATACAGGTTTAACAAGTTCCTACCAACGTGGGAACAAGATCCACAACATTAAATGAAAAATTTGTCACCCTGATTCACCCCTCCCCTCTCAGGGTGTCCCAGGGTCCTTTACTTTTATGACTTTTACTATGTTCTAATTAATATTTCTCAAGATCACATGTCAACTATTTCACTTGTTTTTCGTACTGAGCCTTCTACTCACCCTTTCCATAGATGTATGTCTCCAGGATATGAGATGTCATAATTGTACATAGTACAAACCTATGATGAAGCATTACGAGTGGGATATAAGATTGTATTATAGGGTTTTATTGTATTAAGTTCCGGATTTCCAAGACACTAGACTTTCAATATCCTCTGTTTGTAAAATGTAATGAAAAGTTATGTAATAAAAAGGCGGGATGCCATAGTTGGTATCAAAGGATAGTTTAGTAATTAATGGAAATTCAGATATTAAAACCATAGGAATAATCCTATTTAAAATTTTAAATATTGAAAATCTTCTTGGTATTATGGTGATTATTGTGAATGTGATTTATCAAGAAAATACATCCCTGTCTGGATACGAGTAGGTAGAGGAAACTCTAGAACAGAGGTACTTATGATTGAAAAATCTGACAAGGAGTTTTGGGCTTGACCAAAGGTATCCTGGTACACAAAAATGGTCATTTCTAAACTCTTGGTTATGACACTCCTGGGGTATATGTTTGGATAATCATGAGCTTTTTGTGAATCATTATGAATGATTTATGGAGAAATATAATTGTTTAAAGAAGTTATAAGACATGAACTCCTTAATAGTTAAAAGACTTGTAAATGAACTATGTTTTTCACTATGGTTTTGTTATTCTAGAAAATGACAAGTAATAGGAGGAACCGTGAAAATGGTGACTACAATGGACCAAGCACTGACGACCCTCTGATTGATGCCAGAATGGAAACTTTCATGCGAATGATGAACCAATTGACTCAAGTAATAAGAAATAACATTAATCAAGCTGAGATACTGATATCACCATGAAGGGAAAAACATTATGTTGAATCTTTTATGAATCAATGACCACAATCCTTCAGTGGATCTACCAACCCTTTGATTCATGAATAGTGGATTAGCTATATAGAGAAGATATTTTTTGTGCTCCTTTGTTCTGAACAAGAAAGGGTTACCCTAGTTTCCTATCGCTAAGAGGGAGAAGCTAATCAGTGGTGGGAAATAATTAAAAAAAACAAGGCCAATAGTGGAAGTTGATGCTATGGAGTGGGAAGAGTTTAGAGGGATATTCATCAACAATTAATTCCCTTTATCAATGAGAATAAGAATGGAGAAGGAGTTTCTCGAGATAAAGCAGATAGAGAATGAATCTATGGGAAGCTACGTGATGAACTTCACAAGTAATTCACGTTACACCTATAGATTTTTCATGGATCCAAATCATAAGGTTGATAGATTATTCGACGGACTGAGACCTAATCTGTAGAAGAATCTAGCCAACCGAGACTATGACATCTATGAGAAGATCGTTCGGAGTGTGATGAAAGTCGAGATGGAGTTTGGGGAGACATAGTGGTCTCATAAATAAAATGACAAGAAGATATAAATAGATCATATCTTAGGGAATACCTTTGATCAAGGAATATGAGGCAAGCAAGTGCAACGTCCCACGTGTAATAACTGGGGGAAGAAACATTTGGGGAACTACCTACTTTGGTGCGGGAAATAATACAAGTGTAGAAGAGAAGGCCATATTGGGAGGAATTGTTATAGTGAGGTGAATCCACAACTTCCAAACACTAACTACAAGGGGAAGATGGTGCAAGCCCTACATGATGTCCAGTGCATTAAGTGTGGACAACATGGGCACTTTCCCAATCATCGTCTTTGTCTGAGGGCAATAGAAGGAACCACCATCAGCCTCAGCAAATGTTAGAACCTGGTTCTTATTCATGAGGTATGGGTTTCTTCTTTTCCCTCTTCCTTATGTTTTTTTAGAAAATATGGAAAATAGGGGAAAATCCAAAATTTATGGGTACATGCCTTGTAATTTGGTACACACGATGAGTACATCTACAGTGGGAGTTGAGAAGGTAGGGCGTGTAGGATTGTCAGTAAAAACAAACTAAATTCCATGTAATCCCTTAGACACGCAGTGTACATTGGCCATGTGGGATAAAAACACATGGTGTCTAGATTTTTTGGCGATTTAGGATGTAATAACTACCTACATGTCGTGTAATTAGTATTACAAGTCGTGTAATCAGTCGACAGATGAACATGGTGGCGGTGAAATGTAACTTCTAGGGGAATAGTTAAAAAAGTAAAGTACACACCAAGAACATTCAAAATACAAACCATTTAGTCATGAAATATTTCATAAAATAGGTTGTAGCATTCTCATTCGGCAGAGGAGGTAGAATGCTCATTTGGTGTTCAGAAGAGAAGGTCGAAGCTTGGAGGAGCTCCAGACCGCACACTGGGAATCGAATTCTTCCGTCGTCGATCACGTTTAAACCGCGAAGGTGATTTCATCCCTCTCCATGGGTCATTCATTCCAATTATTCTTCTAAAAGTAGTTATTTGAGTTTTAACAGGAAATACTTTATCTCATATCTACACCATTATTGGTTGTTTTGGAAGGCGTCGTTCGCATATATTGATCAGGGGAAATCGAGGTAGGTGGTCTTGTGTTTTATTAAAACTATCGAGTAGAATTTGTGTACCGTTGTGACACATGCCCATGTTTGGGGTGTTGTATATTTGAGGATTTGTCTATCTATATACCAAGAATTTCTTAGGTTGTCTAATGACTAAATATGAACTACTAGTGGGAACATTTCTTAGATCTAGGGCCACCCCGTGGGTGTGTTTCCCTTGTTTAGCCATTTGGCCAGGATACTCGAGGGTATGCAATGATTTTTAGCATGATTTGAGTTTCCTTGAGAGAAAATGTATATACAATTGCTTTCATATGTGTTGGGATCAGCCTGGTTATTCTCTTAGCCCGGGGGAAGTGATTCATTTAGCCCAAGGGTAAATTTTATCATATCTGTGGGCAGTGGCTTCTGTGCCTGTGGGCGACTCCTCGTACGCTTGAGGGAAATATTTTCAATGCCTGTGGGAAATCACCTGAGAGTTTCGATTTTGATTACCTGAGAGTAAGATTTTTCATGTTTTAGGATTCAATTTATTTCTTATATTCACTGTAGTGAATTTACATGCTATAAATCCCATGCTAAAGCACAGACTTGGTATTGTATTACCTTGTACTTGTCAGAGAGTTTGTCGTAGTTTTGCTGTCGCATTTTTAAGGGATTTTCAGATGAGTTTGAGACATGAGAACTTATAATACAATTGTTTTGAATTTTTAAATAATGATTGAATGTAAATGGAACTGGTAAGAGTATTTACTTTTGAGTACTTCCCAGTTTAGTGTATTTCATTACTACACACTATTGTTGCACAAATTCACTGAAAATTGGGAATGGCCCATTGGTGGTTACCTATTGGGATTTATTTCTCAAACCATGTTTGGGACATGTCATGTGACAAAATATATTATATTTCAACTGTTGTGGATTAGAGAATGATTCCCTTTACAGGTACTTGATTGTTGTAGAGGAGTAAGGGAGCATGAGACCGAGATTAGGCTTGCGATGCTGCTGAGATCCTACTGCGATGTTTTATTCACTTTGTTGTAATTGTTCCTTGTTATGTATTGTTTCAGATTTAAATGTATCCTATTTGGGATGCATTCTTAGACTTAGGGACATATTTCATCATTATACATTATTGTTGGTCATTTTGTTATTTCTATATTGTTTCCCATTTCAGCTTGGTATTGTTTACAGCTTTAGCTTTTGTATTATTGTATTTTGTTCTGCTACATTACACTATGACAAAGGAAGGAATCATTTCCCCCACTATCAGACCTAGGCCCTCGTTGCTAGTCAGAATCCTCTGTCATTTTGGGAAATGCGCTTGAGATCATGTAACCTACCGGGTTCGGTGCACTCGATGTGTGGCACCCGGATTTAGGATGTTACAAATTGGAATCAAAGGAATTTCTTTTTTGTCTTACTATTTGGTTCCTATAGTTAGGTATAGGAAGTAATTGATATTTGGTAATAAGATATGGCCAGGAGTAGCTAACCCATGTATAGGGAAAAGCCAGTTTACCTCATGTTGCAAATTTTTATCAGTTTTTTCAATTTTAAAATTTATTTGATTTTCACCATTGGGTGATGCACATGTGGTGTGATGTTATATTTTTATACATAGGATATATTTATTTGAAACCAAAATAGATGAGGGTATTCCACCTCATTCATCATTAGGCACATGTTTGAGTCACATGCAATTCATTGTTTCCATGCCATATAGGTGCATTAGAAATTTCATGTAGTTGTGATAGATGTTGTGCTTTGGAATGCACGTTGTTGTGATAGATACCATGTTAGAAATTCCTACTATTTGATAGAGTATTGGTACATGTTAAGAATGAGTTTTTGGATGGAAAACATTGGTTCCAGAGAAGTATGGGCTCTCTTCGACTAGAATTCAGCAGATCAGGTTCCATCCTATTTTTTGGTTTTGTACTATAAAGTCGATTTTTTGGGTGTTAAACAATGATTCACATGGAGTATGTGCCCCCACAGATCAGAATTTGGCATACCAGCACTTGAAATTAATGAAAAAGGGGGCTCCAGAGTAGTTTCTAAGGTTTACTGTCTGGAAACCTAGACAACAAGGTGTGTGGTTCTATGAACACACGCCATGTACTCTTCTGTTGAGGATAAAATTTAAAAATTTTAACTAAATTCCGTGTACTGTATGTACCCTCCGTGTAGTCTATAATCGTTTCAAAGGCTGTGTGGGCAGAGACACGAGATAGGGAATGTCTTTTAGGAACACGCCGTTTACACATTTAACACATTGTGTAGTGTCAGCCGAGTAGCTGACTGTGTTGCTAACAGCACGGGTCAGTTGGGTATTCTTATTACAAACTGTGTCTATATAGAACACGTTGTGTAGAGTAACCTAGGTATATAGTATGTGTCACTAACAAACATGGGCCGATGAAGCTTGAATAGTACATGACGTGTACTTGTGTGACATGCCATGTAGTTTTGACAAGTGAGGGACCATGTAGACTTCGCTGTATAGCTGGGGAAACAGGATGGTGTACACACTGTGTGTGGGTGTAACACACCATGTAGTGTTATCCGAGTAGTCGGTCCTGTCACTAACGACCCAGGCAGTTGGAATCTGGGTCGTACATGCCATGCCTATCTGGAACACGCCGTGTAGTTTGAGTTGTGTACCTGACCGTGTCACGAACAACATGGGTCAGTGAAGCTCATCCAGTACACGCCATGTAGATCTCATACACTCCATGTAGTCTCATTTAATGGAGAGTCATGTGGCTATGCCATGTTGAAGAACATGGTCACGGGAAGAAAATTCAAGTACACTCCATGTGTAAGGACAACACGCCGTGTATTTAGGGTGTTACATGACCAGTTCTGGCAGAGGTGCATGACCATGTGAAGGACATAAGGTAACATGTCGTGTAGTAATTATACATGTCATGTAGTCTTTCTTTGTAAAACTTCAATGTTTTATGTTCCATGATCCCTTCTTAGATTTCTTGTTCTTAGTCCATGATGATCTTAAACTATGTAGTGTGTTTGACAATGTAGATTAATGACGCCGAGACAACCATGAGTTTTTCACCAAGTGAGCGGAAACGATTAAACTCTAGAGATGGTAGGCCAAGGCCTGCGGATGGATCCTCCAACAAATCCAAATGCGGTGCCATCCATTATACCGGACGCAGGCATGGATGTGCAGTTTCGTTTAGGCTTAATGCAGTTTATACAGACCTTGAAGGGAGAACCGCCGACAGCCACATCTATGGCAGAGCTGACTCATATATTCTAGCAAAATAATCCACCTACATTTTTAGGGGATGGAGGACCACATGATACAGAGTGTTGGCTGGGTTCTATGCACACTATCTTAGAGCATCTAAAGATGCCTCTAGGGCGGAGTGTCAAGCTCGCAACCAACATACTGCATGATTCTGCCAAGAGATGGTGGAATGTTACCACCCAGACTGACCATCATTGAGACATGGCGTGGGATGATTTTTAGGCAGTCCTCTATGAATTTCTATTTCCAGATACATTGAGGGAAAATTGAACTCGAGAGTTAATGAATCTGCAGTAGGGATTCATGACAGTGATGGACTATTCTTCCCGCTTCACCAAACTACAGCACTTCACACCTGTTCTGGTGGGCGAAGAGACGTTGAGGGTTAGACGATCTAAGGAAGGTCTTCGATATGAAATCCATGCACTAGTGAACATTTTCAGTTTTCCCACAGTGCATGCTATTGTGAACCAGTCACTGATTATCGAGCAGAACCTGTAGGAAGCTAGTGGTGCTGGCCAGGGTGGTTCAACACCAGTTTCTGGTACTATTTTTACCAATAAGAGGAAGAGAGTGATGTATTACTCTCAAAGTAGTAGTACTAGCCAGAGGATTTCTGCAGGTGGCCAGGTCAGGTGCAACCAGTGTGGAAGAGAAGGTAACAAAAGACCTCAGTATCCACATGAACTAGTGGAGTGCTGAGCTTGCGGTAAGATGGGTCATGTGCAGCGTTTTTTCAAGGCATTTCTACTAGTGGATAGTGAGAGGTGTCATGTGCAGAATCTGCATGCGAGAGCAGGACCATCAATTTCTTACAAGTTAGGGAATTTTAATATATCAGAACATTCAGGCCGAGGTGGTGATTGTGGCTGTGGAAGCCAGATACCAGGATCTCTAAGATAGCAGGGTGGGACACCTCATGGTAGCCAGGCTATGTCACAGGGTCACGACACGTGGCAGGCATATGCAGTGCAAAAGAACAAACATGAGAAGGATCCCATACCTTCTATTGTCTGAGGTACTATTCTAGTTTCTTCTATTTTGTATTCAATACTTTTTTATTCCGGTGCTACAAATAGCTTTTTATCTGTTCCAGTTGTGGATATCCTTGGGCTCTATGTTTCTTCTTCTTCCGATTTTATGACAGTAGAAACTTATATGTGGATTAGAACAACATGTGTGCATTAGTGTACGGAGTGTCCCATAGAGGTTGGTGGGTGTCATATTCTATGGGACCTATGTTTCTTTGTGATTATGAGCTTTTACTTCATTCTCAGAATGGATTGGTTGGTACAATTTTGATCCTTTGGGGATTTCTATAGTCGCAGGGTGAGTTTAACGTCACTAGAGGGTGGAGAGTTTCTATAAAAGGGAGAATGGGATGTCCAGAAAATCCGAGCTAGACCAGAGCATCGTGGGCGAGGTGGAGTGATAGCCCATATTGCGAGTTAATTTCTGGATGACTAGGGAACATGTCAGAAGGACTTTCCTCCAGTATTTGATCATTTTACGGATGTCTTCCTAGAGGAATTTTCAGGTCTTCCTCTAGAGAAAGTGGATGATTTCTCTATTGTGCTTGTGCAAGAGCAGCACCAGTGTCCATTCCTCCTTATAGGATGGCTACACAATAGCTTCAGGAGCTCATGTGGTAGTAGGAGGAGTTTCAGGAAAAGGTTTTCATCTGACCCAATACTTCCCTTTAGGGTTCCCCTTTCCTAGATACGAAGAAGGCCGACGATACCCTCATATTTTTTGTTGATTATCAAAAGATGAACCAGTTGAAGGTTAAAAAACGACATCGCTTACCAAGTATTGATGATATTTTTGATCAACTTTGAGGAGCACAAGTGTTTTTGAAGATTGAATTGAGATTATAATATCATCAGTTGCGCGTTAGACCATTAAACATATTGCTTACAACTTTTTAGAGAAGATATAGTCTATGTGAGTACTTAGTTATGCTGTTCTGACTAACAAGTGTGCCGTAAGTTTTCATGGATCTGATGAATCATGTGTTCCATCCATATCTGGATTATTTTATGGTAGTCCTCATGGAAGATATCATGGTGTACTCTCACACTCAACACAACCATGATACCTCTATTGAGATCGTACTGAGTACACAAAGAGAGCATCACCTATATGCGAAGCACTCAAAGTGCCACTTTTGGATGGACTAGAAACAGTTCCTGGGTCATATTCTCTTAAAGAAATGAGTTTTAGTAGACCTAGATAATGTGAGAGAAGTAGTTTACTAGGAGTATAATAATATATTTAAAATACAATGTTTC
This sequence comes from Viscum album, assembly GCA_963277665.1. Classification (NCBI taxonomy): domain Eukaryota; kingdom Viridiplantae; phylum Streptophyta; class Magnoliopsida; order Santalales; family Viscaceae; genus Viscum; species Viscum album. Next base: position 1,772,897,185 of record OY728148.1, read on the forward strand.
GTGGGGTTGGCTGGTTACTACAGGCGCTTTATAAAAGATTTATCCTGCTTAGCAGAGTCATTGACGGGTTTGACTAAGAAGGGTGTGATGATTGTTTGGTCAGAAGCTTGCGAGCGATCCTTTCAAGAGCTGACAGGATGGTTGATATCATCACCAGTCTTGATACATCCACAACAATGGAAGAGATATAATTTTTATTGTGATGCATCAGGTGTTGGGATTGGAGCAATGTTGATGCAAGGCGATCGAGTAGTTGCATATGGGTCTCGGAAGTTGAGGCCACATGAATGGAATTAACTGATGCATGATTTAGAGTTGGGTACAGTTGTTAATTCATTACTCTATTGGGAACATTATCTCTTGGGAGAATGATTTGTGGTGTTTACAGACAACAAGAGTCTTAAATACATATTTACCCAGCATGACCTAAATTTGAGATAGTGACGGTGGGTTTAATACCTTCAGTATTTTGACTTTGAGCTTTCCTATACACCTGATAAAGGTAACACGGTAGTTGATGCACTAAGTATAATGACTTAGATATAGGTAGTGAAGGAGCCAGTGGAGAGTGGAATCTCATGGCTTTGTTCTCTGAGATGTATTTAGAGGTGCACGATATTCTGGGGCGAGCCTAGAATAATTCCTTAGATATGAATTATCCGCTCCTGGATAGAGTGAGGATGATGTCACGATGGATTTCGTGACCGGGTTTCCAAGGTCACCATGAGGCAGTGATTCCATGTGGGTTGTTGTGGACAGACTTACGAAGGTAGCTAACCTTTTTCTGATCAAGGAGACCTTCGGTGTTGATGATATTTATATTTTATTTGTCTGAGAGATTGTACGTCTTTATTGGGTCCCTCATTCTATCATTTTAGATAGGGATGCCCATTTTACATCTTGTTTCTGGGATACTTTTAGAGGGTACTGGGTACACAGGTGCTCTTGTGCACAACTTACCACCCTCAGACTAATGTCCAGTCAGAGCGTACGATGCAGGTGCTAGAGGACATGTTGCATGAATGCGTCTTGGACTTTGGGGGCTCTTGGGAGAAGTACATACCCCTGGTGGAATTATCCTATAATAATAGTTTTTAGGAAACTGTTGAGATGGAACCATAAGAGGCTTTATATGTTAGGCCATGTCGATCATCCCTGTACTAGTTGGAGGCAGGTGAGGAAACATTACTAGGACCACATCTCGTGCAGGAGACTTCTGAGTAGGTCCAGTTGATTCAAGAGTAGATGGATACTGCATAGTCTCGTAAGAAATATTATGCTCATCACTACAGATGACCCTTGGAGTTCATGGTTGGGGATCAGGTTTTCTTAAGTGTTTCACTAAGGTTGGGACACATGCCGATCAATAGATAGGGTAAAAATTCACCGAGGTATGTGGGGACATGTGATATTCGAAAGAGAATCAGACCGGTTTCCCATTAGTTACAGTTACCACAGAGGTACCGTGCCATGCATGACACCTTCCATGTATCTCAGCTGCGCCGTTATCACTCAGAAAAGTCTCACATTTTTCAGCCCGAGAAGGTTGAACATTAGGTCGATGAATTATTTGAGGAGCATCTGATTCATATTATTGATAGGAGCAAGAAAGTTCTCCAACGACAGTTAGTTCCTCTCGTATGGGTGTTGTGGAAGCATTGCCGAGTGTAGAAAGAAACCTGGGAGCGGGAGACCGACATACATGCTATGTGTCCATAATTGTTCATAACTATACCTTCAACACCCTTGTAAGGGAAATTCGGGGGCGAATTGCTTTAAGGGGGAAGTTTGTAAGAACCCGGTTCTTTATTATGGAGGTACAAGTTTATTCTTTTCCCTTTTCCTTAATTTTTTTTGATAAAATAAGAAAAATGAGGAAAAATCCCAAATTTTATGGTTACACGCCGTGTACTTTTGTACACACACCGTGTACTTCAGTTGTGGGAGATGAGAAGGCAGGGCGCATATGATTGTCAGTAAAAACAAAATACGTGCATTGTACATTCATATACACACCATGTACTTTGGTCATTTGGAACTAGAACATACGGCATGTAGACTTCTCGGTGATTCAGGTTTTAATTAACACCTTCACACCGTGTACATAGTATTACATGCCGTGTAATTAGTCTGCAGATAAACAGGGTAGCGGTGAAAAGTAGCCACCAGAGGAATAGTTAAAAAGGAATGTACACACCGTGTACTTTCAAAGTACACACCGTGTAGTCTTGAAATTTTTCTTAATCCAGGTAGTGGCCTCCTCATTCAACAGAAGAGGCTGAATGCTCATTTGGAGCATAGTAGAGAAGGCCGAAGCTTGGAGGAGTTCCTAACCGCACACCGGGAATCAAATTCTTCCACCCTCTATTATTTCTGAACCACAAAGGTGTTTTCTTCCCTCAATATGACTCTTTATTACTAATTCTTCTTATAAAGGATGTTATTTGAGTTTGAAAAGGAAATATTTTATCATATATCTACACCGCTCTTAGTTGTTTTGGGATTCATAGTTCACGTATATAGATTAGGGCAGATCGATGTAGGGGGTATTGTGTTTTATTACAACCGTGGAGTAGAATTTGTGTATCGTTGTGCCACACACCAATGTTTGGGGTGTTGTATAGTTTTGGATTTGTATGTTTAGATGCCTAAAATTTCATAGGTAGTCAAATGATTAAATATGAATTGTTGTTTGGGATCAATGCTTGGATTCAGGGCCACCCTGTGGGTGTGTTTCCCTTGTTTATCCATTTGGCCAGGATACCCGACGGTATGAAATAAGTTTTAGCATGATTTGAGTTTCGTTGAGAGAAAATTTATATATAATTTCTTTCTTATGTGTTGGGCTCGGGCCGGATATTTACTTAGCCTGGGGTTAGTGTTTAGTTTACCCCGAGGGTAACTTTTCTCAAGCCTGTGGGCAGTAGCTTATGTGGTTGTGTGCGACACATCGTACGCCTGAGGGAAATATTCGATATTCCTATGGGAAATCACATAAGGGTTTTGATTTTGATTACCTGAGGGTAAGGTTTTTCATGTCTGAGGACTCTGTGTATTTTGTATATTCACTGTTGTGATTTTACATGTTATCACTCCTAAGCTAAAGCACAGGCTTGTTATAGTTGTACCTTGTACTTGGTTGAGAGCTTGTTGTCGTTTTGCTGATGCACTATTTAGGAGATTGTCTGCTACGGCTAAGACTTTGAAACATGTAATTCAACTATTTTGAATTGTTAAATAATTATTAAATTTAAATTGAACTGGTAGGAGAATCAGATTTTGAGTACTTCCGAGTTTACTGCATTTTATTATTTCACACAGGTGTTGCAAAAATTCACTGATAGTTGGGAATGGGCCTTTGGAGGTTTCCTACAGGGATTTATTTCTCACACCCTATTTTGGTCTTGTCTTTGGAACAAACGTATTATATTCCTACAGGTGTAGATAAGGTAAATAGTCCTTATACAGTTACTTGATTGTTGTAGAGAAGTAGGAGAGCATGAGACCGAGCTTTGGCTTGGGATGCTACTGAGTTCCTACAGTGCTGTTTTATTTTCATTACTGTACTTGTTCCTTGTACTATATTGTATTAGATTCTAGTGTATCCGGTTTTGGATACTTTTTTAGACATTGGTACATATTTCATCATTATATATGAATGTTGGTCATTTATTTATTTCTTTATTGTTGTTCATTTCAGAATGGTATTATTTACTGCTTCAACTTTTCTATGCTTGTATTTTGTTCTACTATGTTGCACTTTGACAAATGTGGTCATCATTTCCCCCACTATCAGACTTATTCCCTCACTGCTAGTCTGTAGCCTATGGTGTTTGGGGAAATGCTCTTGATGTCATGTAACTCACTGGGTTTCGGGTCACCCGTTGTGTGGCCATTGGATATGGGACGATACAACAAAGGAAAATGGATCAAGGTCGTGGTTTCTCTATCACGACATATGAAGTTGATGCTCCGAATGATTTGGTAGCAGGTACTCTTGTTTTTCTGTAAAAGCTAGAAAGTACATTGTTTGATATTGGTTCTACTCAATCCTTTTTTTCCTATATGTTTTTAATGAATTTGGAATCAACCCCTGACTTTTCAAAAGTATAATTATCAGTCAAGACTCCTAGTGGGATTATCCCTGCATCTTCGGTGTTTAGAAACTATAGTATTTTCTTTGGTGAGCACTATCTAATCACTAATCTAGTAGTCATTCCCATGTTGGAAGTCGACATTATATTAGGGATGGACTAGCCCTCAATGTATAATTCTAAGATCAAATGGATAAGTAAGGAAATATCCATAGTAATGAATGGAAAACCTATAGTTATCTTCTTAGGAGATATATCTCAACCTGACCTTTTTCTAAAAGAACCTTTTATATCTTTCTTTATTTAATTGATCAGTGAAGTAGAAGAAGGAAATGAGAGTTTGAGGATACAAAATGCCCCCATCATCCAATAATACATTAGCATATTTTCTAATGAGATTCCTAGACCTCCCCCAGAAAGAGAGGTAGAGTTATCTATTGAACTCTTACCTAGAACTCATCCAATATCAAGGACACCATATAGGATGGAAAATGTGGTGCTAGAGGAATTAAAGAAACAATTCCAAGATCTTTTGGAGAAGGGTTTTATTCGACCAAATATGTCTCCTTGGGGAGCACCTGTTCTCTTTTTGAAGAAGAAGGATTGATCGATTTGGCTATGCATTTATTATAGATAATTGAATGGTAACTATGTAAAAAATCAAATACCCTCTTCCAAGAATTGATTATTTATTTGAATTACAAAGTGGGGATAAATTCTTCTCTAAGATTGATGTTCTATCGAGTTGTCAACAACTGAGGTCGAATAATTGTGATATTCCAAAAGTTCCTTTTAATCAAGAAATGGTTTATTATGAGTTTGTTGTTATGCCTTTTGGACTGACTAATGAACCTACTATTTTTATGGATTTGATGAATAGATTCTTTAAGGACTTCCTTGATAACAATTTTTTAGTTTTTACTGATGATATTATGATATATTCAAATGTCGTGAGGAGCATGAGGATAATCTAAGGGTTATTTTACAGACACTAAGGAAGGAGAGGATTTTTGGAAAGTTCATTAAATGTGAATTATTGTTACAATAAGATGATTTCATGGGAAACATTTTTACCAATGAAGGAATCACATTTGACCCTCAAAATACATAAGTTGTAGAGGAGTGGCCTCATCCTACAACAATAGCTGAGATTCGATGTTTCCTTGGACCAGAGAGATATTATAGGAAGTTTTTGAAAAAAATTCATGACATTCTAATACATTAAGCAAGTTAACTCAAAAAGTGGTCAAGTTCATCTGGACAAAAGAGTGTGAGGAATGTTTCCAAGAGTTAAAGAAGAGATTGGTTCCTGCACCAGCATTAACTCTGCCCTCATGTAGAGAAGGATATGTTATTTTTAGTGATGCATCTCTGAATGGGCTTGGGTGTGTCTTAATGTAAAATGAAAAGGTCATTGCTTATGAATCTCGATAGTTGAAGACTCATGATTAGAACTATACTATGCATGATCTAGAGCTATCTGCGGTCGTTTTGGCTATGAAGATATGGAGGCACTATCTTTATGGGGTGAAATGTGAGATATACACAAAAAATCAATGTTTGATGTATATTTTCACACAAAAGTAATTTAACATGAGGCAAAGGAGATGGTTGGAACTTCATAAATACTATGATAATTCAATTCATTATCATCCCGAAAGAGAAAATAAAGTCATTAATGAATTAAGAAATAATGTCCCAGTTGTTCATTACATGATGATGATTCATAGAGATCCTTTCATTAATGACCTAGTAAAACCAGACATGGGAATTATAAGGGAAGGGACATCATCAACCCTAACCCAAATGGTTTCTCAATTGTCATTACATGAGAAGATCATGAATGCCCATAAATAAGATCCTTTGTTACAGAAGATGTTTGAGGATTTAAAGAATGGGAAGTTTCCTGTGTTCAATATTGATCAAGAAGGTGTACTAAAATTACATAAAAGACTATGTGTTACATCTACGCTTGGAATAAAAGTGCAAATTGACTAAGCTCATAGTTATACTGTCTCTATACATCCTGTAATCACCAACAAGTATAGGGACCTTCGTGATCATTATTGGTGAGATAATATGAAATGGTAGATTGTTGACTGCACTTCAAGGTGCCTAGTACATTAGTAAGTGAAGGAGGATAGACAAATTCCTAAAAGGGTATTGCAACCACTGCCAATACTAGCATGGAAGTGGAACAATATCACTACGGACATCATCACTAGTCTCATAAAAACATCAAAATGAAATAACGTGATATGGGTTATTGTGGAGAATCTCACCAAGAAATCCCATTTTATCTCCTTTCAAGAAGATTTATCTCATGATCAAATTTCCATAATTTACTTAAAGGAAGTGGTAAGGCTGCATGGAGTTCCACTTTCTATCTTATCTGATCATGACCCAAGGTTCACATCAAAATTTTGGAGAAGTCTTCAACATGATCTGAGCACTGAATAAAATTTCAGTATGTCCTATCACCCCCAAACTGATGGACAATATGAAAGGACTATTCAAACACTCGAGGATATTATAAGAACATGATCAAAAAAAATTAAAGTTGGATGGGATCAAAATCTCCCTTTAGTTGAGTTCTCTAACAACAATAGTTTCCACTCAAGAATTCAAATGGAACCCAATGAAGCCCTATATGGTAATCTATTTAGAACTTCTACTTATTGGGATGAATCTAGCGAGTGAAAGATTTTTGGGCCTGATCTTGTGCAAGAGATAACAGAAAAAGTCCATTCCATCCAGCAACACATTAAGGCTACTCAGAGTCGGTGGAAGAGCTATTCTGAGAACAGTAGACATGAAATGGGGTTTGATGTTGGTGACAATGTCTTTCTTTGAATTTCACCTTGTAAGAGAGTCATGAGGATTGGGAAGAAACGCAATCTCATCCCTAGGTACGTTGGCCCCTATAAAATCTTTGATCACGTATAAGTAGCGGTCTATAATCTCTCACTTCCTCCAAATCTAGAACAAGTTCATGATGTCTTCCACGTATCCATCATGAGAAAGTACATACCTGAATATTAATAATTACTAAATCCAAAGGTGGTACAATTGGAATATGACCTATCTTATGATGATCAGTCGGTGGAGATCGTGGATCGTAGAGACAAGGTTCTATGCAACAAGACTACTCACCTTATTAAGGTGTTGTGGAAGAACCACAAATGTGATGAAGCCACATGGGAACCAAAGGAGTCTATGAGGTAGATGTACACTCACCTATTTTCTTCTTAGGTTTTGAGTTAACATTTCGGAGATGAAATTTTTTAAGGGGGAAGATTTTAATGACCCGAACTTTTTAACAATAGTTATTTATCAAATTTTAGTGTAATTTTATTTAATACTCAACAAAAATATATCCCTTAATTAATTATGTGAATATAATTAAATGAGACTATTGGGTTTCAAATGTTACATGACCATTGGTCAATATGACAATTGGAAACTAAATTCTTAACCCTAAAATTATTTTTTATAAATTCAAATGATCTTGGTTAATTAATACATAAATAAGAGTCGATGGAATCATTCAGTAGACTCGGGCCATATGAAGCCCATAATTTAGAGCTTAGGAAGGATGTAGCATCAGTGGTATTTTCTCTAGATGAATCCCAATCCAAATTTCAACATGTGAAGCTTCAACGGAATCACCTAAGGAAGAAGTTCAAGCTGATAGAAATCACCACTCGGGCAATGTTGTCGGATCCACCCCATGATTCTATCACCATAGCACACCTTACACATAGGTTCTATGCTGGTGTTATAAGGGGCTATGTGATGAGACCTTAGCTACTTTTTGTAATCCTTTTATATAAATAAAATTTTTATCTCTTATTATGGTAATGTTTGTGATTTTCAAATGTCCGGATAAATATAGGATGCATTTTATTGGTGAATTTAGGAAAAAATGGGTATTTCAAAATATTTTTGTATTCTTTAAATAATTAATAATGTGAATTGATTTTCAAAAAATGGTCTTCTAAAGTTGTGTTCAGTATGAAATTTAGAGTCTAATAAGATGAAAATGATTTTTAGTGAATAGTAAAGTATGAATAGTAACAAGCCAGTATGAATAGTAATGAATAGTAAATTAGCCAAAAAAATAGAAACATCACCCATGAGTGTATAAATACATTTTAGACATCTTAAAATTGAAAATACAGTCATAGTATAATTTTTTGTATTTTTGTATGTCATAAAAATTTTAATTACAATTTACAAATAATTTAATATTTTAAAATGGTTATGTATTTTCATTAAATTTATAAATAAATTGTTACATTATTTTCTTATTGTTATATGATAAATTTATAAGGAATTGATTGCATTCTTAAGTTGTTAAAAAATGAGTTATAGTTTTGTAGTTGTATTTTTGGAATAAAAAATGATTTTAATTAAAAATAAAATTAAAATTAAAATAAAATTATTATCATAAAATGGAGTTCGATTTTGAATTCTGAGCATAGATATTAGGTCAGAGTTATGTTTTGGTATTTTTCTGAAACAGTTGAATTTTTGGTGAATAGTAAAAAGGCAGTTTTGAGTTTTGGGTGTTTAATGACATCATTAATGATTTAATTATTATTTAAGCTTTCTGGTGGACATATGAATAGTTATTTATTCAATGAGGTGTCCCATGTGGCCAATACCATGGGAAAATTCCAAGGGCATGCCCTGGGTTTGGAAAATACCACAGAAGAGGTGTCCCTTGGAAATTATTAATTTATTCCCTTACTTTTCCTATAAATACCAATCCATTTCCCACATTCATTTCATTCCAAAATCCTTCTCAAAGAATTTATGGTCTCCTCACCTCCCAAGGAGTCCTCCCAAGGTTTTTTAAAGACTTCCATTGTCCCTAACTTCAATATTTCGATGTTACTCTTCAATGTAAGGGAACCTTTCACCCTCCTCTTTTAAGTCATTACTTTCTTTATGTTATGTATTATAGTTCTATTTTATTATGAGGAGGCTTGTTATTATATATCCATACTGCTATCCATTTTATTTCCAAATGATGAGAGACCCTTTTTTCTCTTATCAATTTATTTTCTGAATTTTTATGTGATGCCGTTAGAATGGAGAATTTTTGTAAAAGAAATTGCGCTTTCTCTTTCCTTTCAAGTTTCATTTTCACGTGGTGTGTCATTCAAATGACCACACAGGGATATTATATCTTTTTATTATGCATATATACATAAAAATGGTTCATTTATGGATTTTATACCCTTGTCCTCTATATTTTTAATGTTTTATAAAAAGATGTTATGTAGCCGTCATGCTGTAAAATTTTCATCTCAAAATTTATCTCTCTTTCTCTCAAGAAATTATCTGGTGAATACCCAAACCACTTTTATATCTATGGGTGTTCATTAATACCAAAGCAATGATATATATGATTCTGTAATATAAGGACATATAACCCTCACTCCCATTCTATGGGTTATAATGACATAATGATCTTATTTTTATAACTTTTAAAAGGTCATGATTTAGAAGTGAAACACATTAATTTCACTATCTATGGGTTATTTATGAAATGTATGATTATGATTTATGTGTATCACCTGGATAAATTGAAATATTAATGGTTTACCCTGATATATCTCAAATGCATTGGGTAAAAAATTAATCTCTAGAGATGAAAAGTTTCACGATAAATTGGTGAATAACCTTGGTAATTTTTATGACACCACAAGGATAATCTTTGGTGATATGTTCATGATTGTCTATGTAACATCCCCAAATGATAAAGGGTTAAATGGCTAAATGATATGACTCATGTCAACAAGGTGCACCTTCCTTTTCGGGAGCCTGTCTGATTAGAACTCCACAGTTAAACGTGTTTGGCCTGGAGTAGTGATCAGGATGGGTGACCTCCTGAGAAGTTTCCCAGGGTGTGTGTGAGTGAGGACAAAACACACAGGAAAGGACATGTGTTGGCCTATGGGGACTATCATTAGTCAGATGACCCGTTCAGGCATGTGGGTTGACCCTGGGGTGGGCCCCACGTGTCTGCGGGGCAACTGAGGGTACCTGGTAGCCCAGAACCCAACGACCATGTTAAGGCGGGGTGGCTGTGCTGTGATCAGGGACTAGTTGTAACATTTGGTATTAGAGGTGGTACCTAGCCTTAAGTGCGATACACTGCCTGGGTTGAGATGTAGGGCCCACAATGAGGGCGTTGTGCTCTAAAGGGGGTGATTGTAACATCCCCAAATGATAAAGGGTTAAATGGATAAATGATATGACTCATGTCAACAAGGTGCACCTTCCTTTTCGGGAGCCTGTCTGATTAGAAATCCAATGTTAAACGTGTTTGGCCTGGATTAGTGATCAGGATGGGTGACCTCCTGGGAAGTTTCCCAGGGTGTGTGTGAGTGAGGACAAAACACACTTGAAAGGACATGTGTTGGCCTATGGGGACTATCATTAGTTAGATGACCCGTTCAGGCATGTGGGTTGACCGTGGGGTGGGCCCCACATTTCTGCGGGGCAACTGAGGGTACCTAGTTGCCCGGAACCCGACGACCGTGTTAAGGCGGGGTGGCTCTGCTGTGACCGGGGCCCAGTTGTCACATGGCTCAGTGGTACGCGTAACGCTTCTCGGTTGGCCTTTAAGCCTGTGGTCACGGGTTCGAGTTGCGGGGAAGGCGTATTAAATCCTCGCCAGGAAGGGGACAGTTCCTGCAACGTGTTATCTGGGTCGGTCTGAGGTGGGAACCTGTTATCTACCTGAGGGTGGGGGTCTGCTATCTGCCAGAGGGCTGGGCTCGGTCGTGGCTGAGTTCGTTGGGCTTTAGGCCCACCAGGTTCGTTACATAAAAAGGCACCTTTTTTAAACCTAGCCCTTTCCTTTTATTAAGGAAATTATAGTTATTCTTAACTAACTTTGAAGGTTCCAAAGGAATTTTTAAAGTATACAATTCACCCCCCCTCTTGTATATTGAGCATCACATACTATATTTCGATCCTACAATTGGTATCAGAGTACAAATAAGGAAGTATAAGAAAGTTATACTTTCCTTATATTACAAAATACAGTGGAATAAAAACAAGTAGTAAAACTACTAGTAACAAGATATAAGTCTTTTAACCCAAAGAGAAGGGTATCCAACAACCTTGGATAAAGGTCCCTTGATTTATACTTTCAAGCAAGTCTGTCTTACCCACACCCGGGTAAGCCCTCGATACGAAGATCGGAGTCTCTGTCTTGCTATCCCCGCAAGCCCTCAACTTCAAGGTAGTTGGCAACCTATGACTTCCTCAGCAAGAAAGCCCTCGAACTTTAAGGTAGTCAGTACCTCTGTCCTCCTATCCCCGGAAGCCCTCGAATGTAATCACCAACATTCAGAGTCGCACGAAGCTTTGAGAGTTAATAAGAGCCTCTCTCTAGAAATCACTTCAAGCAAATTTGTCAGCCTTTCAGCACTTTCATCAGCTATCAGCTATCCATCAGCTACGAGCTCTTTCTAATGAGCTCCTATTTATAGGTAAGGTCGGCTCCTTCTCCAACGGTCATATTTTCCTTAAATTTCGGAGGGACCTGTGCACGTGTCACTTAGACAACGGTTAGTTTATAACAAAACAGACGACATCGTTTTATAACAAAACAAGTGTAACATAATGTACGACATCATTTTAATTCAAACATAAAAGTTCGGAATGAAAACTTCGGAGTGTAATAAAGATACTCAAATACATTGAATTAATTCAGAGTGTATAAAACAAAGATACTCAAATTCTGTTTAATAGGTGAATTCAGAATGAGAATTCGGAATAGGAATTTGTCATCAGAAATCGTAATGAGAATTCATCATCAGAATTCGTAATGAGAATTCATCATCAGAATTCGTAATGAGAATTCAGAATGGGATTTCTTCATTAGAATTCGTAATGAGAATTTGTCATCATAATTCGTAATGAGAATTCTTCATCAGAATTCGTAATGAAAATTCTTCATCAGAATTCGTAATGAGAATTCGTAATGAGAATTCTTCATTAGAGTTCGTAATGGAAATTCTTCATTAGAGTTCGTAATGAGAATTCTTCTTCATAATTCGTAATGAGAATTCTTCTTCAGAATTCGTATCCTGAATCTGGAATAGAACTTAGTCAGAGTTCATATCCTGAATTCGGAATGAAACTTCCTTATAGTTCTTATCCAGAATCTGAACCCTAAAACAGGATGCTTTATATCAATGTTTCAATGATTCCGAGAACAATGAATCCGAATCTTATACTTAAGAAAAATATGGATGAAAATGTGATAAGGATAATTTTTCTTATAAAAGCGATTTTCCTTAAGAAAGCTATTTTCCTTATAAAAGCAATTTTCCTTATAAAAGCAATTTTCCTTATAAAATAAAATTTCTTAAAGATAATGTGTTTGTGATTTTCAAAACTAGAAGGAATGGAAAAGTCATAAGGAAAACCTTATTGACTCAACATTTAACATAAATTAGTAACATTTTACACCATTTAATAAAATGTTTTTCATTTTAATGAATTTCACTTTGAAATTTAATATAATAACACAAAATACTTTTTAACATTTTCACTTTGAAAACTTGTTTTGTAGTCCCATCTATAGGATCAAAATTAAATTAATTTATGTCACTTATGTGATTAGAATTTGTAAAAAATGATCCAATATTTTTAATTATAATAATTTTTAATGTCTAATATGGCCAACTATTATTTTTACCAAAACTACGATGAAAAGTGATAAAATTTAATTACAATGATTTAGAGATGAATTTTCATAACAAATGTCTAACCCTGAATCTTAAGAGAAACAATGAGCTATAAACATGTACACTATTTATTTTATGTCCAAATTTGTACCCTTTTCTATATTTTATCAAATCAGGTCCACTATCGGAACCACATTACATTGGAAGAACATGGTTGGAATTCCCATTTAAAAAATTTAGGATAATTGCAATCCTCTTCCTCTATAAAAATGCACTCACCCATCCCATTTATTCAGAGTTTTCATGCCTTTGTTCCCACCAATAATATAATCAAATAATTTACCAATATCTATCTGTTCTTCTTAGAAACCTCCATTTTGTTATAAATTCATCCAAGGAATCCCTTTCATACAATCTTAGAGGAGTTACCCAAAGAATACATAGCATCCTTCTTCAAGATCTATTGTTTTATATTCTTTCCCCACCCACTAAAGCCTTATTATTCCATGATTATATAATAAAATATGTATCCTATATATATTAATGTTTTTTATATTATTTATTCGGCCTACAATCACACATGTATCCATCAAATGGGTAACGAACCATCTTTTTAAGTGTACATTGATCTACTGCCACACGAGATGATGATTGTTCCATTCCCATATACCACCTATAATGGTGGGAATTATGATGTACAATATATTTTTATGTTATATATATTATATTTATAATGTATTTATTATTACTTATTTATTATATAACACATAACTTTATTCATTCCATTTTGGGTAAATATAATAACATCGTTTGTGGAAGTGTGGACTACTACCCCCACAAAGCGATGTCATTTGTTCACACTATACATAGAACATATAAAGGATGGTATTATTAGACATATTTATAATAAATGACATAAAAATGAAATAGGAATTATAATATACTTATGTAAAAATTACTTTTTATTCTTTTAATATGACAAATAAATAAATGTAGTGATAATGCGTACGTACAACCTACAATCTCTATGAATGGTGTAATTCATTTATCATCTCCATGTGCTATGGATTAATATAAACTTATATAAAATGGATATATATGATAATTATATCATTTTTACATTATTTATATCTTGAAATAACTATATAAGTTATATGAACAATAAGTATAAAGTCAAAACATACTCAAAAAACTAGACAATTGACACTTGAAATAGTGAAAATAAATAAATATTTTCAACAAAAGAGTAATGAGAAATTATAAAAATATAATATATGATATATTAAATATTAATATGGTTCTATAATTACTTATTATCTTGTTTTAGACGAATATACATGAATTTAAAGTACGTTAACTGGAAAGAGAACACAAAGTACTCGATTTTCTATCACTTTTTACATCTTTGAGATAAATGTCATATTAGACACATACATTTCTTATGAATAGTGTATCTACATACCATTGTGATTAATTATATAATTATTTGTTTTATCTTCGTGGAATATTTATTTTAAAATTTATTTATTTTTCTAATTGTTTTTGAGTTAAAGGTTACTATGTGTTAAAGAGTTTCATAACCTAATTTATTTTCATTAAGTTATATAACTTCATTTTTTTCCATAAATTTATAATATTAATCATTTAATAATTTTTTAATATATTTATACAAATAAAATTTTTTATTTGGTTTCAAATTTTACAAACATGATCTATTCATTTATTTACTCTGGTTAACTTGGTGGTCTTTTTGAGGGTTTACTACACAATATCTTATCATTTAGGATTGTTTACACATGAATTTCCATAAAATTAAATTATTGAGTCATTGTATAATTTAAACCTATAATTTTATTCTTCTATGGTTATTTATATGCTTATCATATAAATATAACCATTTTTACTCTCTTTTAAAATCAAAATGTATCCGGAAATTATATTATAACCCCCCCACTTTATTTCCCACTTTAGTCAGATAACCCGCTTTCTTCTAAAAAACATGTTTTCTAAAAAGGTTTTCAAAATATTTTTGACCATTACACTATTATTTTTTAAAGAAGTTTTGTCATTTTTTCCTTTCACCATATTTTCAAATGAATCTTCTTGTGTCTTTCTAAAAAATGCAATTTTCTATCCTTTTACAGTGTTAAAAGATTGTTTTCCTGAATATTGTATGGAATGTATAAACTTACCCAAATTAATTTCATTGAATAATCCATTTCTTGTTTAATAGATTAATATTGAATGGAAATTTTTTTAAAAAGTGATTTTAAACTGAAATTATTTTTAAATTTCATTTCAAAATTAGAAAGAAATTTTTTCTAAAAATGATTCTAAAAGTGGTTTTTATAGTATTCCCATTAAAGAATGAGAATAACCCTATGTTTTACCCTATATGGGATATTTTTTATTGATACCATCACTATTGATTATATAGAGTGTTTTAGATTTATTTTCCCATGGATATTATTTACAATTTCTTCCATGATTCCTTTTTCTTTCCCATTGAAATATGTAATTTCCTCCGATCAATAAACATTTAATTTCCATAAATTATCAATATTATTTATCATGGATATATTGATTTCCTAACAATTATTTTATTTTTACATATGGTGATTCATTTGACATATTACATCATTAATCTTCTTATTATCTTTATAGTACAAGGTTTATTTATTTCATGTGGAATGATTATTAAAATGCTTCAAATTGGTATGGGACACATTGAAATTTTAAAATATTATTTTCCTCAAAAAATATTTTAATAATGTTTCAATGGTATCTCAATTCTTTGACCTAAAAAAACCTTGTCTTTAGAAATCCTCTAATGAGAAAATATAGACTGTTTAGTATTATATATTAAATACATATTTTTTTATAAGGAACATTGTTATACCGATTATTTAATGTATAAATAATTCATTGGACATATATGACCTGGGTGGGGCCCAGTTATAGATAACCCCTCGATGCATCGATAATATCATGTGATGAGTAATTTCAATATCATTAGATGAATTTTTATATGATATTTTAAACCATATTATTAAAGTTATTGTTGTTAAAGTTACCATGAACTAATGAATCATGTTGTCCTATAATTAATAATTTTATTCATTTAGATTCCGATATTATATATCCATTATATTTTTCATTGTCATAGTTTTGGATGAATATAATTTTCATTTAATTTATTAAATGGAGTGTGTTTTAGTTATTATCATTTACATATTGATTATTCCTTATCCATTTATTTTAAAATAATTTTTTTCATTTATTTACCATTTCCTATTGCTTATACACTCTTTTGTCAGTTTATTGATTACGTGGAATGTGTCTTAAGTCATTACAATTCAATATTAGCTAATCTAATTATTTCATTATTGCTTCTACTGTATTAAACCATACTATGAATTTGAGCTCACCCATATTATTTTTCATTTCCCCATGATTCCATGAATTGTATAGAGAAACTAATTAAAGGATACAATAGATATAATAGAGTTATTAAAATCAGATAATAAAATTATGTTTTCATTTGTGTTTTCATTTGTAATAAATGACTTGTGTATTTATGTAGTTTTCAATAACTATAAAAATGTTCTGTCCTTTGGGAAATTATTTACTAGTATCTTATCCCAATGTAATTGTAGCGTGACAACAGATCTGGGCTTGCTGGGGTCGAGTCTCTACAGTTGGTATCAGAGAAGGTATAGAAGACACATCAAGAACTAGATTTATGAAAACATAGATTTAAGAAGATATCCCTAAGGTATAATTTTAATATAATTATAAAATAAAATCCTATAATTTTTGTATGTTATAGATTATTTGGCTCTTCCTATTAATTTATCATTGTCTGGATACTACATGTGGATGTGGTTCCGGCACAAATGTACCTAGGGGTAACATCTATGATAAGGTGTGTCAGGTATTACTTGGTGAAACTTGGTACAAAAAAATGGGCCTTACTTCAAAGCTGGTTTGACACTTTTAGGCGTGTAATTAGGGTAATTCAAATTTCTCTTATAAATAATAAAATATGATTTTAATAGATAATGATAATTAATGAACTAGGACCTAAGAGTCTTAGATTATAAATAATATGTCACGATTTAAACATCCTAGAAATGATTATATAGGTTTTCAAATATTATTAATGATGCAAACACTATGGATTTTTGTTTTAGTAAATTCACCCTTCTAAGGGATAAACCATAGAACAATAAAGTACCTTAGTTGAAATAAAATGGATTAAGTATAGATGTATTAAGGTTTTATTGAAAACCTTATTTTAAGAGATATTTTGTAATTAACCTTATTTCAAGGATGTCTATCATATTTATTAATATGATTTTTTATAAGTATAACCTATATTTGGAGTAACAACCCATCATGTCCAGAAAGGCCATATGACATGAACCCATGACTGAATGATGATAAGGGTTTAATGCCATCCACTGGCCTATGATTTTCTCAATTTAATATTCCTTTTTATAGTTAAAAAATTTATTGAATATATATTAATGGTGAAGCATTAGTGTCGTATTTTGGGATTAAAGATTAATTTACTAAACATGTTGGATTTGTAGAATAGTTAGATACAAATTTAATTACTTTTCACTACTTTAAGGGCATTATGATCAATTAAATTTTTTTAGTGCTTTAGGAATCAGAGATAATTTTTTGATATAAATTTCATGCAGTAGAGGATGAGTTAGGACTTTATCAAAGAAGAAACAAAAATATTGAATTGTTATTATGAAATTGACACATATCAAGTAGGTGTATTTTTTTAATATTTGAGGAAAATAAAATAATTCTTCAACACTAAGAAGGAGATGTATAAAATTTTTTGTCCTAATATAATATTTATTGTTGAATAGATCGTCTTAAAATTCATCAAAATTTAGGAATTTTAGAAACTAGAAATTACATTGATCATTCAATTGTTTTTATTGATTGCCTCAATCTTTCAACATAATTATTTATGCTTTTCCTCCATGTAAATTTATCTACATTCCACTAATGTTTTCCTAAATAGAATCCGAGTTTTACGTTAGTATATGGGACCTTTTTAATTCCCATTATCTCTTCCCTTGATGATTTTTTATGAACCCTTATCATGATGTGGGAATTAATTATAGTAAATATCAAAAAAATTATTACCAATTTTAATATGAAATTTTGAAAACGGAATTTATTTATGGTGAGAATAATTTAACGCCCCAAAATTCTAATCTACAAACATTGTAATCAATAGTGTTGAAACGCCTGGCCGATTGTCCCCTATTGACCTGTCAAGGTTTCGGTGCTCTGCTAATGTGTATAGCAGCACTCGGGTCGAATCCTCGGTGATGGTACTTCGTAATAGTCGATTGTTTTTAGTTAATTGTATTATGATTGGGGGGGGGGGTTGTTTGCAAAGATTAATTGAAATGACTAATTTATTATGATTTATTTAACAAATTTATAATGATTGGGGTGATTTCATCATTAGGTTAGTTAATCTTTTTATATCGTTGAGCTTTGCTTTATATTGCATTTAAATTAACACACGTGTCACAAGATGATGTTGATTAGAATTCCTATGTTTTAAAGCTTTAAACCAAGACTTAACATAACTTAAGGTTATAATCTCAAACATATTTTATTTATGGTGGTGTATTTATGGTTCCAATAATCCATGGAAAACACATGTTAAACAAAACAAGTCATTAATCCATGACATGTTAAGTCCAACATACACAATGTTAATTCAAAGAATATTCATCGAGCAGAAGCTCTCAATCACTTAACATATCTAAATTATAACTCAATCCAATGAGATATTTACTCAGAAATTTGGGTGTTTAATAATCTGGTAATAATTATTATGATTATAAATTAATAAAAGAAGAAAAAGAAAGGGATAAGAAAAGAGTGGTACGTCGACACACACACATGAACAATGATGATAATTAAAAATGAACTTTCGATTGATTGAGGAAGCTAAATAAGGGAAGGGGATTGAACTTAATTTAAACTATTTTAATAACATAAATATTAAACTACAGAAGGTGGATGAGAATAAGATATATTGAAGAAGTAACTTGCATTAAATTAGAATTACAAAGAAAGAGACATACAAAATTTCAAAAGTGAAGAACACGAAATTAAGTGAAAACAAAGAGAGGAGGAAAGGACTCTCAAGTGAAAACATGAGTATGGAAGATCCTCACAATCCTTTGTCAAGGCCTTGGTCATTCCAATATGTTCTCCTCTCTTCTGAAATGCCAAAACCTTTCAAGGAGAGTTGGGGAGAGTATTTATAGCCCATGGAGTGAACTGTTTACATTCCAGTAATACCCCTCAATTTGTCTCGAAGATATGGACATCATGATAGCCGAATCATGAGATATATACTTCTTCAAAGTTTTAGATAATAACTTTGGACTACTACTCTCAAAATTTAGAGTCATTGGGACTTAAGGATCAAATGTTATGGTCGGTTGATTAAACAAAGTAAAACTGTCCATTTCAATCTAGTCTTTTTGAAGTCCAGAATGTGATAGGGGTTTTTGAATATGAATATGCCTTCAAATCCGAATGGGTTCTTCAACAAAGTCTGCCTCCTATATATCCTCTTTCACACTACAAAATCTCAGCTCCATTTGATTCTTACATCATGAGATATGTCATGCATATGATACTGATTTTAATTCTCAGACAGAATGGTGGGCTGGAAATCAAAGATTTATTTGGGCCCCTTGTACTTGTATTTGGGCATTGAATGTTTTATCCAAGATGACATGTAGTGTCCCAAGAATTATGGTGTAGAGGTAATGTATTTGGACTTCTGTATTGAGCCCAGAAAATCAATCTTCAAGGCTGGTCCAGTTTGTCCACAGATTCATTGGTCTTGTTTGTGAGGACTATACGACCCTTCAAATGAAAGAATTGGCTCATGGTACCTACTAATGAAATGTTTTATATTGAATGTATAATCCTACAAAAGATGAACCACACAATTTGGATCATTATAGCGATAGTTATTATTAAAACAGTAAACTAACTCAATTGGACTACTTCTAAAAATGCTCAAAAATTATACTTAATATTAAAACATTAATATTTCACACAAATTATGCACATTTCATATAAAATAAGGAAAGGGGTAATATAATAAGTCATGAAAATATTAATAACATCAACTCACCCATACTTAGTTTTGTGCATGTCCTCATGTGCAACAAATATAAAAACATTACAAAATCATTTTTACTCACCAACAGATATTAAAATTTTATTTTCTCCAATCAGGGGACGTTTAGCCTATTTCACTCATACATTTTGAATTCCACCACAAGTTGTTATAGAAACTATTTTCCAAAAGAAATTCATTTTTTCATGCTCAAATTTAGAAATGGAAAATGTGGACACTCAAAACTCACACCTCTCAAGATGATAAAATTCATTTGTGGAGGTTCACTCTTTCACCAACCAAAAGTGAAAACATTAGAGTTTGAAAAGAGCTCTCAGCATCCAATCCTTATCCAAAGTGCACAAGAATCAAGAGGTCTTTTTAGGGGGTTTTCAGTGGCTATGGGATGGTAGGATTATAATGTCCAAGAGAGAGAAGAAGAGGGTTAAAATACCAACATAGAAAAATCAATGCACATTTTTTTTGAAATGAAACAAGGAAGGAAATGAAAACAAATATTTACAAGGGAATGTTTGTGTGAATAAAGACGCAATAGAGAATGAAAATATGAAGGTAATGAGAAGATGGAATATTTAAAAAACAAAAAACTTCTCCCAATAAGAATATAATGCAAGTGTTTTTTTTATTTTCTTTTATTTTCTTTGTTTTTTTGAAAGTTGACCATGAAATAGATCTCACACTCATATCACAACCCAAGTTTGATCTCCTCACGACACTAATTGTAATAGTTATAAAAAGATAAAAGGTTGAGGAAGAGTGATTTTTGACCTACCCAAGACACAACCCATTTTATTCATTTTTTTGATATTTTAATCTTGATTTTATTTTGATTTTTTTATTGAACACTTTTCAATATCATTTGTACAATACATTCCCAAATCCCACTGAATTACAACCTCCCCCACACTAAAATGGATGCTTTCCCTCAAGAATATGACAACACACCAGAAAGTAAGGAAATGATATCCAAAAATGAAATCCATTCCCCCACCCACACTTAAATTTCAAAAACTTATGCAATGAAAATCCATGTTGATATTGGGTGGGATAAGGTATTTGGCTTGCAATGTGGCTATCAGTGAAAAGGTTTTCATAGGCTCGAAGGGGCTTTCAAAAGGAGGATTATTGTAAGGGAAATGGGAGGCTATTTGGCTATTGTGATTTTCATGTGGTTCAGAAAATGCCTCTATCATATTAATACACACTAAGGTAAGAAATTCATCTCGATGGTCCAAAAACTCAAGACTCACAAATGGGGGTGAAAACACACATTTTGAAATGATGGCCATAGGTGGCATTGGCCAGAAAGCATATGTTTTATCTCACGGTTTGGGAAAATAATTTTCCAAATCAAAAATTGAGCATTCAAAATGTGTTGGTTTTGACACAAAATTCATTATCCAAAGTCATAATGAAAATATATTTTTTTTGAGATGAAAACATGTCTGTTAACTCCCCAAAATTGTTTTACAAAATTTCAAAACTCGATGGTGAGTAAGCATGACTTTAATTTTTTTTTTGTATTCTTTTAAGTAAATTTTTTGGGTTTTTTTTGTTTTTTAGGTTTTTATTTTTGTAATGATACACCCACACAAAAGAGAAAGTGAAAAATAAAGGTTTTGATAAAGAAAATGGTTAAAAAAATGAAAGCGAGAGGAAGAAGAAGAAAGAGGTAGAGAGAGGAAAATATAGAGAGAGTTAAAGGGAAAGAGGTTCCCCACGGTTTTGATTTGGTGG
Source organism: Viscum album (assembly GCA_963277665.1). Classification (NCBI taxonomy): domain Eukaryota; kingdom Viridiplantae; phylum Streptophyta; class Magnoliopsida; order Santalales; family Viscaceae; genus Viscum; species Viscum album. The sequence continues at coordinate 1,772,918,937 of OY728148.1, forward strand.
GTCGCCTTCTCCATCTAGTGGTAGGTCAGCTAGGGAATTTGGGGAGCCAGTGGAGGTTGATGTTGTTCCAGGATTGCATGTCCACTCCTGGTGATGCTTTAACTGATGTCCATTAACCATGAATGTCCTTTTGGAAGAGGGGTCTTGGACTTGCACTACACCAAATGGGTAAACATTTGTAATAACAAAAGGACCTTCCCAAAGAGAATTAAGCAACCTGGATGAAGAAGAAATCAAGAATTGAAGAGCATTACCTTTTCACCTTCATGAAATAAATTTATCAGGATGTGTCTGTCATGGAGTACCTTAGCCTTCTCTTTGTACAGATTAGAATTCTCATAGGATTCAAGTCGAAGCTCCTCTAATTCATCCAATTGCAACAGTCTTTCTTCACCAGATTTTTCACAATCAAAATTAAAGGTTTTCACAGCCCAAAAAGACTTATGTTTGATTTCAACTGGTAAGTGACATGCTTTACCAAAAACTAGCCTAAAAGGAGATATCCCAATGGGTGTTTTATAGGCAGTCCGATAAGCCCCAAGGGCTTCACCAACTCTCTCAGGCCAATATTTTCTGGTGGGTCTTACAATTCTCTCAAGTACCCTTTTCACTTCTCTATTAGAGAGTTCATCCATGACATTTGTTTGGGTGTGATATTCAGTTAAAGTTTTATGTACAACCCCATTCTTTTTCAGAAGAGCTTTAATGGTTCTATTACAAAAATGGGTTCCTATGTCACTGATCAAGGCACGTGGTGTGCCATATCTTTAGAAGATGTGGGTCTTTAGGAACTCACTAACAGTATGAGCATCATCTTTCCTAGTGGGTTTGGCCTCAACCCACCTTGAAACATAATCGACCTTAAGAAGAATGTATGAGAATCCATTGGAAGGGGGAAATGGTCCCATGAAATCAATGCCCCAAACATCGAAGATTTCACAAAATATTAAAGGATTTTGGGGCATTTTATTTATCTTTGAAATTGTGCCAAACATTAGGAATGTGAGACATGATTGAAAAAACTCATGTGATTCCTTGAAGAGTGATGGCCAGAAGAATCCAGAGTCTAGGACCTTTCGGGAGGTCCTTTGTGGTCCAAAGTGGCCACCTCCGGGAAGTGAGTAACAGAATTCTAAGATTGAAGAATGCTCATTTTCATCAACACATCTCCTAATTACAATGTCTGTCCCAGTTTTACAAAGTTTATTTTCTTCCCAAAAATAGTATTTTGAATCACTTTTCAACATCTTTTTTTGTTCTTTTTAAAAAATTTCAGGAAAAACACCAGAAACCAAGTAATTTATAATTGGGGCATACCATGGTATTTTTCGAGTGATAGATGAAAGGTTATCAGTAGAGAATTCAGGATCAATGATTTCTGAATGAGAAGAATTAGAAATTCTACTCAAGTGATCAGCCACATGCTTTTCTTTTCCAGGTCTATCTTTTATTTCAAGGTCAAACTCTTGGAGCATTAGGATCCATCTTATAAGCCTCGGTTTGGAATCACTTTTCTTGAGTAAGAAATTTATAGCAGAATGGTCTGTGAAGATGATGATTTTGGCACCTAAGAGATAGGACCGAAATTTATCTAAGGCAAGAACCACTGCTAGAATTTCCTTTTTAGTCACAGTGTAGTGAGATTGAGTTTCATCCAATGTTTTTTGAGGCATAATAGATGACATGAGGAATATTTTCTCTTCTTTGACCAAGAAAATCCCCAATAGCTCTATCAGAAGAATCACACAATAACTCAAAGGGTAGGGGCCAATCTAGGTGTTGGATTATCAGGGCAGATGTAAGAGCAGTTTTGAGTTCAATGAAGTCCCTCTTGCAAACCTCATCAAAATGGAAGGTGACATCATTTTGGAGATACCGAGTGAGTGGGAGGGAAATCCTATTGAAGTTATGGATGAATCTTTGATAGAAACTGGCATGACTAAGGAATGAATGGATGTCTCGAACAGAAGTGGTTGGAGGAAGTGATTGGATCACTTCAATTTTGGCAGGATCGACTTCAATACCATATTTTGAAACTATCTGCCCTAGAACAATCCCATTTGAAACCATGTAGTTACATATTTCAAAATTTAACACATGGTTGAACTTGACACAATTTTGGAGGACAAGAGAGAGTGAATTCAAACAAGATTCAAATGACTCACCTTAAATCATGAAGTCATCCATGAAGACTTCCATGTAGTGTTCAATGAATTCAGAAATGATACTCATCATACACCTCTAGAATGTTGCAGGAGCATTGAAAAGGCCAAAAGGCATTCTTCTATATGCATATGTTCCAAAGGGTCATGTGAAAGTAGTCTTTTCTTGGTCCTGAGGAGAGATTGGGATTTGAAAATAGCCAGTGTATCCATCAAGAAAGCAATAGTGTGACTTTCCGGCTAATCTTTCTAGAATTTGATCAAGGAATGGAAGAGGGTAGTGATCTTTTTGTGTTTTAGCATTCAATTTTCTATAGTCGATGCTTACACGCCATTTGTACTTCACTCGAGTTGTGACTACCTCCCCATGTTCATTTGTGACAACAGTTATCCCACCCTTCTTAGGTACAACTTGAATTGGACTAACCCATTCACTATCAGAACATGGGTAGATAATACCAGGTTGAAGAAGCTTGGTGATCTCTTCCCTAACTACCTCACGTATGAGTGGATTGAGTCTTTGTTGGGGTTGTATAACTGGTTTGGATGTAACCTCTAGATGGATGTGATGCATGCAAAGGGCAGGGTTGATTCCTGGTATGTCATCTAAGGTCCAACCTATGGCTTTTTTCCTCTAACACTTGAACAATTTTTGAATCCTCGGTTTCAGTAATGGTGGCAGAGATAATGACAGGATATGAGTGATCATGGAAGAGGAATGCATATTTCAGGTGTGCAGGAAGAGGTTTCAGATCAGTCTCATCTTTTACTTTTGAGATCGACAAATCAGGAATGGAAGAAGGGTCTTCAGTTTCTTCAGGTTCATTTTCCTAAATATTGTCTAAGGTGGAGCAGTAGAGATCAGAATTGATGTGGAATACAAGAGAGTTTTCAAGTTCCTCTAGATTGATAGAGTCTATGAATGAGAGGTCCACATCAACTTCACCATTTATGACATTGTTAATCATGGTGCAGATATCACAAGATCCTTTATCATTAGAACATGAATAACATGGTGGATTGGGGTTCAATTGACTCTTGGAAGTGTCCTCAGTAGCATGGATTGAGAATGCAGTGTGATCCTCAGATGAGTATCACATGGCTTCGAAAATGTTGAAATTGACAAGTCGATCACCGAATTCCATGGATAGGATGCCTGAATGGACATCAATCTTGGTTCTCGCAGTCATGAGGAATGGCCCCCCCTATAATTAGGGGATATCGTGAAGATTTCATCTCAACTTCCATGTTATGGACATAGAAATCAGCAGGGAAGATAATATCATTGACTCGGACAAGGAAATCCTCAATTATTCCCTTAGGACTGGCTGTTCTTCGATTAGATAACCGAATGACAACACCCGTTGGGTGCAAGGGACCTAGACTAAGGTTGGAGAATAGGGATTTGGGCATGACATTGATTGAGGCTCCTAGGTCTATGAGTACATCATCAATGTTGGAACTTCCAATTTGGAATGGGACTGTAAAGGTCCCTGGATCTTTGCACTTTATGGGAATAGACTGCTGGGAGGAAACATTTTCAAAGGTCCTAAGTTGCCTCTTGTGGGTGCACAATTCCTTAAGAAACATGGAATACTTAGGAATTTGTTTTGTGGCATCTAAGAAGAGAATTTTTACTTCAACACGTCTAAACATGTGGAGCATTTTAGGATTAGGTTCAAAGGACTTACTTGGTTTAGAAACGGCTTGAGGAAAAGGAATTGGATTCCTAAGTGGAATGGACGGAGGTGAGGGAATGGATTCAGATTCCTTTTCAATTTTCTTTTTATTTTCATTTTCTATGTCAACATTCAAAGGAGGGCTAGAGGACTTATCTTGAGGAATAACAATGTGCTTTCCCGATCTAAGTGCAATTGCACTTACATTACCCTTGGGGTTGGGTAATGGTTGACCTTGGAGTTGGGAAGAATTTGATTGTTATTGCTGGCTCAGGTGGGATGAAAGTTCACCTATTTGAGTTTCAATGTTTTTAAGGCTAGAACGGGTGAATGAGGCAAGATCTTCCACTGCACTTTCCCATGGTTTCTTGGAAGAAGAGGCTCCCAGATTTGGATTGCCTTGATTTTGGTTCTTGGGAAATCAATTTTATTGGTTCTGGAATTGAGAAGGCTCACTAGGATGATGGAATCCAGTAAGAGGATTGTTCCTTTGAGGTTGAGGAACAAAAGGATAAGGTTGATGGAAGTTACCAACACCTTGACCATATTGAAACTGGTTTGGGTTTTGAGGAGGGAATTGAGGGGGATTAGATATGGGATTACCATACCTAAGTCCTTGGTTATAGGAAGAAAAGAAGGGCTCAGAGCGAGGTTGGTTGAAGTTTTTAACAAACTGACCTGATAGTTTAGGATTGGTGTTTCACTGAGCATATGCCACATTGAGCTCCATTGGTCCAGATGAATCGAATTGATCCTCTTGAAGTTGTGGACATGTGTCAGTTGGATGAGATGAAGAGTTGAAGATTCCATAGTTTTTTATTGGTCCAGGAAACATTGATTGTGGAGAAGACGAGGTTAAGGATTTGGTGGCCACACCTAGCTGTCGCACAAGACCTATAAGTTCACTCATCCACTCAGTCATTTTGTTCGGCTCAATTCATTGATTATCTTGGGCTTGTTTGACTTGAGCATGTGCTCGTATATGGAATTGTTGTGTGTTTTCAGCCATGTTACTTCTGAGATCTCTTGCAGCTGCATGAGTTTTATCAACAAGAGCACCGCCACTTGCAGCATCTATGAGAGTTCTCTCCATAGCCAATAACCCCTTATAGAAGTATTGGATCAAGATTTGGTCAGATATTAGATGATTTGGGAAGGTTTCCACATGATTTTTGAACCTCTCCCAGTACTCATGGAGTGATTCACTTGGGAATTGATGGATACCACTTATTTCCTTTCAGATAGAAGCAGTACGAGAAGCAGGACAAAATTTCTCTAAGAAAAGCCTCTTCATGTCATTCCATGTATTTATGGAACCAGGAGTTAGGTAGTAGAGCCATGACTTAGCAGTTTCATATAGGGAAAAAGGGAATGCTCGGAGTTTGATTTGTTCTTCAGAAACCCCTTGAGGCTTCATGGTAGAGAATACTACTTGGAACTCTTTAAGGTGAAGATGTGGATCCTCACCGGCTAGCCCGTGAAAATGAGGGAGAAGATGAATCAAACCTGATTTGAGTTCGAAGTCAGCTTATATGTTTGGATATTGAATACCAAGATGTTGGTAATTCATATTAGGGGCAACGAGTTCTTTTAGGGTTTGTTCCCTAGGATTGGTCATTTCAATTTCAACTAGTTGGATGAGGACTGGTTCTTGAATTATTTGAGTATATCTTATGTTCCTCCTAAGTTGGCGAAGTTTTCACACAATTTCAGGGTCAAAAAAAATCCGAGGGATTGTTTGGAAGGCAACGGGGAATTAAAAGAGATTTTGGAATAAAGGGATAGACGGTTTTTTGTTTGTATTTTTTTCAGTTTATGATTTTTATGAGAAGACGGGTTTTTCTTTGTGATTTTTTTTCAATTTTTTTTAATTTTTTTTTGTTTTTTTGACAATAACAAGAAACTAATGACTACTTAAATCACCATCCCCAGTAATAGGGCCATTTGAAACGCATGGCCAGTTGTCGCCGATCGACCGGTCAAGGTTCAGGTGCTCTGCTAATGTGTATAGCAGCACTCGGGTGAAATCATCGGCAACGATACTTCGTAATAGTAGATTGTTTTTAGTTAATTGTATTGTGATTGGAGGGGGGGGGGAGGTTTCTTTGTAGAGATTAATTGAAATGACTAATTTATTATGATTGATTTAACAAATTTATAATAATTGGGGTGAGTTCATCATTTGGTTAGTTAATCTTGTGATATCCTTGAGCTTTGATTTATTTTGCATTTAAATTAACACCCATGTCACAAGATGATGTTGATTAGAATTCATAAGTGTTAAGGCTTTAAACCAAGCCTTAACTTAACATAAGGTTATAATATCAATCAGATCTTATTTATGGTGGTGTATTTATGGTTCCAATAATCCATGGAAACCACATGTTAAACAAAACAAGTCATTTATCCATGACATGTTAAGTCCAACATACACAATGTTAATTCAAAGAATATTCATCGAACAGAAGCTCTCAATAACATAACATACCTAAATTATAACTCACCGTAATGAGAGATTTACTCATCCATTTGGGTGTTTAATAATCTGGTTATAATTATTATGATTATAAATTTATACGAGAAGAAAAAGAAAGGGATAAGAAAAGAGTGGTACGTCGACACACACACACACGAACAATGATTATAATTAAAAATGAAAATTCGATTGAATGAGGAAGCTGATGAAGGGAAGGGGATTGAACTGAATTTAAACTATTTTAAGAAAATAAATATTAAAATACAGTAGGTGGATGAGAATAAGAGATATTGAAGAAGTAACTTGAATTAAAATAGAATTACAAAGAAAGAGACTTACAAAATTACAAAAATGAAGAACACAAAATTAAGTGAAAACAAAGAGAGGAGGAAAGGTCTGTAAAGTGAAAAATTGAGTATCGAATATCCTCCCAAGACTTTGACAAGGCTTTGGTCGTGCCAATATGTTCTCCTCTTTTCTGAAATTCCAACCCCTCTCATGGGGAGAAGGGGAGAGTATTTATAGCCCAAGGAGTGGACTGTTTACATTCCAACAATACCCCTCCACCTGGATAGAATATATGGACATCATGAAAGACGAATCTAGAGAAATATCCTTCTACAATGTATTATATAATAAATTTGGATGACTAATTTAAAAATTTGGAGTCATTTGGACATAAGGATCAAAAGTTATGACCGGTTGATTAAACAAAGTAAAACTGTCAAATTCAATCCATACTTTTTGAAGTCCAGAATGTGAATGGGGTTTTGAATTTTAAGATTCCTTCAAATCCGAATGGTTTATTCAAAAAAGTCGTCCGTATATATCTCCTCTTTCACAATGAAATATCTCAGCTCGATTTGATTTCTACATCATGTGATATGTCATTCATAGTATACTAATTTGAATTCTCGGCCCGAATGGTGGGCTGGACTTCAAAGCTTCATTTGGGCCCCTTTTACTTGGATTTGGGCCTTGAATATTTTATCCAAGATTAAAAGTAGTGTCCAAAAAATTATTTTGGGGAGTTAATGTTTTTGGACTTCTGTATTGAGCCCAGTAAATCAATCTTCAAGGCTGGTCCAGTTTGTTCACAGATTCTTTGTTCTTGTTTGTGAGGACCATATGACCCTTCAAATGGAAGAATTGGCTCATGATACATTCTAATGAAATGTAGTATATTGAAAGTAGAATCTGGAAAAACAAGAACCACTCAATTTGGATCATTAAAGTGATAGTTATTATTAAAAAATTTAACTAAATCAATTAGACTACTTCTAAAAATGCTCAAAAATTATACTTAATATTAAAACATTAATATTTCACACAAATTATGCACATTTCATATAAAATCAGTAAAGGGGGAATATAATAAGTCATGAAAATATTAATAACATCAAGTGTGTATGGAATGAAACATATAGTCTGTAAGGTAATATAATATCCCAATACATTACAATACATTTACAATTTTTAAATAAATAAATTAAAATATTTAGCTTGCAATGAATGTGATACTGAATTATCTTGTGTCTCTGGCAACAATGTGTTTCTTCAATGGATTTTTTTATGCGTAAGACCACGTGTTACAACAAAAAAAATTATTTTTCAAATATCATAATAAGATATAACCTAGATGTTAAATTAAAATATATGAATAGGATTAAATAAAATATGAAAATATATGTTTGACAGAAATATAAAATTAATCCATTGATTATAAAATAAGTTTTAATGAATATAAGAACCAATTGAATATAAAAGAAATGTTTTTATAAGAGACCATTTTTATGTTCAAAAGGTTGTATTATTATAATAAATAAAATTAACTACAATTAGTGAATGCTATTAATTTAATTTATATATTATATATTCAATAAAATATTTTTTAAGTTCATCAACATATTAGATATGCCTAAGATAAGAACAAACCTAATATTTCACATAATAATCAATATTTATCAAAAGGAACTGTTATCACCTTTTAGTTGAGAACCTATTATAAATTTTTATTGAAGAAAATATAAATTTCATATGGAAAAAAGGAAATTAATATTTTATGTTGAAAAATCATAAATATGTTAGTGGAAACTTTTGGTATATTTCCAGGAAGTTTCCTTTTTAATGAATAATTAAAAGAATCAAATTTTACATCAAAAATATTTTTAATATAATTTATCTATAATGATAACAATATTTTTAATTGGGTTTAAAGTTTAATTAGATCTATCTTATATCAATTTATTCAATTAAGGTCATTAGATTCAATTAAAATTTAAAATTTAATATAAAATCATTGAAATATTTCTAATATTTTTAGTTTAAAAACCTACATCGTTGTTGTGTCTTCACGATTACATTTAAATCAATTCATACCACTACTATGATTGTAATCTGTTAAAATAGAATCCACATATTGAATAACAATTTTTTTAATTTAAAATAAGTTCACTGTAGTTTTTTTACACAAAATATTAGTCAATATTTTTGAAAATATTTACAAGAATTAAGAGAAAAAATAGCTTAACAAAATACTAAAAGTTAAAATTAAGAGCCTAAATAACGTTAAAAAAAATGTCTAATATACATTATATGTCCATATTTCAACCATATAATCCTTTGATTTTATTTTGGTCTACTATTAGTATAAGATTGAAAAGTATAACAGATGCTCTAATTCTAGTGGGGGTTAATTATATAATTTAAAAATTTATTTGGAAACTTTATAGTTTGTATAAAACTTTCTTAAAAAAAGTTTCTTAACCTTAATGTAATATCTTTCCAAAGGTTATCTTTTAAATTTAAGAAAACATAGTTTAATAAATTTAAACAAATATTAACAAACCCTCTTAAAGAAAATTTTTCTTAAACTTTACTACCATAAGACAAAAAAAAGATTTTCATTAAATAATGATTCTACACTAAAGCATAAAGAATAATATTAACAGAACTATAAAGTATATGAAAGTTATAATTAATATCCTTAACAAAGTTAAAAGAAATTCAGTGGAATAAAAATAACTTGAATTAGAAAACAAATAACAATAAGATTTCTTTTACCCAAAAACATGGGTATCCATCAACTTTGGATAAAGGTTCCTTGATTTATACATTCATGAAAGTATGTCTTCCAAAACCTAGGTAAGACCTCCATCCAAAGATCAGTATCTGTCTGGATATCCTTGTAAGACCACGATTTAGATGGAAGTCAGAACCTCTACCTTCCATGTACGGAAGCCCACGATCAGCATGATCAAAGTCTGCACCAGGCATTTTTGAAAATTGTTTTTTCACAAAATCCACATGAAGCACTAAGATTTGTAAGAGCCTCTCTCTGTAGAACAATTCAAAAAAAATTCACATACATAAAATTCATTTATACTTTTCTCGTTCAAATGAACTCATATTTATAGGAAAAACATCTCAATGGTCATCTCCACTCTAACAGTTATATTTTCCTTAAACATCGGAGGGATATGGACACGTGTAAAACAGAAAATGGTTATTTTATAACAGATTGTGCAACATAGTTTCATGTATAAGAAAAGATGTTATGTTTAATATAAATTCTGAGAAAAAGAAAACATATAATTAGATAATATAGGAAGGAAAATTTAAATAGATCTAGAATTTTCAATAAAAATAGATTCTTAATAAAATGGAAGTCGGATTGAGAAAGTAGTATAACTATTTTTGTGTGTCGGTATTATTAAATCTGTATGGAAATCTTATCAGTATCAATATCATGAAAAATGTTATCATAATTTATCTTCATGTGAAAATGGTATTACAAAAATAGTATCACATATTCACTAGTATTAATAAAATTATTTCACAAAAGATTAAGTAAAATAGTATTTCAGAATCTTAAGTACATCGTAATGTTAACGATGTAAGTAAAACATAATGAAAATTTTATAAGTAATCTTTAATGAAATTTTTTTATGTAAAATAAAATTACAAATTTGTAAGTAAAACATATTGAAAAATCTGAAAGTAAAATAGATTGACTAATTTGTAAGTAAAATTAATTGAAAAAATTGTATGTAAAATAGAATGAAAAATTTGTAAGTAAAATCGAATGAAAAAACTGTAAGTAAATATGAATGAAAAATCTGTAAGTAAAACAATAGTTAAGGAAAAGTGCTTGTGATTTTCAAAACATAAAAGCATAAGGAATAGAAAAGTCATAAGATGAACTTATTGACTCGAAAATCTACCACTTTTTATAAATCATAAACAACTTTTCTAATGAGGAATATATTTAATTATAAAAACAGTTAAGCAAAACTTTTGTCTCCATTTGAATGAAATATAGGATGAATATGACCAACTCCCCCTTTGGTTATGTTTCCCAAGGATCATATTCTTGATCTTCTGTATCCTGTTTTAATTCTTAAGGAAATATCTCCCCATTAGATAAACAAGTCTTCTTAAAATAAACTCCCCCTTACTTAGGAATTATTCTTCCTTACCATACTCCCCCTTTAGAGTCTTCATTAAATACTTCCTTCAAATAAATTCTCCCCCAATATGATTTTCAAAAAATAAATTAAAATGTTAAGGATGTACATTTAAGGTTAATGAAACATACATGTAATAAAATAGAAGGATATGAATGAGAATTCTTAATGAAATTTTGGAAATGATGTTTAGATTAAAACAAAACATCTGAATGTAAGAAAAAAAATACCATCCATCCATCTTCTTCTCAGAAAGAATTTTTATTATCAATGCTTTATGTTTCTTCAATTCCTTTTGATATTCTTGATCCTTCATCAACAAATCTCCAGATCCTGGTTCTTATTTTATAAGTACAAGATCCTTTCTTCATCATATTTTATTCTATCATCATGATTTTTAAAGAATTCATCTTGAGTAGTCACATTTTACACTAATTAGTCTATAATGTTTTTTACTACTTACAGACCGAGAATAGAATTGAGTTGTCTTACATTATCATAAATGGATGCTCGGACATTGTTGAACTCATATTCACAAGTATTGAAAGCTCCGTTTGTTGAATCCATGATGTCTCTAAACTGTCTAAGCTCATTATTTATGGTTTTGGTGTGGTCAAAGACTTTGTTACAAGTTACCTTCTGAGCTTTATAATCAATTAGACAAATATTTAAATCTTATTATTTCTTAAACACCATGTCCATAAGCATATTAGTATATTTCTCCTTATTATTCAGGGTTTATTGCATATTTTGACTCCGAGAATCATTATTTGAAAAATCTAAAATAGTGATGACAAACCTCCATGAAGATATATTGACAATGTCATTCTCAAAAATATATGAGGATTCAGAATTTGAATCATCTTTTCCTTTAACATCTCCACTTGGAGTTAACGAATCCAGTTTCTCTATACTTTTGGAAGACTACTGGGGTGTTTCATTATCATATGAGGAAACCAAAAAACTACTACGTTTGTCAAAATTTGGAACTGGGATTGTTCATTGGATACAAGGATATCATTGAGATCTCCCGTTTTTATCTTCTTCCCATCGAATCACTTCTTCTTGAGTTCCTTCTTGTCTTTCATCATCCTAGATGTCTTCCCCTTCATCATCTTGTTGTTCAAAACTCCTCTTCATCTTTTTCTTACACTTCACCATCTGATACTTCTTCAATATCTTATATAATCTATAGTTATTCATAAATGGATTTATAAAATGATGTCTTAATACTTACATTATAAACTTCCACTTCCCTTATAATATCACCACTTTCTTCTTGAAGAATCTGATCTTCCATTTCGTGAACAGGTTATGAAATAGTTAGGAAATTATTATCATTCTGGATTTGTATAATGAAACCCAGTTTCATATGAATAACATTTTATTCTAGTACTTCTTGAGGTTTATTCTCTACATTATTTAGTAAACACTGATCTACTTGAGCATTGGAGGATTTCTTCTTAAACAACATCTCCTTCTTTTCTTTTTCAAGATTTTAAGCTTGCATAATTTTTAAGACCTTAGCCTCATCATGATTTAAACCAAATGAAGGATCACCATCAATTATGGTAGATTACATCCATCCCCACATTGCAACGGTTACATTAGAATAGGGTTTTGGCTTCATTGTAGGAGGTGGTATTGATACCGGGTTAGCAGAAACCGGTGCTGGTAAATTTTGTTCATCAGGATTTCTTTTCATAAGAACTGATTTTGAAGATTGTGGAACATAAACCTTGTTCTGGATAACCATTTGATTAAAAATTTGGGATTCTAGTAAAACTCTACCTTCATTATCTTAATAGTATCATCATTGAGGAACAACATATTTAATAGCTTACAAATTAATCAACAGGTGACATTAACCTCTTGATGGCACAATATGATTATCCTAGAGATAGATTCCAGATACATAAGTAATTAAGACCTAATGGTTCCGGATTTTACTGCATGGATGGAGAGAAACATGTACACAACAATGTTGATCCTCCTTACATTGGCAATAAAATAAAATAAAAGATATCACATATCATTAAATATTCATTATCCCCTTTCCTTGAAATAAGAAAGCCTTGCATCTAGAGGAAAACCAGTTGGTGGTTTGTAGTATGATTTCTAATCTTTGGATTCTTAATATTCTAGTGGCCAAGGTAATCCAAATCCTTGACTTTTTCAAAAGAAACATATTTCGAGGGATGTCTGTGAGTGTATAGAATAGATTCCCCTTTATAAAGTATCTTGAGAACATTTTTGGCCTTCTTGTAAGGATCTGTATAAGTCATATAATAAAATTTAAACATAAACAAGTCCTTGCCATCCTTTTTGAAGAAAATAATAGATTCATATAATTTAATGACTATGTCAAGTTAAAACGGATCCTGACTTTTCTCCTTAGCTACACATACACATTCCCAAACGTTAGTTCTTATAAACTTAGAGATGAGGGATTCAAACATTTCCATGAAATTAGTACATATATATCTTTTCAATAATGATTGAAAAATTATTTAGTTCCTTCCTAATCAATATCTGATCAGCTGAGGACTTGAGAGTCATTCAGAGTGTATAAAACCTAGGAATCACAATGAACACATTGAAGGCAACAAAACATCAGCACAGAGAGCAGAGAAGATGGTGTGGCACTCATAAACAAAGCAACCCTAATATAGACATATAAATGACCATTCAACTTCCATAAGATACACAAATGACTGAAAATAACTTGATATGGTCTGATTGTTGAGGATGATTGTAAACAATAAGAATTCCAATATTTTGAGGTAAGGTAAACCATGAATTAAAAAATTTGAAATACCAATAATTGAAACTTAGCATTAAAAAATTAAGAGTAAGAAAATGTTCCATTAGGGAAATTCTAAAGAATTTATCTGTATTATAATAATTCTATTGGAAGATTTAGATTCCGTGAATTTCCATTCCATGAATTTTCATTATGAGAATTTTCATTCCTGGAATTTTTATTCCGAGAATATTTATTACATGAATTTTAATTTAGCGATTTTTCATTCCAATAATTTTCATTCCGAGAATTCTCTTGGAGAAATTAAATTTCATAGAGAAAGGAATAGTTTCATAATGAAATATAATTTTTCTTATAGAAAGAGAATGAAATAAAAACAAATAAACCTATGTACTCTCCTTAAAATAAGGAGTAATTTATTTTTAAAAGATTATTTAAACAAGAAGTAGATATTGATGATTACCTTACAGTGATCATTCCATGTTATATTTATTGTATTCAAATCTATCAGAAGATAAATTATTTGTAAAAAAATTTCAATTTGTTCTTGCTATAAGGCCCCAGCCTTAAACCTTACTTAGTGTTGAGTTATTACAAGATTACACATTGAGTACCTTTTCAGGTTTAGTGTTTTAGAGAATTAGAACATAAAACTTTCATTACATTCTACATATAAACAAAGTGGTTATATAAAGACAGTATTCATTTTTACCATGAATGGAAACATATTTAAAATAAAACATGGATTCATTCTTGACACTTCCTTGACACTATCCTCATATCATGTACCTTACCCTTGACCTGTGAAAAACATTTCAAAAAGAATTGAGATGAGCATAAAAAGCTCAGTATGGGTTATAAAAATATGGAAAGGAAACAGAAGTTCATATATACATAAGAATGAAATCATACATTACCCATAAAACACAAGCACTTTAACATACCTCATCAAATAATGAATAAATCATAGAAATCAAAAGACGTAAAGGTAACTTGAGGCATTCATAACATTCTTACGTAGGGAGTAACCCTCTTGGTTACGTTTGGAATACCCATCATAGTATATTCACTAAATCTCTTCGGAGAAACCTTAACGTTTCACTCCTTCACATTACCCAATGCATTGGAGAGCTATATCGGGCTCACCCGCCCTTAGTTTATCATGGAACCACTCGTCTTCATAATAATGCCCAAGAACCTCAACATAATCGTATCACATAAAACATGTATAAAGGAAACATAACATCTCCACCTTTCAATCACAAGATATCAATACAACACATTGATATAAAAACATCATGAAAACCATTCTCCATACCAAAATAAAAGAAATGGAAAACATGGTATTTATTTATCTTTTAAAAAGAAGGTATGGCTTGTAGAGGAAGGTGAAACTCAAATAATGGTCACAGCGGCAGAGAAGTCGTTGTCGCCGCATATGTACGACAAAAACATTCTCGTTTATCATTTAGTAAACGCTTCGTATAAAAAAGATTCCTTTTGAATAAATGTAAAATTCAAAGGGGTTTATACACCATATAAAATAAGGTTGTGTATAAAACAAAATATGCCTCAATGAAAGGAGATTGAGACAAAGTCCCATACCTCGGGTCCGACTTGACTCGGTCGTTCTATAATCTCCTGAATAATAAACTTGAGCTAATTTCTACTTGCTTAAGAACCTTTTTCAAGTTCATTATTACTTTTATATAACTTATTTCCATGTCATTAACACTATGTAATTATTTAAGTTAATAACGGTCGTTATAACGATCATTGGTACTTGAGTCAAAAATAAACCCTTTATAATTACAAGTTGTTCATATATCCATTATATACAGAATTATAATCATGATGTATATATCATATATATCATAAATATCTAGTATGTACATGCATTTATAATATTACATATTCATTTAGAGGTAAGAAATGAAATGCACCCTTCATGGAGACGGCAAGCCGTACGTACGCATGAACACTACTTTCATTTCAATTTCGTATTTTATAGAATGGAATCATAATTATATAAAGGTATATTATACTTCTAGTATAATATCATATATAATATCATAGTTCCATCCTTTATACGTCCCACATATGGTATTTAACGAATCAAATCACTTTGAGGGGGCGGTAGTCCGCACTTCCTTAAATGAAGATATCACGTTTACCCATAATGGAAACCATAAAAGTAGGACAAAAATGAACAATACAGAAGTTTAAGGAAAAAATAAACATATTATATATCATATATAAATATAGTGACATCTTAATGGCCACCTTTGGAGGTGTTAAAAGAATGTTGAACAATCATCATTTCGGGAGGCATAAATTCACCATCCACGGAAATAGTATGTCCTTTAAGCATTAGATGTAGGTGTGTGTAAGTGTTGCTCGAATCCTTCTTATAAAAACATCCTAGTATATTGAAGATACTGTAATTGTTACAAAAGAAATGAATAAAAAGTGTTTAGGGGGTTGGAGAAGCAAAATAAAACAAAAGGACTCAAGTGAAGACATTACCTTAAAATCGGGTAACTCCCTTTGGTTTGAGCTCAAAGGCTTCCTTGGGATGACTTCTGCCCAAAGTGAGACTTCAAGGAGTAATAGAGGGAAGTGGAGAGACAAAATGGGCAGGGTTTTTTCCGAGCCAATGGCTTTGGAAGTGTGGGTAAGGAGGTAGAGGTGGGGGCCTTTTATAAGAGGAGAGGAGGGGCACTCTTGGAAGGTAAAGAAATGTCACATTATTTTAAAATGGTATTCAGATTTAAGGGGTCCCACATTGATATGTTTCGAGGATAAGGTGATAAGGGTTCTAAATCCACCCATCCAATAGGTTTTGGACACGTGTAGGTCTTAGAGTTTACATTATCATTCCATTTTATTTAAATTGTTAAATAATGAGGTCATCGCTGCATCACCATGATGTCATAAATAATTTAATATTTTTAAAGTATAAAAGTTATAAAAAAATAATATGATGTAGGAAATAGTTTTATCTTTCCAATTAATATTTATAATCAAAAATCCGATCTTTATAACCCCATGTAAAAATTGTTTTAGTAAAACATCTCATGTTTGTGTCATTTTTACTTTTACATTAAATAAAAATTTATTTACGGAATTTCCCAACCAAAGTGGCTCCATGGGGTCCCCAAGTTGACCCATGGATTGTATTTTTCGTCCATAACACATAAAATGAGGGTAGGACATGTTTTAATCTCATATCATTTTATTAAACCATTATTTTTACCTTAAACTACATTAATTACCTCTAATCACGATTAAGAACTTAAGAGTTACTATTCAACAAAAAATTATTTTAATCTCATTGAACCACATTTTACTTCTTAATGAAAACCATGTATGTCGGATTTTTGAAATTCAAAACACAAAAGTGGTAAAATTTCATTTAAATGAAAAATCAGTTTTTATAAGTACCACATAGTGGTTTTACTATTCATCAAAAATTGAAGTTTTTCAAAAAAATACCAAAAATTCACCCTAAGCTATATTTGATATTATGAATTCAAAAATAAAGTCTATTTTACAAAATTCAAAACATATAAGTCACATTAATTAATTTAATAATTAATTCCCGATGTCATGACAAATAGCGTGTTTTTATGAAACAATAAGTATCAAAAGATTGACGCCAGTTTAAGTCCAATTTCAAAGTGAAATTGATTCCAATGACCATCATTAGATTAAATGGTAAAAATATATTATAATTTCACTTCAAACCCAATTTAAAATATAATCTAATCATATAAATAAATTAGATTAAAAATAAGTTTTGATGTAAAATGTAGTATTTTTCACTATTCGTTAAAAAATGAACATTGTCCGAAAAATACCAAAAATTCACAGAAAGTAAATTTTGATATCCCAATCATAAAAAATAAGTTTATTTTGGCAAACATAGCTTATAAAATTTTCAAAAGATAGATTTAAAAATGGTTTTCCATCAAATGGCAGTAAAACAATCTTTTGAAAATATTAGTGTATTCCATGATTAAGATTGGATTTATTTTCATTTTAAGCCACTAAAACACTATATAATTCATTAATAGACATAGATAAAAATATCTATTATTCATTACTTACATGGTATGTTACATCCTTCCCCCCTTTTGAATATTGCGTCCCCGCAATTTATTTACTTATCGAATAAATGGGGGTACTTATCCCTCATTTCATTTTCAGATTCCCATGTTGCCTCTTCCATCATGTGGTTTTTCCACAAAACGTTTACCTGATTAATCACCTTATTTCGTAACACTTTCTCTCTGTGGTCAAGAATCTGGAACGGTTGTTCCTCATAAGATAGGTTCTCTTCCAGCTGAACTACCTCTGGACTCAAAACATGAGATGGATCTGGCATATACTTTCTCAACATCGAAACGTGAAAAACATAGTGTACCTGAGATAAACTCAGATGTAAAGCCACCCGGTAAGCAATTGATCCAACTCTCTCCAGAATTTCATATGGTCCAATGAACCTTGGACTCACCTTTCCTTTCTTAACCAATCTCATCACACTTTTCCAAGAAGAAACCTTGAGAAAAACATGATCACCAACATCAAAAGATAGATCCTTCCTATGGTTATCCGCATAAATCTTCTGCCTGCTCTGAGCTGTTCTCATGCGCTCTTGAATCAGCTGAACTTTTTCTGCCGTCTCTTCTAACAATTCTGGTACCATCAACGTCCTTTCACCCACTTCATCCGAGAAAGCTGGAGTTCGACACCGCTTCCCATATAATTCCTGAAATGGTTCCATCTGTATACTGGAATGAAAACTGTTATTATATGAAAATTCAACCAAAGGAAGATGTTGGTCCCAACTTCCCTGATAATCCATAGAGTAGGAACGTAGCATATCCTCCAAGGTCTGAATTGTTCGTTCTGACATCCCATCTGATTGAGGATGAAAAGCTGTACTAAAATTTAATTCAGTACCCAACAACTTCTGAAGGCCTTTCCAAAAGTTAGAAGTGAACCTGGGATCACAATCAGATACAATGGAGAGGGGAACTCCATGTAACCTGTCTATATATTTAAGATAAAACGGGAAAGTTGATCTACGGAAAAAGTATCTCGTATAGAAAGGAAATGAGCAGATTTGGTCAAGCGATCAACAATAACCCAGATTGCATTATTACCTCGAGATGTATTCGGTAATCCCACAACAAAGTCCATGGATATATTCTCCCATTTCCACTCTGGCACAGGTAGAGGCTGAAGCATCCCTTTCGGTAACTGCTGCTCCACTTTAACCTGTTGACATGTCAAACACTTCACAGTAAAATCAGCAATATCTCTTTTCATTCCATCCCACCAGTAATACTCCCGCAGATCTCTGTACATCTTAGTACTACCAGGATGAACTGAAAACGGAGAACTATGAGCTTCACATAATAACTCTCTCTTTAACTATGAATCACAAGGCACACACAATCTCTTCCCAAATCTCAAAACGCAATCATTATCAATGTTGAATTCCTGAAACTTACCTTTCTGAACCAGCTCTACCTTTTTCTGCAACTCACTATCTTGCTTCTGTGCTTGCTTGATTCTGTCTGATAGAGAAGATTTCACTGATACCTGAAACAAAATAGAAGAACATCTTGCACCAACAACTTCAATGCCAAATTTCATCAAATCCTTAACCAAAGGATCATGTTCCAAATGCAACATGGTTAATGAAGCATTACTTTTTCGACTCAAAGTATCAGATACTTTATTTTCTTTTCCCGGATGGTAATGAATTGTACAATCATAATACTTGATTAATTCCAGCCATCTCCTTTGTCTCATGTTCAACTCTTTCTGAGTGAATATATACTTTAAACTTTTGTGATCAGTATATATTTCACAATTTACTCCATACAAATGATGCCTCCAAAATTTTAAAGCGAAGACAACAGCAGCTAATTCCAAATCATGTGTAGGGTAATTTACCTCATGAGTTTTCAACTGTCGTGAAGCATAAGAAATTACCTGATCATTCTGCATTTGGACGAAACCAAGTCCTTTCAATGAAGCATCACTGTATATAACAAACTCACCATTCCTGGAAGGTAGTGCCAAAAATGGAGCATTCACCAATCTTCTTTTCAATTCTTGAAAACAATCATCACATTATTTTGTCCAGATAAACTTAACACCCTTCCAAGTTAGCTTAGTCATTGGACTAGATAACCGTGAAAAATTTCTAACAAACCTTCGGTAATAGCCTACCAAACCAAGGATACTACGAATCTCTGTTACATTTGTGGGTCTTGGCCATTATTAAACAACCTTTTTTTCAAGATCAACAGTTATCCCATCTTTTGGAACAATATGACCAAGGAATGAAATTTGTTGCTACCAAAACTCACACTTTCTGAATTTCCCATTAAATTTATTTTCTTTCAAGGTTTTCCAAATAACACTTAAATGTCTTTCATATTCTTCATTAATTTTAGAAAACACCAAAATATCATCAATGAAAACAACCACAAACTTATCCGAGAACTCATGGAAAATTCTATTCATTAAGTCCATGAATACAGCAGGTGCATTGGTTAGCCCAAACGAAATTACTACAAATTCATAATGGCCATATCTTGTACGAAACGCAGTCTTCGGAACATCTGCTTCCTTTACATTCAGCTGATGGTACCCTGATCTCAGGTCAATATTTGAAAAATACTGAGCTCCCTAGAGCTGATCAAACAAATCATCGATATGAGGCAAAGGATATTTGTTCTTTATAGTGATGTTATTCAAGGCTCTATAATCAATGCAAAGTCTCATAGAAACATCTTTCTTTTTAACAAATAAAACAGGAGAACCCCATGGTGACGTGCTAGGTCGAATGAGACCTTTCTCTAATAAATATTGTAATTGCTCCTTCAACTCTAAAAGTTCAATTTGTGCCATTTGATAGGGGGTTTTGAAATTGGATTAGCATCAGGAACTAAGTCAACAGTAAACTCAACTTCCCGATCTGGTATTATTCCAGGAAACTCATCAGGAAAAACATCAGGATACTCATTTACCAATAGAACATCATTAATCTGAACAGTTCCTTTATTTTCAACGATGTGTGCAAGGTAACATTCATTTCCATCATTCACAAGTTTCTTGGCCTCTTGATAAGTTATCAACAGTAAGGGTTCATTCTTGTAAACAAACTGAAAGTCTTTCTGAAAAGAAACTTCTTTAGCTCTACAGTCAATCTTAGCATGGTAATTAGAGAGCCAATCCATACCTAGGATAACATCAAACTCTACTAGAGGTAGAACAATAAGGTTTTCAAGTAGGTTCTCTCCACATATAAGGATAGATAGATTCTTATAAATTCTTTTTGCCTCAACATTTCCCCCAGGTGTTTTTACCAAAATTTTAGGATTCATTTCTTGAGATGGTATTCCCATTTTACTAGAAAAGTTTTTAGAGATGAATGAATGTGTAGACCCCGAATCAAACAACACACTGGCATAATCTGAAAAAACGAACAAAGTACCTGATACAACTTTATTTGTTAGCCAGACATCTGCTGAAGTAGTTGAAAAGGATTTCACCACCCCTTTCTACATGTAGTATAACTACTTCCTATCACTTAATCTCTTTGTCGGACACTTGTTTTCATAGTGACCCATCTCATTGCACTTAAAACATTTCACTAACTGTAAATCAAATTTGGTCTTACCATCACCCTGATCTTTTTCAGTGCAATCACGAGCCTTATGTCCCATCTTACCACATCGGAAGCACTTTCCAGAATTCAGAAGACATTCCCCAGCATGCCTTTTCCCACATTTATCACAAATTGGAAACATAGTTTTCTTACCATCAAACCTTTTTGATAATTCTTTCCTTTCTCCTGCCACCTTGGTCTCTTCTTCTGTTGGTTGTTATAGAACACTTGATCATCGGAAAACTCCATTACCACCTTCTCAGCACATCGAACAAGATTTTCATAACTTTTAAACTCACGAGAAGCTAATGCCCTTTGATATTTTGGCCTTAATCCTGAGTAAAAACGATTGATTTTACTATCAATGTCTTGGATAAAATTTGGAGCATACCTTGCCAATCGAGTGAACCTTTCTTCATAGGAAGCGATCGAGTATTCATCTTTCCTCAATTCCAAGAATTGATTTTCCATCCTAAGTCGAACAGCCTTAGAAAATACATCTCAAGAAACATACCTTTGAATTCATCCCAGTCGAGAGCATCAATCTCATCAACGTCCCTGATATTTTTAACCATTGACCACCACTGATCTACTTCACCCTCTAAACGATAAATAGCAAGACTAACCTTTTGATTGTCTGAACACCCCATGATATCAAAAATCTTCTCCAGTGCATTAATCCACCCTTCAGCTAGCACAGGGTCAGATGATCCTCTGAATGATGGGGGATGTTGCCTCATGAAATGTTCCCCCACAGACATGTTCCTCTGTGGTTGATCTGGCTGATCTCGTGTATGGATACCACTGCCATTTATCGCTTGAGTAAACTGCGCCATTACAGCAACAAACTATTCAGTTCCAATTCTGACCATCTCAGGATGCTGATTCGGAAGGTTATTTCCTTCTACATGCCTTCCTAGCACTGCTTCCCTGTTTCCTCTGCGGAAAACCATTCTAAACAAACATGTCTCAGATGAAGCAACAAGATAATCTTCAAATACTATATCACTTCAAAAAATATTTTTGGATAATCATTTAATAGAATTCTAACTCCTAAAGTTATCTAAACCGACCTATGATACCATCTATAAGGCCCCATCCTTAAACCTTACTTAGTGTTGAGTTATTACAAGATTACACATTGAGGATCTTTTCAGGTTTAGAGTTTTAGATAATTAGAACATAAAACTTGCATTACATTCCACATATAAACAAAGTGGTTACATAAAGATAGTATTCATTTTTCCCATCAATGGAAACATATTTAAAATAAAAAATGGATTCATTCTTGCACTTCCTTGACACTATCCTCATATCATGTACCTTTCCCTTGACATGTCAAAAACATTTCAAAATGAATTGGGATGAGTATAAAAAGCTCAGTATGGGTGATAAAAATAGGGAAAGGAAACATAAGTTCATATATACATAAGAATGAAATCATACTTTACCCATAAAACATAATCACTTTAACATACCTCATCAAATCATGAATAAATCATAGAAATCATAAGACGGAAAGGTAACTTGAGGCATTCATAACATTCTTACGTAGGGAGTAACACTCTTGGTTACGTTTGGAATACCCATCACAGTATATTCCCTAAATATCTCCATAGAAACCTTAAAGTTTCACTCCTTCATGTTACCCAATGCATTGGAGAGCTATATCGGGCTCACCCGCCCTTATTTTATCACGGAACCACCCGTCTTCATAATAATGCCCAAGAAACTCAACATAATCGTATCACATAAAACATGCATAAAGGAAACATAACATCTCCACCTTTCAATCACAAGATATAATTACAACACATTGATATAAAAACATTATGAAAACCATTTTCAATACCAAAATAAATGAAAATCAAAACATGGTATTTATTTTTTTTTAAAAGTAGGTATGGCTTGTAGAGGAAGCTGAAACTCAAATGATGGTCACGGCGGCGGAGAAGTCATTGTCGCCGCATACGTATGACAAAAACATTCCCTTTTTTCGTTTAGTAAATGCTTCGTATAAAAACGATTCATTTTGAATAAACGTAAAAGTCAAAGGGGATTATACACCATATAAAATAAGGTTGTGTATAAAACAAAATATGCCTCAATGAAAGGAGATTGAGACGAAGTCCCATACCTCGGGTCCGACTTGACTCGGTCATTCTTTAATCTCCTGAATAATAATCTTGAGTTAATTTCTACTTTTTTTAGAACCTTTTCGAGTTCATTATTACTTTTATATCACTTATTTCCATGTCATGAACACTATGTAATTATTTAAGTTAATAACGGTCATTTTAACGATCACTGGTACTTGAGTAAAAAATAAACCCTTTATAATTACTATTTGTTCATATATCCATTATATCCATAATTATAATCATGATTTATATACCATATATATCATATATATCCAGTATATACATGCATTTATAATATTACATATTCATTTAGAGGTAAGAAATGAAATGCACCGTTCATTGAGACGGTAAGCCGTACGTACGCATGAACGCTACTTTCATTTCTATTTCGTAATTTATAGAATGGAATCATAATGATATAAAGTTATATTATAATTCCAGTATAATATCATATATAATATCATATTTCCATCCTTTATACATCCCACATATGGTATTTAACGAATCAAATCACTTTGAGGGGGCGGTAGTCCGCAATTCCATAAATGAAGATATCGCGTTTACCCATAATGGAAACCATAATGGTATGCCCAAAATTAAAAATACATAAGCTTAACGAAAATATAAACATATTATATATCATATATAAATATAGTTACATCTTAATGTCCACCTTTGGAGGTGTTAAAATAATGTTGAACAATCATCGTTTCGGGATGCATAAATTCACCATCCACAGAAACAGTATGTCTTTTAACCATTAGATGTAGGTGTGTGTAAGTGTTGCTATAATCCTTCTTATAAAAACATACTAGTATATTGAAGATACTGGATTTGTTACAAAAGAAATGAATAAAAAGTGTTTATGGGGTTGGAGAAGCAAAATAAAATAAAAGGACTCAAGTGAAGACATTACCTTAAAATCGGGTAACTCCATTTGGTTTGAGCTAAAAGGATTCATTGGAAAGACTTCTGCCCAAAGTGAGGCTTCAAGGAGTAAGAGAAGGAAGTGGAGAGACAAAATGGGCATGGGTTGTCTGAGACAAAGGCTTTGGAAGTGTGTGTAAGGAGGTAGAGGTGGGGGCCTTTTATAAGAGGAGAGGAGGGGCGCTCTTGGAAGGTAAAGAAAAGTCACTTTATTTTAAAATGGTATTCCGATTTAAGAGGTCCCACATTGATGTGTTTAGAGGATAAGGTGATAAGGGTTCGAATTCCACCCATCCAATAGGTTTTTTCCATGTGTAGGTCTTATATTTTACATTATCATTCCATTTTATTTAAATCGTTAAATAATGAAGTCATCGCTGCATCATCATGATGTCATAAATAATTTAATTTATTTAAAGTCTAAAAATTATAAAACAAATACAATGATTTAGGAAATTGTTTTATATTTCCAATTAATATTTATAATCCAACATCTGATCTTTATATCCCCATGTAAAAATTGTTTTAGTAAAACATCTCATGTTTGTGTCATTTTTACTTTTACATTAAATAAAATGTTATTTATGTCATTTCCCAACCAAAGTGGCTCCATGGGGTCCCCAATTTGACCCATGGATTTTAATGGTCGTCCATGACACATACAATGTGGGTAGGACATGTGTCAAGCTCATCTCATTTTATTAAATCATTATTTTTACCTTAAACTACACTAATTACCTCTAGTCACGATTAAGAACTTAAGAGTTACTATTCACCAAAAAATTATTTTAATCTCATTGAAAAACATTTTAATTCTTAATGACAACCATTTATGTTGGATTTTTTAAATTCAAAACACAGAAGTGGTAAAATTTCATTTAAACGAAAAATCAGTTTTTATAAGTACCATTTAGTGGTTTCACTATTCATCAAAAATTGACGTTTTTCAGAAAAATACCAAAAATTCACCCTAAGATATATTTGATATTAATAATTAAAGAATGAATTATATTTTACAAAATCCAAAACATATAAGTCACATTAATTAATTTAATAATTCATTCCCGCTATCATGACAAATAGTGTGTTTTTATGAAACAATAAGTATCAAAAGATTTACACCAGTTTAAGTCCAATTTCAAAGTGAAATTGATTCCAATGACCATAATTAGATTAAATGGTAAACATATATTCTAATTTAACTTCAAAACCAATTAAAAAGATAATCTAATCATATAAATAAATTAGATTAAAAAGCATTGTTGATGTAAAATGCAGTTTTTTTCACTATTCATTAAAAAATGAACATTGTCCAAAAAATACCAAAAATTCACACAAAGAAAATTTTGATTTCCCAATCATAAATAATAAGTTTATTTTGACAAAAATAGCTTATAAAATTGTCAAAAGATAGATTTAAAAATGGTTTTCCATCAAAAGGTAGTAAAACAATCTTTTAAAAATATTAGAGTATTCTATGCTTAAGATTGGATTTATTTTCATTTTAAGCCTCTAAAAAACTATCTAATTCATTAATAGAAATAGATAAAAATATCTGTTATTCAATACTTACTTGGGATGTTACACTTTCATTCCAATTAATTGTAGAATAATATCTACTTTGAGTGTCCGATACCTTTGAAAGTGATGTCTAAAATATACGTTCTTTGCATAAGAGATATATGTAGGGTTTTTATGTAGGGAAACTTCATTAGTGTTATCACACAATATTTTTCTATTAATAAAACTCAAACCATAATATGTGAGTCTATGTTTCATCCACAAAACATGGGCATAATAACTTCCATCTACGACATATTTAGCTTCAGTAGAGGAAAGTTCTACAAAATGTTGTTCCTTGAAAAACAAAGAAACTATGGAATATAATAAGAAACGAAATTTTCAAATTGTACTCTTCCTATCAATATTACTACCACCAAAGTCATAATAAAAAATAATTTAAGTTCAAAATCATTTCCAGAGTAATAATATAATCCCAAATATAATTTTCCCTTAAATACCGAAAAAATATTTTCACAACTTTTAATTTGGATTCTTTATGATTTTAACGGTATCTTGCACATAAGTACACTAAAAACACTAAATCATGTATAATAGCTATTATGTAAAGTAAACATCATATCATTCTCGTAAAATGTTTGATCCATTGGGTTCTGTTCTTCATCAATATCATGATTATTAGAGGTTTTAATAGGAGTACTTATACTCTTAGTTTGGTAATAACCAAGCTTCTTAAGAAGATATTTGATATAATTATGTTAGGATATGTATGTTTTTATGGGTTTTGAGAAATTTGAAAACCTAAGAGAAATGTTAACTCACCCATCATACTCATCTCGAACATATATTTCATAATATTCTCAAAGGAATCAGTTAAGAATTGCTGATTTGATCAAAAGATGATTTAATCAACATAAATTTGATCAATAAAAACATATTTATTAAATTTAAAAATGAAAAGTGTTGGATTAGTGGTTCACTAAACATAGTTATTTTGAAACCAAAATCATTTATGTCTATCATACCAAGCTATATGGGCTAGTTTAAGTCCATATAAAGCTTTGGTATGTTTGTAAACAAGATTTGGATATATTTTTTCTTATAAACTAGGGGTTGATATACATAGACGTTTTCATGTACATAACCATTGAGTAAATAACACTTCACATTTATTTGATAACTTTTAAAATAAAATAATACTACAAAGGATAGAAGAAAGAGAATATATTCAAGTATTTCTATAGGAGCATTGGTTTTTTCGTAGTCTATTACTTCTTGTTGGTTATAGCCTTTAACAACTAATATTTCCTTATTTCTAACAATAATTCCATTTTCATTTACATTATTCTTAAAAACCAAATTGTCTCCAATAATATAAGATTCCTTAGGTCATTCACCAAAGTTCCAAACTTGATTCCTTTTGAATTCATTGAGTTCATCTTGCATAGCCTTTATCCAATAATCTTCACCCAAGTCTTCATCAAGATTCATTTGTTCAAATTGGGATATAAATGAAACAAATTAAATTTAATTTCATTAAGTATCATCTAGTTCTTACTGGTTGAATAATATTTCCATTGATATTATCACTGGTATGATTCCTAAGTAACAAATGACATGGAATTTGTAAAAAATGTTCATCCACATAAAATAAATAATCATTATGGGTAAAGGTATTAGAAATATTTTCTTCGACAAATTCCTTATCTAATGGATCTTCTATCAAAGGTTGATGATCAGTTTCATATAATATATCATAAATAAGGTTGGGTTTTTTGAAAACAAAAGAATCAATTTTATCAAAATTAACCGGAACTATTTTATCCATCGTACAAGTGATTTTAATAAAGACCATATATGCCTTAGAGTTAGTAGAGTAACCTATGAAAATTCCTTCATTGAATTTGGATGCAAATTTATGTAAGTTATCTTTAGTATCCAAGATTAATACTTTACAACCAAAAATTTTGAAGTAAGAAACTTTTGGTTTTCAGCCAGTCTATAACTCGTAAGGTGAATTATTAAAAAAAATTCTTATTAAAACTCAATTTGTAGTATAATAGGAAGTATATACAAATTCAGCACAAAAACATTTAGCAATTGAATATTTAGTCAACATGGTTATATTCATCTCTTGAACAATATGATTTCATCATTCAACAAAACTACTTTGTTGAGGAGTTTCTGGAGCTGAAAATTTGTGAGTAATACATTTTATTCTACAACAAGTTTCAATGTCGGGTTTTCAAATTAATCATCATGATAACAATGAATAGATATCAAAGGAATGTTTTTCTCATTTTTAACTTGATCTCTAATGTTTTTGAAATAATATTTAATTATAATAAAATAGACCCAAGTAAATCTAGTGTAGTCAACAACAAAGACAAACACATAGTATTTTTTTCCAATATTTCTAGTTTGTGTTGGACCAAATATGTCCATGTGAACCATATGTAAGGCATTAAAAGTTGAAAAATAACTTATAGATTTAAATCTAGATTTATGTTTCTTTCTATATTGACAAGGATCATAGAATTTAGATGTAGCAAAACTATGATCCAGTAGGTCCTTAACAAGTCCTTTCTTAGAATGTTTAGAAATATTCCTTAAGTTACAGTGTCCTAGTATTATATTCCAATGCCATGATTTATCTTTAGTTGCACTAAGGGAAGGTAGATCGTGACTTCTATGGATTTCTAGGTTTAAGGTGTAAACATTCTCATGCTGAGGGGAAGAATGAATAAACTCATCCTTGGAATTGTGAACTAAAAATTTATCGTTTCTAAAATTCACAAGGTAAGCTTATTCACATAATTTTATTATACTAATGTGGTTGTGATTAAATATTTTTACAAAAATAACAATTGAAATAATATATTTACCAAGATAAATATTGTTACATAAATCGACAATTTATCCTTGGGAGTTATATCTGAAGGTTACTTTTACACCTTTAGTATTTAATTTTTTTCAAAATAATATTTTTTACCAGTCATGTGTTGGGATCTTCCTCTATACATGTACCATATGTTGTTGGTACATACTTCATAATCATAAAAAAGTAATAGTTGATTCATTAGAATCCAAGCATGCTTGGATCAGAAATTGTTAGATAATAAAATACTGGCTATCAACATTTGTTTAGAAAAGTATGATTTATGAAACCTAAGAGATTAAACAATTTTAAACAGCAGTTCTTCTTCCAATGTCCAAGACATTGACATATAGTGCCAAAGAGATCTCTTGATGGAAAAAAATAATTGTTTCTAAAAATTGGTTTCTTCGGAGAATAACCTAATCTTTGATTATTACAATGATGTCAGATCATAGAATACATCATGTCAAAATTTTCCATACCATAAGTAAAATTTCCAACACGTTTGTTCAAGGAAAATCTTTTAGATTTTAGTTTCATGAAAAAATTCTTATACTCAAGAATAATATATTTAGAGATTACTTTATTGTCTAAAGAATCATTTTCTAAATTTCTTTTTATGATACTTATATAGGTTATCCTTATCCGAATTGAAATCCTCTCTCTTCTTAGAAAAAATTTCTAAAACATCATTTTCAAGTCAAGGTATTCGGTAGGGTCTGAAATTTAATTTGTTAAAAAAATTCTCTAGAATTTAATTTTTTATTTTTCTTAGAGGCTCTACTATTTTTGATTTAATGAACTTTAGAAAATGTAGAAACTTTTTCATACGAAGGTAAGTTATTATTATTTTCTGATGAAGAGGTTTCTTCATCTTAAGAAAACCCATTATCAAAAAATGTTTCTCTTAAAGACATATTGGTTAAGGATTCAATAGTTCATTCCTTAGAAAAAAGACAATTATTTTGAAAAGGATTTCTAGATAATAGACCCATATTCTTATTCTCATCAGATTCAAAATTTGAAGAGTCATCAGAACAGTCTCTACCACTTTCACTCCAAGTGTCATTGGATCTCAAGACATTATTATGATTTGATTTTTAGAACATTTTTGTGTTCCTCTCAGAATTCCTATCATTCTTGTAACTTTTCATAAGTAAGGGATAATCAGGTCTAATATGACCAGTTCATCTGCATTCAGAGCATGTTACTACTACATCATTCCTTTTTTCATCTTTCTTAATGTATCTATATTGAATGTTCTTTTGCCTAATAATATTTTTCATCCGACAAGAAATATTGGATAGCTCATATTTTGAAGTTTAACTTTCACTAGATTCATATTTAATAATAACGTTCTTATATTTAAATCTTGTAAGTCTCTCATAAGTCAGGCCTATCAAAGTATTTGATGTAGTTGTAAAAGAAACAACTCTAGTTCCATTATTCTTCATAATATAATCTAAATCTCTCTTCCTTCCAGTTTCATGTTGGTGAAGAGTTCCAAAAAACTCAACAAGATAAATATGAGAAACATTAATATTCTAATAAATAATTGTCCTCTTAGATTCCCATTTGTTAGGAATTATTTATATAATCTTGTTTACAAGAATCTCATCATCTAAACCATTCTAACCCATTTATTGTAATCTAATGGGTATAGTCATGAATATTTGTTTTACCATACATATGGGTTCTCTAAAATGGAAAACTGAAACCATGGTACTCAGCTCTAAGCAAGGCTCTTCTAATTTCTATGACTTAAAAAATTATAAAGTGAGTTACTACAAGCGTCATCTAAATACTATTTGTAGCTTCACAAGATTAAATTTTACTATATAAATTTATATTCATGGAACAAGTCAATGTATTGCGTACCTTAATGTTCACCTGATATTCCATCTTTTTGGATTACTAATGGTTCTATGTTCTTTATCAGGAATCTTATACTCTCCAACTTACATAATGTAGTTGTCTACACCTGTGTTTATCACAAAGGACTTCATTATATCTCTCTAGTACTCATAATCATTTCCATCAACTATTAGTGGTCTTGTAGGATTTATATTGTCTAGAGATCCGACATGAATTTTTGCCACACTAAAAGAAAATTTCATTCCACAAAACATGTTAGCAGCAAACGTTTGTGAACAAAGATTAATAAAATAAGGAGTTATGAACAACTTAATCTTGAGGGAAAAAATTATATGTGAATATAAGTATTTCAAAGACCTCCTATGATATCAATTATAAGGTCAAATATTATAAGAGATGCTCAAATACAAGAGGGGGTTGAGTGGTACACAATAAAAATTCCATTTCTACCTTTAAAGATGGTTTAAACATTTCTTAAGGAAAGTTTTTTTACCTTATGGGAATCTATTTCTTAAGGATAGTTTTTAACACTAATAAAACATAGTTTAAAAAAGTTAAACAAATATTCAAAAACCCTCTTATAGAAACATTGTCTTAAACTTTACAACCTTGAGATAATAACATAATGAATATTTTCTTAAAAAAAATATTTTCCCATAAAGTGTATAAAATCATTAATATATTTATAGTAAAACAATTAGAAACTGTAAGAAAGTTATAATTTCTATCTTCTTCATAGTTATAAGAAATGAAGTGGAATAAAAATTACATGAAATAGATAATAATTGACAATAAAATTCTTTTAAGACAAAGAAAATGGAATCCAACAACCTTGGATAAAGGTTCCTTGATTTATACTTTCAAGAAAGTATTCATTACCCAAACCCATGTATTCCCTAAATCTGAAGATCGGTATCTATCTTACAATACCTATAAGATCTCAATTTAGAAGAAAATAGAAACCTATATCTTACAATTTTGGAATCCCATGATCGGCATGATCGGAGTCTGCATAAATTGATTTTAAACAAGTTGTTCACGCATGATCATGTTGTTCACAACATCCAAATGGATCACAAAGAGTTGTAAGAGTCTCTCTCTCTAGAAATCACATCACAATTTTTTAACATACTTCAAATTCATACATTCTTGGCACATTTAAATGAACTCGTATTTTTAGGAAAAACATCTCAATGGTTGACTCCACTCTAATGGTAAAATTTTCATTAACTTTTTGAGGGATGTGGACACGTGTCAAATAGAAAACTGTTAGTTTATTACAGATTTCACACCATTGTTTCATGTATAATAAAAGATTTTAATTTTAAGATAAATTCAAAGAATAAGAAAACATAGAATCCTATAATTTTGGAAGGATAATTTAAATATCATTAGAATTGACAAAAAAATAGATTCTTAAGAAAATTAAAATCCGATTGAGAAAATGGTATCACTTTTTTTGGGTGTCAGTTTCATAAAATCAGTCTGAAAATCTTAAAAGTATTGGTATCATGAAAAATGGTATCAGAATAGATTTACATTGTACAATGGTAATAAAAAAAGAATCACAGATTCACCAGTATTACTAAAATGTTATCACATAGGCTTAAGTAAAATAGTACGTCAGAATATTATGTACACCTTAATGTTAGTAGTGTAAGTAAAACATATTGATAAATGTATAAAAAACCGTAATGACATATTTTGAAGTAAAAAAAAGAAAAATTTGTATGTAAAATTTATTGACATATCTGTAAGTAAAATAGATTTAAAATACAACAAGTAAAATTAATTTACAAGTCTTTATGTAAAACAAAAAAAATCTATATGTAAAACAGTATGAAAAATCTATAAGTAAAATGGAATGAAAAATCTATAAGTAAAATGGATCATAAGGAAAATTGTTTGTGATTTTCAAAAAAAATAAAACAATAAGTAAAGGTGAATTCATAAGAGTACATTATTGACTCAGCAATTAGAGACACATGACATAGGGATGACTTGAGAGAAATTCTATTTCCTAAAATTTAAATGTATACAATTCCTCCTCTACTATAAAGGCCCTCACCCCTAGTATATATTCACACATATCAAACCCTTTCTATCTCACCATATCAACATAAATAATCTACCATCATATATATAATCATCCTAGATTCCTCCCACTATGTATGAATCCATCAAAGGAATACCTTTGGTTAAAACCAAAAGGCATCACCCAAAAAAGAGGCAACAACCTTCCTCAAGATCTTTTGTTTAATTTTTTATCTCCACCCCTTAAAGTTGTCTTATTAAATTATTATATAATTACATACATGACAAGAATATACATATATGTTTTCATATTAAGTGTTATATCTTAAATTTCACATATATCCATCTATTTAGTATCGAACCTACCGTTTATGTGTTTGGTAACCTACCACATCCCGGAATGATGATTGATCATTTTTTCAATAACACCTATCATAGTGGGAATAAGGATGAAAGATATTTTAATATATGACATATATAATTTTATTAATGTATTTATTATTCTTCATTTATGATATAAAACTTAACTTTAAGCATTTCATCATGTGTAAATCTGATAACATTGCGTGTGGAAGTGTAGACTACCTCCCCTCAAAGAATTGTGATTCATTCACACTATAAATGGATCATATATAGGATTTTTTTATTAAAACTATTAGAAATATATGAAATAACTATGATACTAGATTTATAATATAAATTTTTATCATTTAATTTACATTCATTTAATGCAAAAAATGAATGAAATTAGCTTTCATGTGTATGTACAGTCTATCATCTCCATAAATAGTGAATTCCATTTATTATCTCAAAATTATATGGATTATTGTAAATACATATATATCTGATATATATGATTATTAAATTATGTTATAAATTTCATATATGATTAAATGACAATCTTTGTAATATGTACAACTAATAACAATTCAGAATATTCTTGAAAAGCTAGACAGTTAAAATCGAAATACTGAAAATAATAAAATATTGTTAACAAACCAGTAATAAGATATTATATGAAGATTTTATATGATATCATAGATATTAATATGGTTATTTAATAAGTTAATAACATGTTATATATATGATTATACATGAATTTAGTGGATATTCACCTGAAATAAAACACAAGTAAGGGAATTTCATCTCACTTTTTACATATTTGAGATAAATTCCATATTCACAACTTAATTCTTTTTTTATTGTATATTCTGCCCATTTTGATATATTATGTAATTAATTTTATAAAATTCATTTTATTTTGTGTTTAAGTATTTTTTATTTCTTCTAATTGGATTTGAGTTAAAAGTCAACAAGTGGTAAAGAATTTCATAACCTAATTCCTTTTCAATGTGTTATATTATAACATTGTTGTAATTATTTTTTTTTGAATTATATATGTAATAAATTTATAATACCTAGAATTATTTTTTCACATATTATATATGGATATATATTTTGACATAAAATATATATTCGTTTAAGGAATCTCTCATCAATGTTGTTGTATTTTATAGGGTTCTACTTATTGTGACATTTTTTTCGAGATTGATTATACATGAATTTACATATGATGAAATTATTAAGTCATTTTCTAAATAAATAATTTCATTTCGTTACCCCATGGTCATTCATGACCTTTTCCTAGTAATATTATCATTTTTGACTCATTGAAACACATTTCTACTCAAAATGATTCCATAATTGTTTTTAACAAAACCTGAATTTATTTACCTCCTCATTCAGAGAACAATAATTATTTAAATGTTTTCAAATAAGGTCTTAAAATTTTATTTTAACCTTAACACAATGATTTATGAAAAAAAATCGCCTTTTTCACAAATTGTTTCTAGGGAATATTCTTATGCCTTTCTAAACAAGGAATTTTACTATCCTTTTTACCATGAAAAGAAATGTTCTTTTTACTCTGAACGACATGTGATAATTTACCCACTATAACATATTCATAACTTCCATTGAAATATTAAGAGGTTAATATTAAAATAAAATGTTTTTAAATAGTATTATCAAATAAATTATTTTATAAAAAATTCAAAATCAAATATTTATTTTCCTCAAAAATACTTGTAGAACATCTTTTTATAGTATTCCAAATCATCAATTATAACAACCACATATTTTACACAACATGGGATATTTTTTATTGATACCATACTTATTCATTCTCTAGATGTGTCTTTGTTAATTTTATCATGGATATTATTGACATTCACTTCATTGATTACACTGTTATTTAGCTTGAAATTTTTATTTCCAAATGATCAATTGAAATTGATGTATCCCTAATTATTGAAATCATTTATCATGGATATTTTTATTGACAAAACAATTTTTCATTTTTACATTGGGTATTTCCTTTGAAGTTTAATATCGCGAATCTACATACTCTCATGATATTATATGATTCATTTAATGCATGTTGAATTACAATTCAATTTTTCAAAGTGGTATGTGATACATTTTAATTTTTAATGGTTATTTTTCCAATAGAAGGTATTAATTTTATTTTAATGGTATGTGAATTCATAATTGTAAACAACCTTTGTTGTTAGTTATCATCCATCGAGGAACCATTGATAAATATTTACTCTTTATTCAATACATATATTTTATAAACAACATTGTAAAATTTATTATTCCATATATGGGGATTTATTATGACATATATGACATTGATGTGGCCCAAGTATAGACATCCCCTCAACGCATTGGCATGATCATGAGATGAATCTGTTAGATAGACATAAATAGGTTTAAACATGATATTCTAAACTGTCTTCTGAATAGCCTTGATGGTAATGATATCATGTACCTAGGTGACAATGAATCCAATAATTAATTATTTCTTTATATTTGACTCATTTATTATTTATCAATGATATTTTGTGTCGAAAAATCTATGAATTAATTGTATTCACAGTTATAGGGATAAATTGAAATTTTTTCTATTATTTTCTTTTACATATTGATTATGCCTTACCAATTTATTTGAATTTCACGTCTTTTAAGTTTTTTACATTTCCATAGTGTTTACACACTCTTTTCTCTATTTATTGATTATATGGAATGTGTCTTCACCTATTATCCTTCGATATTGACTATTCTAATTGATTTATTATTTATTCAACTTTATTTATGATTACTAATTATTTGAGCTCACCCTTATTACATTTCATTTCCCTAGGATTCCCTCAAGTGTAATGATAAGGTCATGTGAGGATATTCTATATAGAATAGTGTTATTATCCTTGAATATAATAAATAGTGTAATTCGTGTATCCATTTCTAATAAAAGACTTGTGTGTTTATCTTGAATACGATGACTAATAAAAAAAAATTTCCTTTGGGGTGTGATTTACTTTTTTCTTATGCTAATATATTAGTTGCATGATACAAGCTTAAGGCTTGCTGTTGTCAGGTCACTACAATAATGGTATAGTATTTTCATTATTAATTGAGAGATATTTCATTACAATTCATTGAGAAGAAATTGGTGATACTAAAAATATACATATACTATATAGATTTACTTTCTAGAATATTGATCCATGATATATATTCCATATATGGTAAATAACCATGAATAATTGCGTTTATATTGGAATTCAATGGGTTGATTGGTTAATATGGTATGTATGTTGAGGGAATTAAATTTATCAGTGATTTATATGAAATTAGTTTCCATCATAGGAAAAATATACAAGAGCCTCCATGTAATGACCAAAGTCAATACGAGAATTATGAATTTTAATGATGTTTGATTTTTCAATTAGTATGGGTGTAACATTTTGAGTCTGTGATTAGAATGGAATTTCAAAGGTTGTAACCCATTAAAAGTAAATATTAACACATGGTATGTGGATCGAGAGAGAATGTGGAAGCTTATATTAACACCAAAAGAAGGAAAGGTTTTCAAAGAATGTACATTGTGGCCATCAATCAGCTGGGGTCTATAAAGAGTGATAGAGACTACCAGTTGGATGGGGGAAGTTCGAGTGTTTTTTATTCAAGTTAAGGTTAGAAATCATTCCAACCACCATCATGTCCTTTATTATTAGAAGGTGGTAAGTGGGATGTCCATTTAGTTATACTCCCCCCACCTAGGGCTCTATTGACCCCACCCATCAATGGGTTTAGTTATTTTTTTCATTTAGAAAATAAAGGATTTACTACAAGATACACAAAAAATTGTGGAATCGTCAGAAAATATAGGGTAATTCCTAAAACCTAGGGAGATGACGTCCTATAGATATGAAAAAATATCACTAAAAGTTGTTTCACTGAGGCCATTCACTTGAAATTATGTCAAGTTTACACAATTAATTACTCTAGAGTGGTTGGACATATTTTCTAGGTGATGTGGTGGACCATTAATGGGGTGTTTTGGTTAAAGGATAGTTATGAATGGTGATCCCTATTGAGATTTTCTTAGATAAATTTATGGGGGGTTAACTTTGGATAAAGTAGGAATTCTACATGAATCATTCCTTTTATATTTTTTATTTTCTTTTTTGCATTTGTTATATGATTCCCCACAAATTTAAGTGGAGAGCCTAATCAAAAGGTATATATTTTTAAATAAAAATAAGTTCCTATTATTGATCTATAGATGGTACCAGGGGACCTAATGTTCCCTTTTGTACTAGATAGACATCTCAACTTACAATGTTTGAGTATTTAAATTAGATCAGTTAACTTGAAATGATATAAACCCTTTAAAGGTATTAGTTAATTTAAATTAAATTAATAAGATATGGAATATCTTCTCATAAGTGATTGGGTGACCCCAATGTGGTGAGCAGTTTTAACTCATGTTATATAGTCTAGGGATTTTTTATGAGAGATATACTAGAGTTTTCAGGATAATTATAATAACCAGGGGTTGATTCTCTCTTCCCACTAAAATGTGATTAATATGATTGTATGAACCCCAGGAGACTGGAGGATGTGTCAGGAATATAGACTCACGTAGGATATCTATGAAATGGAATGGGATTAAGATAATCTTGCTATGGTATCATTTTAATGAGTCTAGAGGGAACAAAAAGGATTTAAGAAGACCCTCCCAGTTCTTCAATGATTTATGACCCTAGTGAGAAGATTGAAATTTGAATGGGTATAGATGGAACCACTTGTCACCTTAGAACCTATATTGATAAAGTGAGCATGAATGATAGTGGATATATCTGATGGTGTTAAGCATTTGAATAACCCATAAATTGATTTTTTTAACTAATTTACTATGGATGTTTTTATGGGTTCCCAAACATGATGGATGGGACCCTTCTTGTGGGACTAATGAGATATAATGGTGACATTTGGGATGCCCATAGGTACTTTCTAGGATATCAATCTGGCCATTATTTGAAAATTTTAGTATAATACATAGTCATGACGATTCCACTTTGTATTCTCAGTGTGTAACATTATATTTCACCATTCATACACTTGAAGAATACTAGGGATACCGTGATATGGCCTTGTCTCTATATGGGATTCCCTAGACATCATAGGCTCATAGAATGACATGTATATGTAATATCTAGATCTACATGCTTTGGAATTTTTAATGATCATTATTATGAGATGCCTATGTCACTCGTATGATCTATCCAATCTTTCTATATGAAATTATACATTTCAAATCAGGATATATGAGTTTGATGGTATTTGTACATTGGGAATGGTGACATGGATATTGTTATTATTGAGTGACCTTCTAGGATTCCTAGAAATTGGCTATAAACAATTTATTATATTTGATTTTATAGAGATTCATAGGATTACATTGATTTGGTAGTTGAGCCTTAATGATGTGATAACGGTTTATAAGATTGAGCATTTTGATTCCTAGGTAATACCATAGGATCTGGTATTTATGTGGTTGAATTAGTATCATAACATGGTCTAAGACACATAGCATTTACCATATAATGTATAGTAGATTAAGGACACGAGCCTAAGGATTGACAAGGGATACTGGTACTAATGTAAGAAATGGTCTCCCATAGAAGTTATGGTTGGTACAGTCTTCATGATGTGATCAAAGACACCATAACAAAATATAATGTAGGATGTTTTGTGGTTATTTATTTTTTTCATAGATAATTTATTTATTTAATTTGACAAACTCACTTGAATATGCACTACATAAAATATTTTTATATATGACTCCATTTGGGGCTCCCTGCTAAGTTATGTACTAACTCCCTACTCAATGAACCATGGATCATAGGTTCCTGAGAATACCACTGGTATATTGAAATCACTGGTTGGGTAGTGTCTTGATATGATTTTGATGATAAAAATTGGTAGCTTGAGTTGGAATTGGGTTTGGCTTTAAGAAGAATCTCAGGGATTTAGTTGAGACTCAATTAATTTTATTTTATTCTTATATTTTTTCATTGTTAATATATATATTTTTTGAGGTTTGTGATCATCCTCTTATAACTATATTGATTCAACATGGGATATTATTATTATTGTGTCTTTTTTATTTACCCTCCACACTATGATGTATGATTTTGTAATTTATGATACCAGGTTATTTTATCAATCACATGAAATTTTGATGCATGGGGTAAAACCTCTCCAAATGACCTCTTTATGCCTCTTTTACTAGTTAGAATCATATGGAATTTGGAAAATTGGTCTTGTTGTCCCATGGTGGACTGATTCAGGATAATATTTGAGTGCCATCTAGATAAGGGCATTACAATGTGGTGAAACTATTATTTTTTGTATTAATATTTCATTATTAATTTGTAAAGAGTTTTATGAATGTTTCGAATCATGTGATGGATATGATAATGGTAAAAAAAGAAAAAAAATTTGGTAAAAAATTTTGGTTTCTAGTGGAAAGTAATTTTTTTAGTTTTTATCTTATTGTTGAATACAACTCTGGACATTAGTGACTCACCTATACTTTTGAGACTCTTGGTTTATTTTTGATCTTTGGATATTGAACAATTATTAAGATTTCAGTTAATAAATTTCATTCATTAGCTGTAGAAGAAAGAGGAATCTAATGAATCATATCTGGATTGCAATATTTTAATTACATGTATCTAGGTTAGTGTGATATTTTTTTGGTGGATTAGTATTATTTGTAAAAGGTATCCATAAATTCCAATTTTTTGTTTTTATAAGTATGAACATGGTCGGGTTCCCCTCTACAGGGATGAATTTTATATGTACTTTATTCCATTGGTAGAACATGTGGATCTATGACCTGATTCTTCTCAGTGATTGTAATGTAGTACTTAAGCATAAGGAATGTTTAATTATTATAGTTATCTAATATAGGGAAATAGTTTCATTAATACAAACCCTTGAGAAAAATGATATTATTGGCGTTGAAAATTATATAGGTTTAGTTATTTAATGTTTTATTAGCAACCCGCAGAGGATTATTCGAT
This sequence comes from Viscum album, assembly GCA_963277665.1. Classification (NCBI taxonomy): domain Eukaryota; kingdom Viridiplantae; phylum Streptophyta; class Magnoliopsida; order Santalales; family Viscaceae; genus Viscum; species Viscum album. The sequence goes on from OY728148.1 coordinate 1,772,958,989, forward strand.
GTCGAATCTAATAAAAATCTTGTTAACCCTACTATTTTACAATTGATTTATTATAATTGATTATGGAAACCAAAATTTTCAAAAGTAGATATTTTGTATTTATATATTAATTTTCATATCATTTTACCAAGACATTCATGCTTACTATAATGGATTAGTGACATTGAAAATGTTGTTTGACAAAAAATTTGTTCATAATAGAACAACGCACTCTTATACTATATTGGTCAAAATTATAACCATTCTTTGACATATCACACACGATTCCATTCTTTATAAACCTGAGAAAGAAAATATAAGAATTTTTGAGAATAGGTGATCTGTAATGGTAAATGATTGTGAAATATATGATCACATAAGAATGAAATGGTAATAAGGGTACAACAACATGATATTAACAATTTAAAACCACCCCCTACATATTAAAAATAAATATCTTGATACTAGTAATAAATCTTGGATTCTCATAAGATATGAATCATAAATGAAGGTAAGAGTATGATCAATTATATAATAACAATTTCCTGAGTGATAGATTTGTGGAATACACAAAAGAATAAAAATTATATTATTTCATGGCCATCATAAATTATATTTATAACATATTCGAAATTTTGTAACTACCCATATACTTTCTTGGGTCTTGGGATAACCTCTTGTGTACCCTATTTTGGGCTTTGGATAACCCCCCCATGTATATTATAGTTTTTGACTTGGGATAACCTCTCATGTACCCTTTTTGTCGTAGACCATTAATATAAAACAAAACAATTATTGGGATATATAATTGTAATCCCACCAATCAAATAGAAAAATAATAAGGATTTGTGTTGTATGATAATAAAATATTCATAATATCATGACCTATAAAAAAGAATCAGGTTTCATTAAATTCTCATTATACAATATCCTATGGAAATTAAAAGTGTTTAATAATTCATCCATAAATTCACCATAGACTAACTAGTGGAAATGGAATGGGTTTTATAGTCATATTTTCATCAAAATAATAAACCATCCTATAAAGGAATATGTATGGTATCATTGGTGCACATCCCTCATTAATATTTAAAAGCATAAAATGGTTTAATACTTTATGGATAATTATTTTAAAATATCACATGAAATATTTCCTAACTAAAATAACATTTCTCTTTGATGTCACTTATTTGAAATCTAAATTTTTTTCAAGATATTATGGAAAATATTTTCATTAAAAAACCCTAAAATTGTATAATGAATGTTTCAAATAATTTATTTTTCAATATGGTGGAATATTTTATTTATTTTATACACACTAAAACAATGAATCCGTTCACATTCTCAATAAAAAGTGAAAAGTAACTCATTTAGAAAATGCTATGAAGATTACATTTAATATTATTATAGAAATTTAAAAAATGTTATAAATGTCTTTAATAAATAATTATATAGTAGTGAGAATAATTAAAAAAAATAGAATGTAAGGAAATTTACCAAATGGATTTTTGATTGAAAATAGAAATAAAGTTGATTTCTATAAGAAATATTTTCTATGTATCTATTGTTATTAAAGGAAATAAAATTAATGGAATGAATACATTCCATATAAATAAGATAAGTATAATTAAAATCATTATTATCATGATATGTTGATCATTTGTTTTTATCATCAGACGCATATGCTAAAACAATCTTGAAGAAGAAAAAAAAATTTACATGAAACCCTTACAAATTTTTTTTTATTTGAATAATAATATCCATCAAGTAAAAACTAGAATTTAAAATTTTTATAACATGAAAATAAGAATAAAATTTATATAATATTTCAAAATGGTGGTATATATACAATACAAGAAAAATGAGTTGTTAATATAGCGCATGTCTTCTAGAAGTAAAAGAAAAAAAAATCCTTACAATGATTGTATCATTGAAGTGATAATTAAGAAGATGAAATATTATGTGTTTAAATTTTAAATAAAAAAACTATTTTATATAAAATAAAAAATAAAAAATTTTCATCACACAGATAATCCTAGAATATATAAGACAATGATGTTTTAATTTAACCTAATGAGAATAACTTGATTTAAAAAATCCCATACTTCAAGTATCGACTTCAATCATACGTGTTAAGTCCCATAATATAATAAATAGGGGTTTATTATAATCATATATTAAAAAAATACTCATATATAGCATTCCATATATGATTTACTTATAAACATTCATCACCCTTTTTTTACTAATTCATTATTTAAATCACTATTTTGGTTAATTACTTCTTATCATTTCATTTATGTTTTACTTTGGTAAGTTTAGTCCTTATATGTTGAAAATGGTTCAAATGTATAAATAATTATAATCAAAATATAAATATCACATATTCTCATTATATGCTAATTTAGTGTCTTCCATAAAATATATATATGAATAAACAAGTTACATCTTATAGGTAGATCGTAGGTCATACATATGCGTGGACATTGTTTCCATTTCTAAGTGGATGGAATGAATGAAATGTAAATGATTTGTCACATTTATAAAATTATTATGTAATCATAACTAACTTATATATTCATTAACTGTATCATTTTTACCATTGATATAAATTGGAAATGAATGAAAAATCACTTCGCATGGAGGATGTGGTTATCTAAACATACGCACGACCGATGTTATCATTTTTCAAAAGGATGGAAGGTAAAAACAATCATATTATATAATAATTATATAATTATAATTAAATCATAAATATAATATATTTATATATTTTATAAATACATCATTTTTGACATCAAAAATTGTGTTTCATGCACTTTGTCACTGAAATCCTTATATGATCCCCACTTAGAAAACATATGCCATGTTTGGGTAGAATGTGTCTCCATTATAGAAGAATACACATGGTATATTTCCATGTACCAAAAGATGAATCATATAAGAGGGATATTTTAGATAATTTTTACCCCCTTTCCCCCCTCAAGGAGTAGGATGTTGATTTCTTTGATTGATGATATAAAGGTGTCGATATATTAAAAGGAAAATTTCCATTTTTTTTATTTTTTTTATTTATTAAATCTATATGTATATTTTACATAGATATATTCAAAATGAGAAGTTTTAGAGCCAAAAAAGACTCACAGATAAATATTTTACCACTCAAAAGACGGAAATATTTTATAAATAAATGTACATCACCACAAAGATCATCCCCCTATGCCAATCCATGTAGGCCCATCCATGTAGGCCCATCCACGAAGGCACATCCATATAGGCCGACTCGTATAAGCCTAATGGAATAAGCCCACTCACATATACCAACTATATAGACTATATATAGACCCATTCCCCACAAATTTTTGGATGGTGTTCAAACACCAAGATGGTGAACCATGTGGAGGGCTCTGTACATAGAGTTCCTTTACCCACGTCATCCATCCCAATTTGGGTGACGTAAAATGAAAAATCCTCACTTGGGTGAGCACCCCATCCTAGCTCATTGGTGATGGACTTGGGATTACCATACTTGTTGAACCCATTCCTAGGTTAGCCATACCCAGGTGATCCATACTGGGGTAACAAATACACAAGCGACCGATAAGTGGGAGACCCATAACAAGGTGACCCATAAGTGGGTTGTTGAAATTTTGAGTTGGGCCGAATACATCTGTAACATAAACCTTAGTAATATAACTATTTTAGATACTACTACACATTATATTAAATTACATGATTCAATATACTCCTCTAGGTTCTTTTATCATCATATGAATTGAGATTCTCCTCTTCGATTCCTCGAGTACCATGAGTCGATACACTCACCATGTTGCTCCTAAAATCTCATCATCCAACTCCTATGGAAATTTTAACACGTACAAAGGGAATCATCCTTAGGATTAGTCCAGAACCAAACCTACATTGGAATCCTCTTTAAGAATAGTCCCCAACTAATGGTAATCCTACTTTGGAAAATGCCCCCCAAAACCCCTCCATCGGCCATCAATTTTGGGAATAACCCCCCATAAAATTCCATAAGGGAATCCTCTTTAGTAATAACCCTAAAAACCCAAATGTGAAGCCTCCTTAGTAATAAGCCCAAACTAAAACTCAACAGTATTCCCTCATGGAATAAGATCCTAGATTTTCTTGAATGATGTTTCAATCATTCTCCTCTCTTCCTATTGGACACTGGGTGAGGGAGATGGATGTGCATCAGATTCTTGTCCCTACTCCCATACTTCATTCATTCATAGTTGTCCACACCATGTACCAATTCTATGGTAATGTGAATTGATGGTAGTGTCATACCCTCGACCTTTTCCAAAATGTCCCTAACCTCTTCCATCATTGTAATATGGTATATATGAGGTGGTCACACTTAGTTCCCTATACCTCTCCCACTGGGATTTTTCAACAAGTCCACCTATAGAAAAAATGATATTGTGTGGTATCTCAGATCACCTTGTTCCTATTGTTTCTCACACCAATAATGAATCATGAGGACTTAGTGGTTAATAGTGATCATTACATCTACACGTCCACTCCACCAAATGAAATATCTGAACATTGATTCCTATTACAATAAGTATATATAGGATGACCACTTAGGGCCCGAACTCAATAGGAAATCCCTCCAAGAGTAACCATAGCCATTTATATAGATGTTTGAAATCTTGATCGACTCTTCCACTAGTCTACTAGGTCAAATAAAGGATGGGCACCGTAGTCCTGTCATGTCCCTCCATTACATTCCTTCTTTGTTCTCCATACCATAGACTCATTCCAATGTAATGTGAATAGAGGAAAGCATCCTAACCCTAGGCACCTCCATCAGGGGTAATGGTTTAGAGGAGGTGTGAATTCTCAATCCCATATCCCTATTTGTTTGGGATTTGACACCATGCCCATGAGTGGGAAAATGAAGATTTTGTGGTTTGTCAGATTCTCTATATCCTCTTTTTTGTTACATTGTACATAAATCTGGTGGAATTAGAGTGTAATGATGGTCATGATATATACACCATATATCCATAATTATTAAACTATAATGACTCTAATTCCTACTGTAATTAGGATACATAGGACTCCCACTGAGAGACTAATCTCAGTGGGCTTCTGCATCATGATTAAGCCACAAAACAATCATCTAGATCAAAATGATTTGAGTAGTCCATCATGGTCATATTTATATGGAATCATCATTCAGATTAATAACTAATTTAACTCCATAAAGGGCTATACTCCACTACAAGACAATCCTAAGGGCCTCTATAGGTGTATATCACCACAATAAAACAACATGGACTTCGTTGACCGTAAAAATTCTATATGTAGGAACCCTCCATTAGGTCCAAAATTGACACCCCAAATCAACCATGTTCTCTTTGGGCCAGAATCCTTGTAGTGCCTAATTCAAACTAGGATTCCATATTCCCCCAAGGTTCCCTTTGCCACTTTGACATAATCCCAATAACAAACATTAAATAATCACCTTCCTCCTATACATAATTTCCACATGACTATAAAACATATAGTAAGGTCCTTATATAATGACCATAAAATGTATTATGTACCCCATTAATAGGAATCAAACATTGTGGGTTTTGATTCCTTTCACAAGGATACGTAGGAAGCCTGTCTATGGGTTTGATCACATTATCAAATCAATTATCATTAATCTAGATGAGTATACACTCTTGAGTGCCCGACCAAGTGGCTAGAAAACAAGAATTATAATAATAGAGAAAAAAGAATATCTATATAGTACATTAGAGGATTGTTATTATGAAAAACATCTGATACCAAAATGTGATTCAAACATCCATAAATGCTAATAATTGATTTTCAACTCAATGGTGAACCATATCATACATGGTATCATAAATCTACAAGAGATTCTAGGAATGGGGAATAATTTCCCCCAGAAGTGTGTGATGAGACCGACTTCCAATCGTTTTAACTAGGATGAGTTCTTAATCATTTTTAGGCAAACATTCTGAGTAGTTCCTTAATTTGGAATGAATTTCCCTCATAGAATAAAACTATTGTGTTTTCCATTTCCATGATAAAACCCCTTTGGAAACCATTTGGAAATATTTATTACAAGACAAAACAAACATTTGAGGGAAACAAACATTACCACAATCTATGATATGTGGTGATGGAAAATGAATTACATCTGTTTGTGGGAGGGTATTATTCTGTACACATGGTGAACATTTATGATTCCCATTTCATGGAAGATGAGATGGATATAAATTATTCCATTAACATATTAATTTATCAACATATGTATAATTATAGTGTTATTATTTCACTATAGTTTAATATGATTTTAATGAGAGGAAATTGGATATAAAAAATGCTTGGTTAATAAGTACATATCTTATTGAAAAATTCACATTTAGGTTTACACCTAAATACTTCTTTAGAAGGTATTATGATTAGAAAAGGGGATATAGGTTGTTGTTAGGGATGAATCTATGTAATTTGTTTTCAGCATTGTATAATCTAAAATGCTTTGGATGTGCGAAGAAGGGAAGAGGTGGGGCTCCGTTTAATATTTGGGTGAGAGGGAACACAATGAATTTTTGAAAAGGAATAAAATATGAAAACATTTTTTACACAAAAAAATGTATCAAAAATGAACCATTATTGAAACTAATATGATATAAAGTAGTAATATGATCATATAATATCAATTTTGACGTGTTTTTAGGTCATTTATGCATTATCTTTTTCATTTAAACCCCAATACACCCATTTTAACCTTAACCACATTATTTAATTAATAAATTTTTTAATATTAATGAGGAAAAATAATTATGGTGACCTCATTACCTAATATATTTTTTCAATTAGGTAATCCATTTGTCTGAGTTCAATTCATTGAAGTGTAAGGATTTAATTTGAAATTAAACTCGCAGAAACAGTAAAGAAATTTTTTTCGAAACGAAATGGTTTCATAATAAATTTGAATAATAATAATATAATTGAACTAATATTAAATTTTAAAACCTTTTTTTAAAAATTGAAACTATTTATTACTTTTCAAAAAAGATAATTCTTAATAAAAACTAGAATTTTTCAGTATTTATAAAAAAAGTCATCTCTTTAAAAAAATATTAAAAAAGTAACTCGAATATAATTTTGACATGTTGATTTCATCATTAAAGTAATTTTTTTAACAACATTTTCCAAATTTGAAATCATTAATTTCATAAATATGTTCCAAAAATATGATGAAACTATTTTATAGTAGATTTAATTTTAAGCATAAAACGGTATTAATTCATTACACGTGCCAATAAAAAATACAACATAAAAGATAAAAACAATTATTGAATATTTAATAAATTAATTTAATAAAATTAATTCAAAAATATTTATTAATTTAATTTATTAATATAATAAACATCACCCAAATAAAAGTATTTTTCTATATTAATATTTAATTTTCTTTCAAATCATTTTTTATTCATTTCTAATAAATTTATAACCATTAAATTTATATTGAACACTGGTAAACAATGTAATTTTCATTATTTATTTATTCATATTCAATCCATTAAATTTAATTCCTAGGTTATAATGGAATAAAATATTACAATTTTTTAAAACGTGATGTTGTGTAAAACATAAGTTATTAATGAAATTAAATTTATTCAGAAAAAATCATAAAAACATAGGGTTCTGCATTTGTTGGGCAAAAATCCCTCAAGGTAACATTGCAGTATTTTTGGGTTGATTGTGTTTGTTGACAAAGGAAGTTTTCATGGATATTTGTCGAGTTCCCGAGAAGTTGGTGACAATCAATGTTGATAAATAATGATGACAAAGGAAAGGACGATCTGAAGGCGGCACAAAAGAGCAGTACAAGGTGGCAACGTTTTCCAGTGTTTGCCAAATTTTTGGGGTCCAAAATTTGGAGTTTGGTGAGCATCGCAAACAGAGGATTTCCATGAAGAGCATAATTTAATATGGCAAAGGCATGAATTTAGCGAAGATAGGATGCATGGTTTGGAAATCGTGAAGACCAGAAGAATGGAGGCGGTGATGCTTCGTGATTACGTCAAGCTTCGCGAACGGCAGAGGCTGAAGCGCATCGCGGCGGAGAAGGGCTTTGCGAGAGAGCTTCGCGGCGAAGGCGCGAAGGAATGTTGGTCTTCACGAGGGAGCTTCGTGGCGAAGGCGCGAGCCGCGAAGGTAAGTTGATGATGATTCTTCGCGACTACGTCAAGCTCCGCGAATGGATAATTGCCGTGGATCTTCGCGATTTGGACAGAATTCCTGCAGAAACGTTGGAGCTTCGCGATTTGCAATGACGTGGCGCTGACTTCACGCGGAAGGGACTAGGGTCGGCAGAATCGCCTATAAATAGAGGCCGACCCCTTCGAGCGAAAGAGAGAGAATTTTTCAGAGAAGATCATTCGCTCTCGATTTGTGAATGTGGTTCGCGGAGCCAGTGTGCTTCGCGAAAGAGTTGCTTCGTGGCGGCTATTTTAGCTCTGTGAAACCTGCGAGCTCCGCGTTGGATTACTTAGCTTCGCGAGGGTCGTTGCTTTGCGACGGCTTGAGCATCGCAAGAGTGCTTCACGAAAAAGCTCCGCGAGAGAGCTTCGAGAAAAGGCAGGAGCTTCGCGAAGGCTTGTTTGAGCTTCGCGAAATTGGGAGCCTAGCGGAGTAGGGTGCTTCACGAAGGACTTTCCAAATGTAGTTTTCCCAGTGGATAGTGGCAAAGAGGTATTCATCTATGGGTGAAAGTTGAACTTCAACAGAGCATCTACATACAGAGAAATATGCATTCCTTAATGGAAATGAAGTGACCTACAGGTCTATAAACTGTGAGTTGATTCCCTTCTGGAGCAGTGAGCTTAGGAAGAGGAAGAAGGTGATCCTCTCCACCGGCAGTGAGCCAGAGAGAGAGAAACAGGTAGTGACCCTTGGGAAAGCAGTGAGCTGACCCTAACCCTTGTATAGGCAGTGAGCCTGGGCATAGAAGTGATCTAGCCCGAACATTGTAATCCACAGCTAGTGAAGTCTAGTGGAATTTGGTACGAACCGGCAACTTGTCGGCGTATGCTCCTTGGACGTAGCCCTTAGCGGTGAACCAAGTAAAAATCTCTGTGTCTGCCTGCTTACTTCCCTGCATTGCATTCAAAGCATCATTATCAGGTAAAGGAGACAAGTGATCACAGTAACCACACAAGTGCAAACAAAGTGACCCTTGTAACAAAGAGGTCAATATCTAGTGGGGCAGAAAGAACTTTGAAAATGAATATCCATACCCTGATTCACCCCCCCTCTCAGGGCATATAGGCCCCTATTGGTCTTAACATCATTAAATCACCCTTAAAATAATTTTAACCATAAAAATTTCATTACATTGAATTAAACATCTTAGACTAGTCTTGACTCATCATATATCTGGGTCCCGATGTATCTTCCTTAAATTAGTGGTATTTCCACATGACATTGACAAAGTCAACAGTCTAGTTTCATGAAATATTCTCTCCCTCATCCAGAATCTCCACTAGTTATTACTCATAATAGAGATCCTTCTCTAGTACTATGAACATTATTTTTAGTACATGTTAAAGAGTTTGTATCTACATACTCATCAGAGCTAAATAGAGTAGATTATGGACTTTATAGTTTTTCATTGGATGAACCAAATGATAAAATACAATTCATAATTGATCAATAATATTGAATGGGAAAACTCACTTTTGTATTACCTTTCCAATTGTTTTGAATGTCATAAAATTATTCCAGGGTAAAATTTGAATAAAATCTTTCTCATAAAATTCAAATTACAGTCCACTTCAATTATTTCCATGGTGAAATTTCAATGTGACTCAGAGTTTCCTTGATGTGTTGTAGAATGAAACAAAATTTATATTCCATTTCCCCATCAAGATCAAGCCCCAATAGATTTATTTCACCAAAAATATACCATCACATTGGTTTTCTAAACATGTTTCAATTTAGGGCATCATCATATAATTTTAAATTATTTATTGAAACCTATTATTGTATGAATACTTTTCTAAAAGAATGTGTTCATCCTATACACATTTAAATCCTTAGAAAATATATAAACATATCCTACATGGTTTAAATATTTATCTTTTACAAATTATCTGTTTTTGGATGAAATATAATTCTAAAACATAACTCCATACCTGGGGCATGATGAAGGCTCCAACATTTTTTTTGTAAACCTACAATCCTGATCCGATAAAATAAAATGTGGTACTCCATAAAAATAACACACTTCCTTAATGAGTCTCATTGAAATATTACCCAAACATAAGTCTCTTCTGATGATAAGGAATTATGCTAAATTTTTATTATGATTGAATATAACATTAATAACATTATGAACCTATGATTTTAGAGGGAGATTGATGAAAAATCAATGGTGATTTTTTCCAATTTTCATAATGGTAAGGTAAATGGTTATAACATCCAATTAGCATTTTATATCTCATAATTATATTTCTGACATATCATGCACTGAGAAATATATTCAATAATAACTATCTTCATACCATCACACTAGAAATACTCCATTATATTACATCACATCTTCATAATCCCATGTTGATGAAAAGTTTAGAACTATGATCCTCATCCAACAACTCCATTAAATCTAGTATGTATAGAGCACATACACAATTCATGAACCTTATAATAGGATAGTAATCAATGTTAAATTTAGTAATATTTCTTATCATTCTTCTAAAAGTATAAATCTTCCTTCTACACCTCTTTTACATTCACATGGATTGGGGGTTTGATACTCATATGAGGAATCTAATATTTCTCCACTTATTTAATATTTCAAAATCCAGACTTTGAAAATATAGATATATATACTCTTTTGTGATCGTCTTCCTACGTATGCTATCATGATCCATTAGACTCAATGAATCTTCCACCTTACATTCTTTTCCAATTTGGTAATGTATTGAGTAGTGAAAATCATTATTCAGATTCAACCATATTCTTTGGAACATATTAAAATCATTCATGGTGAAAATATAAAATAAACTTTTATGATAAAAATATACACCACACCGATCCCAATATTTATAATTCCTCTATATAATTAATGAAAAATTTAGTATTGATAATTAAAAAACAATAGTTGGGTTTTTTTCTAATGATATTCTAATTTTATTGAGGCATAATATTTCACCATTTTATTTTGTATGAGATTTTATACTAGTCCTTTATTCACGAAACCACAATTGATTGGATACCCTTTTCCTCTACAGGGTAATTTAGGAATAAATTCACTAACTATCCTTCTATTTAGTTCATTAACACTCTCATAACATTCTTCTTCTGAAAAGAACATTTCACCCATATATGTTAATATGTATATCCTATTGGAAATATGGGAGATTTTTTTAATCAAATGATCACAATATCAATCCACACTAGGAAAAATATGGTTCTCAGTAACCATTATTTGTCTAGTAAAATGTTCAATAACTTATATCCTTTATAGATCCACTAATATAAACTCTCTTGTGACTATATGACCTACAAATGGAACCATTTTTTGAAAAAAATGACACTTTTTAGATTTTTATTAATGTTTATTCTTTATTACGGTCCTCTTTATAATTACATAGTAATATTCATGATCATCTTTTCTATTTTACTATATATTTATTTTTTCACAGAATTATACCATAATTTGATCATGGTAACCTCAAAATATTATATTAATTAAATCTACAATGATAAGGTATGAATTTATAAGATCCAATGGAATCACTATATATTTCCAGAGTCCATACCATATGTAAAATGTGTTCAGTGGTATATCAATCCTATCAACCATTAATTTCTGAAATTTATAATGAAGGATAATCATTGATAATTATTTAACATCATGCATTTGATCAATCAAGTCATTAATATGGGGTTGTGGATTATTTTTCTTGTTTTTTCTCTTATTTGGTTCCCTTTAATAAATAATGAGTTGCAGTAGTCCATAGTTTATATTAATGAACAATAGGTTCACTAAAAGAAGACACACATGTTTAATCAAATCCTTTTTAAAGATTCTCATGGTGTTCTATCTTCAATTCCTTATACTAAATGGGTTTTATTCTATAGGGAGTAATTGAAATATATATATCCCCCAGTATGACTTCTACAAATAAACCATCTTCTTGATCTGGAAGAATACTATATAACTCTTCTAGAATGAAATGAAAAATCACCCACTCAATAGTAAAATAATTTAGTTTGGGTTTCCCTAAACCCAATTTAGAAAAACACACATTTTTAATTGGAATCAAGACCTAAAGAATTGAAGTTATTTCCATCAAATTTTAATATATACCATCACCCTGATAGATTATCATAGGTTGGATAAGAGTTTAAAACGTGAATTACCATCCATATAAATTGATCTGGGATTTATATAACGAAATCTAGTCCATCCATATGAAAACATTAAAACCACTAGAGTGGGGATGTGCAATTTTTTTTAAACAAATTTCCACAAAATCAAAGAATAATCGTGGACTTGATATTAAATCATCGTATATTAATGATTTACATTTCTAATTCAAAATCTATTCATTTTGGATGAATTTTTACACCTTGT